>CP125973.1:6507375-7166336 GCA_030063025.1 Avena longiglumis
CTTCTAGAACCTTGGGAAGGGACAAACGTGGCCCGCGCCTTGGGGAGGGCATGCTGGGCCTATGAGGGGTGTCTGGCCGCATTGGGCCAGGGGGCACAAACCCCATGAGACTGGCCGTTCTAGAGATTTGACTGGTTTAAATCTCGGGATGGAATTTTCTGAATGAGGGAGGTTTAAATCGTTTAAACTGAGAGATGGGATTTCTAGATAAAGGAGTTTAAATTGTTTTAGGCCTGAGATGAACGGAGGAGAACCAGGGGCTGGCCGCCCCTCTATATGGAGGGTGGTCGCCCCTCCCCACACACCTTCCTCCAAGCCTAGCGGCCTTGCTGCCTTCCTCTCTCCCTCCCCTGCATTGTGGCGAAGCCTGCGGCGAAATTCTCCATGCCTTACACCCGCGCCGTCGTCTTTTGTAGATCAATCTATCTCCACCATCTCAGTGGGAAGGAGGAGGCATTCAGTGTACCGTGTTACTCTCACGGGCTTACCGCCACTTGTGGTGCTAGATGGGATCGAATCGCGAGGAGGCGAGTACATTGCTCATGCACGTTGAGCGAGAACGTTCGACATGCGAATCTTCAGGGTATGATCTAATCCAATCTCTCTCGTTGTTTGCATCTCTAGATTAGATGCTTGGCTTTCCCCTCTGTTCGCTCCATTAGAAAATTACGATTTATGCCCATGAAACCCTTCACGGTTCTTGTAGCAGCGGACTTCGCTGGGCTGGGGGACTTGCTGGCCCCGCAGAGACTTCGCTGTCGCATCGACATCGCCATAGCAGACTCCGTCCGCCCGCGTCGGCCGTACCGCGCGACCTCCGTCCGCGCGTTGACCCGTCGTCGCCCGGCGTCATTTCCTTTCGGCTAAGTCGAATGCTCTGTGCCGTGCCTACTGAGGACCTTCATCGTGCGAGTTGCGAGAGGTCACATGCTTGCGCTGCATGGACTCACCAGCGGGCTTCTCTTACCACCAGGAAAATCAATTTGCATTTGTCAACCTTTGAAAGAGCGACTCTGCAATGGTTAAGAAAAGTGCGGGGCGAGACTGCATAAACCCGAGCCTCGGATCGTCCACAAAAACGCTAAGCCGAACGAGCCATCATTGGAGCCGCCTTGCTCGACTAACTCTTTTCTGGCTTCAAGACAAATGGTAGTGCTACTACAAAGCGAAGACCATAATGTCCTCCTCAACCTTACACAAGGTGCGACTACTCGTGACGGCTTAAGATCATGGATCTTGACGAGGACTCGCAATAGGCGAGCCTCGGATCGGTCTGGGAAAAAAAGAACGCCAGAGTCGGGAAGCCATCTTTGGAGTAAGCTTTCACATGGCTGGCCCCGGGCCAAGGCGAGAGACTGGCTAACGCAGCCAGCACAATCAGCAACATCATCCCGGCGGACTCAAGAAGGCGGTCATTACGCGGACTCGCCACGCTCAGGGGACTCTCCACCTCCAGGCGTGACTTCCATAATACCTGTCCAGCCCGGACTTGCCCGCGTACCGAGGACTCTCCTCACATGCGACTGCTCGCAATCATCCACCGGACTCAGCCTTTCGGGGACTTTGGTAAGCTCGCCCGTTCGCCGACCTGCCGCCACTTTCGCGGCTTCCGCCAAGGCGGCCAAGAACCACTACTATTTTCCGGAATATGGATATCTCTGAAAGAGGCCTGCCAGAATTAGCCTCTACAAGCCAGCCTCGAGCCCCTCGGGGACTACTCCTGGGCATGCGGGCGTGTCTGGCTGGTTCCACGACCGGCTCGCCCTCTCAGGAGCTCTCCACCCGCGCTGTTCTGCGCCCTCGCGGCACCAGCGCTCGAGGACTTCGCCCCACCGGCACTACCCAGCAGCCGCTGGGGACTTCGCTGCCTCACGTACTTCAACAAGCTCGGGGACTGCAGGCGTTACGTGCATTAGCGGCCACTCGCCGATCGCTTCAACCTCGCCACCCGTGGACTGCAGCCCACAGCGTACTGGAAACACGCTTTGGGACTGCGCCACCACGGACTCACCACCGCGGACCTCGACAAGCTCGAGGACTGCGCCACCGCTGGACTCACCCTCAGCGGACCGACGCTCGCTTAGGACTTCGCCCCGCGTGTTCCTTTCAGCGTACAGATTCAACCGTCGAGACTCAAGCATCACCGCCCGGACTCTCCCTCGCGTACTCAGCCGCTCGGGGACTTCGCCACAGCGCGACTCTCCCTCTCTTGCTCACTGCACGCTCGGGGACTGCAGCCACTGCTGACTTCACCCTCGCGCCTATCGGACACGCGCAGGGACTTCGCCACCGCGGACTCACCCTCGATTGAGACTACCGACTGCGCTCGAGACTAAATGGCTGCGGACACTACGCCAGCGCGTACTCAACGCAGCTTTCGAGACTTACCACCGGCGGACTTCGCCCTAAATTCATAGCCAACCACGCTCGTCGACTCTCGCCACCGCAAACTTCTCCCTACGTCGCCACACGCTCGCGAGACTTCACCGATAAGCTACGACCTTGCTAGCTCGCCGCGCTGGGATTCTCGGCACGCTTCACGCGTTCGAGACTTCGTCTGAATGGCCCAACGCCTTCACGGAAGCACCTGCTTCGTATCTTTAATGCTAACCGCTATCAGCCATCACCGGCCAGCTTCACGCCGACCTCCTCCGCTTCACGTTCTTTTCTCCATGCTTAAGGAGCCGTTCGCCGATCCATGATGATTCTATCACATCGTCGAGACTTTCTCGCATACTGCCTCAGCTTCGTCACAAATAAACAACAACGCTCGAGGACCTCTTGATGGGGAATACCAATCGGGGGTATACCCATGAAGCGGATTCGCCAACTGGATCGAGGCAGAGGCTGAGCCAAGCCGCGGGCCGGTAGTGGGCTAAGCATGTCACTTAATACGACGGGCATCTTGATGCCGGACTCAGACGAAAGTATACCGATCGTGGAGGCTCAAGGCCGGCGCAGGTTCAATACAAAGCCCACTAAATGCTTGTAAACCCTAGGCGGGCTTGCACCCATATAAAAGCCATCAGTGAGCACCCCCATGAGGGTATCATCTCCCACAATAGTATTAGACCTTAGTCTCCTGCTTACTCGCCACGGCGGCTCACGTCCCCATGTAAACCAATCTATGATCATATACTCGCGGATTGATAGCGGAATGGCGATCCTCCACCGAGGGGCGTGTTTCCTGGGGCCCTTACACGTGTGCCAATCTGGCTCACACAGTATTCACTCCTCATGCCTTTGCCCTTCCTCTAAGTAAGCTACCCCCAGTGCGCATGTCACAGTGCAATACCACGACATCTATAATTTTGATGTTCCATGCTTGTTTAGTATCAAGCGTACTATGGTTTCGTCTACACTTTGAGGTATTTTTATACATTTTCTTGGACTAATCCTATTAACAAAGATGCCAGTAGTGCTACGTTGCCTGTTTTCTGCTGTTTTGGTTTGGAGAAAAGCTAGTAAGGAAATATTCGGGTCTAATTGGATGGGATGTAAAAGCCAAAGTCAATATTTTACCGAACACACATAAAACCGAAGGGCAACCGAAGGGGGCCATAAGTGTCCACCCTAGAGGCCACCTCATGAGCCCACCTAGGGCACTGACCCCCTATGGTGTGTGCCCCTGTCCCATACTCCTCTCCTGCTCACCATACTATAAAAGCCCCCCCATCGCTAAAACCCTAAGTACCCGATCAGATCTCCACAAAACAGCTCTATAGGCACACCGCCACCATCATCCCTAGATCGGGGATCGAAGCTCTTCCAAGGCGCACCACCGCTGAGGGGATGGAGATCATCTCGGGAGGCCTTCTTCATCACCATGACACTCGGTAGATGATGTGTCAGTAGTTAACCCTTGGACTATGGGTCGCCATACTGTAGCGCTAAGAATGTGGTTTGTTTTCTCATCCTTTGTGCTATCATGTTTTAGATCTTGTGAGTCTAGCTCATTAGCAATCAACATCATCTGTTGTAATCATACGCCTTACAGCTTTTAAGTGTTTGGTCGATGGATATTGGAGATACTATATGGCATTGATTATTGATTCTATCATGTCGCCATTGATTATTGATTCTTATCATGTTTGTGTTGTTTGTCAGGATATTGCATGCTTTCTCCATTTTACCGTAGCTATCTTGGCAAGTAGATGCTAGTGACTCCAAGAGTGAATGTTGGCCTGTGCTCGGAGTAGTTTGGGTTCATGCCTCTAGTAATCTCTTTGAAGTGACCTTGAAATCTCTAAGTTTTGTAGATGTGTTTTTTGCCACTAGGGAGAAAAAACAATAATCTTTTGTTCATGGGAACAATTGTATTACCATTACTTTACACATTGCTTAATACAATTATCCGTTGCTTTCTGCAACTTAATACCTTGGAGGGGTTCGGATGATAACCTCAAGGGTGGATTAATAGTCATATGATGCAGCTTGGATATGCGATTCTATGTATATTGTTGTATTGTCCAATCAAATCTCATAGGAATCAGTGATGTCTAGTGTTTGCATTGTTATGCCTTTGCTCGATCCTGTCAATTGACGCCCGCTGTGAATTTGTTCACCCAAAGCATGTTGTTTATCTTAAGGGAGAACACCTCCTGAGTGAACCTGTGGGACCCTCGGTCCAGAAATCTTTACCATTGATACATCATCTATCGTTTGGTACTATTTAATTTCTACTACCAACCATTACCTTCCACACTATATGTTTAATCCTTTTGTTTTGTGCAAACTAGACTGAGATTGACAACCTCCGGCTTTCAGCTGTAAGTTGAGCAAAGTCTTGAGTTTATTGGTAAGCAGTAGGATTCCAAGTTGCTAGCAACACCTTGGAGTTTCCTTCCTTCCCTACTAGTTGCGAGCAACTTGGCCTTCATAACTATGCGGGAAAACTTGCATTGCCGTGCTCATCACACACTTCCTCACTTGGGGTATCCCAACTGAAGCTCTATAGTGAGACTTTTCTAGCGTTGACATGGTTATACCCTTACTGGGTGCACTTAACTTGACATACCTAGTCCGACCCAATTTAAAGAAGGCCGCGCCATATGACCTACATACGTTGGCCCATGAAGATTACAATTTCTTTGCACAGGCCCCATGAGTACTTGGATCCTTGGAGAGCAAGACTGGGGAGATAGGAAATTCAAAGGGGTAAAACCCTAGAATCTTGTATCCCACTAGGACTGAGCCAGGCCCAGGACCTGCCTAAGTCATATATACAAAGGCCAGGAGGGCACGTCCTGAGCTCAAACTCTGACTCATACTTTCGCCGCACACGCATCCACACTAGATGATCAACACCTATGACGCCAGTTCCTTAGTAATCAAAGCGAATAATGACGGGTTTTCCCTCAAAGGTACGAACTGGGTAAAATCGTGTCCTGGTTTCTGCCCATGTATTAACCCGTGCCGATCTCGGCCTCCCCATCTTCTCCAAGCCCAAGTCCGCAACAATGGGCATTGGCGAATTAAGCCTGGGTGGTGACGCTCGTGAAATTGGGGCTACTGATTATCTTGATGCCGTGGCGGTTTAAGGCCCGATGCCACAACTCATGGCGATGAAATCACCTCCTCTTGGCTTTCGACTTCACGCCCGTCGGATACCATGAGAAGGTTTGAGCCCGTTGGCGGCGGGCACCAGCTCTTGTTGAGCTTACCGCCGAACGGGACAAGCGGCACCCTCACTTCCTGGCGGGTACGCGTCTTAGTCAATCGAGGCCAACCGTGGGCTCCATATCCCACGTCTGGCACGTCACCTCCTTGGGAATGGGTTCTACGGCCGTTGCTGGCACGCTCGATACATGCGATCCGGCACCGGATGAAGGGGACTCGGTTCGGATCGGCTGCGGCGGCAACCAGCAGCAACCAATCTGTGGGCGCTATCGTGGCGCGGTCATCAAACTTAAAGCGAAACGCCTAACCGCGCCCAACCCCAGCCGCCGGGCGCGGCAGGCGGCAGGTGAGCACGTCAAAGCCGCAGTGGCGCCTCATCCAACCCGCTTAAGAAGGATGGGTCAGAAGCCGCCCACGCCGTCGTGAAATAACCAGTCCCTCGGACAAATGATCTCGGGGTATACCACTACCTCTGTGAGGAGCTGAAAAGCTAATTGAGATGCGGGCTCGACAAGCGCCAAGCAAGCGGCCTCGAAGGTCCGGTCTTGTGACGGCTGGCTCGCCATGGGACACGGCTCCGCTGGCTGAAATCAGGCTTGGCATCTCGGGTGGCGACATGGACGGAAAGGCGTGGCGTGACGAACTACTCAACCGCCCGTTCTGGCGGACGCCGGGCCCGTGGCGACAACATCATCCGGCAGCACAAATTTGCGATGCGGCAGCCGCTGAAACATCTGTAGCTCACCCTCAGGAGGGACCCGAAAAGGGGCCATGCATGAGTCGCACTCGGACTGGACTGGTGGGTTGTGCTCACGAGGCTCTGCGAAACCAAGGAAAGCTCCGGCCGGGCGCGGCCAGGGGCCCCTCATCGATGAGGAGAGGAGGGCAGATCTTCCTGGAAGGAGGGTCCCCATATGGCGACTCGGCCGGAGACAAAAACTTACCGCAGTGCCAAGATCGATAAAGCACAGCCGCAGATATGCCGCCTGCTCGTCCCAGATCGAGATGGATGAAGACGAAGGAGAGCTCACCATACGGGCTCATTATGCTTCAGCCGGATCCGTCCGGCGAACAGAGATGCCACGCAACTTCAAGCTTCGCCGGATACTCGAAGTTCAACGCACGCGTTAATATCTGGCAAGTCACAGCTCGGTGACTATCTCATCAATCATTGCTTCACGGAGGCAACAAAGAAACCGCCATGCACCAATGCCACTCAACCTGCAGACTAACGGTACGCAGCGCGATGCAACAGCTTAGTACCTATCGTGAGGTCCATCCAGAAGCTGGAGAGTTGGCTGGCTTCAGTCAAAACCCGAACTTTAAAGGCACCGCGCTAAGAGGCCCACTCAATGAAGAATTGCGTAGCTGCACTTTCGAGAACGGGTGAATCTATTCGTCAGACATACTACGCCGGTCTACAACCAAGAACTCCACAGCACATCTCTACGAAGCGGGCCATCGACGGGGCGGCGCCAGCGCCGAACTGCATCATGAGAAACTTGACGTGAAGCATCCCAATACACCGACCAGCTCCATGGAAATCGGCCAACAATGGCAGACGGCGGATTGCATCCGCCGGGCACAATCGATGAAGAGGACGACTATGGTCAAGACGCAAACGCCGCGAAGAATAGAGGAGATCGCGCACGTCGCGAGGCGACGCGACGAGCATGGTCGCAGTGGCTACGCGATCACCGTAATGACAACAACACAGCAATGAGGATACCGCAATGAAACTTCGCGACAACGACGCATCAACGCCGTCATGGCAACGCCATGATCATGAAGAACGGACCTCAAAGATTCGACAAAACTTTCGGTCCATGCACCATCCACTTCTACATCGACAAACAAGATGGCAAAAGAAAGCTAGCCACATGCTCAAGGACGCGAAGTTCCGTAAACTCACCGAAGGCATGATGCGTATGAGGCAACAAGCTCCAATCCTTCGCGGTTGAACACACTGCGCCAGTGAAATAGCACACGGAGCTCTCCACCGCCGCTTATTGAGGCCCAATCAACCAGCCGACCAGCGCAAAACAACGCCGGGTCGCATACCCCACCAAAAGGAGCACTCAATATGATACGTATGGACGCACAAATAGGGTGCAAGAAAATCACCGACAAATCAACTTGGCCATGGCACCTTACCAATCTCGAGTACCTTAAGCGGATGAGTCGTGATCACATTCACTCGCGCGATCACCTGCCGGATCGCCCAGCATGCTGCCACGGTGCCGAGGCGCAGACGAGGCTTTAGATGAGTCGCGTCTTCATGGACGGCGGCAATGCATCAACCTAATGTTCGCAAGCACTCTAGCGCCTATGTGGATCCGCAGCGCAGCACGGAACAATCGAACCTGGCGTTCCACGTCATTGTCCCAGAAGGGCATCTTCTGGGCAAAATAGGGCTCGCCATCTTCGTGAAGCGGACAACTTTTCGGCGTGAGCGCTAGAATTGGTGGTGGACGTGCCGCAATACCATGCCATCCTGGACGCGGTAGCATTCAAGGTTCCTGGCCGTCCCACACCACGCATACCTACTCAGATGCCAGACCATACGCCATCACAAATCCCACGGAGCTTCACGATCGGACCAATGCGATGTGATTTCAACAAAATCTCCGCGCCTATACGCAAGGCAAGCTCAGAGCAGTTCCGCGAGGTGACGGACAATGGCTACCCGGTCACAAGGCATAACGCACCCGACATGTCCTTCACTCCACCGTCAACACCAAGAAAGTGCAGGTCCATCCGATGACGCCCAAGACGGCTGCCCGATCATCGCGACCTCGGCACCGCATATGAAGGCGCGCCGTGGGTTCTCCGTGCGCTGGAAATATTGGCTCGGTGTCTGCGGACATGCCAGAGTTCCTGTGGCGCCCGAGCACGCACTCAATGTCTTCCAGACACCAAGCCGCCAAGGCCTATCCAAGACCGCCGGGCCCACGAGCGGCTATCGGCAAGGAGATCAACAGATTACTCACAGACTTCATCCGGGAAATCAAGGAAAGCGAGTGGCTGAAAATACGGTGATGGTCCTAAGAAGACACGGACATCCTGCGATGTGCGTGACTTCACGTCACCAAATAAACATCGCCCAAAGGACCACTTCCTCTTCCTGATCGACATCGTATCATCGATTCGATCGCAGTTGTGAGAAGCTCTCCTTCCTCGACGCTTACTCAGTTATAACCAGATTCGACTCAAGGTCAAGATCAAGAGAAAACGCGCCCATCACACCGCTCGAGTATTCTCACATAAATACAATGCCCTTCGGCAAAGAACGGGTGCCACGTATCAACGATGCATGCAGTCACTGCCAAGGACCGATCGGTCGCGAACGCCTAAGTTCATGTCACCGACATAGTCAAAACCAAGGAGGCAAGAACACTTATCGACGATCTCCGCGAGACGCTCGACAACCTTGATTTCTACAAGATCAAGCTCAATCTGAAAAGTGCGCTTCGCGCCCCTCGGTCACCTGCTCGGGTACTTATCTTCATCTCATCGAGGGATCAAAGCGAACCTCAAGAAAATCAAAGCTATCATGACAATGGGAGAAGTTTAAAACCTCAAGGGGCGTTTCAAGCAGCTACGTGGCTTAGTAGCGGCACTAAAGTGTCTATCGTTCATCAGATGGGCGAGACCTACCACTATTTACCACACAAGAAGGGCATAAGTTCGAGTGGACATTAGAAGCCAACCCAGCATTTGAAAGCCTCAAGCTGCTCCTCTCCACCTCGCCAGTTTGGTCACGCCAAAGAGCGCGAGCCCCTCGTCACGCATAGTAGCCACACACCCGGTCGTTGACAAGACTCGTGGGTCAAATGACCAAGAAGGCAAGACCCACGGGTACAACGCCCAATTTACTACCTCAAATGTGAGGTTCTCACTCCAACAAAACAGCGGTAATTCGCGTGAAGGGTTCGCAAGATAGAAAACAAAAATTTTCCCACGATGGGAACAACTATGTACCAAGATCTATCTACTAGATACAAACAGGCGGATGTATATCCGTGAGAACATACCCTTGAAGACCGACAGTTAACGAGTCCAAACCGTGGTTGATGTAGACGATCTCTTGCCGATCTCAAGATCGAGAGAGTCCCAGCGCCAAAACAACAGCATCCGTGCTCGCACACACGCTCGAGGCACTGAGCAACCTCGCCTCCTCGCTCCAGCCGATGCAGCGGAAGCACAACTCTTTCTTGCCGAAAGCCACTGAACATGTATCTCGCTAGTCCGAGACCAATGGGGATAAATTCTAGAGGGAGAGATCCTTCACGAGGTGTGTTGTGAGAGGAGGAGAGGGGCCTTTATAGGGAGAGGGGCACCCAAGGGGCATGGCGCTTCAGCCATGGGCTGCCCCCTCTTCCACATTCATGTGGGTGGAGCTCCCTCAAATGAAAAGCCTCCACCCCATTAAAAGCCTCCACTCAAAAATCCATCACATGCATTAAATTTCCACCAAATTTAATGTAAGCTCTCATTTAAATAAAACTCTTTTTATTTATTTATTCAGAATTTTGTTAATTACTTTAATTAACAAACATTCACATAAAACCCTTGCTAGTATTCTATTTCACATGCGTAACCCGGTTTCAGCAATTTCAACCAAACAGCTTGTGTTCAGTGAAATAAATTCCTGCGCTTTCCTTTTCTTTGGCATGAAACTTTTGCTCCAAATGGATGTCGGTGTTCTTAAGTGTGTCACCCTACGGTTCGCGAATAATGCGGACATGATCGAGACCCTCTCGGATCAATAATCGAAGCGGGATCCGGAGACCTACCGACTCCCACACATTCAACGATGACTTTCTTGTGATCGCTTGAACCTTTTACGCTAGTATCTTAATCCTTTTGTTTCATGATATATTACATGTCCGAGATTCGATCATCGGTATCTTCATACCTAGTTTGATCTCACATCGACATGCACTCTTTTCTCGTTCCGTGATATAACATTCTAGTGATCAAATCACTTGCTTGCAAGCTAATCAATGTGATATCACCGAGAGAGCATATCTATCCGTCATCGGGATGAACAAATTCCACTCTCGATCCATGGGCCTCAACATAACACTTTAGTAGTTCTGAATCCATCTTTATAATCACCCTGTTACGGTGTGACGTTTGATGTTATCAAGAAACTCTTCCGGTGTTAGTGATTGACATGATCTCATGGTCTAAGGATTAGGATCACTTCGTAAGTTGTTATAGCAATATAAACTCAATGACTTTGATCGTAATGCTATACTTCGGATGAATGTTCATCACACCATTACACTAATGTTGTGACCCCGTTATTAACAATATCCAATGTCCATGATCAGGAAACCTTGATCATCTTGTTAATCAACGAGCTAGTTTATGAGAGAGGCATAACTAGGAACTTTCTGTTTGTTTATTAAACACACATGTATTAACGTTCCCGTATTAATACAATTATAGCATGCAAAATAAACATTTATCATAAACAAGGAATATGATAATAACCACTTTATTATTGCCTCTCGGGCATATTCCCTTCAGTCTCCCACTTGCACTAGAGACAATAATCTAGTTTGAAAACTCTGCGTATTGAACACCTATGGCTTTCCGGTGTTCCATATACTAATTGCAAGTGGTTAACATAATCTATGGATCCGACGCAGTGTCCGTGTGTATTTGCATGTCTTTGCGTCTCACGCATCACTCATTCTCCAATGAGATGGCATTGTATAAATTTGGTCTTTTGGTGAGACCTTTAGTTCCTTGGGGTTAAAACATCGATACTATTGTCATACAATATATCTTTAGTGTTAGACCGCTATAACCACACCTTAGTTTGATAACAAACTACTTGACACAAATTCTCCTTTGTCGCTACTATAGCAGTCATATACTTAGCCTTTGTTGTAGTATTCACAATGTCTTAACTTTGGAACTCTTCCAAATCCATCATGGAATATCCTTTCCATTACATTGTGCCACCCATAGTTTAAATCGAGATAAACTTAATTTGTATCTTGTGACAAAACTAGTATCAATGTAACGCTTACAATGAACTATTTGTAATTGTTTGTCACCTCTACAAATATATTCTTAGTTCTTCCAAAAGATCATAAGAATATCCTCACTATCGTCCAATGATCATTTTATGATTCATTCTGGTATATGCTCATAACACTTAGAGCATAGGACATATCTGGATGTGTACATATCATGGTATGATTGATCAAAACATTCTCGTGATTGCACTCATCAAGTGTCAAAGCACTTGAATCTTGTTTCACTTATCAAGTGTCGATACACTTGAATATTGATTCAATTCCTTTCCATGCAACAAGAACCGTTTCTTGTCGTTTCTATATTGAACTCCTTCAATATCTCATATATGTATGTTTGGCATAACCATATTGGCGTTACAGTCTATCCACTATAGACATTCATGCTAAATATTCGGGTTTTGCCTAAGTCTTTCATCGAAATGAAATTCTTAACCTTTGTCAATAAAAGATACATCATTTCTAATCAACAAGATGTCCTTCACATAATGTATTAGAAATATGTCTCAGCGCTCCCACTTAATTTCTTGCAAATGCAAGCATCTTCATCGTCTCTAGATGAAAAACTCATTTTTCATCATGGTGAAGATTCCAACTCCGCGATGCTTACTTCAACCATTGAAGTTTGCATGCCCTTTTAGCATCCTTTGAATTTAACAAAACCCTTTGGACCGTGTCATGTACACGTCCTAGGTAACCATTCTATTAGAAGAACTTTGTTTTGTTTATTCATCTACCATATAACAAATTATATGTAGTGGTTGCTACTTTAATCCGTCCAGACTAAATATCGCTATGAAAGATCAAATCTTGTCATAGTCAACTCCTTGAACATTGTCATAAAATACTTTACGACATGTCGACTATTTCATAGATGTGAAACATCCATGTCTGTTTCTTTATAGATCCAAATACGACCGATAGGTTTTTACACCTTTCTGGAGGGTCTTCCAAGTTCAAAACTTGATTTCTCGTGTATGGAACTATCACGGATTTTATGGCTTCAAGCCATTTGACGGAGTCAGGGCCCATCATCGCTTCTTTGTTTGTATTCGGTTCATCATTGTCAAACAATAATGATTTACTCTCAAATCTTAGCATTTGATTGTTTAACCGACCTACTTGGTTCAATAGGAACTTAGATCTCCGTGACCACAACCTTTGAGGCACATAAGCTATGAGCATTATGGCAGCCTCCAGAACCATTTCCGGCGCTGCGCAACTCAGCACATTTAGCTAAGGTTCGTTAACCTTATCAAAGTTCTATTGTCCTCCCACTTAACATTTATGAAAAATTCCTTCTTCAAGAAACTTTACATTTCAAGCGACAAACCCTTTTGTCCTCGGTGTTATGGAGGAATAACCAATTGTTATTCGAAATAACCTACAAAGACATGCTCATCCGACTTTGGTTGTAAACATCTTACTTATGTTTAGTATACCAAAATTTAAGAAATGACAACTTGGGTTTTACCCCAAACCATAACTTCCATGGTGTCATTTCAACGGATCTAGATGGAGCTCTTTTTCAGTGTAAAAGCGGTAGTCTCTAAAGCTTTAATCTTTTAAAACATAATGGCAGTTTTATAAATAACACCTTTGATCCAACCATGTCTCACAAGGTTTCATTACAAATCTCAAACACTCCATACTCCTATGGTGTTTCGGGATATAGCAGCCGCTCGATCAGATGGAGCCGCACTTTGGCCTCTTCCGGAAGCTTTATTTCGTGAAGAGGCAGTCTGGTTCGGATGGTGTGTATCCCATTGGGGGTTTCATCATCTCCCTCAGTCCCAATGTGCAATTCTTTTCCTTTTCAATGTCCGAATCTGTCCAGTATTGTTGGAGGAAATGGTTTTACATCCGTGACTCCGTACTGCCTGGGCAAGATTTTGGTCTCGTTCCTTTTGACCCCTCCCAATTGATTGAGAAGAAAAGATCCTGGAAAAACCAAATCTTAGACGGTGAGGTGGCGGAGATAGAGGCCCTGTACCGTCGGGTGGAGGATCTCCAACTGATTCCTGATAAGGAGGTGAACGGTGTCGACATCATCCGGACGTTTCTTGAGCGTCGGGTGCAGCCTCTCCAAGCGCGCATCCGATGTTTCTTTACTCGCGCCGTGATCCGATGAGGGTTTGTGAGAAAATCTCCGGTGGAACTTGACAAGGCTCTTCGCTGTTGAAGTTCAAGGCGACGAAGAAATCCGGGAAGTCGCCGACTTCTCACTTTTCTTCGACGCTGGTCGATCAAGGTGTAGATTTGTGCAACGTACTCCCCTTTTGTTTTTGTCACCGTGTACTTTTCCTTTGTTTGCTAACAAAGTTCCTTTTCCTTTGCGAGCTTCAAAGTCGGGCATGGCACCACCGTTCCGAAGGTATCCAATGCCGGATAATGAAGTGGTGGATTCCGTGTCCGAGCTACCGTGCCGCGATCCTCACGGAGAATGCCGATGAATCGATTGAGGACCATTCGCAAGCGATCACGGAGCTCTAGCGAGTCGCCGACGCCTCGACTCCTCCGACTCGAAATCCTCCGGGCCTTGAGCGCCATGATGATGTTCATGGGGTTCTTCCTCTCCCTTCCTGCCATTCCTGCGGGCTGTTGCTCGCACCCGCCACAAAGCGGAAGAAGGAATAAAATAAGGAGGAGAAGAAGGAAGAAAGAAGGAGGAGAAGAGGGCCGAAGGGCTTCTCCTATCTTCGACCCGAAAAGTGCGCTCGTAAGTTTTCTTGTTGCCACCGTTGTCCTTGTTCCCTTGTTATTTTGCACCGTGTTGATTGGTTCGTATGTGCAATCCTCCACGGCTCTAGTGATGGTGCGTGAGATGATGGGGAGTTGAACATTGCGCCTCCTCCTCGCGGTGGCGACTTGATGATGCGCCCAGTTCCTCCTGCAAGGTGAGAGGCTGGTGGTTGCGCCTGAATTCGCGGGCCTGCGGGTTCGCCTTCGGAGCACGTAAGTTTTTCTGCTTGATGTTACCGGAGGAGCCCCCGAGTGTCTTCGTATGCTGATGTTGTTTATGCTTATTTGTGTTGGGCGTAGCCCCCAAGTCCTGCTCTTACTACTATTGCCTGTTGCTGCAGCCTTTTGTCCAAGAGGCCAAGCGGTGGTGGAGGAACGCCGTGGAGAGGCTAAACCAAGGCGCTTCAAGGTATTAAATCGCCTTGTAGTACTTCTCTTGCTTATCCTGCTCCTGTTCTTTGACACTTGCTTGTTGTAAATGCAGAGAGCATAACGACTCTCTCCGTGAGGTCGATGCTCAAGAAGAGCCTGGCACCTGCCGGAGGCCGGCTGCGCGGTGCGAGAGCGCTTTGAGCCGGAGCCGAAGGCAGCCGGTTGAAGAGCGTCCCGCAGCAGAGGCCGCAGATCGTGAGGAGCAGCTGGCCACCGCTATGGGCTGCTCGTGAAAAAGGGGTGGCGGATAAGCTCATGGCTGCTGCCAAGGCTATTTCGGGTGAGTACAAGCTTTTGGACTTGTTTCTTTTTCTGCGGATCTTCTTCTATGCTGCCTTTCTTCATGTTTTCTTCTTTCTTGTCGCAGATGTCGCAGGCATCGAGTTCGACCGCGGTGCTCTGGAGCACGGGAGTGCTCTAGATGATGCCATGGCGGTCGAAGACCGCTGCAACACCGCTGCCAACTCTCTTGCCAAGGCGAAGAGGTCCTTGGTCGCTTCTACCAGAGCTTTTCCGAAGGGCATCCCTTGAAGATGTGGATGCCTGGCAGGCTCTGTCGAGAAGCGCTGCGGCGTACAGCGCAGCGTAAGGGCATCGGCGTCCGTCGGGCTGGCGATGGCCATGGCGGTCAGCTGGACCTGCCCATTACTTCTTGGATGCCGACGTCGCAGATGGATCCGGTAGCCCGCGCCTCCTCCGCTCGCTGCAGACGATATGGGCCCAAGCTCATTGACTTGCTGTTTGAGTACGCATTGCGGCAGCAGGGCGAGGCCAAAGCTAGGCAGTCTGGTTCTGAGGCGACTCAGTGCCCTCCGCCTTAGACATAGTAGACGTAGGGTAGTTTGTAGTCTATGTTTGTTGTAAATATCTGCTGTAGTACCATCCTTATGCCACGTAGTGGCCTTATATTTAATGAATTCCTCCGAGTTGTGCTCTATCCTTGGTGAATGTATGTGCCTTCTTTTTCTGTGCTATAGGTTCCTTCGGCCTTGACCAGTTGACACTTCATCCGAAGGCCCTTGCGAGCATCATTGGATGATTCCTCGCTTCGCTTTTCTTGAGATCGCGTAGCTTGAGAGAGATTTGCTTGGTTCGCGATCGCTACCGACGCTTGGAAATCCAAAGGCATCGTGGTGCAAGAGAGGAGTATTTGATGGCGAGCCGGCTACCGTCCGAGAAGTCGCAATGTAAGTTGATCCTTCTTTCGGTAGCTCGGTTCTTGTGAGCCTGGCCTTACTCTTGTTTTGTGCGGTTGTCGCAGGTGCCAATCTTGCTCCGAGGGAAGAAAAGGAGCGTATTGCTGTTCGAGTCAATTGCTTGACTCAACAGGACATGGAGGCCAGCGGCTTCTTCTGGATGGATCGTGATCGCGCCATAGTTCTGGCGACGGTGCAGGATCATGTCTACCAGGTTTCGCGGGTGCTCCGCCAGGTGCAGACATCACTTTCATCGGTGCTGCACGTCATGTTTCCGTTGGATGTCGTGCCAACGACCCTTGCAGGTCTTCTGACGAGGTTTCGGAGTGCCAGCAATGTCAAGGCTGGTCGGCAGCAGCCGTCGCGGTGAAGGCTGCCTTGTCTCTTGTGAGGTGCACCGCCAGCGTGGGTGGCTGTGGCATCGGGCCACCTCCCGACACAGATGGTGGCGAGGGAATATGCATCCGCATTACGCTACCGTAAGGCAGATGCGACAGTTGTAGATTTGTTTGAGCAGCGTGCTCAGGTTATTCTTCAGAATAGGTAGGACCTGAAAATAAACATATAGATGTAAAATTTGTATATTGCGGTTGGGCGTGTATGTGCCCTTTGTTGTAAAGGTTTGCTTGTTTGCAAGCACGCAGTGCTTTGATTTAGTACGTGCCCTTTTCGTTTGCCTGACGTGGTCAGCTACTCAGGTGTACACGTTTTGTCCTCAGTCGATGATATCGTGAGGTGGGGGAGCCCCCGACTGCGTATGTAGCATGTAGTAAAGTTGCAGAAAATAGTCAACCGAGGGATGGGGGCGAGGTACTTAGCTTTATTTATATCATAATGGAGGAGGTACATGGTTCGGCTGAGTAGCGTTGGCTGAAAGCCTTATTGAAAGTAGAAAGGGGGTAGGTTGCTACGGGTAGAACCGTCGCAGGTGCGAGACGTTCCATGGGTTGGAGTATGCGACTCCAGACTCCACGTGCTTGAGGCGATAGGCGCCACCTGGGATGACCTCGGTGATGGCGTAGGGTCCTTCCCATGGTGAATCGAGTTTGTTCGGTCGCTTTTGCTTGAGTCGCAAGACGAGGTCTCCTTCGACGAAGGACCTTGCGCACGGCCGGTGGTAGTTGCGGAGACTTCTGGTACACCGCCGATCGGCGGCTACCGCTATATCCCGCTTCATCGAGTGTGTCGACGGCGTCTTCGAGTGCAGCCGTGGACTCGGCCGCTGTGACGACTCGTGGAGCCCGGTGGCGATTGCTGGTAGCACAGCCTCGGCTCGTGCACCATGAAGAACGGTGTGTAGCCGGTGGAGCTGTTTGGCGTAACGTAAGCTCCACGGTGACGATACGACAGCTCTTCGCCCGCTTCCAGCTTTGTGCTCGAGTGAGCTCATGAGGCGCTTCTTGATGCTGGGCGATTAGGCCGTTGGCCTTTTCCACTTGCCCGTTTGTTTGCGGGTGTGCCACTGAGGCATACGTGATATTGATCCCGAGGCCTTCGCAGAAGTCCTGGAATTCTTCGGAGATGAAGTTCGATCCGTTGTCGGTGATGATGCTGTGTGGTACGCCAAACCTATAGACAATGGATTCGAAGAACTTGACGGCGGTTTTGCCCTTCTGGTTGGTGACTGGCATGGCTTCGATCCACTTGGTGAATTTGTCGACTACGACCAGGAGGAAGACGTGTCCTCCCTTCGAGGATTTTGGCAGTTTGCCGATCATGTCAAGGCCCCATTGGGCAAAAGGCCAGGCTATGGGTATGGGTCAAGTTCGGACCTGTGCGGCGGTTTGTCGGCGAACCGTTGGCACCGTTGCATCTTCGGACGATGTCCTTGCGTCGCTCATGGCCGTTGGCAAGAGAATCCTCGTCAGAGCTTTGGCGACGAGGAGCATCGCTCGCATGGTGGCCGCAGTGCCTTCATGGATATCTTGGAGTATGGCCTTGCCGTCTTTGATGGTGACGCGTTGCAATACACACGTAATGCTACGCTTGTACAGCTTCGCCGTTGATGATGGTGAAGGCTTTCGATCGATGAGATATGCGCCGCATCCGTCAGTCGCAATTCTCCGCTTGTCGAACCGGAGGTATGGACGTGTCAAGTTTCTTCAACCGCCATGACCTGCATCAGGTTGACCATGGCAACTTCGGTATCCAACTTTCGGGTCCTTCATGACCTTCGGTAGCGTAGCACCAGTGTTGCTTCTTCGGGTGATCCTTTGGGAATTTTCGCTGATGGATGGCGCAGACCGCTCGTCGAGGAACACACCTGGTGGTACCTTTGCACAAGTGGAGCTGATGTTGGCGAGTCTATCGGCCTCCTCGTTTCTCTCTCTTCCAACGTGCCGAAGTTCGCAGCCGTCGAATTCTCCTTCGAGTGCGTTGTATAGCGCGCGGTACGCGATCATGTTTTCGGCGTGTGCGTCGCACTCATTCATCGTCTGCTGTACGACAAGGTTGGAGTCACCGTAGATGACCAGGCGCGTTGCGCCACATATTTTTGCCATCTTCATGCCATGGATGAGGGCTTCGTATTCGGCCTCGTTGTTGGAGGCTCTGAATTTCATCCGGGCGATTTCATTTTGTCACCTTGCGGGAGGTCAAGATGACTCCGCCTCGCTCGCCCGCGCTTGGAGCCGCCGAAATGCATTGTCCAGGCTGACATATCGGGTGTCGGCAGTGCAGCTCCATCCAATGTACCGTGAAGTCGGAAGGACCTGAGATTTGATTGCATGTCGCTTCTCGTGATGTCCAGGGTGATAGTTCAATGCCCCAGGCCACGCCCGTCTGTGGCCTTTGGGTTATTCAGGATCTTTGTGGTGCCTCATTGACGACCATCACCGATGCTCTCGGAAGTAGTGGCTCATCGTCGAGCCATCATGAACACGCCGAGGCCAGCTTCCGTAGTGCGGTACCGCTGTTTTGTTGGAGTGAGAACCTCACCGAGGTAGTAAATTGGGCGTTGTACCCGTGGGTCTTGCCTTCTTGGTCGCTCGACCACGATCTGTCTTGACCACCGGTGTGTGGCTGCTATGTACATCAGGGCTCGCGCTTTTGGCGTGACCAAACGGGCGAGGTGGAAGGAGCTTGAGGCTTTGAATCGTCGTTGGCTTCGTGTCCACTCGAACTTGTCGCCTTGCGCAATGGTAAATGGTAGGGCCTTCGCCCATGCGGTGATGAACCTGCTTAGTGCCGCTACTCTCGCGAAATGCTGAACTCCCTTGAGGTTTTCGGCTTCTCCATTGTCATGATAGCTTTGATTTTCTTCGGTTCGCGATCCCTCGTTGAGAGATGAAGTACCAGCAGCTGCAGGGACGCCAAGGCGCACTTTTCTGTATTGAGCTTGATCTGGCGATCAAGGTTGTCGAACGCTCGCGGAGATCGCCGATAAGTGTTCTTGCCTCCTTGGTTTTATGACTATGTCGCCGACATAGACTTGGACGTTCGACCGATCCGGTCCTTGAGGCGACTGCATGCATCATTGGTACATGGCACCGCGTTCTTTAGCCCGAAGGGCATTGTGTTGTAGCAGAATAATCCGAGCGGTGTGATGAACGCCGTTTTCTTGATCTTCGACCTTGAGTCGAATCTGGTTATACTTTGAGTAGGCGTCGAGGAAGGATACCTTCTCACAACTGCGTCGAATCGATGATCCGGTCGATCCGAGGAAGAGGAAGTGGTCCTTTGGTGTTTATTTAGCGTGAAGTCCACGCATCCGCAGATGTCCGTGTCCTTCTTGGGACCATCATCGTATTTGCCCCCATTCGCTTTCCTTGATTTCCCGGATGAAGTCTGCTGCGAGTAGTCGGTTGATCTCCTTGCCGAAGCCGGATCGTGGCTCGACGTCTTCGGATAGATCGCTTGGCGCTTGGTGTGCGGAAGACATTGGTGTGCTCGGCGAATTCCACAGGAACTCTGGCATGTCCGCAGGACACCAGTAATATTTCCCACACGGAGGAATTCGGCGCACCTTCCTATCTTGATCTTGAGGTCGTTGGCGATCGCTGCCTTGAGGCGCTCTGTCGGATGGACCTGCACTTTCTTGGTGTTGACGGTGGAGTCGAAGGACATGTCGGTGCGTTCGCCTTGTGGGGGTAGCCCATTATCCGTCACCTCAGAGCCTTACGAGCTCGTCTTGCATGCCAAGGACTGGAGATTTTGTTGAAATCCTGCCGCATTGGTCCGATTGGGTGAAGCTCCGTGGATCGTGATGACGCCCTTGGTCCTGGCATCTTGAGTAGGTATGCGAGGTGTGGGACGGGAACCTTGCGAATGCTACACGTCCCAGATGGCATGGTATTCGCGGCCGATCCACCACTTCGAATTCTAGGCGCTCCTGCCGAAAGTTGTCCGGCTTCCCGAAGATGACGTCAAGCCCTATTTTGCCCAAGGGGAAGATGCCCTTCCCTGGGACAATGTCGTGGAACGTTGTGTCTGATTGTTCCAGGCTGCATTGATCCGCATTGCTGCTAGAGTGTTTGTGAACATTAGGTTGATGCCGCTGCCGCCGTCCATGAAGACGCGACTCATCTCGAAGCCTCCGATCTGCGCACCGGCACCAGGCGCATGACCTGGGCGAGGGATCTGGCAAGGGTGATTCGCGCGAGTGAATGTGATGCAGGACTCCGATCCGCTGAGGTACTCAGGGATTGCAGGCGGAGTTGCCACGGCCAAGTTGATTTAACGGGTGATTTTCTTCTGCACCCTATTTGTGGGGCGTCCCTTCTGTATCATATTGAGTGCTCCTTTTGGTGGGGGGTATGCGACCCCGGCGTTGTTTCTTGTTGGTGCGCGGTTGATTTGGGCCTCAATAGGCGGCGGTGGAGGAGCTCCGTGTGCTATTTCACCGCGCAGTGTGTTTCGAACACTGAGGATTGGAGCTTGTTGCCTCATCGCATCATGCCTTCGCTGAGTTTCGGAACTCGCGGTCCTTGAGCATGTGGCTAGCTTTCTTTTGCCATCTTGTTTGTCGATGTAGAAGTGGATGGTGCATGGACCCGAAAGTTTGTCGAATCTCGAGGGTCCGTTGTCGCGATGGCGTTCACGACTGCGTTGGTCGTCTGCTGTCGCGGAAGTTTCCGCTGGTATCCTCCGTTGTTGTTTGTTGTCATTACGGCGTCGGCGTAGCACTTTCGCGACCATGTCGGGTCCGTCGCGGTCCTCGTGACGCGCGATCTCCTCTTCTGCGGCGTTCGCGTCTTCGGCCGTAGTCGTCCTCTTCATCGATTGCGCCTGGATGCAATCTTCGCCCGCCCAACGCTGGCGATTTCCATGAGCTCGAGTGTCTTGGGCTTTACACGCCCAAGTTTCTCCTTGAAGTCTGGCGTTTGACGCCGTCCCTCAAGGCGTCGATGGCCCGCTCTTCGGAGATGTGTCTGCGGAGTTCTTGGTTGTAGACCGAGTAGTATGCTGGCGAATAGATTCACCCGTTCTCGGTGCAAGCTCGCAATTCTTCAATTGAGGCGGGCCTCTTGCTGGTGCCTTTGAAGTTTCGGATGAAGGCGTAGCGAGCTCCTCCCGCTTCGGATGGATCTCGATGATAGGCGCTAAGCGGACCAACGCCTATTAGCTGCAGCTGAAGGCATTGCATGGCGGTTTCTTTGTTGCCTCCGTGAAGCTTGACGGATGACAGATGGTCACTGAGCCAGGACTTTGGATCTTGCATGTCTTTGAACTTTGTAGTATCCGAAGGAAGCTTGAAGTTGCGTGGCATCTGTTGCGGACGGATCTGCTGAAGCATCGAGCCCCAGAGTTCTCCTTCGCCTTCATCCATCTCGATTCAGACGAGCATGCGCGCTTAGCGTGCTTTATCGATCTTGCGCTGTGTAAGCTTGTCTCTGGCGTCGTGTCGCTTTTATGGCGGCGAGCTCTTCTTCCTTCGAGGGAGATCGTGCTCCTCTTCCTCTTCGGATGAGGGGTGGGACTCGGTCGCGCTGGCCGCTTTCTTCTTTTGGTCGAGGCGTCTTCGTGAGCGCAGCTCAATTAGTCCTAGTCCGGTGAGTGCGGACCTATGCATGGCCCTTTTCGCGTCCCCTCCGGAGGTGGGTAATCCGAGATCTGTGATGGCTGCCATGATCACAGCTTGTGGCGTCTTCGGGATGATGTTGCCTTGGCGTCCATATCCATGAACGATGTATGGAGAGTTGGTCACGCCACGCCCGCTCCTTGGGGTCCATGTTTTCCACCGCGAGCGGTGCTTGTTTCTGATTTCCGTTTGTGCTAGAGCCGTGTCCCATGGCGGAGCGCACTCGTCGCGCATTGGACTCGGAGGCTGCTTGCGCTTGTCGGCGTCTCTGCATCTTGACTTGCTTCTTGTGCTCCTCGATGAGGAGGTAGTGGTATGCCCTCAGCAGATCACGTGGGGAGTCCAGAGGTAGGACTATTTCGCCTGCGACGGCGCGGCGTGCTTCGACCCATCCTTCTTTGCTAAGTTGGATGAGGTGGCCACTGTTTTCCCCGTTTTCGCCGTTTCCACCGTTTTCGCTGTTTCTGTCCTGCGGGTTGGGGTTGGGCGGCGGGTTAGGCGTTTCCTCGTCGGTTTGGATGACTGCGGCGCACAGATAGCGCCTGCAGATTGGTTGGCTGCTGCTGCAGCTTTCGGATCCGGAACCGTAGGTCCCTTCATCCGAAGGTGGATCGCACAGATCGGAGTTGCAGCAGCTGCTGCTGTAGAACTCATCTGTTGATGGTGACGTGCGTAGCATGGGGTGTGGAGCCCATGAAGCGGGCCTGATTGACGGCACGGGCACCCGCTCAGGGAGGCGGAGGGTGCCGGTTGTCCCACCGAAGCGAAGCTCGAACAAGATTTCGAGTCCGTCGCCTCGGGCTCGAAATCCTTCATGGTATCCGGCGAGTGGGCGGTGAAGTCGAGCGCCAAGAGGAGATGATTCTCCGTCGCGGAGTTGTAGATCGACCGGTCGGAACACGCCGCACAATCAGCAGCCCCAATTCCCACAGACGGCGCCAATTAACGGTTTAATCTCGCCAATGCCCATTGTTATGGACTTGGGTTTTGGAGAAGATGGGGATGCCGGAGATCGTGCACGGTTAACGGACAAGCAACCAGGGACACGAGATTTACCCGAGTTCGGGCCGGAGAAAACCCTACTCCGCTTGTCCGCTCTTTGATTACTGCGTAACCGAAGGTTCTGGTCTGTGATTCGATCTGGCGTTGATGCGTGTGCGAAAGTATGAGTCGAGTTGCCCTAGGACGTGCCCTCCTAGCCTTTATATAGACTTAGGCAGGTCCCGGGCGTAGTCCTAGTCGGTTACAAGTTCTAGGGTTTTACCCCTTTGAATTTCCTATCTCTTCTAGTCTTGCTCTCCAAGGATCCGAAGACGTCATGGGCCTTGGCCACCCGAAAATCTTCATGGGCCAGCGTATGTCTGCCGTGGGCCTTCCTTGGGCTGGACTAGGTATGCTGAAGTTACGTACCCGTAGGGTATAACCATGTCACACACGCATCCACGCTAGATCGAATCTGCGCCTGAACCTTGCCCGTAATCAAAGAGCGAACAAGCAAGTAGGGTTTTCCCTCGAACTTTGAAATCTCGTGTCCCCTGGTTGCTTGTCTATTAATCGTGCCACGATCTCCAGCATCCCCATCTTCTCCAAAACCCAAGTCCATAACAATGGGCATTGACGAGATTAAACCTCGTCAAGCGTCGTTGCCGGGGAGTTAAGGACAACTTCACAAGGGGAGTCTTTCACAACCATTCTCTTCACTTTGTTTTTTTGCTTAGTTCCTTTTGCTTTGTTTTGCTTACTTCTTTTTATCAAAAATCATAAAAAAAAATAGTTTCGTTTGGTTTACTTTTTCTTATCAAAAACACAAAAAAATAGTTCCTACTTTAGTTGCTACCATGTCTAGTGTTGCTCCAATCACTGTGTCACCTATGGAAATGATCTTTACTTTCAAACAAGGAAGTGAAGAGAGTTTTAAAGAAGCTTGGTCTAGAATTTCCGATTCACATGGAAAAACTGAGCCTAAAATGACTCTAGGCTTCGTTATTAGCAGTTTCTACCATGGTCTTGCTCTTTGTTATAGATATGCTTTGGATGTTGTAGCAGGAAGAGATTTTTTCCATTGTAATGAGGATGAAGCTTTGAGTGCCATAAAGAAGTTGATTATAATTTATAATATGCCTAGCAAATCTGATTCTTCCTTTATAAACATCTATGCTAGGTTAAACACTCTTGAGACCAGTACAACTAGTTTAAAAGATTGCTATAACATGCTTAGAGAGCATCATGATTATGTTCCAATAAATTCTGAGCCTTCAAAATGGTTTCCTACAATAAAAGTTGTTATAAATAATGAAACTTTGATGCTCGTTGTGATATCATGTCTGAATTTTGTCTTTTTCCTAAAGATATTTATGAATCTTTGAATCTTTGGGGACTTTCTGAAGGAGGAGAAGAAATATCTGTTACCAATAATGCAACTATATTACCCATTGGAATAGTTGAATGAGTGTTTACAAAGATCTTAGGGAAAGTGGTGTCTACTGATTATCTTGTTATTGAAAGGAAAAGGACAAATTACACTTGGAAGATCCATACTGAAACTCCTTGGAGCAATAATAGATGTGGGAAAAGACATTATGCATTTTGCCTCTCCAACAAGCAATCATACATTCCCTAAATATAAGAGTAAATGTAAGAAAGGTAGGGGCAATAAATTTGATGTTAATGCTTCTTCATTTGAAAATACTTGATTCTTGCTTCTTGTGCCTAACTTAAAGGCGTTAAAGAAAATTACTTCTTCGGAGATAACCCAATAGTTTTCTTGAGTCTTGGAAGTTATTACTTCTGTAATAACCTATTCTTATCATTTTTGTTTGATTTTTGTTCCAAGAATAATCTCTAATGAGAGAGAAGTAAGATTTGGGGAAGTTGTTGTCCCGAAACAGATTTTTGTGCTTCACTGTAAAAATTCGTGAAAAATCTCTGTATGTCGGATTGAGTTATAATTTTCTGAGTAAATGCCCCAGGTTGTTAGCTAACTTTTGTTAGATCAACATTTTTTGATTTGAACAATAGAAGGTCTTTGAAAAAATCGGATTTTACCTGCTGGTCTGTTTTGACAGATTTTTGTCATTATTTGTATTTGCCTCTTTATTGGTTTCTTTTTGAGTTCTTCTTGATCACTTGAGCTTTTTAAAGGAATTGCTATAGTAGCTTGTGTTTTTAATGAAGGTTTTGCTGTGTTGAAACTAAACCCAAAGGTTTATTCTTTTGAATGCACTAATGTTGCTAATGAAGATTGTGTGAAGTTTTGTATGAAGAAAATTTTCAAGTGTAGGGAAAGAATGTTATGATGAGATGGAGAATGGACAAAAGTTCAAGCTTGGGGATGCCACCCTGTGTCACCCTAATAAATATTCAAGAGGTACAAGCGTCAAAGTTTGGGGATGCCTTAGGCATCCCCTTCTTTATTAATAAAAATCTCAGATCTCTTTCTAGACACTTCATTTTTATTGTTCCATGCACTGTTGTGTTATTCTTGGAGCGTCTTAGTTTTCGTTTTTGGTTTTCATTTGCTTAGTTTGCTTGAATAAAGTAGTTGAACCCCGCTTTCGCTGTGATGTTCCAAATAAGTTGATTGGTGTTGGAAAAGAGTAAAGAGTTTCATGCTTATAATGGTATAAAAGGGAGCTTGTTTTGACAGTGGACACTAAACAAGATCTCAACTCAGCATACTAGATAATGGCTACCAAGTACATGACGGAAATCTGAGCTCAACTAGGCTAGGGTCAACATGTATGAGGAGAGAGGGACATTGGTTCAAATGATGTTGCTTAAGTATAAACAAGATTCATTCAGTTCGGTCCAATCTAAATTAGCAAGAAGTCCGTTATTCATGAAGTGCGTGTGAAAAAAATGTGAGAATTTGTTTGTTGAAGGAAATTAGTTGGAAATCTTAAAAAAACAGCATACTCCCTAAAAATTCGTGGTCGGCAGGATTGGTTCATTCAGTTTAGTCTAGTCTAAATTAGCGAGAAGCCCGATATCCATGAAGTGCGTGTGAAAAAACGGTGAGAATTTGTTTGTTGAAGAAAATTAGTGGGAAATCTAAAAAAAACATACTCCCTAAAAAATCGGCAAGATTGGTTCATTCAATTCAGTCCAGTCTAAATTAGCGAGAAGCCCGATATCCATAAAGTGCGTGTGAAAAAAATATGAAAATTTGTTTGTTGAAGAAAATTAGTTTGAAATTTTTTAAAGTATACTCCCTAAAAAAGTCATGGTCGGCAGGATTGGTTCATTCAGTATCTAAATTAGCGAGAAGCCCGATATTCATGAAGTGCGTGTGAAAAAAAGGTGAAAATTTGTTTGAAAAAAAGTGTACTCCCCAAAAAAATCGTGGTCGGCAGGATTCGAACATGCGCGGGAAAAGCCCACATGATTTCTAGTCATGCCTGATAACCACGCCGGCACGATCACTTTGATGGCAATTTAGACCCACATGCTTAATTAATCTATTCTCCCGTGAAGAACTCTCTGGTTTTTTCTTCTCCTATGATACGTCTCAGCATGTTGCTTGCATTCTCAATCATGCAAGCCATGTTATTTAGAAATGAAAAAAAACACTAACGGCCTGTTTAATTTAAAGGATTTCTAAAAGAATTTTATAGGATTTGTATTCATAGGAATTTTTCCAATAGGGCGTGTTTGTTTCAAAGGAATAAATCCTTCAAAAAAAAATCCAATAGGATTTCTAACAAGAGGTGAGACCTCCTGAAAAAATTTCTTTGTGTCTATGACAACTATGACATGTATCTAAACCCTATAAAATTTCCTGCGTTTTTTCTACGGTGCAATCAAACAACTTACCTTACCGATTTCTGCATTTTTCATTCCTATAGGATTCTAAGTGTCATGCCATTCTATTCCTACACTTTTCCTATTCCCATGTCTTACATATCTTTTGAATCAAACAAGCCCTGAAATTTGGTGGCTATGGCTATCCTTTCTAGGTATGAATTTACTAGTCAGCTCTAATGTGTAGTCTTGTAGACCAACACCATTTTCCATTGAGAAAAAGAAACAACGAAAGATCAGAGAAGTGGTGAAAGGAAGCTCGGCACAGTTTTCAAATTGCCATTCTGCAACCATTTCTGTATACTTTTAGTGTCATATATATACATATCCACAATGTTCAAGCACATCAGGTAAAATAAGGCTATAGAAGGAAAATATACACACAGGTACAATACAATATCAAGTAAAAAGTCCTAAATGACATCCGAGACGAGCGGGACTCACAAGCTTCTTCGATCTTCCACAAATGTGCACTTCAAGTATGCGATAAATATGTAGGGGAGTGGAATGTATGGTATGCTCACAAGCTAAGTAGCTCCCAGCAATTGTATTAGCCCTACATCGCAGATCTCACAACTCAGAGGTGCCCCAGCACAGGCCATGGGGTCACTCCATTGGGGGGAAGCAAAGGCTTTATCATTGGAGCTCGCCGTAACATCCGTTGGGCCTTGAATTGAGACGTCTTCTGCAGAGACGATGAGTGACAAGGAGGAAGACAATGGTTAGTTCTACAGTAGTACGATGAACAAGAAAAACATTCTTAAGTGTCCAAGCCCACTGATCCAATCAGCTCAAATGTTAGCCAAAATTCACATAGCATCACATATTTATTAACTGCATAACTGTTGTGGTGTTTAAATACTACTGCTATGCATTTCATGTCTGACTTTCCGTAAAAATACTACTACTGCTATGCATTTCACGACATATATAACGTTAATTGTTCAAGCTCAGTTACCCAATCAGTTCAATTATCAGCCACAGTTCACATAGCATCACATGTGGTGTTTAAATACTACTGTTATGCATTTCACAACATATATACTGTTAATTGTCCAAGCCCAGTGACCCAATCAGTTCAATTGTCAGGGACAATTCACATAGCATGACATACTCTTAACTGAACTGGTGTTTACACACTAGTGATGCATATCCTGACCGAATAAATCACAGCAGCACAAGCAGCCAGAGTTAAAAAAAACTGTGATGAAGCAAATTGATAAAAAAACTGTTCTGCTCTGCCTTCGGCTGAAACAGTACAGGGAGTTTCATCGAGTTTCTCCTCAACGTAGCGCTATTCTTACATCATGTACAGTATGTATTCTACAGAATGAAAGCACGTATAGGCTCTCGTGGAACTGCTCGTCGCTAGAGCTCAGCAGTACCAGGTTCTACAAGTGATACACGATGCAATGTCTCACCAGCACTAGACTGACAAGCGAGACGCCTACGCAAGCACCGCGGCGCAGGATCAAGCGATTCGCAGGCGACATGGCCCTAAAAGAGGCGAATGGCCTCACCTTATCGTCAAGGACGAGCCGGACGCGCGCCACGGCCTTGCTCTGCCGCCGCATCCGGTACAGGCGGCGGCCCAGCACGGCGATCCCGAGCAGCGCGACGGCGACGGGCACGGACCACGCGCTCCTCGCTGCGCGCGCCGCCCACAGCCGCAGCACCTCCATCGGCAGCTTCCACCAGGGCGCCGGCGGCCCTCCCTTTGCCACCGCGCCCTCGTCCGCTGCCGCCAACTCCTGGGGCGGCTCCACCAACGGCTCGGCAGGGGTCGGCTCGGCCTCCTCGCGCCTCTCCCCGTCCGACGACGAATCGGACCACAGCGCGGCGCGGTCGCGGGCGGGGAAGGCGAGGGCGTCGGGGTGCGGCTCCACCCAGCCCGCGTTGCCGGCCTCCTCGTCCGTCACCTCCTCCTCCTCCTCCATCGACAAGGACGCCCTCCTGGTGTACTTGGCGTCGGAGCCGAGCTCGAAGTAGTCGTACTTGATCGCCCCCGCGTCGTCCTCCACCTCGCCACCTCCGGCGTACGGCACGGCGGCTCCCGCGGTAGGGGAGGCGAGGAGGAGCTCCCACTCCTGCAGGTCCGCCGCGGCCTCCCGGTCCATCTCGAGGGGGGGACTAGGGTTCGGGGATGTGGGAGCGGAAGGAAGGAAGGGAAAGGATTGGGACTTTTGGAGAACAGGGAGTGCGCTGTGTTGTGGCGTGCCGCGTGGGGAAGGGAAGGCCAGATTCGCGGGGTTGCGAGGAAGAGGTGGTTTGTTCCGCGGGTGCACCTGGATTCTCCCCCCCTTGGATTCTATCTTTTGGAGAGGAAGGGGAAGGAATGGAACTGGATTCTTTTTCGTTCGCACGAGCAACGTTAGTGGTGTCAGCTGATGTTTTCGGATCAGTGGTCACCGTTAACCAGTCAATTTCAGTGATCCACCAGACAAGACAATGCAGTCCTTACTTTTAGTGATGAATTTGTGGTGTCGGTTCTGAGAAGGAGAGAAAATCTTGATACACACATGCAGTTTTCTGAAATGTGACCAGATTTTTAGCACATCCCTTGGACCTAAAAATTTATCTTTTAGAAAATCCAGTGTATTCGGAGTCATGCGTATAAATAAATCTTGTTTCACGGATTTCCTTATAGAGAAATCAATACATATGTTCAACTTCGTGGAAAAAATGCTTTATCTCGTGCATCAACTTTTTGTCATATAATTATTGTCAATTCCTATAAACAAAGATCGTACGCTTTTGTATTTTCCATGCTTCCATATTCAAACCTAAAACATGAAAGAATCGGAGTAATGGCATGTCGAACATGTTTCTGTTGGCGGTAGCCATAGCTTGTGATGTTCTCAGTGTTTGGAATTGTCCACCGAAAGAGATATGACGACTCAATTTCTGGTCCATTTTAAGCCAGCCAAGACATTTCGGAATTGTGACATATGATGATGTGATGGAGAGCGAAATTGTGAAGCCTACTTAGGTGCTAGCACTCTATGTGTTTCGTCTATTTTTCTGGTTGTACTTGATTCTTGTGAGGAGTTGAGGAGCACTCCAAGAGCCACAGAACATGTCGACATTTAAACAGTCACAGAGGGTATATCACTTTTGCTTAAAAACATTGACCAGATTATATCAGGAAAAGAAAAAAGACACTGAAAAAAAATACTATAGCACACTCATTTTTTTCTCTTTCTCGGTCTCGAACCGCTTTCTCCATTCGCTGACGGCCCACACGGAGGCACAGATCCTTCTCTCACACACCCTCTGGCCCATCACTACGCCACTACCCAAATCCAAACCCCCGCCGCCCCGCGAGTTGCTTTCTCCTCCTCGCTTCTCGCCGTCGCCGCCGCGCTGCAAGTCCGCCCCGCCACTCGCCTCCTCGTCGGTGCTTCGCGCTCTCCAGGCGGTTTCCGCCCCTTCCTAACCGCTTTGTCGCCAGCGCGCGTCGCCAATTCGCGACAGACGTAACTAGGGAGGATGTCTTCCTGGGAGGACGAGGACCCGTCGTCGGCCGCGGCGACCACGGACGTGGAGCTGCTGAAGCGGGCCTGGCGCAACGAGAAGGCCGCGCCGGAGATCCTCCACTTCGACGCCCCCCTCGTCTCCCGCGCCCGCGAGCAGATCCAGCTCCTCGTTAGCACTACCCCTCTCGGTCCATTTACCCTATTCTGCACACTGACGCTACCGGACTGATTCTGACTCTTGGCAACCTGCGGTGGAATTAGGAGGAGACTCTGGACGACTTCACGGACAACGGCGTCGACGACCTGGTGGTCTCGCTCTACCAGATGGACCTCGACCGCACGCTCTTCCTGCTCCGCTCATACCTCCGCCTCCGCTTGCAGAAGGTGAAACCAAATCCAGCCTCTGTGACGCGCAGCTGTTCCACTACTAACCTAAATGGTGAATTGCCATTTACTTAACCTGGTCGTGTTGCTGTCTGTAGATTGAGAAGTACATGGCCTGCATCTGCAAGTCTGACGACCTCTTGAGCCGGCTGTCGCAGCAGGAGCAGCGATTCGCCAAGAGGTATCTCTACTCAACTTGACCGCCTACTGGTTGTTAGTCCTGGTTTTTGTGGCTGAAATGACACTCCCTTGTTGGGTTTGATCTATTGGTAGCTGCAAGGAGATCATGGAGAAGCATCTCGAGCAGTCGGTGTTGTCAAAGCTTCCCTACGGTTATGACTCGGTAACGAGGCAATCCTTGTCGAGCACGGAGGATGACATGGGTATTCCACCTCATCTTGAAATTACTTTGTCATGCTGTACAATGTTTTCAGTTTGTAGCTTCAGCTGTTACATAAGCTGCTGAGTACAAATGTTGTACTAATAGATTGCACCATTTAAAGTGGCCAATGTGAACTGTACTTCAACATGTTATTCAGTTAATTTCTGACACATCGCTTTATAAAAAAAACAGCTAACAGGTTTTGCGGACCCTATTCGCTAATTACATGTACTCACAAGTTGATCCATTAATGAAGTTGTCAGGTTCATCAATAGAGCCCTTCCTGAGTTCCTGTACACCTTTTGCGTGGTGGGGTCCCATTTGGAGCTATCTAGTTCCATTTGGAGGTCTTCTTAAGAAATACTAGTTTTTTTTAAAGAATATAAAATTGCCTGCCTTGCTTTAACATAACTGTTATTTGGTTAACACAAGTAGTTTGTCATAGTAATGTGCTTATTATGAGTAGCTTATTTTGAGGTTTTACCATTTCCCATTTATTTTCTTGTTTCCCACTTTTTCCTTAAAATTACTGCACCGCAACACATACTATTGGACCTATCACGCCCGGCTCATATATTTCAATAGCAGTATGATGTAATTTGGAAGTGAAAAGGCAGTGCATGATGCCACAAAATGACAGGGAAGCCTGGTACAGTAGTTACATAACTGCCTAATACTAAGATACATCACATAATATAGAGCGGAGGGCCAACCTTGGACAATGTCAGGGTGTCTTTCTTTTGTTTCTGGTTTAGTCACCAAGATTTCTTGAGCCTGCTCATTCTGCGGAAGATTCATGCTGAGGATCTTGGACGTGGTGCATTAGTTAAGAAATATAGCCCCAATTCTGCAGTGAACTGTGTTGTATTCAGTTAAGAATTTAACATATCAGTAACGATGAGCAACTAACGCTGATGTTGTGTTGCTGATTTAGCAGTTAGCTGGAACAGGAACGTGAACCTCATTTTTAGACGGGTATCAAGAGTAAAGAAAGTTCAAAGAATAGCATATGCTTTCTTATGTTAATAACTGATATTGGGACAGATTTATTGAATATTCAAGTACCTGCTTTTTATTGCTGAGAATGTATTTTTCCCTTTTATTGCTGAGTATGCCAGATAAATGTGGTGATGTAATCACTTCAAGGCAGTATCTGACTGCGTTTTGTTTCCAAATGCCCTCAGTTCCAGAGCCTGAGCTTGACACATTCGTCTTCTGCAAGACCAAGAGCGACGTAGGAGCATTCCAGCTAGATGACTTGTAAGTGCTCAAGCGCATTTTGTTTTGATCATCTCACTTTCTTAAGCTGTACTAATCTGGCATGCCTGCTTCCATGAAGAGGGGAGGAGGTCGTGGACCTGGTTGCTGACGACTTATATGTCCTGCGGTACAAGTCCATCAAGGGCCTAGTCGAGGCCGGCCGAATTGACCTTATTTGATGTGAGCCACAAGGCAGTAGTAAAAAGATCGTCGACCCTCTGTGCAAGAATATTCTTAATTTCCTGGTAAGGTAGAAGTGAAGTGGTCCACTTGTCTGTTCCACAATGTTCAGTTAGGAAAATGGACTACATTTTCATGTACCAATGTTGTTGTGTTTTTCAAATGTTGTTAATCCCGTTCTTCAAGAACGAAGATAGTATTGTTCTTGATATGAAAGATCAGGATCACCAGTGATAATCAAAAGATTTGTATTGTCAAATAACTTGAGATCAGCATCAATCAATCAGATGTCTTGTACTAACTGGATAGTGTTCTGGATATGCACAGATACACATCTGCATATAGACACCAAAACGATTCCAAAGTATTTGACACTCTTGGTGGCCTTTCGCTGGGCGCTGGCAATGGTGTAGAAGTCGTTCATAATTTAGGGAAACATCCCAATGTTGTAGCTTCACCAGATTTGTGGAAGTCTCTTCATGTTCTGAAGCCGAAGCTTCGCCTGACAATTTCGTCACAGAACGGAGGACACGTGAATTCCAAACCTTCGACAGGGTTAGCAAAGACTGCTGCTGATTTGGAACGCTGTTCGCCAACCATCCTTTCTCATCCCCTAAATCGTGCTCGCCGCGATAGTTTGGGTTAAGCAGCAGCGAAGTATGCATATATGGCGCGGCAATCGCCACCCTTGACGCTCATTTGCCGGCACATTTCCCCGACCGTCGCCGTGCCCAGCCCGCTGCGGCGATGGTCGTGCCGGCCGGCGTCGCCTACAACGCGGCCATCTCCCGCTGCTCCCGCGCGGGCCTGCACCCGCGCGCGCTCGGCTTGCTCCAAGAGATGCGCGCCCGCGGCCACCACGCCGACGAGTACACGCTCCCGCCCGTCCTCAACTCCGCCGCGCTCCTCCGCGTTCCGTCCTCCGCGGACGCGCTCCACTCCCTCCTCCTCCGCGCGGGCCTCGCCGCGCACATCCACGTTGCCAACGCCCTGGTCGACTCCTATGCCAAGATGTCCCGCCACGGCGCCGCGCGGGCAGTGTTCGATGAAATGCCACACCGCGACGTTGTCACCTGGACCTCCCTCCTCACGGGGCTCGCGCGCTCCCGGTCCCATGAACCCGCGCTGCGGGTGTACCGCGACATGGTCGCCTCGGGGGTCAGGCCTGACGAGTTCGTCGTCGCGGCCGCGCTGAGCTCGTGCGCCGGCGCCACCGCGCTCGAGCTGGGCCGGTCCGTGCACGCCACCGCGGTCCGGCTGGCGCTGTACCCGTTCCTGTCGGTCGGGAACTCGCTGGTGTCCATGTACGCTAAAACTGGCTCACTGGGCGAGGCCCGGAAGGTGTTCGACGCGATGCGGTTCTGCCGCGACCCCATCACGTGGACGGCCCTGATCGTCGGGTACGCGCAGAACGGCCGGGGCAAGGAGTCGTTGGAGGTCTACGCGGAGATGGTCCGGTCGGGGTGCAGGCCGGACTACGTCACCTTCATCGGCCTGCTGTTCGCGTGCAGCCACGCCGGCCTAGTCGACGCCGGCCAGGCGCACTTCCACTCCATGCAGGCCGAGCACGGCATCGCACCGGGGCCGGATCACTACGCGTGCATGGTGGACCTGTTAGGCCGAGCCGGGCGGCTCGACGAGGCCATGGACCTGCTGAACCGGAGCACGACGAGGCTGGACGCCACGGTGTGGAAGGCGCTGCTGGGCGCGTGCCGGACGCATCAGAACGCGGAGCTCGCCGAGTATGCGGCCCAGATGGTCTGGAGGCTGGACCCGGCGGACGCCGTGCCGTATGTCATGCTGTCGAACCTGTACTCGCGAGCGAGGCGGTGGGCCGACGTGGCGAGGATCCGGTCGCTGATGAAGGCGCGAGGGATCACCAAGGAGCCCGGGTGCAGCTGGGTGGGAGTGAACGGTGTGACGCACATGTTCTACGTGGAGGATCGAGGGCATCCGAGGTCGGCCGAGATTTACAGGAAGGTGGAGGAGATGATGGACAGGATCCGTGCCGAAGGCTATGCGGCGGACACCGACTGGGCATTGCAGGACGAGGGGCCGGACGGGAGGGAGAAGAGCCTGGCCTACCACAGCGAGAGGCTTGCCGTCGCCTTTGGGCTGCTCGCCGTGCCGGCCGGCGCGCCAATCCGCGTGTTCAAGAACCTCCGGGTGTGCGGCGACTGCCATGCTGCGATCAAGATGATCGCCAGGGCGTACGATAGGGAGATCATACTGAGGGACGCCAACTGCTTCCATCACATGAAGGATGGCGTATGTTCCTGCGGCGACTACTGGTAGATTCGATGGCTCATTTTTGATAGATTCAGCGTACGCATGTGTATAACAGTATACCAGAGGAAATCAAGATTTCAGTTGGATGAAGGCACTGATAAGAGACCTCCTTTTCCTCTGACAATTGCTCGTAATTTTAGTAGATTAGATTGCATCAAAAGATGCCAGTGATGTACAATGCGTGCTACTTTGCTATTGGAAGAATATCCCTCTTGTCTATGTAATCCTACCATTCTATTCATCAATATCCTTTACAGCGTCCTGAAAAATAAAGAGGAGAAGCAGTTAGTAACAGCAGAGTTCAACAAAATAGAAAGAACCGCATCTCGCTGTAAGATCAATTACCTTAGCAAGCCTTGTTACGTAAGTAGCAGCAATGGCTGTAACTAATAGTCCTATGCCCAATGTCAATAACTGGCTGTTTCCTCCCAAACTAATTTCCGTCTCATCTTGCTGCAAATTAAGAGTGTCATTATTCAAAATTCAAGCCAAAGGTGAGAGATTATATGTTCAGCTTCTATGTGTATAGCAAAAGGGAGAGATTATATGACCGACAAATCATTTTCTCACCCCAAAATTTCCAATGTTTCTTACACAATTATGTGCCTATTGTTCCATCATCCTAACTACTCCTCTCCATGCGAATAAATAAGGTACGTTAGGTTTTGTGCTAAGTCAAACTTTTTAAAATTTGACCAACTTTATAGAAAAAAGTAACACATTTATGACACCAAATTAATAATATCAGTAGATCCATTTTTAAATGTAGTTTCATATTACACTATTTTTATGTCATAGATGTTGCTATATTTTTCTAAATAGTTGGTCAAAGTTAAGATAATTTGAGTTAGGACAAAAGCTAAATGTACACTTATTCATGGACAGAGGGAGTAGAACTGTAACTAAAAGTGTGAGATTATGTGTACAGGATTCTTAAGCACCAGAGGAAAAATGAAATGCTGCATTATAAGTCTAGTTAAATATTTCAGGTGTCAAGCGGATATATGTCTGAATTGGGATATATAATTTCATTTTGGACACTTCACTAGAAAGCAAATACCATCTGAGATGTTGCAAGACACTCTCATATCATGGAGCGGATACGGTTTTTAGGAGCTACTATCCTATGTAAGCATACGGTAAGTGCATGCATTCTTACTATTTATTAACAAGTTAAGAAACGTTGTCTCTCAGCTACTAGAAGATGAAAAGAGCTTAATGGCTTGAAATAGTATAGTGGACCAGTTTCCCTCATGTGGCAACAAAAGCAGGTTTGCAAAGAAGATGAACTATGAAAAGATCTATGGTTTACGAACTTACAATTATAGCTCGCCCAAATGCACCAGCACTGACATAAGCCCATGTTCCTGGAAGCATTCCCAACCAACTGCATGCCAATAAAAGCCATATTAGAGGTAACAACACTTTATAGAGAGAAAAAATATACTGGTGAATGGTGACAACTTTTTCAGTGTGGATTCCTTTACAAAATAATGTCTTAATTCGTAGTGGATCAGAAAGTGGCTAGTCCCTCAATCAGAAATATGATATTTGCTACTCCTCAGAGTAACATTACTAAACAGCATCACGGATCATCTAGATGGATCTGTGAAGTTAAAAGTCCGTTAAGAACAGCTAGTTTTCTTAATGAATGCATTTTGCTCTGTGGATAGAAGTTCAAGACTATGCACTTAGTTTTTGCGGGAATAGGAAATTAGTTAGTATGTTAGATTTGCCGACAATGCCAAAATGAAATAAGGAATTGTTGAGAGAGAACACAGACTAACCTGCCCACCACGTAGGGCAAGAATTTGACTGAAGTCAAGCCGTACAGGTAGTTCCCAAGGGAGAAAGGTAATAGGGGACTCAACCGAAGCAGAGTCACAACCTTGAATCCATTTTCACCTATTGCTTTATCAATCGCCAGAAACTTCTTATTTCCTTCAACCATTTTAAGAATACGCTCTCTTGCAAAGTATCTAGCGATGAGAAAGGCCACTGCAGCAGCTAGCTCTAAGTCAATAAAGTTCAATCAGAAAATGCATAACAGCAGGATTAACAACAGAAATGTTCATCATGTTGGAGTTACTTACTGTTCCACTGATTGAAACCATAATAGTACCAGTAACACTACCAAATAATAGACCTGCAGACATAGTTAACGGTACTGCTGGAATTGCAAGTACCTGAATCGAAGAAACAAGATCATTAGTATAGATCCGAACCCTGATGTTGTATGTATATGCAGAAGGTCTAAGATTCATAGCCAAAGGGATCACATGTGGACCCACCAAATTATGTTTATTGATCCTAAAAAGACAGTCACAAAGATGATATAAGTATCTAGTGCCTAGGCATTTTACAGCTGCATTCGCAAACTGGAGTACTGATGCACTTTTAGCTTATTCTAAACACTAGACTGTGTATAGCACACTGGTATTATCAGATATAGCATTTCAAACATTTCGGGACAACAACTGCCCTACTGTCCTGCTGATAAGGCAACCTCGTATTGTCAGCTGTGCTTTTTTGTGGGGGTATATTAATCTGTAATTGGTTTAGGTGGAACCGTGGAAATGGTCATAAGCCTTGACAACACAATTTATAGAACAAAGGTTGATAGTTTGAGAACATACCTCCAATCCTGCATAGGCAAGTATAAACAGCGCATATCCAGCAGTGCCATAGCCTGCCATTGTAAAGCGATATGAAATTTTAACAACAATATCCAAGGAAGAGCATTTACTTGAAAGATTTCAGATGATCAAACATGAATCAACAGATATGCATAGGCCAGTTTGGCTTTGTAGTCACTAGCATCTATAATGGTCTTGCTATCATCTATAATCACTACAATCACTGGCTATGTTATGTTTCAGAACAGAATCCGCAGGAACTCCAGACATTTCACCAATTTCAGTATTTTCACAGCTTAGAGCAGACAAGCACAGAGAGAGCAGAGCTAAGAGCACACAGCTCGATTGTTCCATTACCCTCAATGAACCCGGAGAACTGTGTGAGGAAGGTATTGATCTGGTCCTTGTACGTACAGCCGCCCCTGAACCCCTACGACCCCGACCAGCACCGCCCCGGCGAGCAGCGTCCCGGTGAGCGCCCCCGAGCCGCCGTCGTCTTCCTCCTGCTCTTCCCTCGCCGCCGCGGACGCCTCCTCCTTCTGCTTCTCGTTCCGCCGGTCCTTGGGACTGCCGCTGTCGCCGCGGCCGCCGAACCGGAAGGGGACGTTGGGCGAGGCCTTGCGCAGCGTGCCCTTGTCGGACTCCCGCAGCGAGGAGAGCGGCGGGTGGATGGCCCGGCGGTGGCGCCACCGCCACGGCGAGCACCCGGGCGCCGGCGGCGAGAAGTGGGAGGAGAGCACCGGGGAGGGGGAGAGCTGCTGCGGCGAGAGGAGGTGCGGCTGCCTCATGGGGTCCGGCTGTCAGGGATTCTTTTAACGCGCTAGGTGTGAGGCCATGAGAGCTCGGAAGTGATAAGAGAGAGGGGAGAGAATCGGAGGAAGTCGGGGGAAGGCGCTGGAGAGAGGAGAGAGGCGCGCGGCCGGAACGCCAGGGAGGCTGCGGCGTGGGCCCGCTGGCTCGTCCGGTCTACTGGCCCGTTGCCGTTCCGTGGTAGCAGAAGGCGAGATTCCAAAACACCGGATGCGTGGTTTGTGATTGCTGCCGTGGAATCTGTAATCTGACTTGAAAAGATGCCCCACGTTTTCCTGGTTCGGGTTGAAAATCCTATAGTACGGCCAACTAGTCCCTAAAAGTCTTCATTTGGAACACAAGAAATCAAAACGTAGGAACAAAAAAAATACAGCAATTAAAATGTTATGTATCTTGAATTCATACATAAATGAAATAAACACACAAGAAAACTTCAAAAATGTCGTTTGGATGTCACACATGAATTATAGGCACATCGAGACGAAAACATGAGGTCTCACCTCATGTTAATTTTCCTCTAAAATTCCTACGAAATAACCTATTCTAGACCTTTTGATTCACATGACAGAAAAAACGTAGAAATAGAAAAACGCAAGATTAGATTATCATACCCATTTGAATCATGCATGATTTGAAACATACAGAATTTTTCTTCAAACAATGTTTGAATCACATGAAAAAAAATAGTAACATGTAGTTTGAGTGGATGGAAAATTTCCTCCAACGCACACTGCAATGCAATTCTATGAGAAAATTTCCTAAGCCTACGAATCAAACGATGTCTATAGAAAAAATTACTAGGGATCAAAATCCTCTAAAATTCTTATAGATTTTTTTGAATCAAATAACCCCCCCTTAGAATTTCAAAGGAATCTGGATTCGTATTCCTTTGTTCCAAATGGCACTATAGAATTTTTTCTATAGCAATTATATCTTCCCAAATTCCTACAATTTTCCTTTGTTCCAATCAGGGCCTAAAGCTCTTAGTGCTGATCGATTTATACTCCTTACTCCCTGCATTTTATTTTTATAAGGTGTATTATTTCAAATGGTTATTTTTTCTATATTTGATCAAGTTTATTTATAGAAAAAATCATGAACACCTACAATACCGAATAACTAGAATACTGATCCAAACTTCTTTGTTCTTTCCAAGTCTTCTTCTTGAATATCGAACACAACTCTTGCACAAAACAAGGATTGTAGTAGTAAGCGCCATCCTCTCTGAGTTGTGATGAGTAAGCGGAAGCATTCTATTTCTGTTCTTTTCTAGATTTTGGAGGTAGGAATTTGCCTATGATTTTTTCAACTAATATGTCGATATACTCCTTATTTCTTCACCGTGGGTTCTCGCGTCATTTTATTTAAAAGATATTAGATCACCGTGGGAGGAGTGAATCGATCGATCATGGTACGAAGCCCCAAGAGGGAAGCTAAAGCACACTCTTTCACATTGTCACCCGTCTTTTTGTTAGACCCCTCTTTTTGTTTCCTTCTCGCAACACAAGTGATATGAGAGAACGGTCTTCTTCACAAGCCGAATAGGTTATTCAGCCGGAGGATCGAAATACGATCATCTCGTCTAGCGAATGGTTGGGAAACACAATGCATCAGCAGATAGGCGTCTTTTGGGGGATATAGGCATCTCAACGGGAGGGGGAGCGAGGGGTTTGCGGCCTCCAAAGAGGCAACACCACAACTTACACTCGATCAAAACACCCACATCGACCACATCCACGTAGATTTTGAAAAGAAATCACACGTTGAAAGCTAGGACCAAACTGGAGCAACCACACTCTCTCATTTCTAGTGAGCTTAGAGCTCTTTTAAAACGAAGGAACCAAATCGTAGTGGAGTTGTCCAAATCTATGGTATTTTTTCTTTTAAAAAGCGATAGTTATGGCCCTTGACCGATCCATGCACGTAGCCATTATTATGGAACATAAAATCACATTTTTTTTGTTTAAGTCCCTAGTTCGCCAATAATTGAAGCGGTCCATTTGAGCATAACTTCTCGGTTCAGTGATAGACCTAGAAACTTTCGGAAGCTTGGACGAACGGGGTTAAGATGTGATTTTTCTACATAAAATCGTTATAAAAATCTATTAAAACGCAAGCTTTACGCCATCAGCAAGCCTGGGATGTTGCTCGGGCTGTAGGGACGCTGGATCCGTCCATGCCTCCGTTGCATTTGACAAATTGCATTTTAGTTCTTTTTACATGAATCATATTTTCAGTCCTAATGGATTGTATTTCAAGGTGCTAGTTTTCCATTTATACTAAAGAAAAGGACAAATTATAAGGTTGTTGATTTGTTTATTATGATAGTATGGGATGTCTCATCTTTAGTCCTCGAGTTTTTTAGCAAAATATTTAGTTTTTTGTTTGTTGGTTTGAGCTTTCTTATCACGCGTTACCACGCAAAATAAAGAAAATATATATTTGGTCTTTGGGCGTTTTCACTTTGTACGTGGAAGAAGTTTTTGAATGCCCAGTTTTTTTTAGCCTACTATGGACGCCCATGTAAAGGCACTGATCCGTTCCGCAGCGGCCCAAATTTTTGCGTGATAAATCTCAAAACCTTCATCTCGTCCGTGCTCGCAATTGTCTCGCCCCTGCTCTCCCCTCTTCCAGAGTTCAGAGTCTCCCCGCGTCATCGCGCCAAAACCCTAGCCCACCAATGTCGGAGGCCGACGCTACCGCTACGACCATGGAGCCCTCGAAAGTGACAGCGCCGGTCACGGTGTAAGATCCCTGTGGTCTCACACTCAATTTGGAAGAGAGTTTGGAGTCGATCTCACAGCAAGTAGGTAGCAATGTTCCGATTACTGATAGAAACAGAGTTTCAGAGTACAAGGATGCTACGGAACTACTCTACCTAATCTCAAGCCAGAATGGCTGATAGATGATTCAACATGGTGTCTCCGCTCTCACGGAAGTATATAAAGGCAATATTACAACTGGCCGTGGAAAGCCAACCGCCAGCATGAACGGGTGAAGCGGTGATGACGTGGTGCTTGCATCTTGGAACGCTTCATCTGCGACGTGGCTCAATCCCAACGCTCCATATCTCGCTTGTGGGTACTCTTCATAGCCGAAAGCATTAAGCTTCGCCGTGATGTGGTCCCGACAATCGCCACTACCAAGAATATCCTTGTCCCCGAGGATATGTAAGAGGAAACCAGCTGCGAATTGTAGCAGAATAGAATGCAGGGAATGTCGATTTGATGAAATCAGCATCCTCCCAAGTAGCATCATCTGGGGGCATGTTCTCCCACTGGACCAACCACTGAGTAACCAAATTAGGAGGACGAGGTATTGCACGAGTCTCCAGCACAGCCAAAGGTGTTGTATGTATGTTACCGTTGGTGTCAACAAGAGGAAGATCTGGAGCTGGAATCGCCTTCAAACCCAAATTTTTCTTCAGTTGACTGACATGAAAAACATTATGGATCTGCACATTGTCTGGTAGGAGGAGCTTGTAAGCTGCCAATCCAATGCGAGCTAAGACACGAAATGGCCCATAAAATTTAGTTGCCATTTTCAGTCCATGACGGACATTGAATGCGACCATGCGGTAAGGTTGTAGTTTCACATAAACCATGTCCCCGACCTCAAATTGTCGTTCAGATCTCTTCGCATCAGCATACTTCTTCATGCGATTTTGAGCTTTCAGCAAATTGTCCTTTAACTGCTGAAGCATTCCCTCCTTATGCTGGAGAAACGTTGCTGCATCCAAATCAGTTGGGCCTGGGACTGATATCTCATTGATAAGTGGAGGGGGAAACCCATAAAGAGCCTGAAAGGGTGTGAATTGAGTAGCAGTATGGAAGGAAGAGTTATACCACCATTCTGCCAAGGAAAGCCAGGAACTCCATTTTTTTGGTTCAGCAAACACCATGCTACGAAGATAATTCTCCAGGCATTGATTCACACGCTCAGTTTGGCCGTCAGATTGTGGGTGATACGTTGTACTCATACGCAGATCAACCTTCAGAGTTTTACATATCTGTTGCCAAAACTTGCTGGTGAATATGCGATCATGATCTGTGACAATGGATTTAGGCAGCCCATGTAACTTGAAAACAGTATCCATGAATGCTTGCACTACAGAATTAACTGTATAAGGGTGGGATAATGGTACAAAATGGGCATACTTAGTCAGACGATCCACAATTACCAAGATAATTTCCTTGCCTCCAGATTTAGGTAAACCCTCCACAAAATTCATTGATATGTGCTGCCAAGCCATATCAGGTATGGGTAAAGGGACCAACATACCAGGGTACTGACAATGCTCACCCTTGGACCTTTGACAAGTAGGACAAATCTGGATGAATAGTTCCACTTCCTTTTTCATATTTGGCCAATAGAAAATCCTTTTGATGCGCTGATAAGTGGCCCTAATGCCAGAATGGACACCCATTGGAGAAGAATAAAAAACTTCCAATAATCTTTGTTTCATGGAGTTACAATTGCCCACCATGATCCTCCCTTTATAGCGCAGTAAGCCAGCAGAAAATGAAAAGTGTCCTACTCCTTCAGTACCAGCCACCACCTTAGCAATAGTTGCTTGACAATGATCATCACCAATATAAGTATTTTCAATGTCTTCTGCCCAAGATGGTTGAATAGTACTGATGGCCATGAGTTGGTCCTTGCGAGACAAAGCATCAGCAACCTTATTGTCTTGCCCTTTTTTGTATCCAATCGTATAATCATACTCCAGGAGTTTCAGCATGAGTTTGTGTTGAATTCCAGTGTTGAGTCTCTAATCATTCATGAATTTGAGACTCTGGTGATCAGTTCTAATGACCAATGGTGTACCAAGCAAATAATGGCGCCATTTCTTCAAACTCTCTATAATAGCAATAGCTTCCTTTTCATAAGTAGAGAGAGCAGCTGCTCTGACTCCTAGTGGCTTGCTGTAAAAAGCAATAGGCCTCTTATTTTGCATCAAGACAAAACCAATCCCAGTACCAGAAGCATCACATTCCAGAATGAATGGTATAGTGAAATCTGGTAAGGCTAAAATAGGGGCAGTGATCATGCTGTTCTTCAGAAGAGAAAAAGCTGATGTATGCTCCGCAGACCGGAGGAAAGCATCTTTTTTGAGTAAATCATACAATGGTTTGCAAATGGAACCATATCCTTGGATAAACCGCCTGTAGTAACCAGTAAGACCCAAAAAACTCCTCAATTGGGTAACAGTAGTTGGAATGGTCCACTCAGCAATTGCAGAAATCTTATTGGGATATGTTGATACCCCTTGTGCAGATATAACATGGCCAAGGTACTCAACTTTATCTGTACCAAAGGTGCATTTTCTTTCTTTGAGAAGTAATTTGTTTTGTTTGAGTATTTCCAAGACTATAATTAGATGATGTTTGTGTTCTTCCATAGTTGAACTATAGATCAGTATGTCATCAAAAAATACTAACACAAACTTCCTCAAGTACTCTTCAAATAAGGAATTCATCAAAGCTTGAAAAGTAGCTGGTGCATTTGTCAACCCAAAAGGCATGACCAAATACTCAAAATGCCCACAATATGTAGTGAAAGCTGTCTTATGTACATCATCAGGGTGCATTCTTACTTGATGATACCCAGATCGGAGGTCAAGTTTGGAAAAAAAATTGCACCATGAAGTTCATCCAATAAATCCTCTATAACAGGTATGGGAAACTTGTTTTTGATGGTTATAGCATTGAGCTTCCTGTAATCAATGCAAAGACGCCAAGATCCATCTTTCTTGCAAACTAAAATAGCAGGGGATGAATATGGGCTGTTACTCAACTGAATAACTCCATTGTCCAGCAATTCTTGAATTTGCTTTTCCATTTCATCTTTTTGCAAATGAGGCACTCTATAAGGTCGAGCAGATGGTGGTTTACTGTCATCTTTCAAGGGAATAGTATGATCACGTGTTACGGATGGTGGGAGCTCGATGGGGTTGAAAATGTCCTTATCTTGAGTTAAGACAGCTGCAATTCTTGTGATGATATCGCATATCAAGTACCATCACCACTTGCATATGGAGCAAGTATCCTTTACTTCCCTTGGAAAGCAACTTATCCACTTGTTCAGCAGTAATGACCCTGGAACCTTTGTCCTTGTTAGCATCAGGCAATGTAACCAAGTTCCTGTTTAATGTGTAGACTTGAATACATTTGCCTGCCCAATCAAAAGTAACAGGGCTATGCTTTTGCATCCAATCACAACCCAAAACAGCATCATAGCTCTTGAGATCCAATAGAGTGAAACTGTGAAAGAATGAAAAGTTAGCAATCTGGAATTGTGCATCAGGAATATGCCCCCCAGACTGTGAAATACCACCACCAGCCACTTGAATTTGTGTAGGAGCATTATTCAGAATTTCACAAGATGTTTTCAGGGCAAACTGGACATCAATGAAAGTATTAGTACTTCTTGTATCCACTAAAGCCAAACCTACTTTGCCTCCTAGAGTGATTTGGACAGTGATTGTATTGACTGAAGCTGCTCCAGATAAAGCTCGCGCAGAAATGTGCACGAAGTGATGTTCCCCTGGTTCTTCCTGCATTTCCTGTTGTTCCTCTTCGTGTACTATCTCCTGAGGCTCTGGTGGAAGAGTCAATTCTTCCTGTGAAGCAGTAAGAACATGTAAAACAGGAGCTTGTTGACATTTATGACCAGGTTTCCATGGTCCTTTGCATCTCCAACATTCCCAGGATTCCTGACTGGTTGCCGAGCATTAGGTGGAACATATATTTGTTTCTCTCCTTGTTTATCAGGAACATTTGGTGTCCCCAATAATTTCTGCTGACCGTTCCTCCAAGCTATCTGTCCATACTGTCCAGCAGCCTTAGCTGTAGCTGCTAATCCACTTTCATAGTCCCTGGCCAGCCAATAAGCATCAGACAATGTCTTAGGACGTTGTGGCCGCAAATTGCATTTGATTGCTGGTTTCAACCCATTGACAAAACTGACAATATAGTAATGCTCCTGCAAGTATGGATGCTCCTCTCTGATGACAGCCATAATTTCTTCAAACTTGTCAGTATAATCAGAGACGGACAGATTATACTGATGAACAAAATGAAATTTCTCAAGAATTTCATAGATGCTAGCTTGAGCAAATCGGTCACATAGCAATCTACAGAACTGTTCCCAAGACATATCAGTTTTGGCCAAAATTCTAGTGTCACGAAACCGCCATCACCGCCTTTGTAATGTAAGTCTGAGCCAGATCAACCTTAGATTCTGGAGGAACTTGCGCGAGCTCGAAATATTTAGTTACCTGCCTAATCCAACCCAAGGGATTATCACCATGAAAGCAAGGGAAATCAATTTTGGGTCCTTTAGCAATGTTTTTCATAAACTGAGCTGCTCTCTCGGACTTGTATTGAACAGGCTTAGCAACAGTAGTTGGACTATCCTCAATGAAAACAGTGTCAGTTGTGCCAGTAGTAGTCAATTGCAGAGTGCCTTGAGCACGTGTTTTCTGAATTTCCTGTTGTATCTCATATTGTTTCAACAATAATTCCTGTTCTCTAAGCATGTAATTGGCACTATGTGTAACAGGTTCAGGAGTGGGAGGGCGGGTGATTCTACCTTCGAAGCCTTTGAGGTACTCGAACATTTCCTGTTGAGATTTAGCCATCTTGACCAACAGAGATTCCATGGTATCCATCTTACTTTCCATCGCATCCATGCGCTCCAGACGAACATGAACTCCATCAATCTGATCCTGAATCTGGTCCTGTTTCTGACCGATGGCTCGAACCTCCTCTCTCAACACCCCAATCTCTTCCTCCAGTTCCTGATGCTTGGTTCGAGTTGCCATCGAGCTCAATCAAATCGGTTCCAGAATTTTACGGAGGATATACCTCGAACCCTCACCGTTGATCGAACTCTGCCACCGATAATCACCGCCTCAGGATTGACACCACTGCGAATCTACCGCCGCAACGTCCCCAAAATTTTCTCTACCGCCGAGTCCCGCCATGCAGATGAAACTCCCGCCGCAGAAATCGATCAATCAGTGGGATTTTATGGGAGAACCCAACCACCGACGACCAAATCTGATTCGCCTCCCGCTCGAATCGAATGCTCTGATACCACCTTGTAAGATCCCTGTGGTCTCACACTCAATTTGGAAGAGAGTTTGGAGTCGATCTCACAGCAAGTAGGTAGCAATGTTCCGATTACTGATAGAAACAGAGTTTCAGAGTACAAGGATGCTACGGAACTACTCTACCTAATATCAAGCGTAATGGTGATAGATGATTCAACATGGTGTCTCCGTCTCTCACGGAAGTATATAAAGGCAATATTACAACTGGGTCAGCGTGAAAGCCAACTGCCAGCGCGAACGGGGTGAAGCGGTGATGACGTGGTGCTTGCATCTTGGAACGTTCACTGCGATGACGTGGCTCAATCCCAACGCTCCATATATGCTTCAGGGTCCTCTTCTGTTAGCCATAAAGCATTAAGCTCTGCCTCAGCGACAGGGTCCTGACACACGGCTACGGGAACGGAGGTTGGGACCTTACCGCCGCCGATGGCGGAGGAGGAGGCGGTGCCCCCACCCTGTCCTGATCATAAGAGAAAGCTTGGCGAGGCGGAAGTGGAGGAGGCGATGCTGGCGAAGGAAGTGGAGGAGGTAATGCATGCGAGGGACGCGGTGGAGGGTGCCGCTACAGATCGCGCTGAGGTTCGAGGCGAGGGAGGGGAGGAGGATGAGGCGGCGGCGGCAGAGACTGAACCCAAGCGGCTGCGTATGGACGGCGTGGGTGACGGGTTAGGTATAGAGGCATACAAGCTCCACGATTTCTACTATTTTCACAATGCCAATTCGGCACATAACATGAAAAAAAAAGGTTGTGTTGGAATTGCAAGGTTCTCATGTTAACTCCATGTCTCAAATTATCTGTAAGGGTGACTGTAGTCATAAGAGTCACAATTGTTGCAATACATCACATTATTATCATGAAAGAAAAATATGGTTTGAATTTTCTATCTTATCTGCTGCAGGTATTACTCAAGCTGAAGTGCATGAACCAGTAACATTAGAACTGCTGAATGGGGAGGTTCGGGTCAATGAAAGCATGATATCTAGCTCTGAGGTACATGTTCCAAAAGAATTTTCAGAAGTCCCTCAAGAAGATTGCCCTCATCAGAAAAGCAGAGTTCTGTAGCGCTCACCTAAGAAACAACGTCTCACAAAATTGAAATTCCTCATAATAAGGTACAGTCAACTTATCCTTTTTTACGTTGTTCAAATGTTCAGTGCTTATTTCCTCATGGATATTCATATTTTAGTTGTGGTATTGGCCCCAAAATCTCGAAGAAAATCTTTTAATGTGAATTATCCAATAGGCAAGCATAAGGTCATAAGCAAGTAAGAGACACATTTGAAAGTTGGAGATGATACCATGCATTTATTCTCAGCAAGCTTTAAATTGATATTCTCTTTCAGACATGTTATCCATTTTGTTTATGTAAGCTCTAAGCTAATGGAAGAGGTTTATTGTAGGTTGGTGTTTTGATTGGTTATTCTAGGGAAACTATCAGATGCCTACAGATCGCCTCAGATGCTAAGATTGAGATTGCGCAATATGATGAAGCTGATCCAAATTCTTCCTCTCGGCCTATTGAACTCTCTGGTCCACTTGAAAACACCAACAAGGCTGAGCAGCTGATTACGGATGTCATACCGCAGGTCTGTTTTACCTGTCGGTTTTCTTGTTGGCTTGATTTATTTTAGATGATTACAGACTTGCTGAGGCTATTACAAATCATGTCTTTTCTCAGGTTGATTCAGGTGATTCACTTACACTTGCCGCTAGAAGTTTTGGTGCTCCGCAATCTGGTTCTGAGCAAGTGGACATTCATGTCCCAAGTGAAAAGGTGAGCCCCAAAACTTATCTGGTCATAAATTTAACTTAAATGATCTTCTATATTTCCTTTTATCATAATATCTAGGCTGGGTTGATCATTGGTAAGGGAGGTGAGACCATTATGGCTCTAAAAACTAAGTCCGGTGCTGATATTCAGGTTAGTGCTACCAGTGTATGTGCATGTTTCTTATTCACTTCAAAATGAAAACTAAGATCCTTCTTTTGTAGTTAATTCCGCAACATCTTCCTAAAGGCGATCTTTCCACGGAGAGAAAAGTACGACTTACTGGGAATTGGAATGATATAGAGGTTGCAAGAACGATGATCCTGGAACTCATCAGTCAGGTGCTTCTGATACTTGCTCATATCTATATAGTATCTATTACATTTCTCTCCACACTATTTGAAGATTTCAACAGGAACTATCTCCCTAGTTAAAGACCATGTTTGCTAGATGCACTTCATGTTTTGAAGTGTTGCTTGTGCTTCATATGTTATGTTATGATGCTTGAGCATACCTTCGAATTTCACTATAATTCTGGTCTTAGCTATCCATCTTGATTGTAAATCATAATGAAGTTAAAATATTAACTTATCATGAACATGGATCATACGGTATCTCCATGTCAGTTTAGCATCTAACTGTTGTAGCCTTCATTGATACCTCTGGTAGCAACGAACAATATATTTGGTGTATTATACCATAAGGTTGTGTGCTAAGGAGCCCAGTCTACTTGTTTACTCAAAACCAAGAAGTTCAAATAGTAAAATGTTAACTGCTACTTCCTCTGTTCATTAATATAAGATGTCTCATATTAATGAACATCTTATATTAATGAACGGAGGGAGTATTTTGCAATTTTCTATATTCTTTCTTAATTGTCACTCCAATCATCGAGAAGTCAGGAACAAGTTTATCGACTATGGACATCATGAGGATTGCTTTCATAAATTGGTATATGTATTTGGGCAGTGGGCATGGCTGGTTTGTATCCCATTTTCATGAAATTAATATGTCATTGTAACTGCATACATTGTCTGCTTTGTTTTTGATGTGTAAACATTGAACTTTCAAATATGCTGTATTAGATGTCAAGTTGCCAACGGTATTTTTGTGCCTGACAAATCATTTTTCTGCTCTGCAATGACATGATCACAAAGTCAAGGTGTTTATGTTTGTTCATGACCCCTGGGATCTTAGAAAGAAAAAAAAATCCAAAACTACACTGCTTATTTTAAGAGTTATCTTTTGGCTAGATATTATACGTGTTGGTTCAGTAAATCAGTATTCTCCATCACTCTGTTGTACAGAAGATGGATAATCAAGCTTTGTTCTTCAGCAGTGGCAAGGTATAAGCCACTTATGTTGGTCATATATGTCTTCTAACAATAGCGGTGTATCACTTTGGTAATCATTTCTTTTGACACCTAGCATCCTTATGCCCGCAGAGTTCTTTGTCATGTTTAGAAGTATACATGATATTCTAAGTGTCTCCATTATGGGCAGAATGGACAAAAATAACCCAAATTCGAAAGGATTTCACAAAATGACCCATCTGAAAATCTATTTCACTAGACTAACCCTTTTTGTAGCGCCTAACAGCAAGGCGCTACACTCTACAGTGTAGCGCCTTTCAGCTAGGCGCTATGCCCCCTGCCAGCGTGGCACCGCCTGGTCACGCCCAAGCCCCCTCTCCACCCCTCCCATTCACTCCCAGACGCCAGGAAGAACACAGAGGGGCGCTGGCGGTTCCTCCTTCCCTCCCTCTCAAATCCCCACCTCAAATCCAACAGATCTGAGGGATTTCACCGTGGATTAGCTCCCCCATCCCTCCCTCAAGGTAATCCCCTCCTTTCCCCTCTCTTTCATCCAATAAATCTTGCACATTAGCCTCAAACCCTAGATGTAGTTGGATTCATAATATGGACTATTTGTGCATGTTTTTAGTTACTTGGTAGTTATAATTTAGTTGTATTTGATGGGGAATGAAAGTGTGTTGTTGATTTGCATTGTATATGATGGTTGTATATGGATTTGTATGGATGTTTGAATAATATGCTATCATATTCTTTGTAGTTTATTGTATAAATTCAAACAATGGCCACATGCCACACACATTTTATTGATGTTTGGAATATATATGTAGGATGGTGTGGCTACTTGAGGATTACTATGATCATCAACACCGGGCATACTTGATGGCGGAGAAGCATATGGTAATAAAACCATGGTTGAACTTCTTTGCTTTTATTTTTCTATTGATTCAATTGTGTTGGAAAAAGCATAATGTTCGATCTTGTATGTATGCAGAGGCTTCGTCCCCTCAAGATTCGGTCTCATGGCGCGTCTTTGAATGACATGCCGTACGACGAGCGATACACCGAGTACATCAAGCGGCTAGGCCTCCTCCCTTTCATCACGCTTGTGAGCCGGTCGACGCCGAACCTCAACGCGGCTGCTATCACCGCACTTGTCGACCGGTGGAGGCCGAAGAAGCACACTTTCCACCTCCGGACCGGCGAGATCACTCCTACTCTTCAGGATGTTTCCATGATCTTTGGACTTCCTATCGCGGGGGAGCCTCTCTGTATGAGCACAAATTCCGATGGGTGGCGCAATGCGATGCATCTACTTATTGGCATGGCTCCTGAAGAACTTGAAGAAAAGAGCAAAGATAGAGTCCCAGCAGGCGCGACATATGCGTGGATCGTGGAGAACTTTAGGGAATGCCCGAACCCCGCCGAGGTTGAGGTGATCGAGACACATGCTCGTGTGCGTGTGGTATGTCCTTTCTAGGACTCTGTTCTTGACAATGGAGGTAGGACCGCCGGTGGATGTGGCTCAAGGCACTAGCCCGGATAGCAATATCACCGGGGTTCGGCTCTTGCCTACTTGTACCGGCAGGTAATCACATGTGCACTCTACATTCATTTGTATATGTCGAGTCCACACATATGCTATCTTGACCTCGTTTTGTTCACTTGCGGTTGGGCGATGCTCGCCGAGGGCGAATCTGCCGGAATAGGTGGTGCTATGGTTCTTCTCTCGATATGGAGCTGGGAACGCTTACCAGTTGGTCGTCCCAAAGAGGTGGGCCACCATCCTTGGCCATCGTATAATAGAAACCCTCTACGCCAGCCGACTTGGGCTTACAAGTGGGACGTGGTATCGGAGATGACAAGCGATGTTGATGCCATGTACCTCAAGTACACGAACGAGTTTGATGCGATTACGCTCGAGCAGGTAGATGTTTATCTATACGTCACTATCCATAATATTTACTTCACGAGTCAAAATCGAACACCAAACATGTTCTTATGATATGTTGCAGGTGGAGTGGGAGCCTTATGGTTGTGGGGACGAGTTTGGTATTGCTCCCGGATTTGATATTAACTCGAAGTGCTTGGAGGAACAATCTCTCTGGCTCATGTGCTGCCCATTGATTTGCAATTGGGCGGTTGAGTTTCATATGCCACAACGGGTGATGAGGCAGTTCGGGTTGTTTCAGTGCAACCCTACCGTGTGGAAGGACACCGACAAGGAGCTTCATCGGTTAGTTAGCATGAGAACTTGTGCTCAATTGGTTTGTGTGGTACTAACATGGTTCTTTGTTGTTGTTCAGGTTGGACAGAAAGAGGCAGAGGAAGATCAAGAATTGGGATCACCATCATAGGAGGCACGTCATGGAGTTCCTCATTTGTGTGGAGAATGCTCGACGAACGGAATGGAATAATGGAAGAGCACATTGCCCAGTTGCATTTAACAAATACATCCATTGGTTTCTTGGTAGTATCCGTGTCTCCATTTGCCCGCCGTCCTATGAGGAAGAAATATTGGAGGAGCCAGTCCAGTTCGATGAACTTGCCTACACTCAGTACAACCGGCAGGTCAGGAAGGGGACCGACATCCCGCTTTCTTCCTCACTCAACTTTGCGGTAAAGTTATCGTTGCCTTCGCATTACTTTCCTTGCACTCTCATCTCTTTCTTGCCTAACATGTTCTTGTTCTTGACTCTTTAGAGAACGGAGGTAAAGAAATATGCCGACGATGCCGAGGCGATTCTTGTTGCTGCCCCTAAGGGGAAAAAGGGAGAAGGCATGATACGAGACTTCCTTAAGGTATGGATGCGAGACTTCCTCAAGATATGCATGTTCTTGTTTTGACTTATGTTGTTATTTGTTACAACGCTCGGACCAAAAGATGCGTCGCTTATCTAACATGCTAGGTTGCCGCGATCCCGAGTACACAACCTCGTCCGGTTCTAGGTCCAAGTCGACTACTGATCCGTCGGCCCATTTTCAGGATGATGTTGAGGATGACACCACTTCGGCGATTCGTTCGGAAGATGAGGTATGGGACAACCTTACATGCATTTAGTGCTTTCTGTTTCCCATGCATTTCTCATAGCCATACAATCTTACATGTAGCTGCCTCATATGGAGAATGAGACTGAGGAGGAGTACCGGATTCGTTCCGCATACCAGCTGAAGCCAAGGAAACAGTTCAATCGCTGGTCGCCGGACGACTTCCGTAACAAGGGAAAGGCCAATGTTGTCGAGGACGAGCCGCCACGGAGGTCAAGATCGACTAGGAGGACGAGAGGCCTACAGTATGATGATGAAGATGAGTCGCAAGAAGAGGAGGTGACAAAGAAGATACCTCCAAGGAGGGGCCGAGGCCCAAGGACACGTGGACGGAAGTAGGTCATGTATGGCACAATGTTGATGATGATGCACTAGGTTGGAGACTATGTATGGGTTGATGTATGGCACTATGTTGATGTTTTTTAAGACTATGTTCATGTATTGGCACTACGTTGATGTTGTTTGAGACTATGTTGATGTATGACAATTTGTTGATGTTGTTTGAGATTATGTTGATGTTATTTGAGTATATGTTGTTTGAAACTAGTATAACAAGTGTTGTTTGAGTATATGTTGTTTTAAACTGGCGATTCAGTGTGGCGCTTTGTCGATAGGCGCTATGCTACGAGGTGTAGCGCTATCGATAGGCGCTACACCGACAAGTTTTCCCCGAGAGCCAACTCTCGGTTTTCTCTCTGTACGCTCCTGTTAATTTTGGAGCAGACGAAATCTGCTAGCATAGCGCCTAGCATTCCCCGCCAGCCAACTCTCAATTTGCTCTCTGTTAGTTTGGGGGCAGACGAAATCTGCTAGCATAGCGCCTAGTAGACAAGCGCTACACCAGCATAGCGCCGTTCTGCTAGGCGCTATGCCTTGAAACTGTGTCCAGACCAAACATTTCCCTGTTCTGAGACTTTAACATGACAAACATTACACAAGGCAAATAAAAGACGAGGGATAGCAGTTCATGACATACTCAAATAGAAGCATCTCAAACATGGTGTTCTTGCCCTTAAGGGGCTTTACATACTAATAGTTCGACATCACACTAATAGTTCTTGCCCTTAAGCATCTCAAACAACATCAAACATGGTGTTCTAAAGCATAGGTCCTTTGCCCTTCCTCTTCTTCTCTTCCTCTTCCTCCATGGAACGCCACGCCTCTTGACGAAGCCTTTCCCTCTCCGCAGCACGAGCCTCCTTAGCTTTGCGCTCCTCTTCCTCCTCTTTCCTGCGGATCTCGTCATTACGTTCCTTGCGCTTCCTCGCCATGTCCTCGTCACGCAGCCGTTCTTCGTAGCGACTTCTTCTTATGGCAAAATCGATCTCTTGGATAGCCTTGTTGGATCGAGGTTGCTCAAGGTCTATCCAAGTGTAGTACCTGCATACCGGAGGGGGATACTACAAGAAAATAGTGCATGTTAGAGGATATGCTATGGAATAGTTTGGGACACATGAAGAACTAAAAAGCTTTGAGCATACTCGTGGCTTGTCGTATGGGTTGCGGCTACGCTCGGGCGAGCGGTTGTAGTTGGCACACATGAAGAACTTCTTTCCCCAACTATCGGATAAGTAGTCTTGGGATTCCTTAACAGTGCAATCGGTTCCACACCAACAAATATGAACCTCCTTGCCATGGGCCTCACAAGATGAACGCCTTTCGTGGCCTTTCCTCTTGGTCGGCAAGGTGGCCTAGCATTGGCCCTCATCTTCCTCTCTTCCTCTTCCTTCTCCTTTTGCCTCTTCCTCTCTTCCTCTTCCTTCTCCTTTTGCCTCTTCCTCTCTTCCTCTTCCTTCTCCCTTTTCTTCTTCCTCTCTTCCTCTTCATTTTTCTTCTTTCTCTGTCCTCTTCGTCCTTCTTCTTCGCCAAGTCTCGAGCAAGTTGAACTACCTCTTCAAATGCCTTCCTCTTCTTCTCTTCTTCTTCCTCCTTCCTCTTCTCCTCTTCTTCTTTCTCCTTCCTCTTCCTCTCTTCCACCACCTTCATAGCATTACCCTAGATAGCCGAGTAGTTCACACCGTCCCCATCATTGCCCTTGTTGGGTTGAGTCGCCATACCTATTATAAGAACAAAAGCTACAAGTTAGTAAAGGATGCAATGAATGTGAACAATAATTGATTCAATGAAATAAGCATAGTAGGTAGTAACATAAGGGTGCAACTATGAATATTCCATCCGTACCTATTAACATAAGGATTTGGTCCTGCCAAGTAACCTAACATACTAGACGGGTTAAAACCGCCACGCCCTCTTCCTCTTCTAAGCCCAAGTGATCGACCTCTTTGTTGTCTAGGAGCTTGTTGTCTAGGAGCTTGTTGGCTAGTTCTTGGTTGGCTTGGAGCTTTTTGGCTAGTTCTTGGTTGGCTTGGGACTTGTTGGCTAGTTCTTGGTTGGCTTGGGACTTGTTGGCTACCACTTGGTTGGCTTGGTACTTGTTGGCTAGTTCTTGGTTGGCTTGGGACTTGTTGGCTACCACTTGGTTGGCTAGTGCTTGCTTCATTTACTTTTGCTCTTTTCCTTTGAGAACACTTTCTTGCATTGTGCCCTTCACCATTGCATGTTCCACATCGAGCTCTCTCATGAGGCTCTTGGAATTGGTCATTGCCCGTTTCTCGAGCACCACCACGGCCCCATCCATCCATGTCGCTCCTAAAGCGTTTTGTCTTGCGTCTTCCACGTTTAATCACTTTCCATTTCGGATCGGGCCATAGTTGAATCCCATGGTACTCCGGCCATTTTGATTGGTCCAAATATGGATGAAATCTAGGAGCCCATGTCTTCTTAGTAGTCTCAATGGAGAACTCAACCTCTCTCACCGTGAGCGGATTATTGTAATCCAAATGTCGCCGGCGAGACGCGACGAGCAAGTGCGAACAGGCAAGATGAAGCAATGATGACCTTCCGCATGTGCACTCACAAGTATTGAGTGATATCTTGAAAGCTCGGCCTCCGTGTTGGACACCATCAGCCGTTGTACCTCCAGGCTCCGTAACTTGGTAAATTAGCTCGTCATTGTCATACTCCGTGACAACTTGGGCATCCGCTTTCTTTGTCTGATATTGCATACAATCATCAACCTTAGGTGGGTACTTGTATTTGTGCTTGTTCTTGTAGTCCCCCGCAATCTGCCGGTCCGTTTCCTCTGAGTATTTAAGAAAATACCCATTCATCATGTCGAATGTATAATGGACTATTGCCGCGACGGGCAATGCACGGACACCTTTGAGCAACTTGTTGAAGGCCTCTGCCATGTTGCTTGTCATTTGGCCGTACCTCCGGCCACCGTCATCGAATGATCGTGCCCACTTTGTTCTTTCTCCAATGCTCCTATCGAGAAACTCTCGACCACCCGCATCGAGCTCTTTGTTGAAGAGCAATTTGTTGTACAAGTTTGAGAAACGATGTTCCGTGAAAGCGAGGCAACAATCTTGTAGATCATCGGCCAAATCCTTGCTCTTGCATGCCCTATAGAAGTTTGAACAAAAGTGTCTCATGCACCAACGATGGTGCAACGGAGCATGCCCGGGAATATGTTGGTCCACCGCTTTAAGAATTCCTTGATGGCGGTCCGAGATGACACATATTTACCTATGAGGGGTTAATATCTTGGTTCTTAAAAGATGGAAGAACCACTCCCAATTATCATTGTTTTCCACCTCTACCAAAGCAAAGGCCAAAGGAATCAACGGTTGTTGGCATCATTGGCTATTGCAATCAAGATAGTGCCCTTGAATTGACCGGTCAAAAGGTGCCATCAACGGAGATGACCGCCTACAATGTTCAAATGCCTGAACACATTGCTCGAAAGCCCAAAATGCACGGCCAAAAACTCGAACGGTTCTTCCGTTTACAATCCTTGTCTTGTTCCCCAAAGGTTCAACCACATGAACCATGCCCGGGTTAGCATCGGCCATCACTCCCAACAACCTTGGGATTCGGTTATAAGATTCCTCCCAATCACCGTACAACATCTTGAATGCGGCTTTCTTAGCCTTCCATGCCTTCCCGTACTTCACCTCATAGTTAAAGAGGGCTTTCACAAACTCCATGACCTGCTTGATGCTCATTATTGGAAACGACGCGATGTCATTGGAAAGCCTATAAGCGAGGAACTCGGAGGTGAGTTGTCCGTGCTCATGCTTTGCATCCTTGCCATCCACCATCGGGCCTCGGCACATGTGAGTTGATACGCAACTAGATATGTGCCAATCGGGACCTCCCTTGAATGGTCTAGCACGCACAATCCAAGGACATCCTTCCGCCTTGCACTTCACCGTGTAACGCTTCTTGATATCGGAGTGCACGACCGTGTAAGGACGATGATGCTTCACCGAGAAGTCCTTTATCCATTGCTTAAATTCCAACAAGGTCTTAAACCTTGATCCTTTGCAAAAGCCATTATTCACTTCATTGCCATCCTAGTAAGAACTTGTCCTTGGTCCAAGCACTATGCCTTTGCCACCATCAACCGTGGCTTCATCCGTGAGACTAAGATCACGAAACAAAGGCACCCGATGGTCCCGCCCCAATACGGTATGGTGGATTTTGGCCTCTCTAGCCGTGAACCCCTCCTCGTCAACTTCTTCTTCGGGACCATCATCATCCGAGTCTGAAGCATAGCCTCGAGAATACGGGAGTTCACGGTCCATGTCATGTTGAGTGATATATTTCTCCAAATCACCAACATTGTTGTCATGGAGTTCAACATCATCATCATCTTCACCCTCACAATCATCATTGTCCTCTTCCAACACTTCATCTTGGTGTCTTAAAATCGGGCTCAATGTTTGGCTCAAAGGAGGTTCAATCCATAGCTCTTGCTCCACGGGTGGAGGACTCCTACTATCCAATGGGGAAGCACGGTGGTTCAAGTCCAAAGGCAATGAACTATCAACCTTCTTGGTGGCAAATAGCTCAAGAGCCTTGTCTAGTGATTCGGCCACCACCTCCTTGTATGCAAGCCAACGAGCCTCGGAGAAGATACGCATGGTCTTCCAACGGATGTGCACTCCAAAACCCACATTATGTCTTCCTTCCAACTCAACAACATCACATGGGTCCATCCATTTCAATTCAATCCTCACTTGCTCCAAGACCTCGGCATAGGTGGGACTACGATCAAACACAATATCTAGCTCATCCGGGTCCGGTTCTATGTTGCCTTTCAAAAAGGCATCCTTTTCCACATGATGAACATGAACAATTCTTGCCATCCCTAACACATAGGAGAATATGTTCATTAACTAACCATTACAAGATAAACAAAACTATAGTAGACACATTACCAAACCATAAAGCTAACAAGAACACCCTCTCTTACATAAGCAAACCCTAACCCTAACCATAACATTCCAATATACCAAACAATGTCATTTCAACATCCCTAAACCTAACTAAATGCTTCATACACATCTTTATAACCAACATTGGCCAATGAATCTAACAAATTTCCAAACATTTCTCTCCAAATCAAATTTCTAGGGTTTCAAGCCAAGTCCAACCAAAATGAAAGATTTCCAAAGGTCAAAACGAAGGGGAATGAGGGAGGGTACCTCTAGCAGCTGGGGAGAGGCACAAACCCACCAAATAAAGCTTCCAATGTGAGAGATTTGAGGGGGGGAGAAGGGGGCGCCTCCTTGCTGTTCTCCTTCCTTGGGTCGAGCTGGGAGTGAATGGGGAGGGGGCTGCGCCCGACAGGTTATGTCCCAGGGTGTAGCGCCTTTCTGCTAGGCGCTACACATTAAAGTGTAGCGCCTATCAGATAGGCGCTACACCCTGGGCATAGCGCCTGGGCGTTAGTCGCCCTAGGCATAGCGCCCGGGCGTCACATGGCAGGGTGGGCCAGGGAGGGGCCAGGAGGTGCCACGCTGGCAGGGGGCATATCGCCTAGCTGAAAGGCGCTACACTCTGTAGAGTGTAGCGCCTTGCTGTTAGGCGCTACAAAAAGGGTTAGTGCTAGTGAAATAGTTTTTCAGATGGGTCATTTTGTGAAATCCTTTCGAATTTGGGTTATTTTTGTCCATTATGCATCAGATAAAATTCATCCAAGTCAACAGTATTTTTTCCATCTAGACTTCTCTCTAATGCTTACATTTTGGAGCATTATGCCATGGAAGCTCTTTTGAGGTTTATGCCATAGTAGCTTCACATGCACGTCTATTGGGTTCCCTATTTTGGCTTAATATAAGTATACTCCCTCTGTCCAAACTAATTGACGCATCTTTGTCTAGATACACATGTATCTACACCTAAAAGACGTCTAGATACATGTGTATCTGGACAAAAGTATGTCAATTAATTTGGGACTGAGGGAGTATTATTTTTAAGGGTATACATATTTTTTTTTAAGAAGAATGATGTATATTTTGTCAGCTCAGTAACTCTTTCTGTTTTATTGTGGTTCTTTTGGAATTGATAATTTCCTGTATAGATTTTACTAGATCTCTTGAGTTCATGATGAGATTTAATTCATTTTAATTACTTTTCAAGTTATTGAAGTAGATGCCATGTATTCTCTACTCGCAAGAAGTATATATACTGATAATTACAACAGAGCTTTATGCTGCCCTTTTAACTATATATATTCCAGTTTCCTCATTTATGTTAGTCTTTTTTCTCGACCTGTTAGTCTTGTGATATTGTGTAGTCACTCTCCTAGATCTATTTCACAGATGGGTGGGCATGAGCCTGATGGAGCGCCTCAATGGGGTTTATACGAGAGTCATGACTACCCGGGTACATGTGTGTATTATCAGAATCCACAGTACCATCTTGATGGTGATTCTAAGCAGGTTGCCTCAAGAGATGTCATGGATGCCAGCTGGAACCAAATGCCAGGCGGCGCCACAGGCCAGGCAGCTCATCATGATGGTCGTTATTCTGTCTCTTACAACACATATTCAGCTAGAGGTTCTAGTGGTGTTCAAGCTCCAATGTACTACTCAGCTGGAGGCCCTAGTGGTTTTCAAGCTCCAATGTACTACTCAGTTGGAGCTCCTAGTGGTGTTCAAGCCCCAATGTACTACTCAGCTAGAGGTCCTAGTGGTGTTCAAGCTCCAATGTACTACTCAACTAGAGTTTCTAGTGGTGTGCAACCTCCAATGTACTACTCAGCTAGAGGTCCTAGTGGTATTCAAGCCCCAAACCACTACCACGAAGTGCCTGTCGGTTATAGCAGTTACCAACACTCTGCCCCGGGCCAACTACCGTATGAGCAGATGCAAAATGGGCAGTACTACGGGCAGCAGTCAGTGAATTCTCAGCCAGGATACCACTCTTACCCTCCACAGAAAGATCCACAACAAGGCTATGGTCTTCTGCCAACTCAACCTGGTGCCACGACCTACCAAGGACCAACTCCAGCCCAGCAGCCATATGCAGTGCAGGGCTCAACTGCGCCATCTCAACCAGGCCTTGGTTATGGTCAGCCCTCTGAAACAACTACTAGTGCTACTGGTGGGTACTTGCAACCATCAAGAGGCTATCAGCAGCCAGTGAGCCAGGCCACTTTCACCTACCCGCAGCAAGCAATGCAGCCTTGGCAATACTCGTCGACTCAGCCAGGGTACACTAATCATGCAGTTGCTAACAATGCAAACTATCAGCAGCCAGAGAGTCTTGTCACTTTGGCCTACCCACATCAAGTAATGCAGCCTGCTGCCTATTGGCAGTATCCGTCAACTCAGCCAGGGTACAGTATTCAGACAGTTGCTAACAATTCAAACTATCGTGACGAGAGAAAGTCATGTCCCATTAGATAGATATCAACGTGATGGGCCTTGTTGACACACTAACTCATACGATCGGGGCGCCAACCTTATCTGGTTGGTGGGCCCATGCGCTATATAAAGAGGTGGGGGCGGACGCCTCACGAGGTTAGCCGTGCCTAGCCGCCCACCTACAAACCCTATCCGATCTAGGCTAAGCGCTGCGCCAGCGGGAAGCTCCACCGCCACACTCACCCCCTTTCCATCCATGGCCAATGGCGGAGGTTCTAGCTCGGCACCAGCTCGCATTCCCTCAGCTCGTGTGCAGCCGAGCTAGGGAGCAGTAAACTCATCTCGGTTCTCTTTCTCCCTCCCTCTCTCTCTGTTCTCGATCTACAAAGGTAATGTATAGTGCTACTGTTAGATCTAGACTATATCCTCTGTAAAGGTGGTATTAACATTGGTACCAGAGCAAGTTTTAGTTGCTAGATTTTCAGTGCATTTGTAGAAAGCAAGAGTCCAAAAGAAAAGAAATAGATCTAAAGTGCGCCTGCCCTATGGCCGCGCCGTTCCTCTCGATCTAGATGGGCATCCATAGTGGAGATATCTAGAAGAAGAACATACCCTTCGGGGCAAAGCAAAAACCCCAGATCTAAAACCCCAAAAGATCCCGAACTCAAGTTCTAACCCCATAGATCCCCAAAGAAAAGTCAATCAAAAGAAAGGGTCCCTCCGCCATCATGGAAAGTTTGCCCCACACCTCGGCCACTTGACGGTGCACCCACCCTGGTGGATGCACACATCGGCAAGAGAGGCGCCGTTTTTCACTACGGACCAAGTAACAAAAAAAGGGAGCGAAAAGGCTCCACCGCCACCCCTCTTGACGGTGGTGCGCCCACCCTCGGGTGGACGCACCACCGGCAAGGAGGGCGGGGGGGGGGGAATGGCTCGGAGCAAGTAAAGGAGGGAGGGTCGCGCCGGAGGCGGCCACCTCGCCTCGTGCTCGGGTGGGCCATGCCGGAGACAGGGCAGAGGGAGGGGCGCGCCGACGCAGCCACCTCGCCTCGCCCGACTCACGCGCATGCGCCGCCATAGAGAGGGACCGAGGGAGGGGCGTGACGCCACAGCCGCCTCGCCTCGGCCTCATGCGGGGCTCGCCGCCGGGCGAAGAGGGAGAGGGAGGCGCACGGAGCGGCCGCCTCACCTCGGCCTCATGGCGTGCTGTGAGCCGCCTTGAAGGAGGCAGCCTTGGGGCTGGCGGATCGGCGCGCGCCGCGGAGACGCAGCAGGTGGCCAGGATCCACGCGCCCATGTGAGCCGCCACAATGATGGGGCAGAGGCAGCAGCGTGTGGGGCCTTGGCCGCCACAGTCGCAGCGGAGAGAGAGTGAGAAATGGTTTAGGGTTAGGCGGGCGGCTGGGGTTCTTATACCTCCAGGGTCTTGTGACCGTCGATCTAAGGTGAGCAGCCGAGATGAAGCGTGAGGCGGCATTTGGGGCAGCGGCAGTCTGTGCCAGTGGCCGACCCGTTGCTAGGCAGCAAGCAAGGTGAGCGCTCCTATATGTGGCAGGCGTGGCGGCGGGCAGCGGCGGCCCAGCGGCTGGGCAGCTCAGCCTTGATGGGCGTTTTTCCACCATTTTTTTTGTTTTTTATTTTACAGAGCTGTTTTAATTGTTATGCTTAGTTTTAAGCATATTTTTTAAACATAGTTTTTTCTAGTCCTTTATTTCAGAGAATATTTGACTAGAGAATATAAAAAGGCAGAATTTTTTCTGTAAAGATTAAAGTTAATGAAATCCATTATTAAGTTTCCGCTGCAAATAGATGGTTTAAATTGCAATAATGCAATAAAAGTTGTTTAAATTTTGTTATAAAGATGTGACAAAGTGATTAAAGATGATTGTGTCCCATGTTATTAATTGACCAACGTTGTTAATAAACATGATCATGATCTTTTCCATTGAGTATTAAAGGTGCATTTAACTTTATTTCTACCCAACGGTGATGTAATTTTAAATAGCACAAACAATTGCATGCATAATTTATACCAACGTTGAATTAATGCATACAGTTGTTTTCCTTGGTGATCTCACATATTTTTGTGGTTTTCAGGAGGTCTCAACCTCATGGCCTGTTTGAAGGACATCCCGCTGCTGCGGGGGACAACTACTCCGAATGGAGGAAAAAGGTCGATTTGGCGTTCGTATGCGCCGAAGTGGATTGGGTGGTTGACACCAAGCAACCAGTTAAGCCAGACCCGTCGGGGAGATCTTGAGGAAGTCTTGAGTTTAAGAAAGGAAGAGGGACCATGCTCCTTTGGAGCTGGCCTACTCGATTGATAACCAGAAATGGGTGAGCCAACAAGAAGTGTTTGGCCTTTAAAGAACACAATTGAGAACGCAATAGTGGGCTCAATTGGAGAGTGTCTACCGTGGCGAATACCTCGCCAAGATAAAGAGCAGTTCTTGGCTCTTCAAAGATATCGACCAGTATTAAAGCTTGGTGGTATGAAAAAGTATGCAGGGGACCCCACGGAATAAGAGCACATCTTGAGGATGTCAAACATGGCGTGACTCAAGCCCATGGATGAGGACCTCGAGCTAAAGCCACACTCTTGGTGCACCTAGTGATGGCCTCCTTCCACACCTTTCGAAAATTTTGTAATAAACTATAATATGTCCCCTAAAAGTGGGACATAGAAAAGACCATTGGGATGTGCTCCCAAGGAGGAAAGGGAAAGGCCCTTCACGGAGTTCCACGAACCGTGAAGGACAATAGGAAGAGAAGCTTCTGGCAGCAACCATGGTGGCTCACCCTCCAAGCCACATGGCAAGGGTACAATCTGACACCATTACCGGCATCACGTCCACCCACAGGAGAAAGACCAGTGCCATCACTGTAAAAAGCATGGCCACTACAAGAAGGACTGCCCAGTTTGGCTGAAGTACATCATGGCCAAAAATGGTAAAGATATAGTTTCTTTTGTTAATGAATCTCTTTATGAAAAGTTTACTAGATCTACTTGGTGGATTGATTCTGGTGCAACTGTTCATGTTGCCAACTCTTTACAGGGGTTCCATTCGACAAGGATCACGCCAAAAAGAGAAAGACTCATTGAAGTGGCGAATGGGATAGAAGCAGAAGTGGAGGCCATTGGTGACGTCCCTCTGGAGCTGGCTGATGGCTCTTTCCTTTTGCTCAAATATGTTCTTTTTGTTCCCTCGATACATAGAAATTTAATAAGTGTTTCATGTTTGGACAAAGATTCTTATGAATGTTATTTCGGAAATGGCAAGTGTGCCATTTGGTTGAAAGATATTTGTGTGGGTGTTGCCACCTTATATGATAAGTTATATTTATTATCCTTGCATGAGAAAGTATTTTCTGTGTGTGATGTGAATGAAAAGGTTCTTTTGTCGAACAAAGAACAAAATAAAAGAAAGCGAACTCTTGACTCATCGAAACTATGGCACTGCAGACTAGGCCATATTTGAGGGAAGAATAAACCTCGTTAAAAATGACATTCTTCCTCCGTTAGAGTTCTCCGACATAGAACAATGCATAGATTGCATTAAAGGAAAGTATGTCAAACAAATTAAAAAGGGTGCAAACCGAAGCATAGCTACACTAGAAATAATCCACACGAATATTTGTGGACCGTTTCCAGTGAAAAGTGTGGATGGCTATGATTCATTCATAACATTCACGGATGATCACTCCCGGTATGGTTATATTTATCCAATTAAAGAAAGATCCGAAGCATTGGATAAATTTAAAATTTTCAAAGCTGAAGTAGAAAATCAGCATGATAAAACAATTAAAGTAGTTCGGTCCGATCGTGGGGGGGGAGTACTACGGTCGGCATACTCCATATGGTCAAGTACCAGAACCCTTTGCAAGGTTCCTGCAAGAAAATGGAATAGTCGCCCAGTGTTCTATGCCGGGCGAACCTCAACAAAACGGAGTAGCTAAAAGGCGCAACCGTACCCTTATGGATATGGTGCGCAGCATGATGAGCTATTCCACCCTCCCATTGGGATTGTGGATGGAGGCGCTTAAAACCGCCATTCACATTCTCAACAGAGTACCAAGCAAGTCGGTGCCCAAAACACCGTATGAATTGTGGATGCAGAGTCCTCTCTGCACCACTTGAGGTGCAGGGGAGCCGGTGAGGCAAAGTTTTCAATCAAAACATTGCAAAGTTAGACCCCAAAACAGTATCTTGCCACTTCATTGGCTATCGAGATAAGTCAAAGGCTATCATTTCTCTTGTCCCGACGGATACACAAAGTTTGTAGAAACGAGACATGCAGTCTTCTTGGAGGACGAATTGATGAGGGGACACGGTAGCTAGGAAAATTGATCTTGAGGAGAAGAGGTGCATGCACCTAATCCAGATGACTCAGCCATTTTCTCGCTACCTATTGTACCACCATCTACAACCCCGAGGTTGTGGTGCGGCTGTTGTGACTCCACACGTGACAACAATGGGCGAAAGTTGAACCTGTCCAACAAGAGCCACTGAACCTTTGTGAGCACGAAAGGGAGCCAGAACAGCCACCTAGTGTAAATGTGCCTGAACCCGAGGCAAGAAATGAGCAAGAGTTCGATGAACTCAGAAGGTCTAAAAGAGAACGAAGACCAGCCATTTCCAAAGAAATTTACAAAGTCTACAATGTAGTTCATATGGAGGACGATCCTACCTCATATGAAGAAGCCATGAGTAGCCCTCACTCAGCCAAGTGGGTGGAGGCAATGGAAGATGAAATGAAATCGATGAGTTCCAACAATGTTTGGGACTTAGAGGAAATTCCTAAAGGAGCCAAAACAGTAGGATGCAATTGGGTCTACAAAACAAAGTATGACTCCAATGTGAATGTAGAAAAGTACAAAGCTAGACTTATGGCAAAAGGCTTTACGCAAAGAGAAGGCGTAGATTACAATGAGACTTTTTCTCCGGTCTCATGTAAGGACTCCTTCAGAATCATCATGGCACTAGTTGCACATTTAGATTTAGAGTTGCATCAAATGGATGTCAAGACGGCATTTCTAAATGGAGATTTAGAAGAAAATGTTTACATGAAACAACCCAAGGGTTTTTTCATGGAGGGGAAGGAACATATGGGATGCCGCCTAAAGAAATCCATTTATGGGTTAAAGCAAGCCTCTAGGCAGTGGTATTTAAAGTTTAATGATACCATTAAAAGATTTGGATTCAAAGAAAATGTTGAGGACAACTGCATTTATGCAAAGTTCAAAAGTGGGAAATATATTTTCCTAATTTTGTATGTGGATGAAATTCTGCTTGCCAGCAGTGATGTTAGTCTACTACTAGAGACAAAGAAGTTCTTGTCATCTAACTTTGACATGAAAGACCTTGGTGAAGCCTCTTATATTTTGGGCATAGAAATTCACCGAGACAGAAAGAATGGAGTGTTAGGACTGTCGTAGAAAGCGTATTGTGAAAAGATTTTAAAGAAATACAATATGCATGCGAGTAATTCAACACATGCTCCCATAGTCAAGGGCGATAGTTTTGGGAAATCCCAATGTCCAAAGAATCAATATGAGATCGATCAAATGAAGTCAGTACCATATGCTTCGGCTGTTGGAAGCTTACAGTATGCACAAGTGTGCACTACGACTTAGCATTTATCACCGGTACTCGGTAGATATCAAGAGAATCCAGCATATAGCCTTTGGAAGATGGTAAAAATCTTTGCGTTATGTGCAAGACACAAAAGGCCTCATGCTTACATATAGAAGATCTGATTCCCTAGAGATAAAAGGGTATTCAGATGCAGATTTTGCGGGAGATAAAGACGACCGAAAGTCCACGACAGGGTATGTCTTTACTCTCGCAGGAGGTGCTATTTCGTGGAGAAGCGCCAAACAGTCGATAGTTGCATCATCTATGATGTATGCAGAATTTATAGCATGTTATGAGGCCATGGGACAGACGTTATGGTTAAAGAAATTCTTACCCGACTTGAAAGTGGTTGACTGCATCATCAGGCCACTAAATATGTACTGTGACAACGAGCCCGCAGTATTCTATGCTCACAACAACAAGTCTAGTAATGCTCCAAAGTCTATAGATATAAAGTATTATGTTGTGAAGGACAAAGTCCAGGATCAAACTATAAGACTCGAGCATATAAGGACAAAGGATATGCTTGCGGATCCGCTAACGAAAGGCTTACCACCCAATGTGTTCAAGGAACACATAGCCGGCATGGGTTTAACGGGAAGCCTATGATTCCTGGACTATAGAGGCCCAAAAGTATGAGATTTGTTGCAAAACATGAAGGTATATAGTGGCTGTCTGATTCCATCGGCAATTGAGCTGAGACGATGAAACATGCTCTATGTATCATTCTGTGATGAAATAAGTAAAGAACAAGGTTAAAAGTAAAGTCGAGATCTAGGGGGAGAATGTTAGATAGATCTCAACATGACTGGGCCCAACGGCCCAGCACGCCCCTAACTGCGCCCTGATCGGTTGCGCCCAACCTTATCTGGTTGGTGGGCCCCTGTAACTACCTCGGTGAATTACGCTCCTAGTTACAAGCCTGGATGAGCGGAAATGGTTGAAATAGTACGGTGGGGCCAAAATGCCACTCACAGGTAGACCTCTCGGCCGTCCCAACCATTTCCAAACATCGGGACAAGAGCAGGCGTAATCGGCGACAAGGGATCAACATACACAAATGAGTATGTATGCAAGCCACCATAAAACAGTACATCAGAGCCATTCCATCTAAAAAGAAAGGAAATATAGCAACGCCATACGACAAGATTCAAATGTCCTAGATAGATATAATAGTTTAGGATATCTCCTCATACATCAAACATCAGTATCGGTGAGCGGCAAATAAGATCCGATGCGGATAAGCAAATCGACATAAGATGCCCCATAAATAAGCACATCCATACAGATCTCACGGATCCCGTTCCGGAATCTCTACACGAATGATCGTTGCTCACATCGTCCGTCTCCTCCACCCAGTATCCATCTTGTGAGTGTACATGTTCATCGAATCAAATAATTTATCGTGTGAGACCCTAGAATTTTCGGCAAGTCTTTATGCCTCTAAAGGGACACAACAGGGTGACGCAATTGTAGCAAAAGATAAACCCTAACAGTTCTATAGATACTCGCTAACCATCCGCCTAACCAAAGATAGGCGGAGTCCGTGAATTAATGACAACGATTATATGATATCAAAGATCCATCCTCCTCCTCGCTTACCATCGAAGCGGGAACACCCCATCCGTTGGCATTTTATTAACCATTCCATGAGTGTTGCACTATTTACTAGTCGATTACTTAGTCAAATTAAAAGCGGTACTTTAGTTATGCTTGACTATGATCGAGAAACTGCTCCAAGTCTTCCATAACCGGACACGGCTTTGAAAGTTTTACCTGCGGTGCACAAATAGCAACACACTCGATCAACCTCGGAAAAACCAAATCAAAACCCAACGAGGCTTCCACGACAAAGCAATCACATGATTGAGAAATATTTGAGGCCACCCATTAAGCTACCATAGCGAAGTTAGTGACTCGAAATGGACTCAAGGTTTGGGTGGGCGGTAAGCATTTGGGAACCCAAAAGTGTGGCTGGGCTTGTCGATACGAAATCGTGTCGATCCTAAGCAAGATGCAATGCGATTCGCAATTTAAATAAAGCGAAGAAAGCATGGCATAAGTACATGATAGTAAATAAAACCTCGAACTAGTTTGTGGCCCCAAGAAATAAGAATGAATCAAGCTCTGCTCGGGGGGCCCATAAGCCTCCGGATGTGGATAGCGAATATTCAAGGAGCAGGAATCAAGTACTCGGGGTCCTACGGGACACAAGTGAGCGGAAAAACCAAATAGCGATATTGCTCACGGTGCCACTTTCATTAGTTATCCCATTACTACTCGGGTTAAGTTGTTTAGGTACCTCGTTATCCATCGGACACTCACATACCCTACACATCTGTTCTCTCGACTCGCATGGCTCAAACAACTCCTAGTAATGGCTCATGGGATGGAGGAACAAGCTTCGGTGGGGTTTAAAAGTAAAGGCTATGCAATACTTGGGATTCAATTTAATGCAATCGCGACTCAATGATGCAAGAATAAGATAGAGGCAGTAGGTACTATATGTATGCAAGCATGTGGTAGTGTTTGCCTGGCAGCTCAGTTGAAGCGAGAGAAGGATCTGGGTAGTGCTCCTGGGTCTCTTGATATATCCCCTGCTCAGCGTCTATTCGAAGAAGAACCAAACAAACAAGGGCCAACATAAATACAGTGCACAAGCATATGAATAAAATGCTACAAGGAAACAATCATGCCATGATGAATGATGCACAAGTTGCATGGCAATAATGTAGCATGGCATGGGTGAGGTGTAGAATACAAGAATAAGCATTTTATTGAGTTTTGGTCACATTTTAACCTCATATAAGTTGCTGTAATCTTTATATTTATATGATGCATGCTGCAGAACAGAGCATGGAATGCATAAACAGAAAGGTCTAGTCGAGCTAATCATTTTAGACATATCATTTGTTAAATTTGGAGTTATAAATCAAAAGTTATTAATTAATTAAGAAAAGGGCATTTTATTGTAATTTTAATCAACTTGAAATTTAAAGTTTTCAAAATATATTTTGGGTAGCATATTTGAAATCCTCACATTTTTCTGATTTCAAAACATATATTATTTGTCAAATTTGGGATTACCAATTAAAAGTTATTAATTTTCTGGATTTAAAATCATATTGAACATATTCTTAAATTATTTTTATTAACGAAAAAGTTCAGACTTTTTACACGAGGCCTAGATTGACCCAACCGGCGTGTGGGCGGTCTTGAGTCGGCGGTACAGCGGCGTGACGCGTGGAACTTTTCTCACAACGGGGCAATGTACCCATAGGCACGGACGTGTGGGCAGTGGTGACGGGTCCACCTAACGCCAGTATGAGGTGTGAAGCTGGCGAGGACCTGCGTGCTTGACCCAGAACTGGAGGGGGCTTACTGCAAAAGGCCAGATTGGATCTGACAACAATGGAGTTTTCAGAGTAAAACAACCCGCTTGTCCGGTCTTCCGGCGACGATGTCGAGCAATCCGTCGGGAATTTGAAGATGATGTAAAAACAAAAAGTGTAGATCTCACTTCGCTCTACAAAGTTCGTGTTTGGTGTTTCGGCGGGGGCGGGCCGAATCAATGGCAAAAACATGATGAACAGAGGTGGTTTTAACTGTCTAAAATCGACGGAGGCAGCAGGTTTTCGGCTCGATCTTTAGAAGATGGTGGCGGGCTCATTGCTGATCCGTTTTCACAGTTTAAACTGGTGTGTAGGACAAAGGACATCACAAGTAGTTAAAGGGGCGACGGAAAACCAAGAGGATCAGAGGTTCTTGGAGAAGTCATTCTGACAGACTGACAAAGTCGTTTCACAGCGAGATGGGGCTGACTTCGTTAGAGGATTCCGAGTTCGTTTCTCGATGGATTTGGGTGTAGTTTTGTGCTACGGCTATTTGGGATCTCGAGAGATTGATGCGGCTGAAGGTAACTACGGTGGTGGACCTAGAAGAAGGAACAGGTTTGGAGCAGGCTTCGGGGCTCTGCGATCACTTCTTGGCTGCGAAGGATCGGCGGCGGGAGCAGCCTGCTGATCGGCGTCTAGGGCTGGCGAGCGGCATGACGCGCGGTGTGGGAGCTAGCGAAGTAGGGGTGCGCGGCGTCAGAAGCGAGTGCGAGGCAAGGCGGGAGGCGGAGTTGTATGCTTACCTAGCCTCTCGCTAGCCAGCTAGGTGAGGAGGAGGCGAGGGGATGACGACGTCGGTGCTCTCTGAGTCGGTGCGCCGTTCGACGTCGAGCTCTGGGCTTCCTCTTGGCGTCTGGCTCGGCAGCTTCAGTGATGTTAGCCTCGCCTCTGGACAGGCGGTGGCCCAGCGGCAGCGGCGGCAGCTAGGCTTTGGACAAGATCGTTTTTGTGGCGAGTAGAGGATGGCGGCGCGAGGATGGCAGAAGGGAGGCTAGGGTTTGCTGGGGCTAGGAGGGGATAAGAAGGGAGGTGGTGACGCGAGATGGGGGAGGCGGCGGGCACTGCTCCATCCGTCGGGGCACACCTGGAGGAAGAGGCACTGGGAGAAGCACGATGTGGCGTGCTCGAAGGGTACCAGGGCTGGTGGCATGCTCTGGCGGACCAAGAGGGAGGAGAGGGATCGGGCAGGTGGCTGCAGGCTGGTTGGACTGCCAGTGAGCTCACTCCTCTTATTCCTACTTCTTTTATTTTATTTGTTTTGTTTGTTTCAAATTCAAGCAAGCATTTTATTTCAAATCCTTTTGAACCTTGCGAGATAGTTTTGAACAGAGAATTTTGGGAGCATAAAGATAGAAAGGAGGGGAAAAATAGAAGTGGAGATGGGTGATGCCCACATACATAAAAGTAGTATGTGCCATTTTGGCATTTTACCAGATTAGGGTTTTAGTAAAAGAACAAAACTCTTTTTCCCAAAATATTGGACCCTAACAATGGCCCTTGATTGTATAAAACAAGATAGGGATACAAAGAGGGAGGGAGATGAGATGAGAGATGATCCACTCAAGAATTCAAATAAAATCCAAAAGACTTAAATGTGGTGATACTTGCATGGCCCATGCAAAATAATTAATGCCATGTTTATTCTTGTGAAAACAATAATATTTACATGGCATTATTCTTATGAATTCCCAAAAGTGGAATAAAGCCAAGCAAAAGAATTTATAGAAGTAGATCCATCCTCTCTCCCATGAGCTAGATTAAATACCAAAAGAAAATCAAATGCAAGCTCATGGATAATGGAATGGTGGAATTATAAGGTGGTGAAAGAAAGGTGGTGGAGTGGAATAAAATATATGCCCCCAACTCAACTTGGGCATTTAACAATATATCAAGAACCAGATACAATATCAAGAGACAAATACAATTAACAATGCATATGAGAGAAGAACCAAACCAAAAAGGGTTTTATATGATGCTCAAATGCAAGGTGGCATGATGACATGAGCATGATATAATTATGATGCAACAATTATATATATGATGTAGCCATTATATTACTAGACCAAGTAGCATTACAATTGTTAGACAAATGGGATGCTACAACTCTCCCCCACTAAACAGGAATCTCGCCCCGAGATTCTAGGAAGAAGAAGAAGACTCAAAGAGGGTAGGATAGTTGGCACGGAGTTCATCTTCACGCTCCCAAGTGGCTTCATCATCGGAATGGTGCGACCACTGCACTTGCGAACTTGATGGACTTGTTGAGTCCTTATTTCTGCGGTCTCAAGGATTTTTGTGGGGTGTTCTTGATAAGACAGGTCTTCTTGGAGATTGATTAGCTCATGATCCACGGTCCTGCCGGGATCCTTGAAGCACTTCTTGAGTTGAGAGATGTGGAAAACATCATGAACCTTGAGTTTTTCCGGGAGCTCAAGAGCATAAGCAACTTCTCCTCTTATTCCACGAATTTTGAAAGGACCGATGTATCTAGGAGCCAGCTTTCCTTTGATACCAAAGCGGTGTGTGCCTTTCATGGGAGTGACATGAAGGTAAACGAGATCACCAGGGACATACACCATGTCCGTGTGTTTTCTGTCATAATTGCTCTTCTGGCGACTTTGAGCAATCTTCAGATTTTCAAGAATGATATGCACCTTCTCCTCCGCTTGAGTTACAATGTCAGGGCCAAACCATATTCTTTCTCCTGCACCCGACCAACCAATCGGAGTTCTGCATTTGCGGCCATAGAGAGCCTCAAATGGTGCCATCTTCAGACTTTTCTGGAAGCTGTTGTTGTAAGAGAATTCAGCATAAGGAAGACATTCTTCCCACTTCATGCCAAAAGAGATGACGCAAGCACGAAGCATATCCTCCAGAATCTGATTGATCCTTTCAACTTGTCCTTGCGGCGAGGGTGGCAAGCTGTCTGAAGTTCAACTTTGTTCCCAAAGAATTTTGGAAACTTTCCCGAACTTGGAAGTGAAGATGCTCCAGTGCGAAGATCTCAAGCGGAACCCCATACGAGAGAGACAACTATGTTGATATAGAGCTCGACCAAGCGAATTCGAAATTGTTTCCTTGACGGGAAGAAGTGAGTCACTTTAGAAAGCACATCAATGACAACAAAGATTGCATTGTTGCCCTTCTGCGACCTTGGAAAACCAAAGATGAAATCCATCTCTACTTTCTCCCATTTCCATTCGGGGTTTCAATGGCTGTAGAAGACCGAAAGGTTTCGATGGACAGCTTTCACTCTGCGGCGGACATCACACTCGAGACATACTTGGCACAATATCGTTTCAATCCGGCCACCAATATTGTGTTTTCAAGTCCATGTACATCTTTGTCTTTGCCGGTGGATAGAAAGAACAGAATCATGCGCCTCCTTGAGAACTTGCTCTCTCAAACACGGGTAGTTCGGAACAAACATCCGGTGTTCAAAGAAAAGCGTGCCTTGATCATCGGCGTGGAAGGACTCATACTTGGCTGAAGTTTTGAGATGATCTTTTGGTGTGCGGATCACCAAGGTGACGAGGCGAACCTTTTCTTCCAAGAGAGTAGTAGGAAGGTTCGGAGATGCCCTTGTTCCACAATTTCAAGGTTGGTGGAATTCCTCGCACAAGAGAGGCTGTTGTTCTTCCATCATGAGGTTGTTGACATAAGCTTTGTGGTGAGAGCATCGTCCATGACATTAGCTTTGCGGAGTGTAGTTGATGGTCAAATCAAAATCATTGATTGCTTCAATCCATCTCCTCTGCCGAAGGTTGAGATCGGTGAGTGAAGATATACTTGTGCTCTTGTGATCGAGAAAAGATTTCTAGCGGTTGCCCGACAAGTAGTGCCTCCATAGTTTCAAAGCAAAGACAATCTGCTGGAGCTCGAGGTCATGTGTAGGATAGTTGATCTCATGCGTCTTCAAGCCGAGAGGCATAAGCAACAACTTGTTTTTCTTGCATAAGGACCGCACCCAATCCTTGCAAAGAGGCGTCACAGAATATCTGGAAAGGCTTAGATGTATCCGGAGGAACCAATACTTGGTGTGGAAGTGAGCTTCTCTTTGAGTGTCTCAAAGCTTGCTTGACATGCGAGAGTCCAAAGGTATCTCTTGCCTTTCTTGAGGAGATCGGTAAGAGGCTTCGCTATCTTGAAAAGTTACGAGCGGCGGCAATAACTAGCCAAACCAAGGAAACTCCGCACTTCTTTGACATTTACAGGAGGAAGCCATTCAACAATTGTCTTCCAGGTTTCGGGTTGGCAATGCCCTTGGCGAGATGACGTGACCAAGATAGGTTACTTGAGGCAGCCAAAACTCACACTTGGAGAACTTTGCATACAAGCGGTTCTCACGAAGCTTGTTTAGGACAATCGAAGGTGTTCTTCATGCTCTTCCTTTGACTTAGAATAGACTAGGATGTCATCCGGATAGACCATGATGAACTTATCAAGATACTCCATGAAAACCGAGTTCATAAGCCTCGAGAAGGTAGCGGTGCGTTGGTGAGACCGAAAGACATGACCGTGTACTCATACAGGGCCATAGCGGGTGGTGAAAGCTGTTTTAGGAACATCTTCCTTGCAATTTTGATTTGGTGATAACCACTTCTCAAGTCAAGCTTAGAGAACACCACGACTCGACTAATGATCGAAGAGATCATTAATCCGCGGAAGGGATATTTATTCTTGATGGTTTTAGCATTGAGAGCAGATAGTCAACACAAAGTTTATCAGTCTTGTCGCTTCTTCACAAAGATTGTTGGGCTACCCCAAGAAGAAATCTTGTGTTGAATGAAACCCAACTTCTCTTGTTCATCAAGGCGACGTTTGAGTTCAGCCAACTCAAGGACCCATTTTATAAGGTCGCTTGGAGATAGGAGTTCTGTGTTCAAGCTCAATTACAAACTCAACCTCACGATCCGGAGGCATACCCGGCAACTCTTGGGAAAGACATCGGGAACTCACGGACCAGGAACACTGAATAGCTTCCATAGCATCATCATTCGAGCCGCCAAAGAGAACAATTTGGATAACAGAGTCGAGACTTGGAGAATAGACTATATGGCCTTGAGGAATCTTGAGAGAAACGGCGTTCAAAGACAATCAATCACACTGCATTTCTTGTCAACCAATCCATGCCCAAGATGACATCAATGTCGAATTGCCTGAACAATTAAGGGCCGAGCGAAGAGCCACCAATCTCAATTTGATTGCCATGGCTGATTTGAGCAGCCCTCATGTTTGCTCCAGAGAAAGGACCATTAACCGCTTGAGAGGAACCATAGCTAACTCATTTTCATTTGCAAACTTGTGAGAAACAAAATGCGATGCACGTAATCAAACAAAACTCGTGCGAGGTGAGTTAACGGAAGCATACCCATCACAACTCGGTGCATGCTCGGCTTGAGCGGCGTTGACCACAGTTAGCACGAGCAACATGAGACCCGGGCTTGGTGTTGATGTTGAGAACCCGAGGTGGTGCACGAACCAAAGGAGAGCTTGCCGCAGATCTTGGAGGTGGAGGAAGAGCTTTGTTTTTTCAGACGATTCCGATCGATGTCTCATAAAGTGAAACAAGCACCGGTGGACGTGGAGCAACGTAGCAGGACTCCGAGCGCTCAGGTAGTGGTGGTTGTAGCCCGGGAGCAGGCGGTGAGGAAGTTTGGTGGCCTTGCCGCGTAGCTTGCAGGTCTTGGTGGAGCCGGGAGGGACGGTGGGGTGTTAGGAACCCAGACACGACGCTTAGAAGGAGTTGACATAGCTGAAGAGCTTGCTGCATCACGGTTGTGTTTCTTTGACTCCTCAAACACTTGCTTACTTGCTTCTTCTGCAGAGTATCTTGAAGTTCGGAAAAGCCGCCTTGCATGTGTGATTGCATATTTAATCGATGCATTGAGCCCTTGCGGAACCTCTTTTGCTTCTTCTTGTCATCGGAGATCTCATCGCCACCATAACGAAAGGTTCATGAAGTTCTGATGTAGGTATTGACATTGTCATTTCCTGCTTGAGGTTGAGAAACACTTCCTTCATCCTTTCCATGACAATTTCACAGAATCTTGCTCTTTGAACGCTCCGAACTTCCCAAGTAGGCTGAAAACCAATGCGGTTGCCTTGGTAATTCTCCACCGTAGAGTTGCATCTCCCTTCGAAGGTGAGTAGCACACTTTACCCATTCTTGCTCAGAACATCAGCGGTCTCTAGTAGCCTTGACATCTCACGCAACCAATCATCGGCATCAAGTGGTTGATCGAAACATCAAATTGGCGTGGGTTGAACTGTGAAGCTTTTGATGTCTCCTCGCTTGGGAGGTGGAGGTGGAGCAAACTCATTCCTCGAACACTCTCTTCAAAACGCTCTTGGTTCTGCATTCTTTGCCAAGGCATTGGCGATGTTTGACAACGGACCCCGTTCGGTGGTATGTCCTCATCGAGCGGCGTGGTGGTGCCATCCTGATTGATATAAAACACAAGTCGATTACTATAATGGAGAATAATAATAATCCAAAATAGTACCAAGATGGAATTAACCAAGATTAAAGGATACAATTTACTAAGATGATATTAAAATATCAACAAAGTTCAAAGCACCTAGAAGATATTAAGCATATCGCACACGACTGAAAAGGAGTGTGGTACACAGATATATCAAAGAAAAATTTTCCGCAAATTTCGGCATTAAAATACCAGTAGATGCGCAAAATCACTTAACGAATCAAGATTAGTGACTCTACCAATTCAATATACAAAAGCGAATGATAGAAGTAGTGGTATGGTCGCGACTCCATCCCGCACTCAAATCATTACTCCGCACATAAATAAGTAGAACACATATCCCAACCCCTTCTTCTCAACCTAAAGATTAGTAACTACGGAAACGAACACCCCAAACAAGATAACGTCGGATAACAAAGAGTAAGACAGATCGCGGCGGTATACAACGAATCAGATAGATCGCGTCGGTTTGCAAAAGCCTGTCGGTATGGAATGTACCAACAGTTGATAACCCAAAAGGCCGATTAAAGATAACATGTTGGATGACACATATAGACAAGGAATTACACACACACACACACACTCACTCACACACACACACACACACACACACACACACACACTCAACCTATGGTACTACGGAAACCCAGAACACGTGAATCCTAGTTTGAACTTTTAAGAAGAGGATTGAAAACGTTACACTTCCTTACCAGAAAAGGGTGGGTGGGTGGGTAAGAAAAAAGTGGAAGCAGTCCTACTCTCACGTTTTGTTTTCCCTAGTATACATAGCTACCAAAATATTTGCTAGACAACGGCCATTTGGTGAGACCACGAAGGCGGGATGGCTCGATACCAATTGTAACTACCTCGGTGAATTACGCTCCTAGTTACAAGCTGGATGAGCGGAAATGGTTGAAATAGTGCGGTGGGGCCAAAATGCCACTCACGGTGAACCTCTCGGCCGTCCCAACCATTTCCAAACATCGGGACAAGAAGGCGGCGTAATGGCGGCGAAGGATCAACTACATACACAAATGAGTATGTATGCAAGCCACCATACAAGTACATCGAGCCATTCCATCTAAAAAGAAAGGAAATATAGCAACGCCATACGGCAAGATTCAAATGTCCTAGATAGATATAATAGTTTAGGATATCTCCTCATACATCAAACATCGAGTATCGGTGAGCGGCAAACAAGATCCGATACGGATAAGAAGCAAATCGACATAAGATGCCCCATAAATAAGCACATCCCGCCTGAGATCTCACGGATCCCGTTCCGGAATCTCTACGAATGATCGTTGCCCACATCGTCGTCTCCTCCACCCGTATCCATCTTGTGAGTGTACTGTTCATCGAATCAAATAATTTATCGTGTGAGACCCTAGAATTTTCGGCAAGTCTTTATGCCTCTAAAGGGACACAACACAGGGTGACGAATTGCAGCAAAAGATAAACCCTACAGTTCTATAGATGCTAACCATCCGCCTAACCAAAGATAGGCGAAGTCCGTGAATTAATGACAACGATTATAACGATAATATCAACAGATCCATCCTCCTCCTCGCTTACCATCGAGGAAGCGGACGAACACCCCCCATCCGTTGGCAGTTTTATTAACCATTCCATGAGTGTTGCACTATTTACTAGTCAGTTACTTAGTCAAATTAAAAGCGGTACTTTAGTTATGCTTGACTATGATCGAGAAACTGTGCTCCAAGTCGTCCATAACATGGACACGGCTTTGAAAGTTTTACCTGCGGTGCACAAATAACAACACACTCGATCAACCTCGGAAAAACCAAATCAAAACCCAACGAGGCTTTCACGACAAAGCAATCACAGATTGAAATATTTCGGGGCCACCCATTAAGCTACCATAGCGAAGTTAGCGACTCAAACGGACTCAAGGTTTGGGTGGACGGTACGATGCATTGGGAACCGAAAGTGTGGTGGGCTTGTCGATACTGCGAAATCGTGTCCCGATCCTAACAAGACAGGTGCGGACTCGCACAATTTAAATAAAGCAGTAAAGCATGGCATAAGTACAGGATAGTAAATAAAACCTCAAACTAGTTTGTGGCCCCAAGAAATAAGAATGAATCAAGCTCTGGCTCAGGGGGGGCCCATAAGCCTCCCGGATGTGGATAGCGCGAATATTCAAGGAACAGGAATCAAGTACTCGGGGTCCTACGGGACACAAGTGAGCAGGAAAAACCAAATAGCAGATATTGCTCACCGGTGCCACTTTCATTAGTTATCCCATTACTACTCAGGTTAAGTTGTTTAGGTACCTCGTTATCCTACAAACACTCACATACCCTACACATGCTGTTCTACGACTCGCATGGCTCAAACAACTCCTGTAGTAATGGCTCATGGGATGGAGGAACAAGCTTCAGTGGGGTTTAAAAGTAAAGGCTATGCAATACTTGGGATTCAATTTAATGCAATCGCGACTCAATGATGCAAAAATAAGATAGAGGCAGTAGTTACTATATGTATGCAAGCAAGTGGTAGTGCTTGCCTGGCAGCTCAGTTGAAGCGAGAGAAGGATCTGGGTAGTGCTCCTGGGTCTCTTGATATATCCCCTGCTCAGCGTCTATTCGAAGAAGAACCAAACAAACAAGGGCCAACTTAAATACAGTGCACAAGCATATGAATAAAATGCGACAAGGAAACAATCATGCCATGATGAATGATGCACAAGTTGCATGGCAATAATATAGCATGGCATGGGTGAGGTGTAGAATACAAGAATAAGCATTTTATTGAGTTTTGGTCACATTTTAACCTCATATAAGTTGCTGTAATCTTTATATTTATATTATGCATGCTGCAGAACAGAACATGGAATGCATAAACAGAAAGGTCTCGTCGAGCTAATCATTTTAGACATATCATTTGTTAAATTTAGAGTTATAAATCAAAAGTTATTAATTAATTAAGAAAAGGGCATTTTATTGTAATTTTAATCAACTTGAAATTTAAAGTGTTCAAAATATATTTTGGGTAGAATATTTGAAATCCTCACATTTTTCTGATTTCAAAACATATATTATTTGTCAAATTTGGGATTACCAATTAAAAGTTATTAATTTTCTGGATTTAAAATCATATTGAACATATTCTTAAATTATTTTTATTAATAGAAAAAGTTCACAGACTTTTTACACCGAGGCCTAGTTGACCCTAGTCGGACGTGGGCCAGCTGAGTCGGCGAATTTGACGCAGCCGTCATGGAACTTTTCTCACAACGGGGCAATGTACCCATAGGCACCGACGTGTGGGCCAGCGGCTGCGGGTCCACCTAACGCGCAGGACAACGGGGTGGCGACAGCTGGCCGGGGAGGGACCTGTGCGTGCTTGACCCAGAACTGGAGGGGGCTTACTGCAAAAGGCCAGATTGGATCTGACAACAATGGAGTTTTCAGAGTAAAACAACCCGCTTGTCCGGTCTTCCGGCGACGATGTGGAGCAATCCGTCGGGAATTTGAAGATGATGTAAAAACGAAAAGTGTAGATCTCACTTCGCTCTACAAAGTTCGTGCTTGGTGTTTCGGCGGGGGCGGGCCGAATCAATGGCAAAAACATGATGAACAGAGGTGGTTTTAACTGTCTAAAATCGACGGAGGCAGCAGGTTTTCGGCTCGATCTTTAGAAGATGGTGGCGGGCTCATTGCTGATCCGTTTTAGGCACGGTTTAAACTGGTGTGTAGAGGGGACAAAGGACATCACAAGTAGTTAAAGGGGCGACGGAAAACCAAGAGGATCAGAGGTTCTTGGAGAAGTCATTCTGACAGACTGACAAAGTCGTTTCACAGCGAGATGGGGCTGACTTCATTAGAGGATTCCGAGTTTGTTTCTCGATGGATTTGGGTGTAGTTTTGTGCTACGGCTAGCTGGGATCTCAGAGATTGATGCAGGCTGAAGGTAACTACCGGTGGTGGACCTAGAAGAAGGGAAACAGGTTTGGAACAGAGGCTTCGGTTTCTCGCGATCTGAATCTGCAGAGGATGCGGCGAAGGGAGCACAAGACGTTGATCGGCGTCTAGGGTCGGCGGCATGACGCCTGCTGAGCTAGCGAAGGGTGCCAAGCGTCGAGAGGTGCAGGCAAGGCGGAACGAGGCGGAGTTGTATGCTTACCTAGCCTCTCACGCTAGCCCTAGGTGAGGAGGGCGGCGGGATGACGACGGTGATGGCTGAGTGCGGTGCCCGTTTCGACGCCGAGCTCTGGCTTCCTCTTGGCGTCTGAGCTCGAGGCAACAGTGATGTTAGCCTCGCCTCCGATTTGGCAGCGGCCCGGCAGCGGCCGAGACGGCGGCAGCTAGGCTTTGGACAAGATCGTTTTCGTGGCGAGTAGAGGATGGCGGCGCGAGGATGGCAGAAGGGAGGCTAGGGTTTGCTGGGGCTAGGAGGGGATAAGAAGGGGAGGTGGTGACGCGGATGACGGGAGGGGCGACGGGCACCTGCTCTATCTGTCGGGGCACACACAAAGGAAGAGGCAGTACTGGAGAGAAGCATGAACGTCGCCGCAGAAGGGGTACCAGTCACTGGTGGCATGCTACGGGCCGGCCCAAGAGGGAGGGAGAGGGATCGGGCCAGGTGGCTGCTGGGCTGGTTGGACTGCCAGGTGAGCTCACTCCTCTTATTCCTACTTATTTTTATTTTTATTTGTTTTGTTTGTTTCAAATTCAAGCAAGCATTTTATTTCAAATCCTTTTGAACCTTGCAGATAGTTTTGAACAGAGAATTTTGGGAACGCCAAAGATAGAAAGGAGGGGAAAAATAGAACTGGAGATGGGTGATGCCCACATACATAAAAGTAGTATGTGCCATTTTGGCATTTTACCAGATTAGGGTTTTAGTAAAAGAACAAAACTCTTTTTCCCAAAATATTGGACCCTAACAATGGCCCTTGATTGTATAAAACAAGATAGGGATACAAAGAGGGAGGGAGATGAGATGAGAGATGATCCACTCAAGAATTCAAATAAAATCCAAAAGACTTAAATGTGGTGATACTTGCATGGCCCATGCAAAATAATTAATGCCATGTTTATTCTTGTGAAAACAATAATATTTACATGGCATTATTCTTATGCATTCTCAAAAGTGGAATAAAGCCAAGCAAAATAATTTATAGAAGTAGATCCATCCTCTCTCCCATGAGCTAGATTAAATACCAAAAGAAAATCAAATGCAAGCTTATGGATAATGGAATGGTGGAATTATAAGGTGGTGAAAGAAAGGTGGTGGAGTGGAATAAAAGATATGCCCCCAACTCAACTTGGGCATTTAACAATATATCAAGAACCAGATACAATATCAAGAGACAAATACAATTAACAATGCATATGAGAGAAGAACCAAACCAAAAAGGGTTTTATATGATGCTCAAATGCAAGGTGGCATGATGACATGAGCATGATATAATTATGATGCAACAATTATATATATGAAGTAGCCATTATATTACTAGACCAAGTAGCATTACAATTGTTAGACAAATGAGATGCTACAGCCCCTGTCGCCAGCGCTATATAAAGAGGTGGGGGGCCGGCAGCGAGCCTCACGAGGTTAGCCGTGCCCTAGCCGCCCCACCTATAAACCCTATCCGATCTAGGCTAAGCGTTGCGCCGACGGGAAGCTCCACCTCCGCCACACTCACCCCACTTCCACCCATGGCCAATGACGGAGGTTCTAGCTCCGGCACCAGCTCGGGCATTCCCTCTTGCTCGTGTCTGTCGAGCCAGGGAGCAGGTAGAGCTCATCTCGGTTCTCTTTCTCCCTCACTCTCTCTCTGTTCTCGACCTACAAAGGTAATGTATAGTGCTACTGTTAGATCTAGACTAGATCCTCGGTAAAGGTGGTATTAACAACTTCGGCCTACCCGCAGCAAGGAATGCAGTCCAGTGTTTATGGGCAGTATCCGTTGACTCAGCCAGGGTACACTCATCAGACGATTGCTAACAATAATGCAAGCTATCAGCAGCCAGCAAGCCATGTTGCTTCGGCCTACTCGCAGCAAGGAATGCAGCCCGGTGTCTATGGGCAGCATCCGTTGACTCACCCTGGGTACACACATCAGATGGTTACTAACAACACAAACTATCAGCAGCCAGCGATCCATGTCGCTTCGGCCTACCCGCAACAAGGAGTGCAGCCCGGTGTGTATGGGCTCTATCCATCGACTCAGCCAGCGTACAGTTATCAAGCTGGGTAGAATGGGGGCTCAACTGAAGCTACCGCATATGGCAGCAACCAGCCGGCTGCAGGACATGGTTCAGTTCCAGAAGGCAATGCTGTCAACCAGGCACAGGGAGGAAACACACAGCCTGATGCAACTGGTGGTAATGAGCAGCAAGCTGTGCCACTAGCACCGGCAACTTACACTTCCACTTCCACCTCGCAGGCCAGTTGAGTGAGCCAGATAAGATCGGGACTAGTTGTATAGGTAACCTGCAATGTTGCACTCCATTCTTTTTGCATAAGAAATATTTTGTGATGTAGAAACAGAAACTTGGCTGAAGCTGGGCCATCTGAGTTTTTGTCGCGGAACTCCGTGATGTTCGAGCTGTACTACCTGGCATTAAGTGGATAATCTTCTAGTAGTAGCAATTTAGCATCAGTTTTGCAAGATTTTTCTGTTGCTTGGATCAGTCACATGCATCTCCGATGATTTAGTTTATCTGTTCATAGTTGATGCGGTTGGTTGTTTTGCGTAGGTCGAGTGATTTTTGTTTCGTTGATGATGGTTAGATTAAATGATAAGCATATTATCCATCAAATATCCAATTTATACATCCATTCTGCAATTTATTACCCATCGCATTAAGTTTGATACTAGTGGCATAGCATTTCACAAGATTGCTTGTTCTTACTGTGCATCATTGCCTGATGCTGGCCGATGAGCACGCGCCAGTCACTGGACAGTGGTGCCGTCTTGCTTGCGCACCACAACTCTGAGCACGTTGTCCTCGTTGTCGTCCTCCTCGGCCACATCGAAGAAGCAGGTGTCGCCGACGGCAAGGTCATTGTCGACCAAGAACTGGTGCCACCCGTACCTGAACGCCGTTCGGATGGGGCCGCTGCCCAGCGAATGCTTGAGGTTCACGGTCCAAGACTCCCCGCGCATCTGGAGCACCACCGCCTTGGTCCTCTCCGTGTACCCCTGCGCGTCCTGGAACGTCTTCGGCACGTGCTGCATCACACAGAGGATAATCCCGCCACCAGTTCATGGACCCGTCCACTGCTAGCAAGCACACTGCGCAAAATACAATAGATGCTGACGAACACACACGGGACATTTACACACTCACCAGGTACTGATGCTGCCTCTTGCCGAAGTGGCACTTTCTCAGAGTCACTCTGAACTGCGACGCCGCCGGGTCGTCACTGCCCGCCTCTGCTCTGCCAGCGCCGCCGCGGCTGCTTCCACTGCCCGTCTGTGCCGCCCCCGGCGGCGAGGAGTTCCCTTCTGTTTCAGTTCCAAGCTCGAGCACGCACGCTGTTAGTTGCAAGAGAAGAGTCCAAAGGGGGAATGGAACGGGTGATAGATCGAGGTGTACCGGCGTCCTCCTCCTCCTCCTCCTCGTGCTGGTAGGGTCTCCCCTCCAAGACCGTGACGGTGATCAGGGCAGCGCCGTCGTAGCGGAAGGCGAGGAGCTGGCCCAGGTCCAGGCCGTTGGCGCGTGCGAACTCCCGCCAGCCGCTGGCGAGGTACACGTCGCCGTACTCGTCGGGGGCGACCTCCACGTCCCAAGCTCCCCGCTCTCCGCCACCAGCCACACGCAGCTTCACTTCCCGGAGCCCACGGCCCATGAGCGTGCAACCGAACTTGTCAGGCAGCACCTGCAGAAAGACGGACAGCAGACAAACAGGCAGATGCAATGCTGAGGCGATCTAAGACAAAAACCGATCGAGATGACTGCCCATCATGCGAGAGAATACCAGCTTCTCCCAGGAGAGTCCGTAGGACATGAACTTGCAGAACTCCAAACCGGCCAGGTCCGGCGTCTCCGGCGGCATCGATTTCCTGGCGTCCCTGCTCGGAAAGTTTGGTGGATGAAAATGCCACGAAAATGTTGAAGTATGCAAGATCGAACATCTGGTCTTCCCACCTCCCTCCAGCCACCTCCCTAGAACCTTGCCTCTCAGAGCGCAGAGTCACCATGGTGGTGGACGAGGCCACCGGCTGGTCTCTCTGATGATAGGAGGAGGAGGAGGACAGGATGGACCGAATCTTTGGGGTGGAATGGGGAGGTGGAAGAGGAGGTGAATTAAAGGGGGTCTCTTGTGGCGGGGTTTAACTGGGAGCATGTATTGATGATCGGTCACAGACCAAACTTGCCATTCCTTCGCAAGAAGCAAGACACAGTACAAAAGATGCCCTTTTTCTGGCAGCCGATAGCAAAAGGGTTCTTTCTCAAAAAAAAAAGATACTAGCAAAATGTGATGATGCTTTTTGTATGGGGAAACTTCAACTTTTGTGTAGAGTGGCTTTGGAGCTCACAGGCCTCCATGATCAACTGTATGCAGGACAAGACAAGTGCCCCGTGGTTTCTGATCTTCAGTGCGCGCCTTTTTTTTTATGGGGAACAGCTTTTGCATTATAGAAGGGGGAAAGCACCCGAAAAAAGAACAGAGGGTTATAACCCACAACAGCAAACTGTGCAAAAAAATCTTCAAAAAAAGAAGTGTCAAAAATTGCCGAACCCAGCTAGGTCGCACTCTGTCTTCGGGCCAGCTTAAGCAGCTCAACGTCTGCCCTGATCAGCTGTGCCACTGCTGCGGCGGGAAGAGTTTTGTCCTCAAAAATGCGTCGTCCTCTTTCCTTCCACAAGTGCCAGATGATGTAGATGGAGACCGTGATATCAACCTTCTTCTGATCAGTCCAATTGCCTCTGCGTATTTTTGTCCACCAGCCGTTTACAGTGGTAGAAGATTGAGCAACACTAACTGCTCTTGGGTGTGAGTTCTGAAACAGATCCCAAACCTCCATGGTGAAAGGGCAATTCAGGGCAAGGGTCTCAAATTGTTGATCGCATAGACAGCAACAGTCACCATGTGGTAGTCCTCGTGCTCGTAATCTCTCCGCGGTCCGGTTTCTGTTTCTCAACAGAAGCCAAAAAGAATTTAACTTTTCCTTTTGCTTTTATTTCCAAACTTGTTTTAGTTGTGGTTGCAGAATACGTCCATGGAATTGTGCTTGATAGGCCGATCTGGCGGTGTACTGGCCGTCTGCAGTCAGATTACATTTGATAGTGTCACGGTTAGCCGAATCAAATTCCAAAGTTGCACAAACTGATCAATATGCTCCGCAGAACTCGGTTGTCGCGCAGACCTTTCGTCCATCATCCATTTGTGAGGGCCTCTTTTACGGCTTGACACCTATAACCTACGGCTTAATTTCCCTGCGCATGTTCTACGGTGTACTTCATCAGATTTTTTTATCTACCTGCCTAATTTTTAGTGTCTAAGTAGTGTTGCCCCCCCCCCCTCCCCCCTTCAGAAATTACTACCTCCGTTTTTATTTAGTTCGCGTTATGGGTTTAGTCAAAATCAAAATTTGTCACTTCAAATAAAAGATATACTCGTAGAAAAAATATGAACATCCATCTGGTTTCCTTTGTATGCACCTTGCGCTGTGGATGGGGGTGGCCGTGGCTGAACATACACCTGAATTGCAGATCTCGCTAATTTTACTCATGCGACTTGTGACCACAATAACACCACATCACTGCTTCGTCTTGCTCCTGTTCAATTCTGCAAGGTCATGAACTGTTGAACTACCATGATCCACCAATCGCAACACATACCCTTTCAAAGTTTGAGTTAATTTTGGTAGCATAATTTATGTATTAAGCTTATTATATCAAATCAAAATGACAATATCACATGAGTTATGAAGATCGGACAGTCGAGGAGCTTCGATAGAAGCCAAGGTCCAGATGATCCGTTACCCTCCGATAACAATCACTTGTCGACTAGCTATTATTTAACGTCTAGTTATTGAAATTCGGTTTTACCATCGATTGTAAGCTACTATAAAACACTCCAAATGAAAGAAGATTGTTTTATCAAATAATATTCTCTAGGCTAAACCCTAGCTCTCTTTTTTACTTATGATCAATTCACCAATGGCTGGTGGGCACCATGTGGATGTCCCCAGAGATCCCCTTCAGTGCTTCGCTATTTGAAGACAACTACTATGCACGCTATCGGAGATAGATGGGACAAGGCCTATATATGATACACCCTTTGTACCACTTTCAGCCCACAACGGCCTAAACGTCCATGGCCTGAAGGTTTGCATCCAGAAGATCTAAATCGGCATGACTTGTCATGCCGACAAGAGGACCTCCTGAAGAGAGATCGCGAGATCAACTTAATGTGCAAGACAAGATGAAGATCAAACATGCTACATGGAGACTTCTACCATCTACGACTATATATACTCAAGAACATTCACCTGAAAAGGGCACACCATTCGCACACATGCAAAATCCCTTGTCTCCATAGGCTAAAACCCTAGTTTCATATACTCTCGTCGGGTGCATCTATATGTCTCGATAAGATCCATCTTGTAACCTTGTACGATCTTGTGATCAAACCATGAATAAAGTCCGAGGGAACTTTGTCATGACTGTCTTTGATGCAAACATACTGACCCGATCCTTTGTCGAATAAATAAACTCTCTTTCGATCTTCAGAAATGAGATTGCCGTGGGATCGTGAAAACTATCCTTTGTCAGTTGGCATTCCAGGCAACGGGTGCTCGTGTCGTGCAAATCGGATCTACTTCGGCTTCTTCAGCCACCATGCTGACCTCACCGTAGGTTGGAGACGACCTTCTCGCTGCGAAGACCTCCAGACCTGCTGCCCAGGTTCGACCCCGCGGCTACATACGAGACCTCCGTGATAACGGAGGAGCACGTCCCTTCCACTCCCTCGACCTTAAACAAGGACTACTTCAGCACACATGCACCACATTTTCTTCTTTCGTGCTAAGAGCACGCCTTTCGGCCATGTTCATTTACCTCTTTTACTGGATGGTTGTCTGAATTTTGGTCCCAGAACTCAGCAATGTTTGAGTTGTATTGTATTGTGTTGACTGGCTAAGTTGTTAGCATGAGTTTCTTAACGAACCCGACGATTCTACACCAGCACAATATCTACCTTCCTCTGGCTGCTTTGAGATTGGTGAGCCTTTTAATATTTGTCTAATATATAAATCTAATAATTGAACCTTTTGTGAAATTGGATTAAAACATGGGTAAAATCGTGAAACTTTTTAAAAAATGTTAACTTTTGAAACTAGATTGAAAAGTTTTAGAAATGTTTCACAAAAATAAACATGTTTCAATTATGCTTTAGTTGTGTTTGACAAATTATCAAAAGATTTGGGTCAATACACACCTGACGTCGTAAAAAGAAGTTTTAGGTTTTTTAACGTTTTTGTTGTTTGGATCACTACATATGTTCAGTGGTTTTCGTTACCTTGATGGTTAATTAGCAGCTCAGCAATTAATATAACAAAGCATTTCATCCATCCAATGTCCAATTTATACATCCATTCCGCAACTTAATTGCCATCGCAGAAAGAAATGTTACAGTGTTGATACTTCGCATTGCATTGCACTTCTCAAGCTAGCGTAGCAGATTCGTAAATGACAAAGCATATTTTCATCCATGGAAATGTCCACATTATATATACATCACACATTCAGTTGTTGATACTTGGTGTTGCGTTTCAGAAGACAAACACAGCTCGCTTGTTCTTCTCGCGCACCATTGCCTGATGAGGCCGGCGCTGGCCGATGAGCACGACGAACCGGTCACTCACTAGGCATCGGTGCCGTCTTGCCTGCGCACCTGAACCCTGAGCACGTGGTCCGCGCCGCGGCTGGCGGCGCCGTCCTCCGGGAGCGCACGGAAGAAGCAGGTATCGCCGACGGCGAGAGCATTGTCGACGCAGAACTGGTGCCACCCGTACCTGAACGCCGCGCGCGTCCCGCCGCCGAGTCTGCTGTGCTTGAGGCTCACGGTCCAGGACTTGCCGCGCATCTGGAGCACCACCCTGGTCCTCTCCGCGTACCTGTAGGCCTCGTTGAACCATATCGGCACGTGCTGCAGTGCACAGAGGATAATCCCCCGGCGAGCAGTTCATGGAATTAGATGCTGAGGAACAGCTAGCGAGCAAGCAATTTGCAGAACGCAATAGATGCTGTTGAAAAGGAACGCACACTCACCAGGTACTGCTGCTGCTTCTTGCCGAAGTGGCACTTTCTCAGCGTCACGGTGAACAGCGACGACGCCGGGTCGTCGGCGCACGCGTCTGCCGCGGCCGCGCCACCGACGCTGCTTCCGCTGCTCATCGGACTCGGAGCCGGCGCCGGCGATGAGGAGTTCCCTTCTGTTTGAGTTCGACCACGCACGCTGTTACTAATTGCAAGAGAAGAGACCAAAGGGGAAGGAAGGTAGCGAGCGATCGGGTGTACCGGTGCCGTCCGACCCCTCGTCCTCTTCCTCTTCCTCCTCTACCTCCTGCTGCTGCGCCTCCTCTTCCGCCTCTTCCTCCTGCTCCGCCTCCTTTTCCTCTCCTTCCTCCTCCGCCTCCTCCTGCTGGCAGGGTCTCCCGTCCAAGACCGTGACGGTGATCAGGGCAACGCCGTCGTAGCGGAAGACGAGGAGCTGGCCCAGGTCCAGGCCGTTGGCGCGGGCGAACTTCCGCCAGCCGCCGGCGAGGTACACGTCACCGTACTTGTCGAGGACGACCCTCACATCCCACGCGCGCCGCTCTCCGCCACCAGCTACCCGCAACTTCACCTTCCGGAGGTCACGGCCCATGAGCGCGCTCCCGAACTTGTCAGGCAGCACCTGCAGAATGACGGACATACGAATGGGCAGGGCAGCTGTCGCGTTGAGGCGATCTAGGATGTACAAGTACAGCAGAACTGATTGAGGCGATTGAGAATACCAGTTTCTCCCAGGAGAGTCCGTAGGACATGAACTTGCAGAACTCCAAACTGGCCGGGTCCGGCGGTATCGTTCTCTCGGTGTCTCTGCTTTGAAAATATATCATGTCGATGAGATTATTACCAAGGAAATGCTGAAGCAAACAGATTGAGCATCCCGTCCCCCACGGCCCCGCCTCCCTCCGGCCACCACCCTATAACCTTACCTCTGAGAGCGCAGAGTCACCATGGTGGTGGAGAAGCAACCGGCTGGTCTCACCGATGGTGGTGGAGAAGCAACAGGAGGAGGAGGAAGCGAATCTTGGGGTGGAGTGGGAGGAGGTAAAGGAGAATCGCTGGGGTTTAACTGCGCAGCAGGTAGTGATGATCGGTCACAGACCAGACTTGCCATTTCTTAGCAAGAAGCAAGAAGCAGTACAAAAGAGGCAGATAGCAAAAGAAGGGTGATGCTGCCTTTGTCTGAGAGCTTGCAGCTAGTTGTGTAGAGTGGCTTTGGAGCTCACGGGCCTCCATGATCGTCGATTGTATGCAGAGCATGTGCTTCGTGGTTTCTGACCTTGACACTTATAGCATCTAGCTCTTTCCACTCGACATGTTTTATGGTGTATTTTGTCAGACAAACAAATGGAATACCTCGCTGTTTTATCGTGTCTAAGGCTGCTCTCTGACCAGATAATTTAAGTACTGTACGAGTAAGTTTAATTGTAGGAACAATAAATGAAACGATGATCATGATGATGAATCTGGTTTCTGGTCAATGTGTGACACGGCAGGAAGAGAGGTGGCCGAGCCGAGCGCAGGTGGTGTCTGGAGCTCACCCTGCGCTTACACTGTGCCTGAACCTACACCAGAATTGCACATTTCGGTCCTGCGATCACCACACCACATCACTGCTCCTGCTTGCTTCTAGCCAGTACTGCAAGGCCTTGAATTACACCCCCATCAACCATGTGTCTGAGTTGGTCTTGGTAGTACGAGAACTACCCCCATCAGCCATGTGTCTCAGTGAGTATGTCTTGCCGTGCATACATGCTTATTCAACGCACAGTGCTTGCATTAAGTAGTATTTCCTCAGTGCCAAAATAAGTGACTTGGGTTTATCCGAAAAATAACTGATGATCAATAACAGGTTTAGATCAATACGCCTGAGATACAGACATTATATTAGTGTATTTTTCTGAAGAAAAGAGACCGCACTAAAGGAGAAAATACCACCAAGCTCTTGAACCAGCTCACCCTGTAAACCAGAGTAATATCCACATCTATCTGTATCTAATAATAAAGGAAGGAGTGTTTCTTGTAGTACCTACACTTTTTTGGACCGTTTTATCTTCCCACCAAATTACATAATTAATACAACCAATACGGAGTGTTTTTTTAATACCTATACTTTTTTGGACCGTTTTACCCTCCCACCAAATTACATAATACAAACAATACCACCGGTATGTTTCTCTACGGTTCCTTTCTGAGTTAAATACACCAACAGTCCTTGTACTTGTCGGACTTCCTCGATTTAGTCCTCGTACTTGGAATTTGCTGAATTTTGTTCATGTACATGTAAATTAGGTTCGATTTAGTCTAATTCAATGTTTGTCGCCGAATTTGACCTGACGCAGACGGTATATGGCCTAGAATCTTGCAAGAACACCCTACCGCATCCGAGAAAATTATAAAAAATCATAATTGGGGCTATGGGTTAAAAAATAGGAGGCGGGCGTTATACGACTTGCTCCGTTGGTCGTGTCCCTCATCAAGACAAGTCAACATGACTTCCTCCTTTGGATCCCACGTCTCCTCCGGTACGGTGGACGCCCATGGCGGCGCACTGTCGTTGCTAGCCATCAACAATGAGGTGCTAGTGCGCGCACGCATAGGGTGCTATCCTAGGCTCGGAATTGTCAGAATTCACCGAAATCGATGATGATGGTGCCTTGCCGACTAATTCTTGTCGAGGAAATCGCCCTATGGTGGTATCCAAGCTCGACGGAGTCGCGGACGGGCGTGATGAGCCTTTGATCCGTGGGGCGTATAGGGTAGTCCTCTTCTGATAGAGGAGTTTACTCCGGAGAAAATTGCTCATCGGAGCAATGGCGGCGGCGCATGGAAAAATCTATACATACAACAAAGGCGGTTGCGCCTCCTGACACGTGAGCGGAGATGTGCCCGTCTTGTTTCCGTCAGGTTTGCTCACGTGGGTGAACAAGGGCGCAGCCTCACACCTCACTCGCAAACCATTAGTGCACCGCCAACGGGTTGCAGGGCAGGGGTGTTGCCGTGCAAGCTCAAGTAGAGGGGAGGGACGGCGCGCCTCACCGAGCTCCGGCCGGAGGAAGGAGTAACAATGGGGATGGGGGAGATGAAGGGATTACGGAAAAAAAAAAGAAGAAAATGACGAATAGAGAAAAAAAAGGTCGGTGTCTAACGTTCGTTTGCCTTTTGCAATTTTCTCAGATATTAGAGGGTGTTCTTGGAAGATTCCAGTACACGTGTCGTCCGTGTTAGCACAAATTTGACGGCAAACATTAAATTGGACGAAATCGAGCCTAATTTACAAGTACATAGGCAAAATTCAGCAAATTCCAAACACGAGGACCACATCGAGCTAGTCCGTAAGATGGTTCCTTTGTTTCCGCAGCCCAATTAGTTCGGTGCCTTTTCCATCCCGACTATGCCCATGGGCTGTCTCCCCTTCGTCTTCCTCGTGTGCGGCGGTCGCCGACCTAGACCGCTACACCTCGCGCGTGCTTCCGTCCCTTGGAACGGCTGCGAGAGCCAGAGCGGGACGAGAGAAGGGTAGGATGAAGAATCGAAAACAGAAACGATGCTAGCTTCTTTCCCATCTCGACCCACGGGCGGGGTAAGGCACAGGATCACCGCGTCTCGACCACTACTCGGCGGCGCAAGGCACGGACGCCACTGCTGTGTCGACGTTAGGGAGAGATAACTGGAAAGAGAGCTTAGAGGAGGAGGCCCTTTCTGCTATGCTGCCACCACGGTCCTCTCCTACTCGCCATGGTGGAAGCTGCTCGATGTGGCCGGCCGTTGTGGGCAGAGAAAATCAAGCCGCGATCAACAGCGCCATACGCCGGCCCACCACGCCCACTGCTCCCTTCGTGTCTCCTCTTGAAGGCTAGGGCCCTCCTAGCACGTTTGCCTCACTGCTCGCATCTACTGCGGGAGCCTCTCTCGTTGCTAGAGAATGGATTGCAGGATATTTGTTCAGCCAGAACGAGGTAATTCGCCAGCAATCGAGTGCTTCCTCTAATTTTATATCTGTCCCATTGATTTTGAAGAACACCGTTACAGTAGAAATTTGTCAGTAGGTTTGTTCTTTTTGATAATTCTGAATCGCTGGCTTTTTTAGATTGGCTGATATGACGTGTGAAAATAGGATGAGAAACTTCTTCGAGTTGGAAGTCTCCTTGGTTAGATATGCAATATAAGAAAGACCTAGCCTTGACATTAGGATTGATAAAACATATAAATATGCAAAGCGCTGCTACTTTGGCGGATGCACATGAGGCCCTGGCAAGTGACGGTCGATGTTGGACATGAAAAAGTAGGCTTCATAATGTCAGAACTGAAGTGGAGAAAGAATAGATGTTCGTGTCAAAGTTAGACTAAGATTCAGTAATTCATTTTTTTGTTTGTCTAAACTCTATACATGTGCTTTATTCCTCTGGTGGGAGGTGCTGGGCCGCAGCATCACGGCGTTGCTCCCACGTACTCCTCGAGTCCCTCGCCGGCACCGGCAAGTCACTCTCCCTCCTATGCTCCTAGGCTTCGCCATCAGCGACACCCAGTAGCACTAGGTATTTACGAATTAGACCAATTTTCCCGGTGCAACGCACGGGCAATTTTGCTAGTTTTATTAAACTTTCGTACTTCGGCAGCACGTACACCCTGTCAAGCTGTGGCATTCTTCAGGTATGCAATATCACCACGTTCTTGAGGCTTCTTCGGTCCAAGGAATACCATCTTGGTTCCAGGCAGGGCCGGCTCTATGTTTTACGGGGCCCTAGGGCGATGTCGACAAGAGGGCCCCTAAGACTAGTATATATGTAATCATAACTAGATGTGTAGACATATATGTGGTCATTTTCACTTGCAAAAAAAATAATATCTAACCACACATTTATAGTTGGAGATGTCTATAAATAACTAAAGCACTAAAGCAATATCACATTGCGAATAGAAAGGATAAAAAGGGGTAGCAAAATATAACAAGTATTCCCTCCTAGTTTGATTACCTCAAATAAAACCCAAATTCCAATGAGCCCATCGGCAATCATGCTTTGGTCCTACTTGTTGTTGAAAAATATTTATATATAGCACCCTCTTGTGATTCAATAAGCTGATTCACTTGCTTTATTTTCTTTCTTTTCGCAGCACCAGACAATTGTTTCGGCATTCTAACACCTATAATGGGTTAATGGTGAAGGAGCTTATATGAAATTATGACCCTAAAATTTAGAACCCTAACTAAGGGATTAAATCACGAATTTGATGAAGGATCAGATGAGGGATTAAATCCTGGACTTACAAACTGAGTCGTCGAGAGCAGGCCGCCGCACGCGAGCAGCCGATCGGCAAGATGGCGATGGGGCGATGGAGTAGGAGCAGCGCCGCCTGCTGAGGAAGAGGGGCGAGGGCGACCGTATAGGAGGCCTAAATCACGATCATATTTTTTTGAGGGCGAAAATCACGATCAGATGAAACCGACAAAAAGTCGAGTCCCGATGGACCGATCGTACGTTTCGTGGCTAGGATGGATTCTCTCTGCCTCCCGATTGCTGGGCCTCGTGGTATTTATTTTTCTAGCCTATCATAAAATATAACTACAGAAAAGCAGGAGTATAGACAGGAAGGACTCGATCCTGGGCCCCACCCTGGCCTGGGCCCCCGGGCGTCGCCCAAGGTGGCCATGGGTCAGAACCGGGCCTGGTTCCAGGGGTGTACTGCATACGAAAATAGTAGCCAGAGTGTTATCTTGAGATCATACAAAACTAGTGAAATGAATTCTACGAGTTGAGATTTGATAATAAACAGGCTTTCACTCCGCTTTATAAATAAAGCCATTAATGGCCAAACCGATATAAGGTGATGAAAAACCCTCTTATACAGCAAACCAAAGAGATAAACAAAAAATACAAGAAGACCAAAATGTGCCACCGGAGACACCAAAATGAGAGAGGGAATCGAACTCGACGTTGCCCTCAAGAGGGTAACAACGCACGGACCGCCATCGTCGAGACCCTCCTGACAGGTCATACCCTTGAGTAACCTTCCCGATGTTTTAGAACCTTCCGGAACAAATTCGATAATATCAAATATTATCCGAAACCCCAAACCAATGCCCATATGCATTTTCTCTATCTCGGACCATTCCGAACTCCTATTGATATCCGAGGATCACATCCGAGACACGAATCACTATTCATTTACAACATCTATTATCTCGACGAAACCTAGCGACACGAAACATTAAATGTGTGACCCTACGGGTTCAAGAACATGTAGACATGATCTAGACGCCTCCGATCAATAACCAAGAGAGGACCAGGGATGTCCATAGAGGTTCCTACCTATTCAACGAGTTCTTTTATCGGTTGAACCACGATGTCGACGATTCAATTAATCTGTTTCGATATATTACTTGCCCAAGATTCAATCGGTATCGGTATACCTAGTTCAATCTCGTACGACAAGTTCTCTTTATGGTTCCGTGGTATAGGATTCCTAGGATTAAACACATTAGTCACATGCTTGCAAACTTTCGGATGCTATTCCGTGGTATAGGATTCATGTGACTAAACACATTAGTCACATGCTTGCAAAATTTCGGATGCTACACTACTGAGAGGGCCCGGAGATATCTCTCTGTCACGTGGAGAAACGAATCTCAGTCTTGATTCATGCAACTAAACAAACACCGCCAGAGATACCTAAAAGCCATCTTTATAATCACCCATTTACGATGTGATGTATGATGTCCACAAAGCAATCATCCGGCGCCAGGGAGTAACACAATCTCACGGTAAGGAAACGATACTTGATATATACGAAAGCGATAGCAATCAAACTAATAAGTGATGCAATCAACAACTATGCTTATTATGGGGTCTATTCATCACATCATTCTCCTAATGATGCTATCCCATTATTAGGTGATATTACATGTCCATGTTCAGGAAACCTTAACCAACACTTGACTAACGAACTAGTAGAAGAGGATTACTAGGGACACTATGATTTTTATTTATCCACACATGTATTTAGTTTTCGGTACATACAATTATAGCATGGAGAATAAACACTTATCATGATTATTGAATATAATAATAACAACTTTATTATTGCTTTGTGGGCATATTCCCAACACTATATATATATATATGTGTGTGTGTGTGTGTGTGTGTGTGTGTGTGTGTGTTAATTTACATTTTGCATTGTGATTAGTGCAGTCTCGCTCCACGCCCATGGACCAAACTCACTGACAAAGTTTGTGGAACACAATTTACTAAACTTAGTTTTGGTAAAACTAGGAAGACAAATTTTGGCAAAAACAACCATTTCTCGTTTTTTGTGAAAATGTGACCCCTTTTTTTAAAACAAGGCAAAAGATTTGCCATTTTCATTGATAAGAAGAATTTTTATAACAAGACCCTAGGGCTTTGCAAAATACTAAATCCTACTCCCTTGGAATTACATTACTCAAGAACTTGGCTCTGGCTAAGCTCCACATTTTTTGCTTAATCTTTGATCTTTGCGATGATTATGTGTGTCGGAGATGCGTGGTGCCGAAAAATCCTCACATTCCTCTCTTTCCAAACTGAGCATTAGCGAAGAGGTCGCCATCTTGCATGGATGCCCTTGTCCCAACGTCACCTTGAACCACCACTCTCCATTGTCCTAAAGGGAGGTATCCATGTTTTGTTGGCCACACCAAGGAAGGATGGTGTTCCAAATGCGTAGGGAGAAGCAACACTTGAAAAGAAGGGTTCTTGAACTTGGACGCGTAGGGGGTACCTTCCACAATTTGGCTACCTTTGTTCCAACCTATCGATCGTTCATAGTCTATTTTTAAGGATCAACCAAGCAAAAAGCTGGGATTTTGGAGGGGTCCAAGTCTTCCAAACTATGCTTCCATATCTGAGCAAATGATTCCCATGCCCTCAAATTGCATTTTGTAGGCCGAGGCAGTAGACTAGATTCTATCATTTGTGAATTTCCATGTGACTGTGTCTTTGATCCCATTGGAGAGATGGAATTCAAAGTGTAGATTCCAACTAATTTTTGGGGGTCCATAGATTCCTTAACAACCATGATATTCCATAAACCATTTCCAAACAGAATTGTCCCTAAAACTGGTGTTTATAAAAATCAGAATAAAAATCGTCTTCTAAAACTGGCTCCTACTTTATTTATCCTAACAACCGCTTAAAATATGGGTCCTTATGTTATCGATTTCGGTCACTAGGGGTTGCAAGCGCCAAACTATATAAGGCTAGGAAAGTAAAATTTAGTCCAAACGAATCTAAAATTTAGTCCAAACGACATAACAAAATCGTGTGATCGACAGAAGTAAGTAGGCAGGCGGCATCATGCCACCTGCTAGTAGGAATCCAGAGGCGCGGTAGAGTAAGTTTTTTTTCTAGTATCGGTTCATCCTGCCCGCTCCCGCGAGCAGCAGGCGAACCCTACCTTCCGCCGCCGCCCCCATCCTCCCCTCCCCCTTTCCCCTCCCTCGCCACCATCGGAGGGCGCCACAGGGCGGGGCCGTTTCTCCCCCTTGCTGGAAGCTTTGGCGCGGTCCGAGGCGGCCGGTGGGGGCGCCAGGCTGCGTGGGGCCTGGTGGCACGACTGTCCGCCAGCGGTGCGATGGCTTCGTGGAGGTGGTGGTGTGCGTCCGTGGCGGCGGCGCTACTGCGGCGCTGCGGTGCTGAGCTGCTGCGGCGTTGCGGTGGTCCTCGACGGCGGCGAGCTGTTGGGAAGATGCCCATAGAGGCAATCATGTATGATGATATTTCCCATTGTATTTATAAATATATTAAGTAGTCATTGTATAAACATCTGATGTGTATCATTGAATATGTGATTCGGTTGTGGAACTATATATTCATGTTGTTTGTACTAAATATCCTTGGTCATTGAGGTTGTGCTGGACACACAACTTAGACCAATGTGAAAGTTGGATTGATGACTCGGTTCCACTTGTCATGGGCATGGAGATGCTATTCCAACTTACACAGATTCGGCTAAATAGTTTAGCGAGTCGGATTGACCCATATTGAGGTACAACGAACAAGTTGTCATTTGTATATCTCAATCAATGTAATCCTTAGACCTGAGGTTATTGCATAGTCCGAGTTGAGGATCACCGACTTAGGTTCTGTCAAACGTTGATCCGTAACTGGGCAGTTATAAAGGCAGAGTTCGGGTCGACTGGGAATCAAGCTGCGTGATGTGAATAACCAAGATGGGATTTTGCCCCTCCACTTGGAGAGATATTCTCTAGGCCCTCTCGTGAGATATGATTCGGAAAGCATGGCCATGCACGACTCGGTTAAATGTTAACCGAGGCGATCGACTAGAGTTAGTTGGGTGAATCAATTATCTCGGATCGAGAAGAGAGTCGGACTATTTAAGGGATGACAATTATTCGCCTATAGTCTGACAAGGTATATCGTGAGGCAAAAGGGACTCCGACGCAAGTCACATTGGAAAGGCAAGTTGTCATGACTCTTTGGTACTTGGGAGTCGGCACGTTCTGCTAGGAGCCACTACCAACTGATCGATTGAGAGTCGGAATCCAATCATGTCCAAGTAGCCATGAGCCTGCGGGGTCACACACTTAAGAGCGGGAGCAAGTTCGGATTGGATCTGAACCTGTAATCTGGTTGGGTTGGACCTAAGCCGGATTAGGATTGAGTTAGTGAGTTGGACTCATAATGACTAGTGTTATATGGGCTTTATTGAATGGGCCGCGCGAGCAGAGCCCATGTTCACTCCCTATATATAGTGGAGCACCGTAACCCAGAAGGGTTAATCGTTGTTCGGTTAGGTCATTCCATGTGTTAGAAACCCTAGCTCCACAGCAGTCCAGCCATCGTTCTGAACCTAGCAGTTCGCCGTTGGTGCTCCTCCTTGCACGTGTGGATACCATCAGAGGTGTTGTACGATCAGCACCAGGACGATCGGATCGTGAGGACTGCAATGCATCAACTGACGCGCTACATCAGTAATCCGCAACTGCGCGTCTAGTGGTAAACCTCGTGGCCTTCTACCTCAGCTAGATCTTGGGATCACCACAATAGAGGAGAAATTTTTGTTTTATCTCCGCGTGGCACAACAGTGGTATCAAAGCGATAGCTTCTGGTTTTAGGCTCGAGATATCGCATATGTGATATGCGGTAAGATGAGAGATCTATATGTTTTGGTGGTCGATCTATGAGATAGATCGGTTTTGTACGAGTTGATAGGATCAATCGTACTCGGGAATGGTAGATCGATTTCGTGATTATACCGCCGAGGTCGGAATGACATACCTACCGGTCGGCTTCCATCATCGGGGTAGACTGTGACACGTAAATCGAGGCGGTGATCGAAGATCAAAAAGTTTGATCGAATCGGAACAATGGTCGGAATCCATGTCCGGATCGTAGATGAGATCTACGCCGGAAAAATCGCAGGCGCTTCCGCACTCATGGCGGCGCTTCTTCGATCCCCGCCCGCTATTTGGCTAGCGGGACAGCCGGCTTGACCCTGTCGTGGCGCCTTAGATGTCGTTGCGAGTTTCACAACGCCGGTAGATATTGTATCTATGCATAACTTGTTTTTGCAGGAAGTTGTGAATGGTATGGTTCATGTGCATGTGATGTATGTGTTTAATCCATACATGATCTGTGAATCGCGGTTTTATCAGCCGGATGGAGCCTAGGTGCTGTCATTTTATTGTATAACGATATGCGTGTCGGATTCTCTATGTAATTTACTTTTCTAAGCTAGTGTAGCTGTCTGGAGGGTCCGGATGACATGCAAGGCGATGTACATGTCGGCGACATGGAGTAAGACGGCAAGTGACAAGAGTTGGCACGAGTCGGATTACAGGCTTTGTGGAGATGGAGATCGCCATAAAGAGAGTCATACCATTTCACATTATAATTGCTTTATTTTGTGTTATTGTTATGTCTCTGTTTTACCTATATTAGATAGTCGGTAAAATTTAATCCCTCAAAGAAGGTCTAGTCGGTTTTCCCGCCAGTGTTTGCACCATCACAAGTCGGACATTTTTGGTAGTGGGCTCATAAAATTGAGGTGCTGCCAATTCTTTCCGACTAGGTGGGTTCAAGTCGGACTCTTACTACGGAAACACTCGGTAAGCTAGACGGGTCTATCACAACGGTTGTGGGGCTCGGGGAAAAGTCGGATGGGAGCCGGGGCATGTGATGCCACCCGTCCAACAGGAGTCGTATGAGATACGATTGACAAGGAGTTGTCTACCTGGATCACTTGGCGGCTAGCGGTGGTGCTAAAGCTCACTAGCCGACTTGCTTATTTAGGATCTTGAATCACTAAGTAAGCATCGGAGGGGTGTTGGTTCTAGTGGGAGCATAAAATATTAAAGTATTTAATATGCTTGCTCTTTTATGAATACATGTCTTAAGTGTTTTGCATATTTTTTGTTGTAGATCATGGCACCAAGTAGCAGTCACTCTCAGATATCCGGTTTTGCGTTGAGAATTATCCTTGAGAAAGATAAACTGAATGACACTAATTTTACCAACTGGTATCGAAATCTGAGAATTGTTCTCAAACAAGAAAAGAAGGACCATGTCCTAGAAAACCCACTTCTAGATGAGCCGAATGAGAATGCGACTATCGCTGCCACCAATGCCTACCGTCGGGCTAAGGATGAGTCCACGGATATTAGCTGTCTTATGCTTGCTCACATGGAACCGGACTTGCAAAAGCAGTTCGAGCATGTTGAGGCCTACGATATGATCGAAAGCCTCAAAAGTATGTTCCAGGCTTAGGCGAAGACTGAGAGGTATCAAGTCTCTCAGGCTTTGCTGAGTTGCAAGCTTAAGGATGGTGATCCACTGAGTCCGCATGTGATCAAAATGGTTGGTTACGTGGAGTCTCTGGAGAGGCTTGGCTACCCCATAAGCGAAGAGTTCGCTACGGATATAATTCTAAACTCTCTTCCTAGTGCATATGGGCAGTTCATTTCGAACTACCACATGCATGGTATGGATAAAAAGCTCACTGAATTACATGGTATGCTCAAGCAGGCAGAGGCGGATCTCAAGAAGGGCGCCAGTCAAGTGTTGATGGTGCAGAATAAGGCTAAGTTCAAGAAGAGTTATTGGACTAAGAAGAAGTCTAAGTCAGGAGGAAAGCAGGATCAGGACCTGGTCCCAAACACTTTCTCAGGTACTAAGCCATCTCCTTCAGCCGGATCCACTTGCTTCTAATGCAAGGCGGATGGCCACTAGAAGAGGAACTGCAGCAAGTACTTGGCCGACAAAGCCAAGAGTGGAGGTATGACTTCCGACTCAGGTACACTTGTTTGCAATGTTATATACATATATCTTGCTGATGCACCTAATAGTTCTTGGGTATATGATACCGGGTCAGTTATTCACATCTGCAACTCGCAGGTGGACCGGTAAGAACTAGGAGCGTAGCAAGAGGCGAGGTTGATATTCGAGTCAACAAAGCAAGAATTGCTGCGTTGGAAGTCGCACGATGCAACTTCATTTACCTTCCGGATTCATTATGGAACTGAATAATTGTTATTATGTTTCAAAGGTTTCGATCGAAACATTATTTCTGCTTCATGTTTGATGAGGCAAGTCTATGAGTCGAATATCAAGAATAATGGTTGTTCTTTGTATTTGAATGATATGTTTCACGCCTTTGCACCCGTCCAAGACGGGTTATTTATTTTGAATCTTGATGGTGAGTCGGTTTATAACATAAATGTTAAAAGGTTGAAAGCAAATGATCTGAATATGAATTAATTTTGGCACTGTCGGCTTTGTCATATAAGTTGGAAACGCACGAAGAAGCTCCATGATGATGGACTCCTAACTTCGTTCGACTTGGAGTCGTTTGAGACATGCGAATCTTGCCTACTCGGCAAAATGACCAAGACACCTTTTGCAAAGAGTTGCAGAAGGGCGTCCGACTTGTTGGTACTAGTACATAGTGATGTATGTGGACCAATGAGCACGACAGCCAGGGGTGGTTATGAGTAATTAATTACCTTCACTGATGATTTGAGTAGGTATGGATATATCTACTTGATGAAACATAAGTCGGAAGCCTTTGAAAAGTACAAAGAATTCCAGAATGAAGCACAGAATCAACTCGGCAAGAAAATAAAGTTTCTTCGGTCGCACCGAGGAGGCGAGTACATGAGCCATGAGTTTGATGACCATCTGCAAAGTTGTGGAATAGTTCCTCAACTTACTCCTCCAGGAACGCCACAAAGGAATGGTGTTTCGGAAAGGCGGAATCGGACCTTGTTGGACATGGTGCGGTCAATGATGAGTCGGACAGATCTGCCTTTATCATTTTGGGGTTATTGTCTAGAAACATCGGCGCTCACACTAAATAAAGTACCATCAAAATCGGTAGATAAGACACCACATGAGATGTGGACAGGCAAAAGGCCGAGTTTGTCTTTTCTTAAGATTTGGGGTTGTGAAGCATTTGTCAAGTGACTTCAGTCGGACAAGCTTACAGCCAAGTCGGATAAGTGTATTTTCATGGGGTATCCGAGGGAAACCTTGGGTTACTACTTCTACAACCGAGAAGAGGGCAAAGTGTTTGTCGCTCGGAATGGTGTCTTCCTTGAGAAAGAGTTTCTCAGTCGGGGAGTAAGTGGGAGCACGGTGCAGCTCGAAGAAATTCGAGAGGAATCGGCTAGAAGCGAGTCGGCAAAAACCTTGGAGGTTGAGCGATTCGTGGCGGCCGAGCCGAAGACACAGACTACGAAGATCGGCAAGATTACGAAGTGTTCGTGATGTGTTACTGTTAGACAGTGATGAGCCGGCAAATTATTCAGAAACGATGGTGGGATCTGATTCCGAGTCATGGCTTGGAGCCATGATATCCGAGTTAAAGTCCATGGATGAAAATCAAGTTTGGAACTTGGTTGATCTGCTAGACGGTGCAAGACCCGTCGAGTGCAAATGGGTCTTTAAGAAGAAAACTGATATGGATGGAAATTTTTTTGTCTATAAAGCACGCCTTGTCGCGAAGGAGTTCTTACCAATGTCCCATGATGTAAAACTTAGCAAGACTCAGTGTCCTTCGACAACTGATGAGCGAAGTCGGATGAGTGCGATTTCGTATCTTCTGCAGTCGGATCCATCATGTATGCCATGATTTGTAGTAGGCCGGATGTTTCATATGCTCTAAGTGTTGTGGCGTATACCGGATGATCTGGAGAAATCCATCGACAATGACTAAAAATATCCTAATGTACTTGAGAAGGACTAAGGATATGTTCTTGGTTTATGGTGGTGAAGATGAACTCGTGTAAAGGGTTACGGATGCGAGTTATCTTACCGACTCGATGATTCTCGTCATAATCTGAATACGTGTTTATTATAAACGGAGGTCTTTGTGAGTGGAAGAGTTCCAAACAAGAGATCGTGGTTCCGCATCTACAGAGGTGAGTATATTGCCGCCTCAGAGGTAGCAAAGGAAGATGTTTGGATGAGGAATTTCCTCATGGATCTTGGTGTGGTTCAGGGCTCGTCCAATCCGTTAGACGTGTATTGTGACAACAATGGTGCTATTGCTCAAGCCAAGGAACCTAGATAACACCAGAAGAAGAAGCACATACTCATGCGGTACCACCTGATTCGCCAGTTCGTGGATCAGGGTGATATCAAGTTATGCAAGGTATACACGGATGCAAATATTGCGGATCCGTTGACAAAGCCGTTACCACGACCGAAGCATGAGGCGCACTTGAGAGCCATAGGCATTAGATGCTTAGACATGTGATGTCGGAAGATTGACTCTAGTGCAAGTGGGAGACTGTTGGGAATATGCCCTAGAGGCAATCATGTATGATGATATTTCCCATTGTATTTATAAAGATATTAAGTAGTCCTTGTATAAACATCTGATGTGTATCATTGAATCTGTGATTCGGTTGTGGAACTATACATTCATGTTGTTTGTACTAAATATCCTTGGTCATTGAGGTTGTGCTGGACATACAACTTAGACCAATGTGAAAGTTGGATTGATGACTCGGTTTCACTTGTCATGGGCATGGAGATGCTATTCCAACTTACACAGATTCGGCTAAAGAGTTTAGAGAGTCGGATTGACCCATATTGAGGTACAACGAACAAGTTGTCATTTGTATATCTCAATCAATGTAATCCTTAGACCTGAGGTTATTACATAGTCCGAGTTGAGGATCACCGACTTAGGTTCTGTCAAACGTTGATCCGTAACTAGGCAGTTATAAAGGCAAAGTTCGGGTCGACTGAGAATCAAGATGCGTGATGTGAATAACCAAGATGGGATTTTGCCCCTCCACTTAGAGAGATATTCTCTAGGCCCTCTCGTGAGATATGATTTGAAAAGCATGGCCATGCACGACTCAGTTAAGTGTTAACCGAGGCGATCGACTAAGAGTTAGTCGGGTGAATCACTTATCTCGGATCGAGAAGAGAGTCGGACTATTTAAGGGATGAAAATTATTCGCCTATAGTCTGACAAGGTATATCATGAGGCAAAAGGGACTTGGACGCAAGTCACATTGGAAAGAAAAGTCGTCATGACTCTTTGGTACTTGGGAGTCGGCACATTCTGCTAGGAGCCGCTACCGACTGATCGATTGAGAGTCGGACTCCAATCGTGTCCAAGTAGCCATGAGCCTGCAGGGTCACACACTTAAGAGCGGAAGCAAGTTCGGATTGGATCTGAACCGGTAATCTTGTTGGGTTGGACCTAAGCCGGATTAGGATTGAGTTAGTGAGTTGGACTCACAGTGACTAGTGTTATATGGGCTTTAGTGAATGGGCCGCGCGAGCAGAGCCCACGTTCACTCCCTATATATAGTGGAGCACCGTAACCTAGAAGGGTTAATCGTTGTTCGGTTAGGTCATTCCATGTGTTGGAAATCCTAGCTCCATAGCAGTCCAATCGTCGTTCCGAACCTAGCAGTTCGCCGCCGGTGCTCCTCCTTGCACGTGTGGATACCACCAAAGGTGTTGTACGATCAGCACCAGGACGATCGGATCGCAAAGGACTGCAATGCATCAACTGACGCGCTTCATCAGTAATCCGCAACCGCGCGTCTAGTGGTAAACCTCGTGGCCTTCTACCTCGGCTAGATCTTGGGATCACCACGTTAGAGGAGAAATTTTGTTTTATCTCCGCGTGGCCCAACACGAGCATGGGGCGGCGGAGGTTCTGCCAAGCGGTGCGGTGGAATCATGGCGTAGCCGCTGCGAGAGGCGAGCTTGAGGTGGCGTGCCATGGCGGCCAGATCGGGCCGATTGGGCCCGAATGGGTAAGGCGGGCCGGCTGACTCTGCTTTGGCTGCTCTGGAGACCTTGGCGGGTAGGATGGAAGAGACCCACGGCATCCTCGGCCGGCCTATTGCAGCGTGGTTGCAGACTTTACGGGCCCGTCGAGGCCTAGCCGGACCACCATGGGACTGGTATGCCTCCGCGGAGGCTTTATGGACCTTTTGGGCCCGGCCGGATCTATGGAGGACTGGTGTGACTGCGGCCTTGTCCGGTCGACTACCGCCTCAGGCGGTGTTGGAAGTTCCCTCCCGCGCGGTCGCGATACTGTGGGCTCTCTTCTATTTCTACTTGTCCCACGATGTTGCAGACCTCGCGATGGCTTACTCGGGGAGACGAGGATGGCGGATTCGGGACCGGTGTGGCGCATGCTAGCGGGCGGCAAAGGTTGGTGGTGGGGAGGGCTCGCCCTTGCAGGTCTCCTGTGCAACGGCTCGTCCGGGGATTATGGATAGGGTTTTTGGGAGAAATCCTTGTGGGCTCATCTGACTCCGACGCGATGCCGCCCGTGGGTGGCATCTTCCTTCCTGGAGGGTGTCGTGGCTACCCTCCATCCACACCCCTCAGTGTGTCGGGGGAACCCTAGAGCCAACTCTGGTCCGGGCAGTAGTGGCCGTGTTCCCTCTTGAGGGTGCTGCTTGGTGTTTGACGAGTCGGGCCTATGAGCGTGGTGGGCATTCTTCAACGGGCGCAGCGGCTGCCGTCTTCCTTGTCTAGTCGACCCGTCTTCGTCTCCATTCCCCTTTGTTTTTCATTTTTTTAGTTCGAGCGTGTGTGAGAGTGCGTGTGCTACTGCCCCAGCATAATGTATCGTGTTGTGTTTGGGCGTTGTGCTGTCTGGCCCAGCAACGGTCTCACCTATGTGTTTTATTTATAAAGCTGGGCGAAAGCCTGTTTTGAGAGTTGCAGCCAACGACAAACAGATGTAGGCTCGCAAAACCTAAGTAGGCCTATGTTCGCGTCGTATACACTAGAAGGAAACCGTTAGTCCTCCACCGCTAGAAGCGGTTGTCGACCGAATGCAGAAAAAGGACTGTTAGTCCCAGTAGGCCCGACTAGCCCCACCTACATGCTGCAGCGCCATGTCCTTCATTGTCATTCACCTACAAGTCTACGCCGCCCCTTACCATCACCATCGCCACCAAGAGCCCGCCACCGTCGGACGACCACCGGTCAGAGGCCCATGGACAAGGGATGGTCAGCCGCTAGCGATCAGGGCCTGCCTGACCCAGATCTGGGACTGTAAATCCGCATTGACATGGTTGCCTCCTTGCACCCTCGTCCTCACCGCCGCTGGTTGCATGCTCCTAACCTTCGTTAGCACCAATAGTCGCATGCCAGATAGTCACCTCTAGCCCTCGCTTGTCGTCCTCGTCGCACCGCCGTCGACCGTCTCTGCCCCATGCACGTGGGTAGGGGAAGGCCGCTGCCACCGGCATCGTCCGAGATTTACCTGAGGCGACAAAGAGGGATGAGAGAGGAGATCAAGGGGCAGTTGGGCTATCGCCCGTACCTCACCCGAGGGGGGGTGAACATAGGAGGCTGATCTCTGCTTAGACTGCTTTTTAGTGTCTTCTCCGCCCTATCCTTGCTCGGGTGGTGCGTCTAGCGCTGACGGAGGGCATGTGGAGTCGTTTGTCTAGTGGATCTCCACGTATCCGGTCGGTTTTTATATTCATTGGTGTGGTTTTAGGTCAGTCTCTTCCGATCTACAATTATCATTATTGGTGATGGTTATTGTTCTTGTGCGTTGATCCTTTGGAGGCTTAGCACGACTAATTTCCGTTTGTCTACTACAACAAGGTTTATTACGAGAAGCTTTGCCCTGCTCCGGTAATGGAGGGGCAAAGATGACGACGCGTCTTTGGCTTGCGTTAGTTAGTGTTTGTTGTCATCGCTAGGTCGTACATAGATTTATTTATATATTTCTTTTTTACTTTTTGGCCTCTTTGGAATAACGTAGTTGTTGATGTTTATTAATAGATTGGTAGAATTTCACAAAAAATAAGAAACTTGCATGAAAAGAAGTTTCTGTTTCAAAGAAATACACGAAAAGAAGTTTCAAAAGTAATTTTCGCAGAACAAAATGGTCCAGATAAGGCCCTGTTAGCTCACAGATCTGAAACATTTAAAGGAACACCTAAGAAATTAACCAAGTCAGTTAGAAGTTGGAGTATTTTATGCTCATTCCGTTATGCTAGCATAAAACCTTCAAATGGAATTATAACAACAGACGAGTTGATACCTGGCTGGAAAAATCCCAACGCCACTCTTGGAGACGAGTGACCCCTGGTTGACGGACAACGGCTGGTCGACCGACATCGTATCTGCTGCACCGGCGCGTTCCGGGGCTCCTTGCAGAGCAACCAAAGCAATGGCGAGCAGAACGGTAAGGAATGCATGGGAGAGGGGTGTCATGGAACTCGCCATTGCTGTAGCCTCCAAGAGACAAGAATTTACCTATGTACTAGCAGAGACGAGCGGTAATTTATACACGAAACTGTAGGGGGAAAGTAGAACGAAAGCGAGAAAGTACGGTGTGGACAGTGGACTTCTCGAGTCGCTCAGAACCTGTTTTCACTTCTGACCCAGAAGTACATTGTGGAACAATACGAAACGAGAAGTGACTTCTACATGGAAAGTGGAAATCGAAGTACAACCTCGAGAGAAACCCCAATCGCCTTTGAAGTTTTCCTTAAAGGATATCGGCAGATTGAGGACAATGCAACTCATAGGCAGCTAGTCAATGATCTCGCATTAACTGGCAGCTGTATGGCTGCTGCACGTATGTGTGAGATAAACTATTTGAGAACATTTGTTTATTTATTTGATTGAAACAATTGTTGTAATTTGATTCAAACTATTGTTGTAATAACTAGGATGTTAAATTATGTGTTGTTGGAAACTATTATTGCAGATCGTTTGATGTTTTATATGTTTGTTGATATTTGTATTTTTATTTACATGTGAAAAGTGAGTAAAACAGGGTAAAACCCTGTTTTACGGGCAATGCAATCCCCCCGTAGGAGGGGCCCCCGGCACCATCTCTACTCTCCATTTGTTGGAGATTCGTGCTATGCATTTTATAAAATAGCCCTTCCACCTTACCTCTTAGGTCTGTTGCAGTTTTCTATCCAACCCCCTAGCGTTGTCGGATATTCTATATTTTTTGTCACTGATTCTCTCCTCACAATCGATACTGTCTTCTACACGTTTCATTTTCTTTTTCACCTTATTTTTTCTCTTAAAATTTCAGAATTATTCAACAGTGTTTTTTATGTACATTTTTTATTCTAAAAATGAAACATGCACAATTTGTTTTTTCAACAATCTCATTTGATAATTTTTATTCTTGTACTTTTTATTCAACAATATTTAGACACTCTTACTTTGTTTTATCATAGATTCAGAAGATTCATACAAGTTTCACATGTTTTACAAACTTCTTTGTGCCAAGTACAGAACTTGTACACTAAATATTTTAAAGATTTATATATATTTATTATTCACTAAACATTCCAGATTCATAAATTTAATCAACATTTTTTTCTACACACGCCTTTCATTTTCTTTTTCACCTCATTTTTTCTCTTAAAATTTCAGAATTATTCAACAATGTTTTTTATGTACATTTTTTATTCTAAAAATGAAACATGCACAATTTGTTTTTTCAACAATCTCATTTGATAATTTTTATTCTTGTACTTTTTATTCAACAATATTTAGACACTCTTACTTTGTTTTATCCTAGATTCAGAAGATTTATACAAGTTTCACATGTTTTACAAACTTCTTTGTGCCAAGTACAGAACTTGTACACTAAATATTTTAAAGATTTATAAATATTTATTATTCACTAAACATTCCAGATTCATAAATTTAATCAACATTTTTTTCTACACACACGTTTCTTGTTCTTTTTCACCTCATTTTTTCTCTTAAAATTTCAGGAATATTCAACATTTTTTATGTACATTTTTTATTCTAAAAATGAAACATGCACAAATTTTTTTCAACAATCTCATTTGATAATTTTTATTCTTGTACTTTTTATTCAACAATATTTAGACACTCTTACTTTGTTTTATCCTAGATTCAGAAGTTTCATACAAGTTTCACATGTTTTACAAACTTCTTTGTGCCAAGTACAGAACTTGTACACTAAATATTTTAAAGATTTATAAATATTAATATATATTAATTATTGACTAAACATTCCAGATTCATAAATTTAATCAACATTTTTTTCTACACACACGTTTTCTTGTTCTTTTTCACCTCATTTTTTCTCTTAAAATTTTAGGAATATTCAACATTTTTTATGTACATTTTTTATTCTAAAAATGAAACATGCACAATTTTTTTTCAACAATCTTATTTGATAATTTTTATTCTTGTACTTTTTATTTAACAATATTTAGACACTCTTACTTTTGTTTCATCCTAGATTCAGAAGTTTCATACAAGATTCACATGTTTTAAAAACTTGTTTCTGCCAAGTACAGAACTTGTACACTAAATATTTTAAAGATTTATAAATATTAATATATTTTATTATTCACTAAATATTCCATATTCATAAATTTAATCAACAATTTCTTACACAATTATTTTTTCTAGTAACTCCAGATTCATAGAAGATTATCAACAATTCCATATTCATAGAATATTGTCAAACCATACACGTTTCATTAAAGTTTGATAGAAAATCCATACAAGTTCCATAGAATTTTTGTTTATTCAATCAAGATGCATAGAGTCTCATACACTATCCGATCTGGAAAAAATAAGAAGATTGATTTTGATGATCCAACATATTTCATATAACCATGGATCCATAAATTTTTTGACGATGCATACAAGATTCATAAAGTTTCACACAAAAGTGCATTTAGCTCAGATCTTGATACAAATTCATAATAGAATAATAAATATTCACACAGGAATCACTGCTGATTCAGAATATGTTCTTTACAACAGTAGATCTCGTAGGGAACATTCACCAAATATATTTATCAACCTCTCACAGTAGATTTCTCTCACAAATTTTGAATTTATTTCAAGATAGTAACAAATGTGCTGCAATGAATCTTCCAAAAAAAATACAACTAATCTTGTTTGCACTAAACATGAAAGATCTAGCAAAATCCAGATCGCGCACTAGGTAAAAAATAGAAAAAAAAGAAAAAACAAAGAACAGAGAGGGGGAAACAAATCGAGGTGGGGCAAGGTGGGGAGAGACGAGGTGTGGAGCGGGGGCGACGAGGTGCGGAGGGGCGGCGATGGGAGGGCTGCTGGCGTCGGGGCTGGAGGCTGCACTGGTAGGAAGAGGCGGAGCAGGCGTCGTGAGGAGGACTTCACTCCGACAGGTCGTGCTAGCCGCCGGCGAGGTTGGAAGGATCTGCGGGAAGTGGTGGCGATCTGGAGGAGGTGGGGGCGACGAGATGTGGGGGCGTTGGGGCGACGAGAATCAATGGGGGCGACGAGAGGATAGGCTGCTCGGGTCGGGGGCAGGTGGGAGGGGGTGGGTGGGACATGTGGGTTGATTTTAATAGTTGAGAAGGTTTAAATTGCAAAATGTTTTGAGGCTTTGACTAGAAGACTTTTGTTCTAATCTCCAACTAACCTGTGGTTGTGATGGTGCCGGGGGTCCAACCTAGGAGGGGTAAATCCTCACTCCTGTTTTACGGGCTAGCATCCTCAAACGGGGCCAATTAGATCCCGCAAATGAATCCTTAAATTGTTTACAAGTTGTGTTTACAGACTCTAATCTTCGCCGTGCGTTTGCCGACCCTTAAAACAGGTTTAGCAGCCTGTAAACGGATTTATTGGTTTGCATTTTTATGGGTGCTGTTAGTCATGCTCTTAGCAGACTTGTTTCGCTGAATCTGTTTAGAAATAAGTACCCGCAAATGGAAGTGGAACTGAAGTATGTGTTCAGGCTGACAGAATAGTGTGCCAGGTGAGCACACGTCGGATGATCGAACACGTGCGCGCGCATAGAGAATGAGATGAATTGAGCAGAATTGACAGAACATTTGGTTGACATCAAGAAGAAGAAGAAACACATGTAGGAGTAGTAAATTGTTTACGGGAGCAAAATAATGGAACTAGCGAAATGATCGATTGGGCGAGGTTGCCATCCCGGCGTGGCCCGAGCCCGACCGCGGTCTCGTTGACCCCGGCGACGAGGGCCTCGAAGTAAGTGTTGATCGCCGGCGACATGGACTGCAGCTTCTCGTACACCTTGGATCCGAGGTGCTGCACGGACGGCAGCCTCTCGTACAGCTTGGATCCGAGGTGCTGCAGCTTCTTCTTCTGCGTCTTGACGGTCCTGCTGATGATCTTGTAGTTCCACCTCTGCTGCACGTACACGGCGGCGGCCAGCAGCGGGATCGCCATGCCGCCGAAGGCCGAGTACAAGTCCTGTCTGGTGTTGACGAACTCATAATCCTCCGCGAAGTAAGGGTTGATCGCCGGCGCCGCCCCGGCGAGGCCGTAGAGGTGCGGCAGCAGCCGCACTGCCGTCAAGGTCACGTAGTAGCTCTTCTTCAGCGGCCTGCAGTTGATCCTCCACAGCAGGTTGCCCACCACCTGCGGCAGCAGGAACAAGTCTTGGGCGAGCCCCACGTACTCCGCTAGCGTCACCGTCCACTGCCGGAGCGCCGCTAGGACCACCGTGAACCCCAGCAAGTGCGGGCCGAAGCTGTACAGGAAAACCTTCCGGTCGCTGGGCACGCGGCCGGGCTCCAGCGGCGAGCGCGTGCGCATCCGGATCCGGGACCACACAACCTCGAGTGCCAGCCGGAGCGTGAGGAGGAACGCTGCGAGGATAAGGATCTTCACCCCGCAGTCGGTGATCCAGTACGACGGCGGCGCGTTGACCCCCGCGGCGGCGATACGGGTAAAGAGCGCCTCGACGCCGGTGATGAGTGGCACGCTATACCCCAGCGCCGGGAGAATTGATAATAACCCCTCCTGTTCACGCGCTGGGGCAACATAGGCCCTCTTCTTTGCCGTCCTCTCTTCTAACCCCCTTTTCACTGTTATTTCATTATTTAGCTATTAATCCAACCCATTAGATTAATTATTTTCATAAATGCCAAGACTGCCCTTGTCTATTCTTTTAACACGCACGAGTCGTACCGGGAGTGCTGCTCCTCGCCTGTTCGGGACCCCAACTGCTCTTCTCGCCGGCGTTGACCCAGGCGGCCGACCGCTGCTCCTCTCCTCGCCGCCGAAACGGGCCGCTCTGCCCAGTCTGCCGCCCTCCGCTGCTGTCCCAACGTAATTCCGGCTTCTCCCCTTCCTCTTTCTTTGATTTCGCTTGCTTCCTCATGCTCTGAATCCTACAAACCCTAGGTAGAGATTGGCATGGAGATTTGAGTTGGAGGGGTTAGATTGACGAAGGGGTGTTATGGATCTTAATAGGTAACATCATACCCCTGTTTTATTCGATTTATGCATGATTTTGGGTATGGAAATTTCTGATTTTTTCTGCCTATGTTGAATAGGATCGATCCAATCTCTGTGCACGGTTCTAGTCAGTCCAGTGTTACAGACCTAAATCCGGGGGTGATCTCATCGAATGAAGTAGAAAATGATAGCACCATTATCGATTGGTCTACTCTTGTGGTAGAACTAGAGAAGATGGCGATGGGATCCCGCATGAAAAGCCGGTGGATGGATGAGACAACAATGTTTGCTCTGTTAGGTGTAAAAATAGACAGATGAGAGGGAAACTCACTGTTATGTGTACGTGAGGTGTAAAACTCACTATTATTTTGCTACTATGAACTACTGTTATGTGGTTGTCATATGGCTGTCAACTTGTGAGTTTGTGATGTTGTGGAACTTTATATATTTTCTGTCATTTTCTAAACTTTTGTGTGAATGTTCCCTATTTCAGGAAAATTATAGCAGTTTTGATGTTTGAAACTTGTCAGGTTTTGATATTATATGTTTGCACAGGTGTATGAAGGGTATTTTGGTCTATTCATGTACACATTTGTTAGTCATGTGTTGAAAAAATTGTTAGACAAGAAAAAAGGGGGTATAAGGTACATTAGGTAGCGACGGAGGGGTTAAAAGGGAGGACAGCAAAGAAGGGGGCTTATGTTGTCCCAGCACGTGAACAGGGGGGGTTATTATCAATTCTCCCCCCAGCGCCTGCACGCCCAGCATTACCAGGGACACGTACGGGATCACGTCCGTGTTCGCCTTGATGTACATCAGCTGGGTGAACTCGGCGGGGACGGCAGCCGCCAGCGTCGCCACGCGGAGGATCCTCTCCACGCTGCGCTGGGACAGGATGTCCTGCCGCTGCTGCTGTCGGTACATGATCGGCAGGGTCTGGAGCGACGTCGCATTGAAGCGCAGCGGGTCGCCAGCGTCGCGCGTGCTGGCGATGCGCACCTTGGCGGTGGGGTTGATCAGCCACTTCGCCGCCGTCGGAGGGTAATCCACCCTCACCTCGATCGAGCAGTCCATGCCATTCTCCATCGCCACCGGGTTGGGAGCGTCGATGCTCCGGCAACCGATCAGGTACATCCGCCCGTCCACCGGGTTGTACACGCCTTCAAGGTACAGGGTGGACAGGTTGGCGTAAGGGTCCCCTGAGAGGGTTAGTTGGGCGGACATGTTCAGGAAAGACGTCTCCGCCGCCGTCGTCGCCGTCGCTGTTCGTGTTCCCGCTTCCGACGAGGGGCGTCCTTCTTTGCCATGTCCGCTGTGTGCGCCTGGAATCCCCGAATAATTCCGGCCGACGAGCGAGCCGAGCGAGAGCACCTCGAGCTGAAGGAAGATCTTCTCTAAGCGTTCGCTAGGGAACAGGTCGGGAACGGCCGGCACGTGGAGAGTGAGCTCGTCGGCGAGGCTGGAGAGGTCGACCGCGCCGTGATTACCTGGTAACTGTGGATAACACATCAGAGTCTTGGCAATGGCGGTGCCGAAGTTGAACGGCTCGCTGCGTGTGAGGAACTTGCGAACTTGCTTGGTCTTGGTGTAGTTGTATGCCATGGCCAGCGGCGCGCCGCCCAAGACACCGAACGGGTTCCATAGCTCCGACGGCTGCATGGTCCGCTTGAACGTTAGTGGGGAGTACGTGACGCCGGCGATGCGGGTGATCTGCCCGACCAAGACGCTGCGGCGGGTGGCCGAGAAGCTCGTCTGCACGTACAGGCACAGGCGCGAGTGGCACGCCTTGTTGCCGACGCCGAGGCAGCCCACCATGCAGAGCTGGCCCGTGGACGCGCGCCACACGCCCTCGGCTGACAGCGTCATGCCGCTGAGCCCGCTCCGTTTCGACGACGAGTGCGGGTGCTGCCATGGCGGAACGGCCCTGAACACCGCCGAGACCTTCGCTGATCTCTCGCCGGGAGATGTACTCGGTTGGCACCGGAAGTCCTGCATGATGATGCTGACGCCCTTGAATCCACTGTCCGTCAAGTCGAACGGTCCGAGACGCCGGCAGAGCGCGTCGGTGGAGTTGCACTTCCAGTTGGGCACGACGGTGAACACGTCAGCGGGCGTGAACATGTCGAGGATGCCGCACGGCGAGCCGCCTGATCTGTACATCCCACGGCGGGTGTCGTCGGCGTCGAGGTACGGATGAGGGCCGCACGCCGTGCTCCTCACGAGCTCCTCCGACCGGAACTTGTAGTTGGAGCTGGCGCCAAGCTGCAACAGCAGCGTGACGGCGCCGAAGTAGGCGGCGTCGGACTTGGCGTTGGTGCTCGTGAGCTCGCCACGCACGGCGCGTGTCGTGAGCGTCAGCGTGGTCGGGTACCGGATCACGAGCAGGATGTTCTTGTCGTTGGTGACGGGCGGCTCGAAGTTGTCGCGGTCGGTGCTCTTGGCCCAATCCCACGGTCTGGAGCCGGCGCTGCCTCGCCGACCATGCACAACACCCTCTCGCCATCGTCGCTCTCAGTGTACACGCCCTCGAACAGCATGTTCACCTCGGTGCTCCCGGGCCACACCTTGAACTCGGGGGACATGTAGGGCCCCATGTCCGGGGCGGTACCGTTGCGGGAGATGGCGACGCCGAGGACGCCGGTGACGTTGAGGGCCGTCGTCTTCCCGTTCCCGCGGAGGAGGGGCGCTAGGTCGACGTGCGTGAGGGTCAGCGTGGCAAGGGGCAGCGGGCCGGACGCCGCGCCGCCTTCCGGCTCGTCGGTTCCGTCGAACGGCATCAGCGGCGCACCGTCCTGCTTCCAGTCTCCCATGAGGAACGACAGCTCGGGCAGGAGAGCAGCGGCGCGGCTAGCGTCGAAGTTGAGCTCGGCGGCGGAGGAGAGCACGGACTGGCACTGCCGCTTGACGTCGACGTACCGGACGTACTCGTGCTCGATCAAGAGTCCCTTGTGTCCGATGCCAATGCCCATAGGATTCCGGTGGAACGGATCAAACGATCAGGCCACGGCAAACAGTGGCAGCAAGAAGGCGCCGACGAGCTGCAGAGTGGTCAGCGCCACCATTGCTGCAAGAAACTTCTTCAATGTCGGAATTTGGTTACTCACCTGAACGTAGAAATTTCTTGGAGTTGTTCGGACGGCTACCACCTCCCCTTTTCTTCTCTTATCTACTATACTACTTTCGTTCTAAAATGTTAGTCTTTTTCGCAATTCAATTTAAACTACTCCATTCGATCTATATTAGTTGATTTAACTTTGTTTAGATTTATATGTATCTGGTTAAGTATTTAGTCTAGAAATATCCGTATCTATAAAAAGTTGAGTCAACTAATATAAATAGGAGAAGTACCGAAAAGACTTATATTATCGAACCGAGGTACTCCAGAATGTCTGAACAGAATGTCTGATCAATTTAAATCGGAGTAGTAGTAGTAGTATACAACTGTATGAACCTCTGACCAGAATGTCTGATGAAGAGAACACCAGGGACCATAGTGGATCACTTGGGTTATTCCAATCTAATAATCGACGGCTATCATAGGATTCATTAGGGGACATCATATTGTATCGACTAGCTTGGGTTTGACTCGTCGAAGCAGCGACCAACAACCAAGCTTACAGACTGTCACAGGCAGTGTCATGTGGGTACCTACTAGTTGGGCATTAGTTTGCGATTACTGGTGTGTTTGAATTATGGCTAAAGTGTATCTTATTAATATTATGACTCTTATTTGGATTGTTGCCAATTTTTTAGCATATCAATGCTCCACTACCAACTCTAGTTTAATTTTTTTAGCCAATATCGACTAACTTGTGAGCAAGCAAAGGTTCAATCAAAATTTTTAACTAACCAAATATTTGGTAAAACAATCTTGGAAACAAACCAAATACACCTATACTGGTGCTAGTGCCACGATAGTGCTACCAAGCTCAACGCCACTCAATTAAAGGTTCTTAGTTGGGCCCACTTGTAAGGACCTAAAAATCAGGTTTAATTTTTGTGTGGTCCTTAATCAGGGGTAACACTAGCGTGGTGTGCGGCTTGTATTTACATATCACAGAGTTGTACTTCATCCGTTTTAAAATATAAGATGTTTTAGGTTTGCGAAGAAAATGTATCTAGACTTCTTTTAGTAAATAGATTCACTTCAAACCTAAGTGAACCTATATACTAAAAGAAATCTAGATACATTTGCTTCACAAAGTTAAAACATCTTATATTTTGAAACAGAGGGAGTAGTACAATTTACAACAAGGACACATACACGTACACATACATACACCTGAACATAGAAATTTCTTCAAGCTGTTCGAACAGCGCTGCTACCTCCTCCCATCTACTCTCCTCTAGAAGCATACTACGGTACACTGCATGAACCTTTGACCAGGATGTTTTATTACTTCCTCTGACTCATATTAATAAACTTTGATTTGTTAAAATTTGGATGAATCTAGACAAAGTTCATCCAAAATCTTACAAATCCAAATCAGTTACTAATATAAGTCAGAGGAAGTAGAAGACTGGATCACTTGGATTCCAATCAAACCGGCGAGTGTTTCGTGAAGTTGGAACAGTCTTGGAACATTGAGTGGCTGGCTCTTGCCGGACGAAGCTTCGTAACCAGTGAGCCGGAGAATTTTATTTGTTTATTAAGACCATAGTTACGACCGGAGATTTCTGTCTCCTAGCTTCAGCGATCAAGTTATTTTAAAAACTAGAAAAATCATATTTTCTAATTCTTAAAAAATGAAAAAAAATCCAGGTGTAATCAATAATGTATCTCACAAACATGAAAAACAAATCAAATCCAAATACATTATATTCTAAGCTACACAAAAATTACAAGAGTGTAAATCTAAGGATGCATACTTTAAAATCTTCAAATTTTATCATATTTTGTTATTTTTGTGTAGCCAAAATATAAAGAATTTTGCATTGCGGTTTTGCATGCTTAAGGATTCATCATTGACCACCTATAGATTTGTCTCCATATTTTTTTAACTTGTAAATATACTTTTGATTTTTTTTTAAAAATAAAGATATCACTATATCTCGGGAGCCATTTGCAAAGTTACAATGAAAAAGACAATAATAATTTATAGAGGATTGGATTTTTTTAGGAGAATTTTCTACGGTAACTTGCCGAACAAAGGAATAAGACACCAAAGATTTTCATGGAATTCCTATGGATGAAAAAAATCCATAGACAAATGAGGCTTTACCTCATGTCTTATTAATTATCATCGTTGAGCATGTTTGGTTGCCTTCATTGATGCCAGCAAGGCATACAAATTGGGTGCTTGATGTCTGCACTCGTCCTTGGCTTAGCCCAACATGAAACTTAAAGCACCTCCTAGCCATGCCAATAGGAACCGCTGATTCGGCCGTTTCGTGGATCCACCATCGATGTTGTCCCCCTCCCCCATGTGCAAAAGGGTGTGCATGTTGCACGAGCTCCTGCAACTATGGAGATGGCGGGAGTTGGCGCGCTGCAGCAAAAAAGAGGGAGAAATTTGGTTACCTCCCACCAAAACCCTTCCCCTAATTTTACCCTCCAATCTCACCTTCCAAACCTAAACCATAATTTCCCTCCTTCAAGCTCTCTTCTTCGGCCGGTGAGCAATAACCAGCGCCCTCATCTATGACGGGTGGTGGCGGCAAGTCTACTACCTCCTCCTTTGGATTTGTCCTCCTTGTCGTCCACCTCCACTGATGGTATAGTTGGGCGTGGGCAGCATGGCCCGGCCCGGCCTAGCCCAAAAAAAGCCCAATGGGTTGGGATTTTTAGGCCCGCGAGCCAGGCCTGGGCCTCTAATTTGCAATCTAGTGACTGCACGTTTCGGGCTCGGGCCAAGGAAAACCCGGAAATAAGGAGAGGCCAGCCAGGGCCCAAAGAAACAATGCTAGGCTCTAGCTAGATTTGGGGCCCTGGCTGCTTTTTGTGCCCGAGAAATGCCATTATGATTGATGGTTGTCACCACACATTCATCTTGGTTGGGTAGATTTGTTGATCTTTGTATGGTAGACCTAGGTAGTGTAGATCTGGCTAGATCTTGTTTGTAATATGCTAGATTGTGCATCTTGGTAAGGTAGATGTGTGTACTTGTAGTATGTCAATCTGTGGTATATGTTCTATGTTGAGCATGGTCATGTCTTGTGTAGCTTGAGCTTGTTGTAGATCATTGATTTAGTATAATGCAGTTCTATGTTGAGCATGTCTTGTCTAGCTTGAGCTTGTTCTAGATCATTGATTTCTAGTTAGATCATCTTACTACTTTCGGTATGACCCACTGTCTAGCTTGTGTATTGGATGTGGTAGTTCTTGTTGTGTCATATCTGCATTTATTTAGATTGATTTGTCATGCATGATCAATGTAGGACTTGATTTTTTTATGACTTCATCCAGGATCTCGTCAACATTGTTGACTCTCAGATCTCTTCCTATGTGGATGATTCTCAGCCCATGCCTTGAAATGCAGTGGTGCCTCCAATGGCGCCACTTGCAATTTTGATGGAATCTAGCCATGTTGCAAGGAAGCAAATATTGCCAAGGCACATAAGTCCCAGATGAAGAAAACCCTAAAACGTCTTCCCTTCATGTCCACCTTCATCCTCGACATGATATGTGAGTTGATCAACAGAAGTGCTCAAACTGGTAAGGAATTCAAGGAGGTCCATTTGTCTGTTGTTATGAAGACTCTGTTTGAACACTACGTAGTTGAGGTGACATCGACTCATGTCTCCAACCACCTGAGGAAGTGTAGGTTCGGGTGGATCTAGGTGAGCAAGCTTAGAGAACAATGGTGTGAGGACACCTTCACCATTATCTTGGATACTAAGCACTGCCCGCTGGCAGATTCGTGGCATATGTAGTCTCTCTCGCACCCTGCTAGCACAGAGGCTCACACACTCATACTTTGCACTTTGCCCCTCTTGACAACGTCACCATCTACTTCCTGCCCCTGGTGGCGCGATCCACAACTAAGGCGTGAAAACCTGTGTGACACTCGACGACTAACGTCCTGGTCCTGCCAGCTCGCAACGATTAACCGAATGAAGTCTAAGATCATGTTAATACTTTCTCCATTAATTTATCAAATCAATTCAATCAATCAAAATTTGAAATCCTAAACAATTTAGCGGTTTGATGACAAAATATTTTGTATTGTAGCTTGTCTTTCTTCAAGACATAAATTAAGTCTTTACCGGATATACTCTCTCCCTCTACGAAATAAGTGTACTTCTACCTTTTGGTCTAAGTCGTTTAAAAAAATTGACTAACTTTATAGACAAATCTAGGAACATATCACATTAAATCCACATATTATGAAACTAAATTTCAAAACACGTCTAGTAGTACTAGTTTAGTGTCATAAATATTGCTACCTGATCATATAAAGTTGGTCAACATTGACTTAATAAAAGACAAATGGTAGAAGTATACTTATTTTTGGGCGGAGTAGCTGAATAAAAAGCTCTCTTTTTCTATTTATGTTTATGGAAGATAGGAACCCCTGTCTCAGCATCAATAAACTGCTCTCATAATTTAAGGATTTTTCACCATATTTCTTTTGACGAAGTATAAATTGCTATCACATTTGTGTCTGATTATTATTATTTTGTTTATAAATAGGAAGAATCATGAACTTAAGTGTTACAATTACCATTTTAGCATTAATATTTGATATACTTCTGAATATTGTAGGAAATAGCACATACTTAAGTAGTGAAGTTATATGACTAAGTGAAAGTGTAATTTTGCTCATTAGTTATACTCCCTCTGTCTGAAAATAAATGTCGAAAGTTTGTCAAAATTTAGATGTATCTAGATATTGATGTTTTGGTCTACCGTTCACTTCTCAAATTATGATTGTGGTCTACTCCCTCTGTTTCAAAATATAAGATGTTTTAGCTTTGTGAATTAAATATATCTAGACTACTTTTAGTATATGGGTCCACTCATGTTTGGAGTAAATCTACACACTAAAACAAGTCTAGATACATCTTGTTTACAAACCTAAACATTTTATTTTTTGAAACAGAGGGAGTATGTGACAAGGGCGGACTAGCAGGTCTTGATGTTTTGGTCTACCGTTCACTTTTCCTGCGTTTTCTTCTATGGGTGGCAGTGTCAGAGCTTACACCGGAGTTGCAAATTACAGTCCTGCCACCACACCTGCTTCCTTTTGTCCACTTCTTCGAAATCTTGAATTACCACCAATCCACCATGTATGTCTTACCGTACAAACATGTTTTTGAACGCACGTAATTTGTGTTATGTTCTTAAGAAAATTAGAGAATTGCGCACGAGATGCTTAAAATCTACTGCTCTGTCGAATACCCAAATAACTGATGATCAATAACATGCTTTGAACATGTCCGAGAAACGGCCATTACAACAGCGTATTTTGCTGAAGAAAAGAGACCAATCCTAAGCAGAAATACTACCGAGCTCATTGTAGCTGGCTCGTCGATGCACCCTGTCAAACCAGAGTAATGTCCATGTCCATTTTATTATCTTTGGGGCTAAGGCAGCACGCCCTTTCAAGCTGTGGCATTCTTCAGGTATGCAATGAGATCAGCACGTTCCTGAGGCTTCTTCAGTCCAGGGAACACCATCTTAGTTCCAGGAATGTACTGCATAAGAAAATAATAATCATGTGGTTATAGGGTGGGTCGTACAAAACCAATGAATTGTATTTTACGAGTTGAGATTTGAAAATGAACATTGCAAAAGTATCAAGCATATGACGGGTAAGGTTCCAGATATACTGCTGATTACAGTTCATTATTTCACAGCATGCATTATTGGCTCTTAGAAGCAGCATACAACTGAGGGTAACAGGTTATTCTGAAGAGACGACGAACTCTACGCGGTGTGGGAGGAGATCCATGTGTATATAACTAAAAGACTCGGATTAGAGAGGTACTCCCTCCATTCAGAAATATAAGACATTTTAGCTTTGTGAAATGACCTATATACTAAAAGGCGTCTACATACATTCGATTCACAAAGCTAAAACGTCTTATATTTCTCAACGGAGGGAGTAGCAAATACTCATGTACATGCAAAAGAAAATGGATTAGAAGAAATGGACACAAATAGGGAAGAAATGGACAAAAAGAAGAAGCAAGTCATCAAATAAAAATTAACTCAAGAGTACTAGCTGTTATCATGAATTTAGCTGTAGTCCTCGGTAGCTTCAAGGCATGCTAGGTGTCTAAGTACAAACAATCCTACCAAAGTAACTTCCAAAACACTAATTTAACTGATACAAAGTACTCCGCAGATTAAAAAATATGATCTATAACAGATATGCTGGAAAGCTAGCCACTGATTGACTGTGACAACAGAGTGAATGAAATATCTTAGTATTACAAATGCAGATGGCAGATGCTCATCTGCAATGTTCCACTGATGACAAAAAATGTAACTGCAATAGGATATGTAAAGTAAGCATTAACCATACCTTCTTAGGATTAAGCAGGTAGTCATACAGCGTCTTCTCCTCCCACATCACAGCCATGCTCTTGTTGGCCGAAGAGTAAGAGTAACCAGGAGTTGTTCCAGACTGCCTCCCAAACAGACCATTCAGGTTAGGACCTGCACAATATCAGCATGATGGTCATTGTAAGGTACATCTATGACAGTTGGTTAAACGATAAACAAGAACCATCTTTCTTCATGACTCTACAAGCAACAAATGAATTTAGTTCCAGCGGTGTATTGTTACTTTGTTAGTAGTATAAAACTAGTTGGTACCCTTGCAGAAAAATAATTTAGATATGTTTGCCCAAATATTTCACAGAACTGAAAGTGTACAGAAGAATGCGGAATAACAAGCTATGGCCAAGGCTAGTCATGGAACTGAACATACAGATGTGCATTGCAGTTTCCTGAACTGCATAAAGTGTTCTGCTAAATCATATACAGGACATTATTAAGACATTGCATATTTTCAAATTAATCATATACGGAGTAACTGCTTTAGTGCCTGCTATAAAACATTTGCCAATGGTAGAAAAATCCTTCTGGTCCTGATAACATAATGCATCTTATCATCTAAATAGAGAAAAAGGCACACATCCGGCAATTTACGAATCCAACAACACATTTCATACAGACGAATACACCAATTTCACGAATCCCAGAACAGTCGCCCGGGATCAACAAATTTCGCAAACTGCCACCAACCGAACAACCGGGATCCAAACGTGAATTACAAAAATTATGCGCAATTCGAGACCAATAACACGATCCATTCCCCCACGAAACAGAGTCTTGCGTCAGGGCAGAGCAGACCACAGCCGCCGAATCGCATAACCAATCCACAAACGGAACACCATACGACACCACCAAGGTGATAATGCTAAAATGAACGAGGCGTAATTGACGTTATCGACCAGTCACTCCGGGCGCTCACCTTGCTTGTGGCCGGCGCCCTTCTCGACGGTGTGGCACTGAGCGCACTTGGTCTTGAAGATCTTCTCGCCGGCAGCGGCGTTCCCCGGGGGCGCCTCCGCGAACGACGCCATCGCCGATCCCGCACGGACGGTTTTCCGGACTCGGGTTAGGGGCTTCCCTCGGATGGAGGAAATGAACACGACCGACTGGCAGAGGCTGGAGGCGGCCAAGAATGGCGATCGTTCTGGTTTGTTCTGCCTCTGCCTGATTTAAAGCGGTACGAGATTACGAGAAGCGTGGAGGACCACAAAGTACCATACTACCCCTTCCGCGGTGGAAGGGCGTTCGTTCGTTTTTAGTTTGTGAAAAACTTTCTGCCCACCAGGCCCATCAGCGTTGTACGTATGGGCTTAGCTGGACCATAGGCGACGAAAAATGTCAATCGTTCCTTGCACGTTCACACTTCCACCCCGGTTTTCATTGTTACTCCACCGGGTTCCTCCTCGGTTTTCTTTTTGCATTCCGTTTTTTCTTCCTGTTTATTTTTATTTTTATTTTTTTCATGGTTTTTTGTTTTATTCCTGTTTCTGTCTATATTTTTGTTTACTTTTTCATTTTCATTTCCTTTTTATGGTTTATGTTTCTTCTATTTTTCTTTTCTGCAACTTTACTTTTTATGATTTTAAATAGTCGAAAAACTATAAAATTTGAAAATTGTTGGGATTTCAAAATTTGTTCACATTTTATAATTGTTAACACATGAAAAAGGTTCGCATTCAAAAAAAAAATTGATTAAAAATGGTTTATATTTTAAGATTAACCTTTTTAAATCATGAACATTTTTAAAATTTGGTTCATGGTTTTTTAAATTGGGTTGCGGTTTTTAAATTTTGTTCATGATTTTTAAAAATTTGGTTCAAGAACTATTTTTTTGAACAAGCAATTTTTAAAATTTGGTTCTTGATTTTTCTGAAATTAGTTCATGAATTTCAAATTTGGTTCATTAATTTTTGAAATTGGTTCATTATTTTTTGAAATTGGTTCATGGTCTGCTAACCTGGATATTTCTTTAATCTTTTTTTAATATGAACCTTTTTCATAGGTTTTTAAAATTGTTCATATTTGAAAAGGTTCACATTTTGAAAATTGTTCGGATTAAAAATGGTCCATACTTAAAAATCGTTCTTATTAAAAAATCATTCATCCCTCTGGGTCTAAGCTTTGTTTAGATTCAGATGCATCTAGTCTAAATATTTAACTAAATACATATAAATTTAGAAAAAATTAAGACCATTAATATGGCTCGAATAAAGTATTTAGAAAATAATAATACTTAAAAAAATTACATGAAAAGTAATTTGATAAAAAATAGCATTCTGTCGGACACAAGAATCTAAAAGGGGGCTAACCTACGCTAGCGAAAAGAAAAATAGAACACCTACGGCTATGCGAGCGAAACTAGGCACGAGCGCTTCTTCTCTCGGTTTGTTCAATTGGGCTTTTCTCGTCGCAGTGGGATGTTCGCTCGAACTTAGGGCATTTCCACCCGCACCATCTAAACGGGCGTTTCGAACATTCAATTCTATCTGAATGGATCGGGCTATAAAAAAATTGGGCTGTGGTCTAGCCTGTCTGGCTAACCGCGTTGAGCAAGGCGATCCTTTGTCCGCTCTTTGCAAATAAGTCCTCACTGTGGCCACCAGTGTCGGTGCCGGTGTTTTTCTAGTGTGTTCCCGCCGCTCCGCCGCTTCTTGCCTATTCTGGGCGTTTCCCTCCGCATCCAGACGCAGCCATAAAAAGGAAGGCCACCCAAGATAGATACAACCAGAAATCACATCCCCTCCCCATAAACCACCATGCCCGATCGTCCGCGTTGTGGCACTGGCGTTCCCGACCACGGCAGAGACTGGCCGTCGTGGTGGCCGGACCCGCCGGAGTTACTAGATGTGTTGTCGTAGATATTCAGTATGTTCCACAACCACCGGCCATGGCGCACTCACTTCTACCGCAACAATATCACCGGCGATCCTTTCACGTGGGAGGTAATGGACCGCGTATTTCTGCCGGAGCATCGGCGGCGTCTAGCGCTCACAAACGTGCGCGACGACGTCCGGGCAGCGGTGCGGGCCAATCCCGACGATGCTTACCTGTGTGCCCGCCTCGCCCAAGCTAAAGAGGAGTTGCATACGTAGCTTATGAGGGAGGAGGGAGAGGGGAGAGGGAGGCGGTGGCTGGAGAGGTGGGGGACTGTGTGCCTCCACCACTTTGAAGGGAATATGCCCTAGGAGGCAATAATAAAGTTATTATTATATGTATTCCAAGTATATGAAAGATGTTTATTTTGCATGCTATAATTGTATTAATACGGAAACGTTAATACATGTGTGTTTAATAAACAAATAGAAAGTTCTTAGTTATGTCTCTCTTATAAACTAGCTCGTTGATTAACAAGATGATCAAGGTTTACTGATCATGGACATTGGATGTTGTTAATAATAAGGTCACAAAATTGTTGGAATGATGCGATAAACATTCATCTGAAGTATAGCATTATGATCAAAGTCATTGTGTTTATATTACTATAACATCATACGAAGTAATCCTAGTCCTTAGACCATGAGATTATGGCAATCACTAACATTGTAAGAGTATCTTGATAACATCAAACGTCACACTGTAACAGGGTGACTATAAATGTGGGTTTAGTGCTACGAAGGTGTTATGTAGAGGCTCAAGGATCAAGAGTGGAATTTGTCCATCCCGATGACAGATATATATACTATGGGCCCTCTCGGTGATATCATATTAGTTTGCTTGCAAGCAAGTGATGTGATCACTAGAAAGTTATATAATGGAAATGAGAAAAGAGTGCATGTCGATAACGAGATCAAACTAGGTATGGAGATATCGATAATTGAATCTCAGACATGTAATATATCGCGAGACAAAGGGATTAAGTTACTAGCATAAAAGGTTCTCATGGTCACAGAAGTCATGTTGAATGTGTGGAACTCAGTATGGATCGCCAGGTCCTGCTTCTGATTATTGATCTGAAAGGGGTCTTGATCATGTCTGCATTATTCGCGAACCGTAGGGTGACACACTTAAGGGATACCAACACCATTTGGAGCAAATATGTTCTAGACGAAAAAATTGCAAAGCCTGGAATTATTTCAATGGACACCAGAATTGTTTTGGGTGAAATTGCTGAAATTGGTTCTGCATGTGAAATTGAAAAGTAGCAAGGGGTTTTATTTGAATGTTTGTTAATTAATGCAATTGACAAAATTCTGAATAAATAAATAAAAGGAGTTTTATTTAATGAGAGATTACATAAACCTTGGTGGAAATTTAATGGAAGTTTGAGCGGAGAAAATGGAGAGGCAATTTGTGAGTGGGAGCTACACTCATATGAATGGAGGGAGGGGTGGGGGCAGCCCCATGCGCTGGACACACCCCTTGGGGTGCCCTCCCTCCTATAAAAAGCCCCCTCTCTCTCACTCACACCTCCTCATGAAGGATCTCTCTCCCCCTCTAAAATTATTCCCCCATGGTTTCGGACGAGCGAGATACATGTTCCCGATGGCTTTTCGTCTAGAAGGAGTTGCTGCTTCCGCTGCATCATTGGAGCGAGAAGGCGGAGGTTGTTCGGTGGCTTGAACATGTGTGGGATCACAGATGAGATGCTGATTTGCGGCGCTGGACTTCTTCTCAATCTTGAAATCGGCAAGCGTTCGACTACATCATCTACGAGTACAACCTCGTTAAACTTTTTCGGTCTACAAGGGTATCTTCTCTATGGATGTATATTGATACGTCCAAAACGTATCTACTTTCTCGAACACTTTGCTATTGTTTTTCCTCTAAACTTGTGTGATTTGGATACAACTAACACGGACTGACGCTGTTTTCAGCAGAATTACCTTGGTGTCTTGTTTTTGTGCAAAAAATGAACTACCAGGAAAAATCTCGGAAAATATGCCAAAAATTATTTCTCACCAGAAGATCCACGGAGCCAGAAGGGGATACAGAGGGGAGGCCTGGGGGGACAGACCCACCCCAGGCCCCAGGCAGCTCCTCGGCCTCCCTCTGCGCCTATAAGTTGCCTTCTGACCTAAAAACTCAGGGGGGGTCGATAGTTTTCCAGAAAGAGTTCCGCTCCGCCGCTGACACCAGAAACCAAGATTCGGATCCAGAAACTCCGTTCTGGCATGTAGGGGTCTCAACCTAATAAGGTAGATTCCTCCTGTGTTTTACAATGCTAGTCCCTGGATCAATAGCTAGCATCCACAGTTAAGATGTAATATCAAGATACAAAGGTCATAACATAACTTTATAACCAGGAATAACATAATTTTTATTACATCTTACATAGCTCATTTGGCTATTACATTACATTACAGCGGAATAACTATAGTCATGGTCCTTCATCTTCAAAGTGCCACAGACAGATGTTGGTTGTAGACTTTGTAATCCTAATTAAACAATCTTCACTAAAATCAATCAAACCTGCAACATACAAGTTACAGCCACAAAGGTCAATACATTTGAATTGTATTGGCAAGTTTCACTACTTTGTATAATATGGGTGGATCCTATCAATACATGCATATTTGGCTAAGTAGAGTTTGAGTCTTATTTGCATAAAGCAATATTTATCCTATATTTTCAAAATGGTTTTGGTCCTTTGTCAAATCCCTTTTCCAAGTTCCTTGAACTCCTTGGTAGAAACTCAAGTGTTCAAGTCCTTGTCAAAAATCCCTTGAGCTACTTGGTAACCCCAAGTGCAACAAGTTTTATGAAATCTCATGAGTTCCTTGGTAACCCCAAGTACATCATGCCCTTGAGCACCTTGGTAACCCCAAGTCCAACAAGCTTTACAAAATCTCTTTGAATTCCTTGGTACCCCCAAGTGCATCAAGTTTTTATATTAGAAGTTGGAATATCGAGATCTCCCATGGTTCAAACTTTAGTTGCTCAGTATTGTCCATAACCGGGGACACGGCTAAGTACTTAGATTTTATTAACTTCTGCAGAAGGAGTACACTTTACCCACATGACACAATCCCATCTTGTTGCCACCAAGGGCCTCTGGATTAGTGCTCACCAAGATGGAGTACCGGCAGACTGAGAGTGTGACGAAGTCTTTCCAAAAGGTCCTTCCATACATCATTGCTAGCTTGTCTTCAGCCCCCATGAAGCATTCCAGATCCCCATGTCCGGTAACTAAAGACAATGTATGGATCTCCCTAATGTAGTTGACTAAGCCAGAGCCATAATAGCATGTGGTTGTACACGAAAGCCACAATTGGAGAAACATGTTCAATCTCTAAGTTTCTTAGGTGGTTTTCTTTTGGAGCACAACACAAAGTGATTTCCATAGACATGGTTCCTCTTGTTGCCACCCTCTCCAAAACTTAAAGTGTCCACCACCTAGGTGGTTCATTGAGTCCTTGTTTTATTATGTAAAACACAAGTCCTTTTCTCAATCCTTTGTAAAATCTCAACATGTATCTCTTGTCAAAATAAGGCATGGCTAAGCATGTACAACTTCAATATTTTCACTAAGGAGTGTATAGGGAATCCTATTAGGATTTTAGCATAGCATAAGTATAAAGAAATCTTTTCATGCATGTTTTCATAATCCACTAAGTATAATGAAAATAGTAGGGCATTTGTATGATAGTGTAACTTGCCTTTTTGGTAGGGAATGAGGGTTTACTCCTTGATCTTGCTAGTCTCACACTTTGCTAATTTCACTACAAGTCAATCAAACACCAAATCAACTAACATTCAAACCACATTTACTCAAACACAATCACACACAAGACAAGAAGGAAACTAAGTCATGCATAAATATGCAAAGGACGGTTCTATTGCAAGGATGGTCTCCACTAGGTTTCTAAACTTTGTAAGGTCCAAATTGGTCATTTACCAAAATGGCAAAGTCATTTGCAAATGGGTTTTATCTCAAGACCATTTTAAAATTCATTCAACATTTTATGTGGTGGAAAATAGTTTTATTAAATCTAAAACCTTTAAGTTTTCACCAAAAGTTTCTAACTCTCAAGATTTGTTGTTTTGGGTCAGTAGCTTTGAATCAAAATATTTTCCCAAAGTTAAATTCCAAAATCCTTTTTCATAATAAAACTATTATTTTTACTTGGCTAGAAATAGACTAATTCAATTAATCCATTCTAAATTTTTCCAATTTCATTTTTAAAACCATGGGTTGGTTCCTAGGGTCAGTAAGGTCACACAAATCCATTTTGCAAAGGTTTTAATCCTAAAATCAATTTTAAACAATTTTTCTAATCTAAACAAGCTCACAAAAGGATCTGCAATTTCAAACAAGCTAACAGATACTATTTTCGAAACTAAGGCCATGGTTGGCTAGGGCTTGTTCTCCTGAATCCATTGATATATAATTTGTAATTTTTGGACGTGTGGTTTGAAAGATACAAGGGTTTGAAGTTTGCAAAAGTTTCTGTTTTCAAAACTGTTTTTAAACCTAATAGGCGACACGCGGCGTGCTCTTACTGGTCGATACCGGTTCGGCCGGATCGGTTCTGTGGAACGTTAGATTAAGTTGAATTGCACGGCACAGATCCATCCTTACCCATTCGGTTAGTCATTCTATCCAAGCCGGTGGATCTGCATCCTACGGTTCCTATCGCTTGGTCAAAAAGCGGCAAGGGCGTCGTAGTGGCGGGCGGTCGACGATGGAGGCGACGCCACAGGAGGTGGGGAGAAGGAGGGTTGCTCACCGGTCTCGGGTCACGGCGTGTTTCGAGGAAGTGTTGGTCTGACGAGGCGCTGGTTCTACGGCAATTCCTCACCGGAGTTCGTGGCGGCGAGCTTCGGCTTCATCGACAACGGGGATGGGGTCATTGTCCACCGAGAGGGCAAGAAACCGATGTGGTTAGATGCGAAGGACACAGCGAATGTGCGTGAATGAGAAGGCGCGGGTGGTCGATACTACCGTGGCTTCACGGAGATGAAGCGACGGTGGGCGGTGGTCGTTGTCGAAGGAGAGGTTACAGGGTGCCCGCGGTCGAGTTTGTTGCACTAGCAGATGCGACTGAGAGTGGGGAAGCTATGAGCTTGGTCGGGGAGGAGAGGGGCGGTGAGGGGCTGCCGGAATTGTCTTGGGAAGTCGTCGGAGCGGCGGCGGTATAGAGGGAATTGGAGGCAGAGGAGGCGACGTCTGGGGGAAATGACGAGGAGGGAGGCTTTTAAGGGAGCGTGGTCGCTGCGAGTTAAGGTGGCCGTGTTAAAGCGAATTGATGCCGCTGGTTACAGCAGGAAACAGCGACGAGTGGAAGAACTGGTCATGGTGGGGAGAACAAAGGGAAAGGGGGTCCAGCGGTCAGTGGGAATAGAAGAGAAGAGGAGGTCCACTTGCCAGTCTCTTAGCGGGTTCCTTTCGCGGTGCAGAAAACGGTTCGGGGCGTGGGTGAGAGAGGTGGGCTGCGAGTTGGGCTGTTGGGCCAGATTGTTGGGCTAGTCGTTTTCTCTTATTTTTTCTGTTTACTTTGTTTTATTCTTTTCTATTTCCATTTTCTGATTTGAAATTCAATTCATAATTCAAACAACAAGACAAACATTCAAATAATTCAAACAATCATCACACTTGTATCAAGTTTTTGGTTCTGTTTATCAACATAATCCAAATTCCAAAATAAAATAATATTTTTTAAATCTTTTTAGGTTCCATTTATTAATTAAATAAAATGGTCCATGGTTTACTAATAAAACAAGTTTTGGTTTATTTAATAAAATCTTCATTTGAAATCCAAATGCTTGCAAAACAGGTTTTATTTGGAAATAAAGAATATTTGGAAAACTTGTTTAAAATAAAATAATCCTTTTTACATTGAGGTCCATTAATAATTAAATAAAAGGGGCCTTAGTTATATTATCAAATAGGGTTTGATTTTATTAATAAAATCTTTATTTGAAACCTAAATATTCTCAAAACAATTTAGTAGGTTTTATTAGAGAATATAAAATACTTGGAAAACCTATTTAAAACAATTTAATAAGCTTTTGATGTTTTAATTAAAATGGTAAAACCCTTTTTTTATTATTATTTGAATAAAATTTGATATTAATTCCTTATTATTTTATTTTAAATAAACCTTTGTTATTTTATTCAGAACTAAATGTTTTAATTTCCAAAGCTTGGTCAAAGTTTAATTTGGCTTTATTAAATAACCTTTATTTATAATTCCACCTTTTCTTTTGAAACCAAATCTTCCATTAAAGGATCCAATATTAGTAATTCCAAAACATTTTTAATTTCCTTTATTAAATGTTTATCTTTTTAATCCCTTTAGGTTTTTATTTAATTCAAATGAGTTTGGAGTTCCAATTGAATTCAAAAAGTTTCTTCTGGCTCTGAAAATCAAACAAAGTTTTATTTTATTCATTTATTTTTCACATTACAAGATTCTGAAAATCTTGGGATGTGACAGGCTACCACCCTTAAAATAAATCTCGTCCCGAGATTTGGGGAGGCTAGGGTTACAAGCAGGTTTAAACAACTAGGGTACTACCACCCTTAAAAATTTTCAAACAAAATGTACATATTGTCCTTCTTGGGATCCTGGAGAAAATTTCTCATTGCAAACATTTGCAATGGTTTCCTTGGTTTCCATACTTGACTCATGGGCCAAGATTGAGCTTCTCCATAGGCTTGTTCAACTTGTTCTTCATCCTTTCTGGACAGTTGCTTGCATAGTGTCCTGGGTTCTTGCAGTTGAAGCAATGAATGCCATTGAGTTCTTTACGTGGCTCTTGTGGGCAAGTTGCTACATAATGACCTGGTTCGTTCTGCTTGTTGCACCACACTTGGTCAATCCCTTTATTCTTCTTGTTCTCTGGGCATCCACTGGAGTAGTGTCCCATTTCCTTACATTTACGACATTGTGCAAGGCTCATGTCTTGCTTGGGCTTCTTGATTTTCTTTGATCCTTTGAATTGGGTTGTCTTGTTTGGAGGTATGAGTGGTCCTTTTCCTTTGGTAGACTTGGATCCTTCTTGTTTCCTTTGTTCTACCATGGCATAGATGGGACATAGGCCAGGAGTATGATCTCTTCCTTCACAAAGGTAGCACGTAGCTTGAGAGGTGGGGCATTGTCCAACAGGATGGTCTTCTTCACAATTGGGGCATTGTCCTTCATGCTCCGTGGAAGTATGATCCTTGTCTCCGCAAATAATGCAAGCCGGGGCTCCATCTAGAATAACATTTTTGTCATCCTTGTTATCATACACTCTTCTAGGATAGCTTTCTTCCATGCTAATCATTTGATTAGTCACCTTAAGCATTAGTTGAGATTGTTCCTCCAAATTTTTTTGCAGTGCTGGATCTTTATCACTATTGTTGGCTAGGAACCGATGTCGGTTGGTTCAACTGATGTTGGGTTGCTATGAGCTCTCATGCTGTCAGCTTGGTTGGTGTTGGTGTCATCAACCTTGATGTTGGAGTCCTTTGGAGTAGTCATCTGTTTGGGTTGAAGGAAGATTAGAATGGGCAAGATATTTCTAAGGAAATATTTCTAATCACACACATCACAATTCACACAAACAATGTGCATGCAATCACAAAACAAACTTTTCACTCATACATGGTTCAAGCACATACTTAGGCAACAAAATATATTTACATTACCACACAAGTTGGTGTGTTTTGTCTTAACTAAATTATGGTGGTCCATCTATATGGTTCACTTGTGATCCTTCCATCCTTCTTGGTTGATCCTTCTTGCATGAGATCATGGTTTCCTTTGGAAAATCTTTTGGTCACAATACTTCAAAGTTTGTTGATGGCTCCTTCTTATTTTGCATTCCCTCAGTCTCTAAATTTTAGAGTAAGACTTCCTTGTCTCATTTGTGGTCCTTAGTGATATCCAAGTTGGAAGTCCTTGGTGAAGAGGTTGAAGATGTTGAAGTCATTAGAGTTGAAGAAGTTGAAATCATCCTCTACACATGGTGTAGTCCTTGGTCATTGGGTAGGTTCTTCTATCAAGTTGAAGTGGAAGGGATGTAGAGTTGAAACCAAAATGGTTAAGGAAAGAGTTTACAAGTGTTTTTGTAAATAAGTTTTGGATCAAATATAACTCTTATTTTTCTAAGGATTTTGTCCAATCCTAGGGTTTACAAATCCTACAGGCAACACAATGCTCTGATACCATCTGTAGGGGTCTCAACCTAATAAGTTAGATTCCTCCTGTGTTTTACAATGCTAGTCCCTGGATCAATAGCTAGCATCCACAGTTAAGATGTAATATCAAGATACAAAGGTCATAACATAACTTTATAACCAGGAATAACATAATTTTTATTACATCTTACATAGCTCATTTGGCTATTACATTACATTACAGCAGAATAACTATAGTCATGGTCCTTCATCTTCAAAGTGCCACAGGCAGATGTTGGTTGTAGACTTTGTAATCCTAATTAAACAATCTTCACTAAAATCAATCAAACCTGCAACATACAAGTTACATCCACAAAGGTCAATACATTTGAATTGTATTGGCAAGTTTCACTACTTTGTATAATATGGGTGGATCCTATCAATACATGCATATTTGGCTAAGTAGAGTTTGAGGCTTATTTGCATAAAGCAATATTTATCCTATCTTTTCAAAATGGTTTTGGTCCTTTGTCAAATCCCTTTTCCAAGTTCCTTGAACTCCTTGGTAGAAACTCAAGTGTTCAAGTCCTTGTCAAAAATCCCTTGAGCTACTTGGTAACCCCAAGTGCAACAAGTTTTATGAAATCTCATGAGTTCCTTGGTAACCCCAAGTACATCATGCCCTTGAGCACCTTGGTAACCCCAAGTGCAACAAGCTTTACAAAATCTCTTTGAATTCCTTGGTACCCCCAAGTGCATCAAGTTTTTATATTAGAAGTTGGAATGTCGAGATCTCCCATGGTTCAAACTTTAGTTGCTCAAGATTGTCCATAACCGGTTACACGGCTAAGTACTTAGATTTTATTAACTTCTACAGAAGGAGTACACTTTACCCACATGACACAATCCCATCTTGTTGCCACCAGTGGCCTACTGGATTAGTGCTCACCAAGATGGAGTACCGGCAGACTGAGAGTGTGACGAAGTCTTTCCAAAAGGTCCTTCCATACATCATTGCTAGCTTGTCTTCAGCCCCCATGAAGCATTCCAGATCCCCATGTCCCAGAACTAAAGACAATGTATGGATCTCCCTAATGTAGTTGACTAAGCCAGAGCCATAATAGCATGTGGTTGTACACGAAAGCCACAATTGGAGAAACATGTTCAATCTCTAAGTTTCCTAGGTGGTTTTATTTTGGAGCACAACACAAAGTGATTTCCATAGACATGGTTCCTCTTGTTGCCACCCTCTCCAAAACTTAAAGTGTCCACCACCTAGGTGGTTCATTGAGTCCTTGTTTTATTATGTAAAACACAAGTCCTTTTCTCAATCCTTTGTAAAATCTCAACATGTATCTCTTGTCAAAATAAGGCATGGCTAAGCATGTACAACTTCAATATTTTCACTAAGGAGTGTATAGGGAATCCTATTAGGATTTTAGCATAGCATAAGTATAAAGAAATCTTTTCATGCATGTTTTCATAATCCACTAAGTATAATGAAAATAGTAGGGCATTTGTATGATAGTGTAACTTGCCTTTTTGGTAGGGAATGAGGGTTTACTCCTTGATCTTGCTAGTCTCACACTTTGCTAATTTCACTACAAGTCAATCAAGCAAACACCAAATCAACTAACATTCCAACCACATTTACTCAAACACAATCACACACAAGACAAGAAGGAAACTAAGTCATGCATAAATATGCAAAGGACGGTTCTATTGCAAGGATGGTCTCCACTAGGTTTCTAAACTTTGTAAGGTCCAAATTGGTCATTTACCAAAATGGCAAAGTCATTTGCAAATGGGTTTTATCTCAAGACCATTTTAAAATTCATTCAACATTTTATGTGGTGGAAAATAGTTTTATTAAATCTAAAACCTTTAAGTTTTCACCAAAAGTTTCTAACTCTCAAGATTTGTTGTTTTGGGTCAGTAGCTTTGAATCAAAATATTTTCCCAAAGTTAAATTCCAAAATCCTTTTTCATAATAAAACTATTATTTTTACTTGGCTAGAAATAGACTAATTCAATTAATCCATTCTAAATTTTTCCAATTTCATTTTTAAAACCATGGGTTGGTTCCTAGGGTCATTAAGGTCACACAAATCCATTTTGCAAAGGTTTTAATCCTAAAATCAATTTTAAACAATTTTTCTAATCTAAACAAGCTCACAAAAGGATCTGCAATTTCAAACAAGCTAACAGATACTATTTTCGAAACTAAGGCCATGGTTGGCTAGGGCTTGTTCTCCTGAATCCATTGATATATAATTTGTAATTTTTGGACGTGTGGTTTGAAAGATACAAGGGTTTGAAGTTTGCAAAAGTTTCTGTTTTCAAAACTGTTTTTAAACCTAATAGGCGACACGCGGCATGCTCTTACTGGTCGATACCGGTTCGGCCGGATCGGCTCTGTGGAACGTTAGATTAAGTTGAATTGCACGGCACAGATCCATCCTTACCCCTTAGGTTAGTCATTCTATCCAAGCCGGTGGATCTGCATCCTACGGTTCCTATCGCTTGGTCAAAAAGCAGCGGTGCTGGCGGCGGCGTCTGGTGGCGGAGCGGTGATCGGCGACGGAGGCGGCCTACAGGAGGTGGGGAGAAGGAGGGTTGCTCACGGTCTCGGGGTCACGGCGTTGCTCGAGGAAGTGTTGGTCGAGGGCGCCGGGTTCTACGGCAATTCCTCACCGGAGTTCGTGGCGGCTGGAGCTTCGTCGACAACGGGATGGGGATGCTGTCCACGAGAGGGCAAGAAACCGATGTGGTTAGATGCGCAAGCGGAATGTGCGTGCGTGAATGAGAAGGCGCGGGGTGGTCAGATACTACCTGTGGGCTTTGCCGGAGATGAAGCAGACGGTGGCGACGGTGGTCGTTGTCGAAGGCGAGGTTACAGGGTGCCCGCGGTCGAGTTTGTTGCACTAGCAGATGCGACTGAGAGTGGGGAAGCTATGAGCTTGGTCGGGGAGGAGAGGGGCGGTGAGGGGCTGCCGGAATTGGCTTGGGAAGTCGTCGGAGCGGCGGCGGTATAGAGGGAATTGGAGGCAGCCTAGGGGCAGAGTGGAGGCGACATCTGGGGGAAATGATAGAGGAGAGGGAGGCATTTAAGGGAGCGTGGTCGCTGCGAGTTAAGGTGGCTGTGTTAAAGCGAATTGATGCATGGTTACAGGAAACGGCGACAAGGAGGGAAGAACTGGTCATGGTGGGGAAGGAGAAACAGTGAAAGGTCCAGCATCGGTGGGAATAGAAGAGAGGAGGAGGTCCACTTGCCAGTCTCTTAGCGGGTTCCTTTCGCGGTGCAGAAAACGGTTCGGGGCGTGGGTCAGAGAGGTGGGTTGCGAGTTGGGCTGGTCGTTTTCTCTTATTTTTTTCTGTTTACTTTGTTTTATTCTTTTCTATTTCCATTTTCTGATTTGAAATTCAATTCATAATTCAAACAACAGGACAAACATTCAAATAATTCAAACAATCATCACACTTGTATCAAGTTTTTGGTTCTTTTTATCAACATAATCCAAAGTCCAAAATAAAATAATATTTTTTAAATCTTTTTAGGTTCCATTTATTAATTAAAAAAAATGGTCCATGGTTTACTAATAAAACAAGTTTTGGTTTATTTAATAAAATCTTCATTTGAAATCCAAATGCTTGCAAAATAGGTTTTATTTGGAAATAAAGAATATTTGGAAAACTTGTTTAAAATAAAATAATCCTTTTTACATTGAGGTCCATTAATAATTAAATAAAAGGGGCCTTAGTTATATTATCAAATAGGGTTTGATTTTATTAATAAAATCTTTATTTGAAACCTAAATATTCTCAAAACAATTTAGTAGGTTTTATTAGAGAATATAAAATACTTGGAAAACCTATTTAAAACAATTTAATAAGCTTTTGATGTTTTAATTAAAATGGTAAAACCCTTTTTTTATTATTATTTGAATAAAATTTGATATTAATTCCTTATTATTTTATTTTAAATAAACCTTTGTTATTTTATTCAGAACTAAATGTTTTAATTTCCAAAGCTTGGTCAAAGTTTAATTTGGCTTTATTAAATAATCTTTATTTATAATTCCACCTTTTCTTTTGAAAACCAAATCTTCCATTAAAGGATCCAATATTAGTAATTCCAAAACATTTTTAATTTCCTTTATTAAATGTTTATCTTTTTAATCCCTTTAGGTTTTTATTTAATTCAAATGAGTTTGGAGTTCCAATTGAATTCAAAAAGTTTCTTCTGGCTCTGAAAATCAAACAAAGTTTTATTTTATTCATTTATTTTTCACATTACAAGATTCTGAAAATCTTGGGATGTGACATGGCACCCTGCCGGGACAGGGAATTTGGAGAGGATCATCGCCATCGTCATCACCAACGCATATCCATCAACCACCGTTGTTTCCCTCATCCATGAGTGAGTAACCCCGCTGTAGGCTTGGGGATGGTAGGGATTGGATGAGTTCTATCATGTAATTGAATAAGATCTGTTAGGGCATAGTGCCTAGTATCTTTATTAGTGCTATTTGACTTTGTTGCAACTTGTTGTGCTTAATGCTTGTCACTCGGGTCCGAGTGCCATGATCTCAGATCTGAACTTATTATTGAATCATTATGATAGTATTGTTTTGATCTTATCTACAAGTTGTGTACACATATCATTATCCGGATCCAAAGGCCCCATAGTGATAATAATTGGGACAACTGGAGGGGATGGCTATGGTGTGAGGATCACATGTGTTCACAGAGTGTTAATGCTTTGCTTCGGTGCTCTATTAAAAGGAGCACCTTAATTACCAGTAGTTCCCTAGAGGCCCCACTGCCACAGGCTGGCTGGACAAAAGATGTTATGCAAGTTCTCATTGCGAGCATGTATGACTATATTTGGAGCACATGCCTAGGATTGTTTAGTACTTGGATGCTTGTTATTATTTATCTGCAATGCCCTAGTTCTTGAAGTTACATGTTTAGACTCGTCCATGCAACGCCCGTCCATCCATTCCTATGCCTACCGCACTCGAATCCTACTGTTACTGTTACTGTTATTGTTACTCCTGTTTCACTATTGTTGTTGCTTTGCTGTTGCTACTACAAACTGTTGCTACTGATAAACTTCTATGAGCAAGAACTATTTCCAGGTGCATCTGAACTGACAACTCAGTTGATAAGGCTTGCAAGTATTCTTTGGTTCCCCTTGTGTCGAATCAATAAATTGGGTAATACTACCCACGAAGACTATTGCAATCCCCTACACTTGTGGGTCATCAAGACTATTTTCTAGCGCCGTTGCCAGGGAGCATAGCTTTATTTGTAAGTTCACTTGGATCTATCAGTGTTCACTGCTACTCCTTTCATCGTGGGGAAGTCTCGTGATGGAAAGTTCCCTATTTTACCATACACTACAAGAAGAGGTACAGTCCTAAACACCTCTGCTGCTCTTGATTCACCGTCTGTTATAAGTAAGCTTGTCACACCACCACCACATGCTCATGCTACACACACTGCTAATACTGCTGAATCTGAAACTGCTTTAAATACTCATGATGTTACTTCTACTGTGCTTGACGTGAGTGGTTCATTAGGTTCTTTTCTAGATGCTACTATGGCTAGTCTAGGAAATACCGAAACTCCTAGTGAAGACATTGTTACACCTGTTAGCTCACCTGAGTCTAGTGAGAGTTTTGATATTAATGATGGTTACATAGATCTCACTGATGAATTTGTTGAAGAGTGCCGAAATACACATGGTGCTAGTGCTATTAAGAGTCTCCTTGCTAGACATACTATTATACCTAAGAAGTCCTATGATCCTAAGTTTGCCACCTCTCCCATAGATATTAAAGATAAATATTATGATTTCTCTCTTGATTTATCTTATTTAGATATTGTTGAGAAAGAACCTTTTTGTGGTAATCTGAAATAGAGTGTTGTGGCTCATATGAATGAGATTTCTACTATGAGTGCTTTGTTCTCTGATGATTTTAAGATGCGCAAGTACTTTGTTGCTAAGATCTTCCCTTTTTCACTAAAAGGAGAATCTAGGGCTTGGTTTAATAGATTACCTCATGGTTCCATTGATAGCCCTGATTGCTTGATTGCTTCTTTCTTTCATAAATATTTTCCTCCCAGTGCTAGACATGCTGCTTTGTAGAGACATTTTGATTTTAAACAGGAAGAAGAAGAGAAATTGCCTGAGTCATGGAAAAGATTTTATTCCTTGATTCATGCATATCCTGGATGTCCATTACCTAAGAATGAGTTGCTTGATATTTATTATAATGGACTAACTGATGATTCTAGGACCTACCTAGATAGCTTTGCTGATTGTGTTTTCAGGAAAAGGACTCCTATTGATGCTGAAGAATTAATGAACAAGATAAGCAATAATTATGATGATTGGACTTCAACTGAGATGAATACACCTGAGCCTATTACTCCTGAACCAAATGTTCCTGAACCAGTTCCAACACCAACAACAAAGAAGAAGGGAGTTATTGCATTAAACGATGAAGTGATGAAGGAAGCTAAGAAGTGTCTAAAGGAGAAAGGTATTAGAGCTAAAGATGTGAAGAATCTACCTCCTATAGAAGAATTATGTAAGACAATTCCCCACTCATCTACTATTGAGGTACACTCTCTCTAATTTAATGAAGGTGATATTCCTTATGGTAAGCCTCCTGATCAATGCTTAGAGGAACTTGACACATTTATTGTTAAACAAGGTAATTTTAATAAACAAGTTCAGAATCATTTATTGGAAAACTATAGAGCTATACATGAGTTGAAAGATATTGTGGACAGAACTTCTAATGATATTAAAATGCTTTGTAAACACTTTCAAATGGTGCAAACCCAACTTGATCAACTTGCTAAGGTGCAAAAGGATATGCTAGTTAATGCTTCAGGAAATAAACATGCTTATGGAATTAGAACTAGGAGTGGTGCAGCTACTCAAGATCCTTTATATCCTGAAGGACACCCTAAAAGAATAGAGCGAGATTCCCAACAAGGTGAGGATAGTGGTAGTCCTTATGAGAGGAAGAAAAGAAACATAAGAAAGTTGAGGAACCACTTGAACCTGCTGTAGATCCTAATAGTATATCTGTCTCTGATGCTGAAACTGAAAGTGGTAATATTGATGAGTCTCCTAATAAGGAGGAAGTTGAGGAAGAACCTGAGAAACACACTAAGAACACTAGGTACACAAAGGAAGATTTTATTGCTAATAAACATGGTAAAGAGAGAGAACCTTGGGTGCAGAAACCTATGCCTTTTCCAGGTAAGAAACACAAGTCAAAGGAGGAGGAACACTGCAACAAGTTTTGTGAGTGGATGAAACCTTTATTCTTGCAAATTCCTTTGACTGATGCTATTAAATTGCCTCCTTATTCAAAGTATATGAAGGATATTGTCTCTAATAAAAGGAAGATTCCTAATGAGGAGATTTCTACTTTGCTTGCTAATTACTCCTTCAATGGTAAGGTTCCAAAGAAACTTGGTGATCCAGGTATACCAACTATTCCTTGCTCCATTAAGAATAATTATGTTAGAACTGCTTTATGTGATTTGGGAGCTGGAGTTACTGTTATGCTTTTTCTCTCTATAAGAGACTCCAGCTAGAAAAGTTGATACCAACTGATATTTCTCTGCAAATGGCTGATAAGTTGAAAGAACATGTTGGACCCCCATGTGTGGTTTTGGTAATTAATGAAAATATTTATGGACTAATGTGTGTATTAAGTTATACTTGTAGGATTTGTCCATTGGCATCGCTTGGAGCATGTGTTGGCTTCAAGGTCGATGAAATGCAAAGAAGATATGTTGTGCAAACTCAATATGCGAGGTCGATAATGAGGAATTAAGAATGGCGTTCCATCTTGAGAAGGGCAAGACCGTCTACATCGAGCTCAAGTGGAATGCTCAAGGCAAAGGTATAATCTTGATAGGTTTTCCCTTTTACCGGTCTCTTGTTGTGTATAGGAGACCGGGTTTAGGATAGATAACCGTACTATCAAGAGGGGCTCTCGTATGAGTAATTCGGTCACATCGTTCGGAGAGAGCTCAAACCTTTGCATACTTGCATCATCGCATTTGGTTGTTATTTGGTCTTATCCATGTGAGGATATAGAGCTTTTGGTAATCTCCATAACAAGCTCTTGTTCATCAAAATCGGATCTTCCATATGTATCTTGTTGCGATTTTGATTTATGCGGCTTTTCGGTTTCTCACCAAGTGAGGTATCTCATATTATATTAATTTATACACTCCCACTTGGTGATCATCGCATTGGAAAGCCCTTGTCGTCCTCTATCCAACGCAATTGAAATCGGGTCAATCGGAGCTACCGTTTAAAAATTATGACTGTTTGAATATTTGTCGTTTTTAATTGAAAAAGAAAAAGGAAATTCTGTTTGGGCTGCGGTAGTACCGCCTGCAGGCAGCATTACCGCCTCGCATCCGCTGCCAGCGTAACTATTTTCTGCCTAGCCCGGTTGCGTCGTCCGGTCCTACGGACCGCGGGTAGTCTGCCGGGTGGTACTACCGGCCCGCTTTAATTTTCCCAGATCCAGCCAGCTTAGCCCATCTCCTCACACGCACACGCTCGCGTTTGGCTCATTCTTGGGCCTCGCATGTCATGCCGCCAATTGCGCTGCTGCCCTGCGCTGCAGCGTTGACTCACAGCGTATCGCTGGCCGCCATGAACCCGCTATTCCCACCCGTCATTTCGCCGTACAAGGCGGCGCTATTGTCATGCGTGCGTGCATCTTTGCCATTGCTTGCTGTTGCTAACATTATGATTGCATGCATGCATGCGAGTGTTGTTGCAAATTGCCTTGGCCCGCCAGATTTCGCTTTGTGTTGACCGCCGCTTCTCAAGCATGTGTTGACTTTTTTCCAGCGATATTTGGGTCAGAGTATGGGTCAAAACCGATTACTGGTCTCGATGAAAAACGCCCTAAACGGCTAGTTTTTCTGGTCTCCTATTTAAGGTTTTGCCCTTTTTTAGTTTAGATTGCTCCTCTCTTATCTATTAGGCTAAACTTTGTCCACACTTGCTCTAGATCTTGAAGCTTGCCTAATCTTTTCCCTCCGATGATTCTTGCCCATATTTGAGTGGAAGAGAGAGGAGATCTAGCCCCACGTTTTGACCTAACCGATTCATCTCTTTGTGAGTGCATCTTTGGGGATCTAGATTTTGGGGGATTTTGTGTCTCTCTCTGATTTCTCCTCTCTTGTTTCCCCAATAGCTTTAGTAGCTTTGTTGGAACTTGAGAGTGAGAGATTTGAGCATCTTTGTGGTGTTCTTGCCATTTGCATCTGGTGCATCGGTTTGAGTTCTCCTCGGAGGATTTGGTTTGAGTTGCTCATTGGAGCTTGTCCCTCTTGGGTTCTTGGAACCCTAGACGGTTTTGTGGCCTTGGTGGCATTGTGGCCTTGGTGGCATTTGTTGAGGCCTTTTGTGGCGTTTGTTGGGAGCCTCTAATTAAGTTGCGGAGAAGTGCCCCAACCTTGTGAGAGGTTCCGGTTGCCACCGACAAGTGCACCGATAGTGGAAGCGTGGATCGATCCTATTGGGGTGAGATTCACCAGAGAATAAGGGAGGCCTTTTGTGGCGTTGGTGGTTTGATACCACCCCCTCTCCAAACGAGACGTACTCCATGTTGGGAGGAACTCGGTAAAATATCGGTGTCCCCGCATGCCTCGGTTATCTCTATACCGAGCTCTTTACTTATGCATTTTACATTGTGATAGCCTTCGTGCTTGAAGTAATATATATCTTGCTATCACTTTGTTGCTTGTATTGCTTAGCATAAGTTGTTGGTGCACATTGGTGAACCTTAGTTGTTCTAGGTTGTGCTTAACATAGTAAACACTAGTTTTATTCCGCCTTTGTTGAGCCACTCTAGGAAAAGTTTTAATCGCCTATTCACCCCCCCTCTAGGCGGCATCCGTATCCTTTCATAAGTCAACTACTGTTCCTATTGGTATATGTGAGGATGTTCCTGTTCAAGTCTCATAATTGCATGGTCTTAACTGATTTTGTTGTGCTTAAAATGCCTGAAGATGATAATATGTCTATTATTCTTGGGAGACCTTTTCTTAATACTGCAGGTGTCGTCATCAATTGCAATCAAGGAAAAGTAACATTCAATATTAATGACAAAGAGTACACTGTCTATTTCCCCAAGAAGGTTGTTAAGAGCTATTGCCTGAATTCTATTGAAAATATTGAAGGCATTAAGGTTGGAGAAATATATTTTCCCATTCCACAAGAAAATATTGAAACTATTATGATTGGGACCATTGCTATCAAGTATGAGGTAACATAATCACCTTGTAGAATACAAAGTTTTGTCTCATTTAAGATTGTTTTGGTAACAAGACTTGATCAACCTTGTTAACAAAAGGATTTCTATGAACAAAATAATGTTTCCACTGTGGTTATACTTGCTTTCTTTTCCCTTCTCCTTCCTAGTATTTGCTTTAGCTTTAGTTTTGCTAGTTGTTTGCTTGTTTGAGTTTATTAGAGCTCCTGTAGTTTGGATTTTGGTTTGCTTTTGCTCCTTCTGAAAAATTGTTTCTGCGAGAAAATCAATTTTCATACCCTGAAAATTGGCCAAAAATAAAGTTTCCCGAAAAATTCCAGAAAATTCAAAATAAATTTTTCCTCGAAAAAAGGGGCGGAGTGGCACCTGAGATGACCCAGGGGGCCATCCCTAGGCCCCACACCCATTGTAGGCACGACTTACCTAGGGGGTCTGGCCCACCTGGGCCCCTCCAGGTTGCCTCCTCAAAGCCACCTTGTTTCTATCTCCCGAAAAACACCGGAAAACTTGCTCAAGCTCGAGTTCTTGCTGTTCGTGCTCGCGATTTTCGATCTCCTTGTTCAACCCATCTCAAGTGCTGATTTTTGGAGGGATTGTTCCTTGGTATGTGCCTCCTCCACTTGTCCAATTAGATTTGTGATTGGTAGATTGTATCTTGAGTATTTTTCTACTGTAGGTGACATGTTGTTTGATCTTGCATGCTTGTTCTATGCTTAGAAACTTTGTTTTGATGCATGTGTAGTCCTCTAGCAAGTTCCTATAGTGGTTGCTCTTTATTTATCAACTTAGAAATCACTTGGTTTGATGGTTATCTAAAAATTTCAGCAAAGAAGATGAGTGCTTATTCACTGAATCAATATGACTAGATGGTGCATGAGCCAATGAAGGTTCATCATGAGGAGGCAGTTTTTCCTTCCATATATCCATGCCATGAATTTATGAGAGCTGCGGGAATTCTCCAAGATTTTCAAACTTTGGTTACAAATGCGGGGTTGGAGCACTTTGTTGAAGGTGAACCAATCCAATATGTTAAGCTAACCATGGATTTTGTGCAGGACTTCCAGTTCACTTGGTCTACTTCTAATCCCATGGTCCATTACAAAATATATAATATGCCTTCAACCTGCCTTTTGCTGATTTGTGTGCAGCAATTAGAGTACCTCAGTGGGGATCTTGTGAGAATATCAAGGAGAGGCCCAAGTCACTTGTTGATTTGTATTCTAAGATTTGCCAAGGTTTCGACTTCTCAAAGGAAAGTGGTAAAATTCGGAACATCTAGCTCCCAGCTATTAGATACTTTTCCTATTTCATTACCAAGTGTGTTCTTGCTAGAAAGACTGCTAGAAAGTTGTCTTCTTTTGATCTAGCTTTTATTGTAGCTGTTCTGGGTAGGAATAGTTCCTATAGTTTGGGTGCTTTGATAGCTCACCGTCTCACCACCAACCGTGAGAAGGGTGGAATTTTTGGAGGTCTCATTGCTTCTAGGTTGTTATCTTTCCATGGTTTAGAGCCTCATTATTCAGATTTTCAGTTTTCCATAGAGAGGCTTGATATTGAGTCCATGATTCAGCATGGTTTTGTTTCTTTGGGGGCTAATGTGATAAGTTTTCCATATGAACTATCTTTTGTCCAGCAAGGTCAGAGAAAAGGTAGGAGTGAGAAAATAGTTTATTTGCCTACACGTGCTTTGTTTAACTTTGATAACAGGCAAGGATGGTCACATACGGAGGAGGAGGTTGACACTTATGTGGGGGAACACTCCCAGCAAGAGGAGAATGTTGAAGAGGATGTCAAAGACAATTCGGTTTAGCCCTCCAACTCTGGAGAGTCTTCATACCAGCAACCCTCATTTGATTGGGGCGCGTCTTCCTCTTCTTCACAGGTGCCTGACTATGATCATTCCTATGATGACCCACCAGCATGGAGTTACTATCCGCGCTATTGAGCCCCACTTAGGCCAAAAGCCTAAGCTTGGGGGAGGTTGAAATGGATCGTATGGGCACCTAGAGGGGGGTGAATAGGTGCTACCAAATTTTTAGTTCTTTTTCAATTTTAGGCTTGACACAAAGTAATTCTCTAGATATGAAACTACGAGAATTTCCCTATATGCAAACCTAGCTACTAAGCACGTAAAGAGAGGAGCGGGGGAACCGTAGTGGAGCACGCGGAGACACAGGGATTTGTTTTACCGCAGTTCCTTCCTTGTTAAGGGAAGTACATCTGCGTTGGAGGGGTGGGTGGTTCTAAGACCACCACGCCAAAATAGGCCTCACCCTATTCTCCGATGGATCTCGCCACGAGAGGCCTGATCCACCTTCTCCACTATTGGATCCCTTCGAGGCGGGAACCGGTGCATTTTACAACGCTACCGGGGCACACACCCACAACTGAATTGGGGGCTCCCGAGATGACAACAAGCTGTCACAAGAACAAGGTTTATCAATATAAACAAAACAAGGATCTAGGTATTTGCAAGAAATACTAGATCGGTGATTCTCCAAATGAATGGAGAGGAGATGAAGCGCTTGATCACTGATGATGAAGATCGAGTTCTCCTCCTTCGGTTCCCCAAGGGACGGGGCCTTTGGGTGGATCTAGGTGGAGCTCTCTTGGATGAAGGTTGCAGATCAGATCTTGTCTTTTTCGAATGAACCAAGAGTTCTGGCCAGGGGGGAAGACATGCTTAAATACCCCCTGCCCAGAACAAGACGTTGGAGAAGTTTGGGGGCGGATTATCCGCCCCCCTTTGGGGCGGACTATCCGCCCTAGGAAAAATCTGCCCTGTGACGGAAACTCGGGAAACTCCGCCCCCTATACAGAGAGCGACACAACCTTGAATTTGAAGAAATTCCTGAGGGGGCGGATTATCCGCCCCCCCCTCAGGGGCGGACTATCCGCCCTAGGGAGAAAATCCGCCCAGGGGCCGAAAAGTCCGAGGGAAACTCCGCCCCCCATACAGAGAGCGACACAGTCCTTGGCTTGAAGAAAATCCTCGAGGGGGCGGACTATCCGCCCCCAAGGGGAAGACTATCCGGCCGGTCCGGAAAATCCGGCCAAAAACTCAGCCCCCTCTCTAGGGGTTGCGCACTCTTGAAAGAGGGTTGGGGCGGATTATCCGCCCCGGGGAGGGGCGGATTATCCACCCCCAAAAAGCAGTTTCCTTCCCTTTTTAGTGTACAGATCTGCAGCACTTCAACACACGTTAAATAATCCTTGATATTGTTATCTAACACACAAAACACTAGGGATTATGAAATGTTCTTTCAATCTCCCCCTTTTTGGTGTTAGATGACAATACTAGGATTTGCAAACGACTACCAACGACACCCTTAAAATAAATGAAAGAGGCCCCCCCTAGATGTGTGCATATTTAATATTTGCCTTTGAAACACACATGCACACACTAGAGAAAACACAACTTTCATAGCAAAGACAATTAAAAAAAGATGGTTTGGTAAACAAACATCATACCACCGGGATGTGAATATTGCCAAATAAACTAATGAGATTGTTCGGCTCCAAGCATATCCCACAAAATTGATGCATACATAAGATAATCCCATGATTCCATATGTAGATAAATCCAGAATTCCATGATAGTAGGTCTACAATATAAATCCAGAATTCCATAGGGCCATGTATAATAGATGACGACAGAGTCTTACCATAACCAAGCACAAATAAAAAATAAGTTCACGCTAAAGGGGCACAAGCATGCAAATAAAACGAACGAATGGAAAAGCGAGTGCTTACGCCCGACCCATGCAAATTCGGTGACCTAATAGAACTACTTCTCCCTCTTTGGCATCGAAACACCAAAAAGGAAGAAGAGCGATGCTAACGCCCCAGAAGATCACACCTCCTCATCCTCGTCGTAGTCATCCTCGTCGTATGTGGCATCCCGCAAAACCACTACTAGAAAATCGCGTTGAATTTGTGCATTGCATCGTCATCATCATAGATTGTTTGTCAAAAACTATTTTCGCAAAGCCCGATTTGTTTTCTAAACGCCCCATCTCAATTCAAATGCAAAGCCCGGTCTCCGGTTTATTTTGTTTGAGTGCTATCGGTTTGCAAACGGTGTTAATAAAACAAATAAAAAATTATATTATTTTAGTGGGGGCAGTCGAACGGGCCAACCCGACCCGAACGACCACCCCCGTATAAAACAGATCGGCCCGCCTAAAATCCTAAGGCTACCAACTAACCTACCCACACCCCCCCTCCACCTCACCTCACCCAATCATCTCATGCCACCTCACTCTCACCCTCCCCCCTAACCAATCTAACTCTGCCACTTGGCCACCTCCTCTTCCCCCCTCTCTCTCCTCTCTCTCCCTGGACCCACTCAACCCACCCAGCCACCGAGCCAGCCCTCTCTCCTCCCTAGTGGCCCCCACCAGCCCGACCCCCACTCACTTTGTCCTCTTCCCTTGGCCGGGCCCCACCGGTCCCACCACCAACCTTCCCGCATTAGTCCTCCCGACTTCTTCTTCCCCCGCATGCAACCTCCCTCCCGGCAGCCCTCCTCATGGCTGACCCCACCGCCTCTGCCGACCCGACACCTCGCCACCCCGCTCTCCTGTCCTCTTCTGGCGCCCGGCCCGCCATCTCCTCCCTCGCCGCCCGCCCATGTCAAGCTTCCTCCGCGCCCGGGCCACTCTCCGTTCCGCCTCGCCTCTCCCTCGCCCGGCGCTCCTCGCGCAGACGCCGCCTTCTTCCTCTGGCTTGCCCGCGCCCGCCATCGCCGCTGGGCCGCTCGCCCGCGCCTCCTCCGCGGTTCCCTCGAGCCAGCCTCTTCGCCCGCCCGTTCTCCTGCCTCCCTGCGCCTCCACCTCGCCTGCCTCTCCTTCCTCGCCTCGCCGCCGCTCCTCCGGCCTCCAGCCGGCCGCCGCCTCCACGCCTTCGCCAGTGAGCCTCTCGCCGGCGCGCCTCCCTAGCCAGCCGCCTTCCCAGCTTCAGCCCTGGCGCCGATCTGCCCTGTTTCCCCAGCGTGAGCCCGGGGCCGCCCGTTCCCCATCTGCAGGCTCCCTCCCTGCTAGTGGCCTCTGGCCCGCCCGAGCGTCGCCCTGCCTGGGCCACTCGGCTCCTTCCTCGAGCTCCTCCCCGGCCTCTGCCGCAGCACCACCGGGGCTATCTGTGCCGCGTTTTGTGCCTGTGTGTGTTCCTGCCCATCTCAATCGTGTGTTGCATCAGGTGTTGTTTGGGAGGTCGCGCCTTGCTACTCCGGCAACACGCAGTCCATCACCAAGCTCTCCCGAGGAGGAACCGACACCAAGTTTAGGGGCGACAAGATCATCAAGACCGATCCGGTGCCGCAACCTCGTTGATCATGCTTTTAAGATCAAACTGCCAAGCAAGATCCTCGTCGGTCAGAGAACCCGGACATCAAGATCTCCTCACGGAATCAAGACCGATCCGCCAGACGCCAAGGTCTTCAATCGGTCCGAGAACCACCGACACCCGACGCGACGAGTACTTCTTCCCGGACCCGAACCCCGGTACCGGACAAGTTCGCCATCGACCTCGAGAACGCCACACGGAACAACAAGACCGCCACACTAAAGCGACTCCAAGACCCTGAAGCCCCGAACCGAAGACGATCCGAAGCGCCAAGATCTCCGGCAGGGAACCGACTAGTTCGCCGAGAACCGCACCCGAACCTGAAGCACGACAAGATCTGCCTCGTTGATCGAGAACGCTCCCGCCGAGACCGAACCGTCGAACCCTGGATCCCGAGACCAACCCCGAACCCCGGAACCTCAAGTTCGTCGAGGCCCTCTAATGTGTGAACCCCTTCCCGAAAACCCTATTTTATCACATAATACAACTGTCGCATAATAATTGTCTTGCATGCATGCATTCATGTGGTTTGGGGGCCTTATGCCGATTCACCTCTAATTAAATATGGGGCCCATATGCGGGCAAACCTAGTCTCATATTGGCCTCATTTAAATCTTGTGTAGCGAACCGGTGCTATCTTTTGCCATGATAAAACAACACTTAATTTGCGGGGGTTCTAAATAACTCGAACCATCTAACTAATTGTCGGGACCTCGATTCCGCTTAATATGACCTAATTGCATCGCACCTTCGCCATGCCATACATCATACATGCATCATGCCGATCTTCTGCCGTGGTATTAAATATTGCATCCGGTGTTTCTTCTAGTGTTTTGCTTCTTCGCGGATAAGGCCGTTGAGTTGATGTGAGCTTCGCCCCGATCTTCGGTTGAACCTTTGACAATGTTTTCAGGCGAGCATCTCCCCCTTTCTACCTATCTTACTTTTATAGTATTTATTCCCTCCTGTTGATCTATTGCTATCTGTGTTGCGATGCTCTAGTTTCGTACCCGTGATATCCCTTGCAGCCCTATATTGCCTTGGACACATCCTATTACCTGTTGTTTGGTAGATAGTTGGACTTGCGCGTCGTAGTCGCTTGCTCAAGTGCTGTTGCGTGTTGTCAATTGCCATAGTTGTTGGAATAATGTCGTATGATGAATGTTGGAGATGATCATGGTTTTACTTATCGTTCACTTTAATTCCTGTTTAACAACTAAAATTGAAGTAAGCAGAGGCATCGGTGGGTGATAGAAAATATTTGGTTTCCGAACGCCCACTTGTGTCCCGTAAGACCCCGAGTACTTGATACCTGTTCCTTGATTTATCGCGCTATCCACATCCGGGAGGTATATGGGACCCCCGAGCGAGCTTGATTCATCTTATTTCTTGGGGCCACAAACTAGTTTGAGGTTTTATTTACGATCCTGTACTTATGCCATGCTACTTATGTATTTAAATTGTGCGAGATAGCACATCGCATCGTTTAGGTAAGCGGAGTGATTACGCGGTATCGACACCCGAGTTTTGGGTTCCCGATCGCTGACCATTGACGCAAACCTTGAGTCCGTCTGAGCTTGCTTACTCCGTTCGGGATCTACTCAATGGGTGGCCTGAAATATTTCGAATCTGTGATTGTTCATCGTGAAAGCCTCGTTGGGTTTTGAGTTGGTTTTCCGAGGTTGATCGAGCGTGTGTTGCTATTGGTGCACCCGGGGTAAAACTTTCTGAAAGCCGTGTCCGCGGATATGGACGACTTGGAGCACAGTATCTCGATCATAGACAAGCATAACTAAAGTTTATTTGCTATAAATTTGACTTATAATGACTAGTAATCAGCTTCACTATAATGGAATGGCTAAATAATACTGCCCACAATTGCTTGTTTGGAGTGTCGCTTGCGACCATTGTACCTGACTAGTAAGTATTGCAACTACAACGGAATGGCTGAATAAAAGTACCAACAACTGCTGGGTTTAAGGGTTATCTCATGCTATTCATATCTGATTAGTAAGTGTTACAACTATAACGGAATGGTTAATTAAAAGTGCCTACTGCTTACTTTATCAGGATGAATATCTTCACTTGACTAGTAATTGCTGCAACGAAAATTGAATAAGTAAAACGGCCAACTGTGTGAGTTCCTTGGTTGACTTCCTCGTTTGGTCTCGAGGGGGAAACACCAGGATGGGTTTGTTTGATGATAGTATCAGGTTGGTTCCGAATAGGTCTCCCTTACCCTCTCTGATAGCCGCCAGTGGTATCGAGTCTCTATAGGTTGTTTAGCGCATGTTGCCGCTGCCGCTCAGTCCACCATACCTATGTAGGCGAGGACCGCCGAATTCTAGCCTCGCTGTCTTGGCCTCAAGATCGACGCTCCTTCTTTTCCTTTGCCCTTTCGGCACCTTTTGTTTAAGCAGGTTTTGAGATCGGCGTCGTTAGCGGTTACCCTTTCCGCTTGGCACAGGCGGTTATGGGCCATTGGTTATTCTTCGTGGCTCTTAGCCCCATTTGCATCTTGTCCGTGGACGCTATATCGCTTTCAAGGTGATTTGGATCTTTGTATATTATATCCGTATTCTTGACTCATGGAGACGCTTGTATATATATACTTACTGGGTCCCATCGAGGACTGTTGTGTAATGTTATTACTTCGTTTTCCACCCGCACGAAAGTGCCTGGTGGGCACCTTTGAATCGTTTCTATGCGGGTTTGGCGGGTTTCGCTAAAACTTGCATAGGTCCGATTTTGAGGGTGTTACATCGTAGTTTCCAAAAAGGAGAGAAAAAGGCTTGGGTGTAGATTAACAAACTGTGATGGTACTACACACCCAAAGTTGCAAGAACAAATCGAACAAAAGCCAAAGTTGGGTGTGTTTTCCATAAGGACAAGAAATATGCAAGAAAAACCAAGGAGGGCCATTAGAAACCAACTCTTCTCAAGGAATAGGGCGGTGGCCGAAGCCACCATGCTGGAGCGCATGGCCTGACACCGCGAAGATGTATCTTGAGTTCAAAACCAATGCTCATCAATAACCCACATATCACAAAATGATATTAAGGGAAATGATTTTTCTTGATTTCGGCATTATGGGGGGAGGGTTAGCCCAATTAATTAGGACCACACTCCCCCTATGTCAATGCCCGCATCTAAACCAAATACATGAAAAGAGTAAGTGAGTGTGCAAGGGTAGTCATGGCAAGCTCCTTGAATCTATGATATTTAGCTCATTCCTCAAATAACAAAATCTTGCTTCATCAAGAGGCTTTGTGAAAATATCAGCAAGTTGGTTCTTCGTGCTCACAAAGGATAGGGCAATATCACCATGAACAACATGATCCCGAATGAAATGGTTGCGAATCTCAATATGTTTTGTTCTTGTATGCTGCACGGGATTGTAAGCAATTTTGATAGGACTTTCATTGTCACATAAAAGAGGCACTTTGTCACAATTGACACCATATTCCTTTAAGTTTGCCTCATCCATAATAATTGTGTACAAGCACTTGCAGCAGCAACATATTCAGCAAGGTTGAGAGAAATACAATTTGTTTCTTTGAAGACCAACATACTAGAGACCTGCCCAAGAATTGACATGCACGGAGTTGATTTCCTATCATCTTTGTCACCAGCTAATCTGAATCAGTGTAACCACATAGAGAGAAACTTGAACCCTTGGGATACCATAACCCAAAATACGGGAATGAACCAAATATCGAAGATTCGTTTGACCGCCACTAAGTGGCTTTCTTTAGGAGTGGCTTGGTACCTTGCACACTCCTACACTTAACACGATATCGGGCCTAGATGCGCAAAGGTAAAGGAGAGGCGATCATGGATCCGTATACCTTTTGGTCCACGTCTTTACCCTTGGGATTGAGCTCAAGATGACACTTTGTTTGCATTGGAGTAGCAACGCCATTGAGACCTGTCATCTTGAACCTTTTGAGAATGTCTTGGATGTACTTAGCTTGATTAATAAAGGTTCCCTCTCTAAGTTGTTTGATCTCGAATCCAAGAAAGAACCTCAATTCACCCATCATTGACATCTCAAACCTGTCAGTCATAAGCTTTGAAAATTCATCGTTAAAAGCTTGGTTAGTAGAGCCAAAAATAATGTCATCTACATAAATTTGGCATACACAAATCTCCCCATTAACCTTCTTAGTAAAAAGAGTGGGATCGATTTGCCCAACTTCGAATCTACGGTCTAACAAAAGCTCTTTAAGGTGCTCATACCATGCACGTGGGGCTTGTTTAAGGCCATAGAGCGCCTTATCGAGTTTGTAGACATGGTTCGGAAATTTGGGGTCCTCAAAACCCAGGGTCCGCTTGACGTATACCAACTCATGTAGTGGACCATTAAGAAACGCACTCTTAACATCCATTTGCTGTAATTTAAAATTATGATGGGCAGCGTAGGCAAGAAGGATACAGATGGACTCAAGACGAGCCACAGGAGCATAAGTCTCGCCAAAATCAATTCCTTCCACTTGAGAGAATCCTTGAGCCACGAGTCTTGCTTTATTCCTCACAATAATGCCATTTTCATCTTGTTTGTTCTTGAAAATCCACTTGGTGCCGATAACATTGTGGCAATCTTTGGGTTTCTCTACGAGCTTCCAAACTTTGTTGCGCTCGAAGTTATTTAATTCTTCATGCATTTCAACAATCCAATCGGGATCTTCAAGAGCATCAAAGACCTTCTTCGGTTCAACCATGGAAATGTGAGCTTGATGATCACAGAAGCTTGCAAGTTCTCTTCCAGTAGACACCCTTCTTCGTAGATCACCAATAACCTTGTCAAGAGTGTGGCCCCTTAGTTCAAGGTTCCGATCAGCACGAGCCTTGCGACGAGCCTCAATGTCCTTATTGTTTCTAGAAGGAGTTGATTCAATATGTGTATCCTTGTCTTGTCCACTACCTTGCCCTTGGTCTTGATCTGAGTTAACAACAGGAGCTTGCTACTGAATTTGTTCTTCAGGGCCGGATAATCCGCCACTTGGTGGGGCCGGACTATCCGGCCTGGGAGATGAGGCACCATTTTCCTCTTCCTAAGAATGCCTGACAGAACTGGGATATCCAGAGCCGGATAATCCGCCCTCGGGGGCCGGAGAATCCGACCTGGGAACTTCTTCACTGTTGCCTTCTTCTTCGGATCCCCTGGAACAAGTTGGAGTGCCAGGGGCGGATTGTCCGCCCATTGGAGGGGGCGTATAGTCCGGCCTGGGACTACCATTTTATCCAGGAGACTGATGATCTTCAGTGGGTTGTGGAGTCGGTGCAGAGTTTTCTCCAACAGAAGGAGGATGTTGATATTGTGTAGATGAGGGATCCACTTGAGTGGAGCATTGTCCTTCCCGATCCGCCACAAGGGGTTCCTCAATGGGGCGGAAAAATCCCACACCCATTCTTCTTATGACATCTTGGGGTATTTCAACACCTGCATCACAAACATCAACTTGCCCTACAAAGGAGCCGTTATTTTCATCGAACTCCACACTACAAGATTATACAACAATCCCAGTGAGCTTGTTGTAGACTGTATAAGTGTGGGATTCGGCACCGTAACCAACAAAAATACCTTCTAAAGCCTTGGACTCAAATTTTCACCTTTAATAAGAAAAAAACACTTACACCCGAATACCCTGAAGTATGAAATGTTGGGCTTGTTACCGGTAAGTATTTCATATGGAGTCTTGTCCAAAATCTTTCTGAGGTAGAGACGGTTTGATGAGTGACAAGCAGTGGATATGGCTTTAGCCCAAAAATTGTACGGAGACTTGAATTCAGCCAATATTGATCTTGCCATATCCATCAAAGTCCGGTTCTTCCTCTCGGATACACCATTTTGTTGAGGGGTGTACGTAGCGGAATATTGATGTCTAATCCCCTATTCACTTAGGAACTCATTCAAAGTGTAGTTTTTGAATTCGGAGCCGTTGTAACTTCTTATTGCCAAGATAGGAACATTGTGTTGACGTTGAACTTCATTGGCAAAATCGATGACTGTTTGTTGAGTCTCACTTTTTAGCTTGAAGAAATAGACCCATGTATATCTTGAGTAATCATCGACAATAACCAAGCAATATTTCTTCCCACCAAGACTTGCATGAGAGGGAGGACCAAATAAATCCACATGAAGTAATTCCAAGATCCTCTTTGAAGACACAATAGTCTTCCTCTTGTGGGGAGAGTCATGCATTTTGCCTTCAACACAAGCCCTGCAAACACGATCTTTGGCAAAGGAGACATTGTCTTTTAGTCCAAGGATGTGGCCACCCTTGTGGAGACTTTGCAAAGTTCTCTGTTGACATGGGCTAAACGGTGATGCTATAACCAGCCCACGTCGGCCTTTCCGAATAGACACATCGGACCCGAAGTGGTTTTTCTCGAAAAGCCCACCACATACAGGTCATTTTCGACGTACCCAACGAAAGCGACCTTTAGAGACTTGCTCCACAAGAGTACCACCAAATCATCATCGATAAAAATAGCAAAACCCATCTTGTCAAGGGCACGAACAGAAAGAAGATTGTAACCGAGGGTCTCAAAAAGCATGACGTCCACGAGAGAGATATCGTGGGCAACCACAACCTTGCCAAGACCCAATACCTGAGATTTAGACTTATCACCGTAGGAGACTGTAATATTATCATGATTTGGATGCATCTCCGTGATGATCTCCTTGCTTCCGGTCATATGACTAGTGCATCCACTATCCATCACCCATTTCGACCCACCGGAAGCATAGCCCTGCAAGAGAATTACTTCTTGGTTTTGGGTACCCATTTTTCAATAGGTCCTTTCATGTTAGTAACAAGGGTCTTTGTAACCCAAATAGACCAAGCAATATATTCATAAAAGGGACCGACATAGTAAGCATAAACATCGCCATAATCATCACAAAAGAGTTCATAGTTAGGATTGTGAGACCCTGCAAAACCAATATTGTTAGTTTTGTCTTTTGTGACATTCTTCTCAGCGGTGCTTGTCTTGGATTGCCCATTCTTGGTCTTGTTCTTCTTGTTTTTCTTTTTCTTGGACTTGGTGACATATCCAAGTCCCTCTTTACCATGATTTTACCTTTGCTTGCCAAGAACTTCATCAAGAACACCCTTATCCTTGGGAGTGATGTCCTTGACCACTTATTTTTCCACACTAGCATTTTCCTTGTGACTATATGTTGAATTGGATGTGCTAGGAACATCATACTCGGCCAATCGAATTTGGAGCTGATCATGTGACTCATTGAGAATGGAGAAATCGCTTTTCAACGCCTTGTGAGCGTTGTCAAGTTTCTCCAATTCCTCGGAGAGTCTATCATGAGCAGCCCCAAAGTCAATCTTTTCCTTCTTTAACTTCTTTGCTTTGGAGACTGCAATGTCACGTTCCTTAACCAGTTTAGCCACTATTTCTTCATGTGACTCCTCACTGGATTCAAGCCTCTCTTCAAGAGAAGCCCGAGCCTCTTCTTCTTCTAGAGCATTTTTTAAGGATGCAATTTCCATCGCATCCTCCCTTTCAATTCTGCCCTTTTCTTCGAGGAGAGCTTCGTTTTGGGCCAACTGATCCATAAGAGCTTCAAAACGTACTTTGTGCTCACCTTGCAAGTTAGTATAGAAATAATCCAAAGCGATAATCTCTTCTTTAACCTTAAGACTAGTAGGATCATCCATGTCAATCATAGCCTTAGGAAAAGAAGAGTTAGAAGAAGTTACCTCGGAGCTTCTTGCCATGAGACAAGTAGCATTCTTGTTGATGATGTTTTTGTTCGGAGAGTAGAAAAGAGATGTTGAAGGAGATGTGGTGGCTATAGCATCCACCTCTTGAGAGCTATCGTACTCGTCCTCATCTTCACTTCCCAAAGAATATTCTTCTTGAGCCACTAGAACAATCTTTGGTTGCTTCTTGAAGGGAGCATTCTTCTTTACAAACTGTTTCTTGCGTGGAGCTTTTGACTTGTCTTTGAAAATAAGTCTTCCTCCATTATCTTCCCTACTTTGATATGGACACTCAGCTACAAAGTGCAGCCGGTCACCACAGTTGAAACATGTTCCCAGCTTGGGACCATTTTCCTTTCTTCCATAGGCTCCACTCTTACGTTCTAGTTTAGCTTTAGCCTTGGATGGATCTTTCCAAAAGTTTCTAGCATAAAGAGCCAAGTATTGTCTGTGGATCCTTTTTATATCATCGGTACAGTCCATACCTTCTATGGCATATTCATCTTGATCAATCACACTAGTCTTCATGGCCATGTTGACCCCCTTTTGCATCCCCATAGCTAGTGCACGAGCATCTTCGGCATTCTTGGCAGCCACCTTGAAAGCGGCCATTTCTTGCATTACCTCATTGGAAGTCATGAGGTGGTAGTTATGCCTACCTTGGAGACTTTTCAAATCTCTGGGCTCAAATGGCATAAGAGCACTGACATACTTGCGCTTGATCCATGCATCATCAACATGAGCGGCACCACGGTTTCTGAAAGTTGTGGCTATTGCCTTGAGCCTCCGATACATGTCCTCATGGTCTTCTCCATCCAACATATAGAATCCTTCAGCTTCGTTGCTCAATGCATCATATCTATTCCTTTTCATACTTTCATTTCTGATGAAGAGCTCGGTGAGAGCATCCCAAGCTTCCTTAGTTGTACTAAGATGCTGAATATGTGGCATATCTTTGTCACCCACACCAAGCTGTATCATGTGTAGAGCTATTGCGTTGAGTTGGCTATCGAAAACTTCTCTTCTTGTGAGATTGTTGGGGTTTCCAACATGAAGACCATTTTCGATGATCTTCCACAACTCTATGGAGGAACTGCACACATGAGATTTTTCATCAAAAATTGCCATTGAGTAAAGGTAGATGCTGAAAGTTTGGGTGGATCACCCCTATTATGTATATGTGGGTGAGGGATAGGTGGATCGGGAGAATACACATGAGACACCTCATTGTATCCATCCTTACCACTATCCTCTTTCGAGGAGGAGCTCTTGCTAGTGTCATCACCAACCACTTCGTTATCTTTGGAAACGATTTTACCTGTTTCCTTGGATTGCGGAGTGGTAGCCTCAGAGTTAGATGGAGGTGATGCTACGGATGTGGAGAGATGCATTATCAATTGACGCATCTCTTCCATCTTAGTCTCCATTGAACTCACCAAGATTGTTTCCAACGTCTTAGAGATCGTTCATGGTGACTACCTCCGGAGCATCACTCCCATCTACCTTGGAACCCATACTTCTCTTAGGCGGTTAAGCCCGAAATAAGAGCTGGGGCTCTCATACCAATTGAAATGGATCGTATGGGCACCTAGATGGGGGGGGTGAATAGGTGCTACCAAATTTTTAGTTCTTTTTCCATTTTAGGCTTGACACAAAGTAAATTCTCTAGATATGAAACTACAAGAATTTCCCTATATGCAAACCTAGCTACTAAGCACGTAAAGGGAGGAGCGAGGGAACCGTAGTGGAGCACGCAGAGACACAGGGATTTGTTTTACCGCAGTTCCTTCCTTGTTAAGGGAAGTACATCTGCGTTGGAGGGATGGGCGGTTCTAAGACCACCATGCCACAATAGGCCTCACCCTATTCTCCGATGGATCTCGCCACGAGAGGCCTGATCCACCTTCTCCACTATTGGATCCCTTCGAGGCGGGAACCAATGCCTTTTACAACGCTACCGGGGCACACACCCACAACTGAATTGGGGGCTCCCGAGATGACAACAAGTTGTCACAAGAACAAGGTTTATCAATATAAACAAAACAAGGATCTAGGTATTTGCAAGAAATACTAGATCGGTGATTGTCCAAATGAATGGAGAGGATATGAAGTGCTTGATTGCTGATGATGAAGATCGAGTTCTCCTCCTTCGATTCCCCAAGGGACAGGGCCTTTGGGTGGATCTAGGTGGAGCTCTCTTGGATGAAGGTTGCAGATCAGATCTTGTCTTTTTCGAATGAACTAAGAGTTTTGGCCAGAGGGGGAAGACAGGATTAAATACCCCCTGCCCAGAACAAGCCGTTGGAGAAGTTTGGGGGCGGATTATGCGCCCCCCTTTGGGGCGGACTATCCGCCCTGGGGAGAAAATCCGCCCCCCGGGGGAAGGAAACTCCGGGGAAAACTCTGCCCCCTATACAGAGAGCGACACAACCTTGACTTTGAAGAAATTCCCGAGGGGGCGGATTATCTGCCCCCCATACAGAGAGCGATGCAGTCCTTGGCTTGAAGAAAATCCTCGAGGGGGCGGACTATCCGGCCGGGCCGGAAAATCCGGCCAAAAACTCCGCCCCCTCTCTGGGTGTTGCACACTCTTGAAAGAGGGTTGGGGAGGATTATCCGCCCCCAAAAAGCAGTTTCCTTCCCTTTTCAGTATACAAATCTGCAACACTTCAACACACGTTAAATAATCCTTGATATTATTATCTAACACACAAAACACTAGGGATTATGAAATGTTCTTTCAGAGGTATACCAACATCACGCTCATATATACATCATGTTCGGTCGGTTCTTTGTATATCCATTTGTTTCACTTTCTTTTTGGTTTTTGTTGCCTATTTCTAAAAACCCAAAAATACCAAAAATATTTTTGTTGTTTCTCTTGGTTTGTTTCTTTGCTTTGGTTTGCCTTAAAAGAAATATCCAAAAATATTTTGCTTTGTTTGGTTTGTTTTGCTATGTTTGGTTTTTCTTTGTTTGCTTGTTTCTAAAAAATCAAATACATCAAAAATATTTGTTGTTCTTCCTTGGTTTTGTGAGTTCTTTGCAGGGTTCAGCCGTCCTTAGTGGATTTTGGTTTCATGTTAATTATTCAAGTCACACAAGTAAAGGTCAATAATGAAGATTAAGACAACTCGAGGTGTGGTAAGAGGCTGGTAACGAACTCTATTTGTTTCATTTTTGTACATATACTCATCATTGTGAGCATGCTTAGCCTATTTGTGTAAGGTTTATGTCATTATGGATGCTTAGTAGTTCTTGCTTGTCTATGATTAGCTCCAGTTTGCTAATAGTTTGTAGCATGTCATACGAATGTTTGCTTGCATTCTTTTATTCATACTTTGGTATGACATTGTAGTATCCTCCTCTGACTGTTCATGTGAATCGACTTGGCACATGCTGACGCATGCATATGACTAAACAATAGTCAGTAAGGCTCGATGATTTATTTTGCCTCACAGTTCTTGTACCACTTTCATGCCATAATTAGTCATGTTTTGTTGCAAGCATGATTATTATAGTTATTGATCTCTCGTTTGTTGCTCCCTCTCTATTGCTAGCCTTCACTTGCACTGAGTATGTGCTCTACCTGTGCTTCCAACTCCCCAAAACCAATATTGCCAGTTGTGTCCACCATACCTACCTATTAGCATTATTTGCTATTTCAAAGGCATATTCCATATGTCGTGTTTTTCCAAAATGAAATGTTTGTCTGTTTTGAGAAAGTTAGTTAGTAAAGCTCTCACGAACTTGATGGCACACTTTATTCCTTGCGCTTAATAATCTTGAACCATTGTGACTACTCCATGAAAGTTATATGCTTGCTTATTATATACTAGGAGTCAGTAGAACCGTGCTGTCACGAGGAATGCTTTCAACACTTTTTTTTGGATATCTTATCCAGTTGATACTTTGCTCTTTTGTTTATGGATGTCGACGATGTGAAATAAAAGGGGAAGTTGTTAGTTCATGGAGTTTATACATTGTGTTAGAGAAACGCCTGGGCCGCTAGCCTAAGCCATGCCTAATCATGGTGGAAACTTGCAGCATCACTATAATGAGCATCTATGAAGCTTCCTCAATAAAAATCTATGCATATGGTAAATAAAAAGATTGTTGAGATGCTCATTGTCTGCTTGCCTTGTCATTTTGGTTATGGGAGAGCTCCTGTACCATGTGCAAGGGGTGCCCCGTTGGCGGGTCTCGATGATATGCATGTATTTACAATGACAAGAACTTTCATGTGACCAAAGTTGAGTAGCATGCGGAGCGACCCTCGTACTCAAGGGACTCGGGATTTCCAGTATATGGTCTGTCAAGCATATAACTCAGAGTGGACCTCACTTTCACCTTAACCACATGAAGATGCTTATGATAGGGGCAATGAGAGCTCAGAGCTAATAAGTACCTTCCTTTCAGCATTAGGAAGCATTTCAAACCTTCACAAAACCATTTTCACAATTTTGTTGAGTCACCACTTATTCTATGAGCACCTTCTTGAGAGCATAGTTGTCATTCTTGTGTTTGTTCCAAAACTTGGTTAATTATGTCATGACTTTGATGCTTGTATCTCTGATATCTTTATCTCTAGTCTTCCCTTGAACTTCAGAGGTGCCTCAACATTTATATTGTGCTCTTCAAACAAAGGCAAGCGAGATACCACAATATCATACCTTATTATGAGCATTGCAATGTTGCTTATGTTTATGTCTCATGCTACTTATTATTATTGAGTTGGTTTCTCTTCATAGCTTGCAATGACTATTGAGTAGACTTACTTGCATACTCCGTATTATGAATTGTCTAAGCATCTACTCCTATGCTGAGAATATATACATCATATGAAGCAAAGTGTTCGTGAAAGTTCTTTTATCGCACTCAGTTTTCAACTGAATTGCTTGAGGACAAGCAATAAGCTACGCTTGGGGGGAGTTGATACGTCCAAAACGTATCTACTTTCTCGAACACTTTGCTATGTTTTTCCTCTAAACTTGTGTGATTTGGATACAACTAACACGGACTGACGCTGTTTTCAGCAGAATTACTTTGGTGTCTTGTTTTTGTGCAGAAAATGAACTATCAGGAAAAATCCCGGAAAATATGCCAAAAACTATTTCTCACCAAAAGATCCACGGAGCCAGAAGGGGAGACAGAGGGGAGGCCTGGGGGGCCCAGACCAACCACAGGCGCGGGCCCACTGACCCCGCGCCTGGGGGAGGTTTGGCCACCCCAGACAGCTCCTCGGCCTCCCTCCGCGCCTATAAGTTGCCTTCTGACCTAAAAACTTAGGGGGGGGTCGATAGTTTTCCATAAAGAGATCCGCTCCGCCGCCACCACCAGAAACCAAGATTCGGATCCAGAAACTCTGTTCTGGCACCCTGCCGGGACAGGGAATTTGGAGAGGATCATCGCCATCATCATCACCAACGCATATCCATCAACCATCGTTGTTTCCCTCATCCATGAGTGAGTAATCCCCCGCTGTAGGCTTGGGGATGGTAGGGATTGGATGAGTTCTATCATGTAATTGAATAAGATCTGTTAGGGCATAGTGCGTAGTTTCTCTTGTGCTATTTGACTTTGGTGCAACTTGTTGTGCTTAATGCTTGTCACTACGGCCCGAGTGCCATGATCTCAGATCTGAACTTATTATTGAATCATTATGATAGTATTGTTTGTGATCTTATCTGCAAGTTGTGTACACATATCATTGTCCGGATCCAAAGGCCCCAAAGTGACAATAATTGGGACAACCGGAGGGGATGGCTATGGTGTGAGGATCACATGTGTTCACGAAGTGTTAATGCTTTGCTCCGGTGCTCTATTAAAAGGAGCACCTTAATTGCCAGTAGTTACCTAGAGGCACGCTGCCATGGGCTGGATGGACAAAAGATGTTATGCAAGTTCTCATTGCGAGCACGTATGACTATATTTGGAGCACATGCCTAGGATTGTTTAGTACTTGGATGATTGTTATTATTTATCTGCAATGCCCTAGTTCTTGAAGTTACATGTTTAGACTCGTCCATGCAATGCCCGCACATCCATCCCTATGCCTACTGCACTCGAATCCTACTGCTATCAAGTATCACATGTACTCTGTTTCCATCGTTGTCGCTTGCTTTACTACAAACTGTTGCTACTAATAAACTTCTGTGAGCAAGAACTATTTCTAGGTGTAGCTGAACTGACAACTCAGTTGTTAAGGCTTGCAAGTATTCTTTGGCTCCCCTTGTGTCGAATCAATAAATTTGGTAATACTACCCGCGAAGACTGTTGCGATCCCCTACACTTGTGGGTCATCATATATCCACCTGTTGCTTGTATCTAGTAGATATATCTTAGTGTGTAGTAGTTACCATCATAGGAATTTTTTTGTTTTCTATGCTACGAACCCAACTGTGGTCTCAGAACCTGATCTATGCGTAGATGCTTTGCATGGGTAGTACACATATGAGTATGTGGGTGATGATGATCATGTTATTGCTTCTTGTTTGTACTTTGGATATTGGTGGCATAGTGGGATGAAGAGGCCCGGACAAACTTTACATGTCCTCAAGACATGAGACGTGTTCCATGCTTGACATGCAACTAGTTTTTCATAAGTGGCTAGCGGGTGTCTGTCTCCTACTATAGTCAAAATATGATTTACAACGAGTTTCTAATAATTTAGTTGTCATCGTTGTGGTTCCATGTTTGTAGGTAAGAACGGTTCTATCTTTGTAGTTTAGAATGTTGCTGGGATAGTGTTATGATATGGTAATGTTGTAAGTTGATGTATAGTTGATACTCTTACAACACACCTAATGTGTAAGTTCCATAGACCTTGGCCTTACACACAAAGAAATGATAAAGATCATACCACGATGCACATGATAGTGATCAAGTGCAAGAACCATATTATTTCACTTTTCACATATGATGTTTTGTATCTTATATTACTCGTTTGGAATTTTAGTAGCATTATAAGATGATCCCTCATTTAGATATCAAGATAAAAATGTTTTCTCCCTTAAGTATGCACCGATTATGTTTTGCCGCTTCAAGACATCACGTGATGATCGGGTGTACTTGAATCCACGATCATATTTTGGGTGTAAGACAGTTTTACACACACAAATACTAAGGTCTACTTGGCGATCCTAGCATGTATAGACATGGCCTCGGAACACGGGCGGTAAGAAAGTTACCGCGCCGACGAAGAAGACCAAGGCTGGGCCTAATCCTGATACTGAGTGCTTTTACTACAAAGGAGAAGGTCACTGGAAGCGGAATTGCCCTAAATACTTGGCGGATTTGAAGAACGGCAACATCAAGGAGAAAGGTATATCCGATATACATGTTATTGATGTGTATCTCACTAGTAGTCATAGTAGTGCCTAGGTATTTGATACCGGTTCGATTGCTCGTATTTGTAACTCGAAACAGGTGCTATAGAATAGACGGAAACTAGCGAAGAACAAGGTGACGATGCGTGTTGGAAATGGATCAAAGGTTAATGTGATCGCGGTCGGCACGCTACCTCTTCATCTACCATCGGGATTAGTTTATACTTAAATAATTGTTATTTTTGTGCATGCGTTGAGCATGAACATTATATCTGGATCATGTTATTGTGAGACGGTTACTTGTTTAAATCCGAGAATAATAGTTATCGATTTATATGAGTAATATTTTTTTATGCACATGCACCTTTTATAGATGGTCTATTCTTGTTGAATCTCTATTGTAGTAATACACATATTAATAACACTGAATCTAAACATTTGAAATTGAGCGATAACTCGACCTATATGTGGCACTATCGTCTTGGTCACATTGGAGTGAAGCGTATGAAGAAACTCCATTCCGATGGACTTCTTAAATCACTTGATTTCGAATCACTTGAAAGATGTGAAGCATGTCCGATGGGTAAAATGACTAAGACTCCATTTTCTGGTATGATGGAGCGAGCTACGGACTTATTGGAAATCATACATACCGATGTGTGTGGTCCAATGAATGTAGCATCGCGCGGTGGTTATTGTTATGTTCTTACTTTCATGAATGACTTGAGTAGATATGGGTATATCTATTTCATGAAACATAAGTCTGAAACTTTCGAGAAGCTTAAGTAATTTCAAAGTGAAGTAGAGAATCAACATACCAAGAAGATTAAGTTTCTACGATCTGATCATGGAGGTGAATATCTAAGTTACGAGTTTGCCGAGCATTTGAAGAAATGCGGAATACGTTCACAATTGACAATCCGAACACCACAACGTAATGGTCTGTCCGAACGTCATAATCGAACTCTCTTAGATATGGTTCATTCTATGATGTCACCTACAGATTTACCGCTATCGTTTTGGGGTTAAGCATTAGAAACAGTCGCATTTACTTTAAATAGGGCACCATCTAAATCCGTTAAAATGACACCGTAATAATTCATACATTCCATAGATCCGAAGGCAAAATCTTCGTTGCTAAGAATGGATCCTTTCTAGAAAAGGAGTTTCTCTCGAAAGAAGGGACTAGAAGGAAAGTAGAACTCGACAAGGTTATCGAACCTTCTCTCGGATTTGAGAGTAGCGCAACACCGGAAGTAGTTCATGTGGCGCCTATACCAATAAGAGAGGAAGCTAATGATATTGATCACGAAACTTTGGTTGAAGTTACTATGGAACCTCGCAGGTCAACGAGAACTCGTACTGCTCCTGATTGGTATGATCCCGTTATGAGTGTCATGTTGGTAGACAACACCGATGACCCTGTGACATATGAGGAAGCGATGATGAGCCCAGATTCCAATAAATGGCAAGAAGCCATGAAATCCGAGATTGGATCCATGTACGGAAACCAAGTATGGACTTTGGTGGACTCTTGATGGCGAAGGTCATTGACAACAAATGGATTTTCAAGAAGAAAACATATGCTGGTGGTAATGTTACTGTCTATAAAGCTCGACATGTCGCAAAAGGTTTTCGACAAATTCAAGGAGTTGCCTACGATGAGACTTTCTCACCGAAGCGGTTAAAGTCCGTAAGGATTTTGTTAGCAATCGCATATTATGATTATGAGATATGGCGATGGATGTCAAACGGTGTTCCTCAATGGAGACATTGATGAAGAGTTGTATATGGTGCAACCCAAAGGTTTTGTCGATCCTAAAGATGCTAACAAGGTATGCAAACTTCAACGGTCCATTTATGGATTGAAGCAAGCATCGAAGTTGGAATCAACGCTTTGATAAGGTAATCAAAGTTTTGGTTTTATACAAACTTATGGAGAAGCAAGCATTTACAAGAAAGTTAGTGGTATATCTATAGAATTCCTAGTACTATATGTGGATGACATATTGTTGATTGGGAATGATGTAGACCTTCTTAATAGTGTCAAGGATTATTTGAATAATAGTTTTTCAATGAAATATCTTACGAAGACTTACATATTAGGCATAAAGATTTATAGAGATAGATCGAGACGCCTAATATCATTGTCACAGAGTACATATTTTTACAAAGTTCTAAAGAGGTTTGGAATGGAAGATAGCAAGAAAGGATTCTTGCCCATGTTGCCCAATACGACCTTGAGTAAAACTTAAAGTCCTGTTACGACAGAAGATAGAGAAAGAATGAGTAAGACTCCCTATGCTTCAGCCATAGGATCTATCATGTATGCCATGATATGTACTAGACCCGACATTGCATATGCTGTTAGTTTGACTAGCAGATATCAAAGTAATCCAGGAGTTGATCATTGGACAGCGGTCAAAAACATCCTTAAGTACTTGAGAAGAACTAAGGATATGGTTCTTTCTTATGGAGGTGATGAACAGCTCGTTGTTAATGGTTACATCAATGCTAGTTGGAACACCGATCCGGATGATTCAAAATCTCAATCTAGATACGTATTTACTTTGAATGGTGCAACAGTAGTTGGAGGAGTGCAAAGCAAAGCGTTGTGGCAAGATCTTCAACTGAATCGGAATACATAGCTGCTTCAGAGGCTTCACAAGAGGCAATATGGATGAAGGAGTTCATTACAGAGCCTGGTGTGGTTCCAATCAATCGGAGGGGAGGGAGAACTACAACCCCGCCACCTGTTGGAACAAGGGAGAGGAAGGTCTTCATCGAAAGTCAACATGTGACCGATCATGAAGCGCCGCGTAACGCATCACCGGAAGGATCGTCTACGCGATCTTGAGATCGGCAAGTGTACGACTACATCACCCACGAGAATCTGCTCTCGTTAACCGCTTTGGAATCTTCGAGGGTGAGTACTCTAATCAACTCGTTGCTACAATCTAGTAGATAGATCTTGGCTTGTTTGTGTGCATGCGGTAGAATTTTTCTGTTTTCCATGCTACGAACCCCCACAGATATGGCAGATGGATGTCAAAACTGCATTCCTCAATGGCAACATTGAAGAAGAGTTGTATATGATACAACCAAAGGGTTTTGTCAATCCTAAGGATGCTGACAAGGTATGCAAGCTTCAGAGATCCATCTATGGACTGAATCAAGCATCCCAGAGTTGGAATCTTCGCTTTGATGAGGTGATCAAAGAATTTGGATTTGTCCAAACTTATGAAGAGACTTGTATTTACAATAAAGTCAGTGGGAGCAATGTGGAATTTCTAATATTATATGTGGATGACATATTACTGATTGGAAATGATGTATATCTTTTAAACAGTGTTAAAATTTATCTAAACAACAAATTTTCGATGAAGGACCTAGGTGAAGCGTCATACATATTAGGCACAAAGATCTATAGAGATAGATCAAGACGCCTAATAGGGATATATTAGAGTACATACCTCGATAAGATTTTAAATGAGTTTAAAATGGACGAAATTAAGAAGGGTTTTTTACCTATGTTGCAAGGCGAGACATTGAGTAAGACTCAAGGTCCGGCTATGGCGGAAGAAAGAGAGATAATGGACAAGATCCCCTATGCTTTAGCCATAGGCTCTATAATGTACGCCATGATATGTACAAGACCGGATGTGGCACATGCTATTAGTTTGACTAGTAGGTACCAATCTGATCTAGGTACAGAACACTGGATAGCGGTCAAGAATATCCTTAAGTACTTAAGAAGAACTAAGGAAATGTTTCTTGTGTACGGAGGTGAAGAAGAGCTCGTTGCCAAATTTTATGTTGACGCTAGCTTCGACACTGATCTGGATGACTCTAAGCCTCAATCCGGATATGTATTTCTCATGAACGGAGCAGCAGTTAGTTGGAGGACATTCAAACAACCCGTGGTGGCGGGATCAACAACGAAGGCCGAATATGTTGCTGCTTCGGAAGCATCGCAGGAAGCGGTTTGGATGAAGGAGTTCATACGAAGGGTAGCCTCCCAGCAGCGATGAAAGAGAAGATCAAATTAAGAAGAAAATCGGTCTCTTAGATATGGTTCATTTTATGATGTCACCTGATTTATCACATCGCTTGGGGTTAAGATTGTCGATTTAGTTTAAATAGGGCACCATCTAAAATTACGGTGTCATTTTAACGGATTTAGATGGTGCCCTATTTAAAGTAAATGCGACTGTTTCTAATGCTTAACCCCAAAAAGATAGCGTAAATCAGAGGTGACATCATAGAATGAACCATATCTAAGAGAGTTCGATTATGACGCTCGCCGCACTACATTACGCTGTGGTGTTCCCAAGGTGTCAATTAGAACGATTCCGTGATTTCTTCAAATGCTCGCAAACTCAGAACTTAGATATTCACCTCCATGATCATATCGTAGAAACTTAATCTTCTTGTTATGTTGAATCTCTACTTCACTTTGAAATTACTTAAGCTTCTCGAAAGTTTCAGACTTATGTTTCATGAAATAGATATACCCATATCTACTCAAGTCATTCGTGAAAGTAAGAACATAACGATAACCACCACGCGATGCTACATTCATTGGACCACACACATCGGTATGTATGATTTCCAATAAGTCCGTAGCTCGCCCATCATACCGTAAAATGGAGTCTTAGTCATTTTACCCATCGGACATGCTTCACATCTTTCAAGTGATTCAAATCAAGTGATTTAAGAAGTCCATCGTAATGGAGTTTCTTCATACGCTCACCCAATGTGACCAAGACGATAGTACCACATATAGGTCGAGTTATCGCTCAATTTCAAATGTTTAGATTCAGTGTTATTAATATGTGTATTACTACAATCGAGATTCAACAAGAATAGACCATCTATAAAAGGTGCATGTGCATAAAAAAATAGTACTCATATAAATCGATAACTATTATTCTCGGATTTAAACAAGTAACCGTCTCACAATAACATGATCCAAGTATAATGTTCATGCTCAACGCAGGCACCAAAATAACAATTATTTAAGTATAAACTAATCCCGATGGTAGATGAAGAGGTAGCGTGCCGACCGCGATCACATTAACCTTTGATCCATTTCCAACACGCATCGTCACCTTGTTCTTCGCTAGTTTCCGTCTATTCTATAGCACCTGTTTCGAGTTACAAATACGAGCAATCGAACCAGTATCAAATACCTAGGCACTACTATGACTACTAGTGAGATACACATCAATAACATGTATATCGGATATACCTTTCTCCTTGATGTTGCCATTATTCAAATCCGCCAAGTATTTAGGGCAATTCCGCTTCCAGTGACCTTCTCCTTTGTAGTAAAAGCACTCAAGATCGTGATTAGGCTCACTTTGGTCTTTCGTCCATGTAACTTTCTTACCGCCCTTCTTGAAGTTTCCCTTTTTCTTAGACTTTCCTTGCTTCTTGAATTTGGTGGTCTTATTGCGCACTAGGAAACACACCTAGTTCTTATTGCGCACTGGGAATAACATACTCATTTATTCTAAGTAGAACATCCCCAATCATACCAATGGGTTGTTTAGTGGATTTGTCAGCCATCTGTAAAGTTATAGAAGTAGGGGGAATACACCCCTAATCCGAACCTTTTATAGAGGGAATATGGCATTACACAAACTCCTGCACCTAAATCACACAAGGCATTGTGAATATCAGTTTTGCCAATTGAGCATGAAATATTTGGTATTCCGGGATCTCCTGATTTAGACAATAACTTCCCATCAGTAGGATAACTAGTCACCATGGCAACGGTTTCTGTTATTTCTTTCTTTCTATTAAGAATATCACAAAGAAATTTAGAATAGGTAGGAACTTTTATTGCATCCGCAAATAGAATTTCTAGATGAATATCTCCAAGTGCCTTTTTGAAAGAGTCATAGATTACCTGATCCGGTGCTTTATTTTTGCAATCTGGATATGGAAGTTTTTTCTCACCTTTCTTATTTGTCTTTTACCTTTTGTGGGGGATAAGGCTCTTTAGTTGCTTTCTTTTGTTGCTTCTTATCGCTTTTTAATTTTCCACTACAACAACTTCATCTTTATTGCTTATCTCTTTTTCTTCTCTTGGATCAACAGTATCTGCGTGAGAGTCATAGCGTTCATCATGTGCATCATTTTCTCCTCCAAGGTTTGATCTTGTGTTTCTTGAGAAGTTTCATCTTAAGGATCCACCAGTGTGTCATCTTCTTGGCTTGCTTTGAGCAAGGCTTTCTCCCTTCGATATTTTTCAGCTTCATATTCGGTGGTCCTAATGGACCAGAATAACTACACCTCTCCTTGTAACAACATTAGTAGAAACAAGAATATTTATATCATCTTAAAGAAAAATGTGATAACCAGATGCTATTTGTTCACATTGGGTTTCAATCATACTAAGGTACTTGTGAAATAATTTTATTTCTTGGCTAATCTCATCATAATTTTCCGTGAGTTCTGCCAAAATCTTCTTATATCGTTGAAATTGCTTCTGCAAGTAATTATAAGATGTTTCCTGTCGATGTTTTAATTCTTGAAAAACTTTCCTAGTTTCATATTCTTTAGTAAAAACTTGTAACAGATCTACTTTGTTTTCCTTAACAAGTTCAGAAGGTATACCTTTTTCCTTCATTGTTTTGCATACTTCAAGCATAAGATCTAGGGTTATACAAAGTATCCATTTTTCCAGCTTAGTAGCAAAATCAGGATTATAAATAGAATCATTCTTAGCCCTAGTGGACATCAATTCCAAACGGGCTTTAGTAGTTAAAGTATTTATCGATCCTCCTGTTGATAAGTCTAGCAATTCTCTGTATTGAATATTAATACTGTGGTAAAATAAGTCCCAAACAGTGGATTCAGAATAGCCATGATTAGGAATACTATTGATCATTTAAAAAATCTATCCCAAGCTTGTGGGTAGTTTTCTACCACGTTCTGACTGAAGTTGCCTATATTATTTCTAATTTTAGTTACCTTTTTAAAAGGATTAAATATGTTTATGAATTTAACAATACAGTTTTCCCAGCATTTAATGTAATGACGAGGGAGAGAATATATCTAGTCTAGATCCTTACCTTTAAGAGACCAACGAAATAATTTTATAAGGGAGAAATATATAGGTAAACCTTTTGGTCCAATTGATGTTATCACATTATCGAACTATCTAAGATGTCTTCCTGGGTCTTCGTCTTTCCTTTCACTGAAAGATTTTACTGCAAAATTTTAATAATCTCACCATCAAATTGATATTCTCTAACTCTACGATTAGGGAATTCTATTGGTTGTTTAAGATAAGTAGAATTTGGAGCACTGTATTCTCTGAGAGTTTTCTCAGGTTTCTTGGGAGTTGTCCTGTGAATGGACATATTTCCATGAAATCACTCAAGTTTTCAACTTTAACCTTATTTGTTCTCAAAAGGTATTCAATAATTTTTCCGCGCCTTTGAACAGGCACGCGCTCAAAATAATCTGATAGATAGGTCCTACCAGAGCGTGTAGACCCTTTATTTCCTAGGGAGACCATTTTATAGTAGTAACACCTAAAATGTCAAGAGACAAACACTTAGCTCTTAGATCCCTGGCAACGGCGCCAGAAAATAGCTTGATGTGTGCAAATACACAGATTGTTTATAGCTTGTTTCAATTAAGACATCGATCCCACAGGGAGCCCAAAGGTAAGTGTTTATGAGTAAAGTCTTTGTCGCACTCAGAGTTATCACATGTATTCAAGTGAATTGACTGCAAGTGTTGAAATAAGAATAAAATTTGGATTAAACTGAAAGTATTTAAATAAAACTAAAATATAAATTTCAGAAAGAAAAAACATAAAAGTAAAGAACGATTCAATTGTTTGTTGTTTTCTGCAGATGACAAAGTAGGCGCGAGGAGATATAGTTCATGGTGATAGTGACTGTGCCAAGTGGATGAGTGATAAGTGTAACAATTATAATCTTATAAGTATATGTGTAGACGAGCACCCATAATTATTCGAAACTCCTCTTGATAGATTTTATCCCAAATTTAATAATCCTACTAGTCTGTTATCAAAACCATGGTCAATCACTAGACGATTAAGATCCTTCAAATTGCTTAGCACTTAAGCTCCTTGGATTGGACTAATGCAATAAGCACAGTGGTTCCTCGTGATTCTTGAGTCAAACTAGTTTCCCATTGATATCTCTGTGTCACACGGGGGTCGTCGGTCTACTAGCGAATAAGACCTTATCTATGTAGAACAAATCATCATGTTGTATGGGCCTTTAATTGGACAACAAGCATTAGGCATCCCACTGATAGTTAAGCACACATAATATAGTAATTAAAATCAGTTACAAACTAATGGAAAATATATAGGCACATCACATCTCACCAATCCCTTGCATCTCCCACGCCTAAGGGAACTTATTCACATATGAGAGAAGAAAACATCATTGATATAATTGAATAAAAGGAGTTCGTCTCAATATTACCGTAGAGATCCGCAATAAGAACAGAAAATCAATCCAACACAATTCAAGATAGAAAGAAACAATATCAAACCCTAATCTTGCAAGGTGAAGATCTCTCTATCTGTCTCAAGTACAAGTAATGGCTATGGGGGTGTGGTGGCTAGGAGGTCGAAGATCATGGAACGAGATGAAGAACATCTTCCCCTTCTTCTCCGGATCTCTCTTTTATCCATTCTGGATGGAACGACAACTGCTGTGTTATGATTTCGCGTCTGGCCTCTTCACGAAAGTTGTTCCTTTTGACAAGAAGAAGGCGTTGACAACTATAGGCGAGAACTAGAAGAGCTGAAGAGGATCCCAAGCTTTTTTGTGTGCGATATAACTGCCTTCCTTCAGGGGACAGAGGAGAAAGAGCCGAAGAGGATCCCAACCTTTTTTGTATGTGATGTAAGTATTTTTTTCCCTCTTGTTCTTGTGTTGATTGGATGTATCTTTTCTCTAGGGTTCCATGGCGTGGCTGCAAGATCTGGTTCTTTTTGGGGGCAGGGATAGGTACAAGCTTTTATTAGGGTGAGGAGATGAGATTACGGGAGGAAGAAGGAAAAAAATCCTAGGGCAACCCGGCGTGGTTCGAGCCAGTTGGCTGAAGCCAACAACGCGCGCGGCAGGTTCCGTGTCGCAACCCATCGACCGCTTACCTTTTTGGGAAAGATTCGGTCCTATGTGTACGTCTATTTGAGGAAAGAACCATATGGTTTGAACGATCTCAGTTTTCTCTGTATCAAAGTTGTCCTAAATCCTACACTTACGGACTTCCTCCTACGGAATTTCCTTACGGACACATCGTGGAGATAAGTGATTGGATGCAATCACATGGAGTTGGTCCACAAAATTCTTTCGCATATACTAACTGATTGACACATCAGCCCGTAAAATAATTCCGTAACCATCTGGTCCGTAAGTGTAGCGTTACTCTTGTTGCATGTCTGTGAGATACATTATTAACTACACATCGATTTTGTTTTGAAACTCGCAAATATGATTTCCTAGTTTATAAATAACTTCATCCCTGGAGCTGGGAGCCAAAAATCTCCAATCGTAAGAGCATCTCCACTCGGGTTTTCATCCCAGGGCAATTTTTTTGGTCTAGATGTCAAAAATTGCCTCGGTCGCGTTCCCAGGCCCCTGTTTCGTCCGGATTTAGGACAACTTTGATCCAGACTTCCCAGGTCAAACCCGGGTTCCTGGAAACGCCAGACGAAACAAAAACAATGGTAGGCCAACTCTGTCAGCGACTCTAGGCCGAAATCCCGCCCTTTTCTTCTTCCCCTCCCGCCTTTCCTACATATTCCCCCCAACTCCCGCCAGTTCGCCGAGCTCCCGTCCGTCATATGCCGCCCAAGGGTTTCATCAAACCCATATCCAACCTCGACGAACCGGAGGAGAAAAAGGCGAGGAAACCGAGAGCGCCGACGAAGAGGCTGGGCGATTGACCAACGCAGAGTGGCTGGCCATTGTGTAGAAGAGGAAGGTCGAGTCGGAGGGCCGTAAGGACATGGCGAAAGCGGCGAAGGAGCTCGCCCAGGCGCTCGCCGATGATCAGGCGATGAGGGCAAAGCAGGCAACGATGTCTCATGCAGCGATGTCGCGCCCGAGGACGGTTGTCCCCCTTCCCCAACTACGCCGCCCACTGGGGGAGCCAGACAAGCGTCAGCTCGTCGGTCGGGTTCTCGCCGATCTCTCCGGACGGCTTCCAGGAGAGCCATGCGAACCCGCTGATGAGGTACCTCGCCCCCGTGTTCGACGACGGTTCAACCCAAACGTGTTCTTCCCCGCCTCCCTCCTTCGGGTCTTCAACGCCGACATCAACATCCCCAACTTCACCTCTCCGCATACGCAGCCTTCATCGCACGCGCCGTGGCCCACTTCCGCTCGGCGGCTCGTCGCTCGCAACCTTCGGCGAGGCTGACACACACAACCTGTTCGGCGGAATATCGCCTGAGGCGTACATGCAGGACATCATCGCAGAAGGTTTGACGTCCGCCGGAAACCCCTCCTTCTTCACTCAAGAATAGTCTCGAGCCGATGCCGAACATGGCATTGAGTTTCAGGATTTCGGCGAGGGCCAGGAGGAACAGACGCAAGCCGAGGACATGGAGGATGCCGAGGGGTCTGCCTTGGCTCCGGCGAAAGGCAGAGGCAAGAGGAAGCCGGGAACGTCAGCGCCGGAGCCACGAATCAAGTGGACGGTTCCTAAGGACCTTTGCCTCGCCAACGCCTGAAAATCGGTGAGCATGGATCCCATCACTGGTGCCAACCAGAACTCCGACAACTACTGGAAGCACGTGAAGCTAGCGTTCGACGAGCGTAGCCTTTGCGACCCGAAGTATATAGCAAAATTCACATGAAGCAAGGGGATAAAGTAATGACCAACCATTGGGGGCTCATCCAGTAGGCGTGTATCAAGTGGCACAACTGTGTGGAGGAGGTAGAACGCACACCTATCGGCGGTGAAAATATGGACAACAAGGTACTTCGCCGACACTAGCCGAAGGTATGACGAGCTCAAGCCTGTCTCCGACACTTTCTCTTTCATTTGCAGCTCCTTCGTGCACTCAGCCTGTACCGGGACGACACAAAGATGGAGTTTAAGTTTTACCATGTGTTTACCGTGATCGAGCACTGCGAGAAATGGTTGGACACTGCAATACCCTCGCCAAGACCAAGGACGACGTGTACAATCCGGAGGATTCTCCCCTGCTGCCGGCGAAGGAAGGCCGGAGCTCGGCTAGAAGAAGGCGAAGATGCTCAAAGTCACAGGAACTCCCGCCGAGCGCCTCGAGGCTTCTATCGACAAGTGCATCACCGACACGAAGGCACATACCTAGAAGAGGGCGGAGAAGACCGACGAGGGGTGGGTGCAGCTGCTCCAAAACTAAGACCGCAAGATCGGCCTCCTCAAGGCCAACTACACCGCCAACAAGAGAAACACGGATCTCCAGTTCCTCATGGGCGGCGAAGACACGTCGGCGATAAGCACGCCGGTCAAGGCCCGGTACATGGCGCACCGCAACGCCATCCTCTAGAGGGACAACTCTGAGATCATGCCAACAACTTCCCCGAACGCCTGCGTCGCCACTGTTTCGCCGAGATCTGCTTCCACCTCCTCCAACCAGTCGGCTGGCCACGCCGTCGGTACACCCAACCCTGTCGCCTCGGTCACACCGGAGGAGCCCATCCCCGTCGACGACTGATCGCTGAGCCATTTTATCCAGTTCTGTAATAATTTTGTCGTCGAACATTTTGGACGATCGACGTAACACATTTATCCGGAGATTGCCGACGAGCGATAAAATTTAAATATTTTGCCCTTTTGCTTCGGGCCGACAACACGGCCTAGGAACACGAGCGAAAAGCCCGATGTTCTCCTACCAAAAACTTATTTCGTCCGGCCAAATTTAAATCCGAAATTTAACCTGCGAAGGGGCCAACGAGTGGAGATGCTCTAACTAACTATGGTCTTAATCAAATAAAATTCTCCTGCTCACGGGTCCACCAAAGTTTCGTCCGGAAAGAGCCAGCCACTCATTGTTCCAAGACTGTTCCAACTTCACAAACACTTCTAGACTAAAAACTTCACGAAACACTCGCCGGTCAGGACTGTACTTTGAGTTTTCCACTTTCCACGTAGAAGTTAGTCCGAGACAGAGATACTCCTCGTATTGTTCCACCATATACTTCTGGGCCAAAAAATGAAAACAGTTCTGAGCCACTCGAGAAGTCCACTGTCCACACAGTACCGTGCTTGAAGCTTTTGTTTTCCTCGCTTTCGTTCTACTTTTCCCCTACACTTCGTGTATAATTACCGCTCGTCTCTGCTAGTAGTAGGTAAATTCTTGTCTCTTGGAGGTTACAGCAATGGCGAGTTCCATGACACCCCTCTCCCATGCATTCGCTTCCGTTCTGTTCGCCATTGGTTTGGTTGCTCTGCAAGGAGCCCCGGAACGCGCCGGTGCAGCAGATACGTTGTCCGTCGACCAGCCGTTGTCCGTCAGCCAGGGGCCACTCGTCTCCAACAGTGGCAAGTTCGCGTTGGGATTTTTCCAGCCAGGTATCAACAAAGACACTTAGTCTGCTGCTATAATTCCATTTGAAGCTCTTTTGCTAGCATAACGCAACGAGCGTAAGATATTCCAACTTTTAACTGAGTTGGTAATCTCCCATTTATCCGGTGTTCCTTTAAATGTTTTCAGTTTGTGAGCTAACAGAGCGCGTAAATTACTCTGAACCGATTTGTTCTGCGAAAACTACTTTTAAAATTCCTCTCTATATAAGTTTATTTGTCGATTAATCTTAATTAGGTAGCGGAGTCCTCGGCAAACTATCGGTAAATTTAGCGAGAGAAATAGTGAACAATGCATGTTTTATTGTCAATTTTTGTGCAGATCTGAATATAAAGTATTTCAGTTGAGATTTTGTTCAGTTGTAGGATACATCGTTGGCTATATAATTTTTTTTCATAGGATCCGTCTAAAACATAGTTCATCCTATTTCAATGTTATATTAGTGGTTTGAAATTCATAGTCAAAATTATATTGCGGAGACCGTGCCAACAAACTTCATCTTTTTTAGCATCAAGCGAGTATTAGTTATTTCTATGTTTCATAGATAAGCAAGGAAAGTATCTTCAAAAGGCATAACTTTTTTATGTGTATATGTTTACTCCATTTACAATGAGTAGACGTTGTCATATAAAGTAAATCTCCCCTTGATTTGTAAATATAAATATATGTTGTTTTAGATATTTTGTGGCAAAATAAGATGTACTATTAGACATTGGTACTGTTTCCATTACGCACCTCTGACCATTAGTTTGTAGACAAATGTTGGCAGAAAATTATGAATTTTTATACTTATGAGCCTTCGCTATTAATTGGGAATTGGTGATACATCTGGTACATCCTTCTCTCTAGTGATGCTCATGAAGTTAATTTTGGACAATGCATGTGAGAAAAATAAGTAATTATTGGGGACATTACTAGAAAGTGAGTAATCATGTCATCTCTTCTTCTAAGATCACACTACTTCCTGTCCTTCCTCATCAAATTATGGGAAACTACTCATATGGATTGAGTAACCTCAAAAATCAACGTTTTTCCTCATCTAATTACGGGAAAGTACTCATTTTTTTTTAGAAAGGAGCATATAGATTGAGTAACTTCAAACATCAACCAAACTATCGAAAGTACTCCCTATAGACAAAACAACTTTGAAAACATTTCTCAAGGATATTCCAATCCATGTGAAGGAGCTCATGTGAAAGAGAAATGTTAATCCCGAGGCGTACGTAACCCCCTCCCGGGTCGCTGCGCGTAGCGACTCCGGAGGGTCCAAAAACCCACCGACCGATTCCTTCAAGGCCAGGCGCCGATGGTGGTGGCCTCACTGCCGCCAAAGGCGGCGGGGGGGTTCCTCCGTGTGCCTCGTCGGGCTCCTGCGCGCGGGAGGTCGACTAATGGGTGGGCGAACGTTGTGCGGCGGGGCGGCGGCGGCTGCGACGGTGGGGCGGTGTTGGGCCACGCAGAGATAAAACAAAACTTTTTCCCTCTAACATGGTGATCCCAAGATCCAGCTGAGGTAGAAGGCCACGAGGTTTACCACTAGACGCGCAGTTGCGGATTACTGATGTAGCGCGTCAGTGCAGTCCTTTGCGATCCGATCGTCCTGGTGCTGATCGTACATCACCTCTGCCGATATCCACACGTACAAGGAGGAGCACCGGCGGCGAACTGCTAGGTTCGTTACGACAACAGGACTACTGTGGAGCTAGGGTTTCCAACACATGGAATGACCTAACCGATCAACGATTAATCCTTTTGGGTTGTTGTGCTCCACTATATACAGGGAGTGAACGTGGGCTCCACTCTCGTGGCCTATTTACTAAAGCCCATATAACACTAGTCACCGTGAGTCCGACTCACTAACTCAGTCCTAATCCGGCTTGGGTTCAACCCAACCAGATTTCCGGTTCAGATCCAATCCGAACTTGCTCCCGCTCTTAGGTGTGTAACCCCGCAGGCTCTTGGCAACTTGGACACGATTAGAGTCCGGCTCTCAATCGATCAGCAGTAGCGGCTCCTAGCAGAACGTGCTGACTCCCAGGTACCAAAGAGTCATGATGACTTGCCTTTTCAATGCGACTTACGTCCGGGTCCCTTTTGCCTCACGATATGCCTTATCACACTATAGGCGAATATTTGCCATCCCTTAAATAGTCCGACTCTCTTCTCGATCCGACATAAGTGATTCATCCGACTAACTCTTAGTTGATCGCCTCGGTTAACACTTAACCGAGTCGTGCATGGCCATGCTTTCTGAATCATATCTTCTGAGAGGGTCCAGAGAATATCTCTCCAAGTGGAGGGGCAAAATCCCATCTTGGTTATTCACATCACACAACTTGATTCTCAGTCGACCCGAACTCTGCCTTTATAACTGCCCAGTTACGGATCAGAGTTTGACAGAACCTAAGTTGGTGATCCTCAACTCAGACTATGTAATAACCTTAGGTCTAAGGATTACATTGATTGAGATATACAAATTACAACTTGTTCGATGTACCTCAATATGGGTCAATCCGACTCGCTAAACTCTTTAGACAAATCTGTGTAAGTTGAAATAGCATCTCCATGCCCATGACAAGTGGAACCGAGTCATCAAGCCAACTTTCACATTGGTCTAAGTTGTGTGTCCGGCACAACCTCAATGACCAAGGATATTTAGTAGAAACAACATGAATGTCTAGTTCTACAACCGAATCACATATTCAATGATACACATCATATGTTTATATAAAGACAACTTTACATCTTTATGAATACAATGGGAAATATCATCATACATGATTGCCTCTAGGGCAGATTCCCAACAGTCTGTGTGTACCTTGCATAACTTGATATCACCCTGATCCACGAACTGGCGAATCAGGTGATACCGCATGAGTATGTGCTTGTTCTTCTGGTGTTGTCTAGGTTCCTTGGCTTGTGCAATAGCACCATTGTTGTCACAATACACGTCTAACGGATTGGACGAGACCTGAACCACACCAAGATCCATGAGAAAATTCCTCATCCAAACAGCTTCCTTTGCTGCCTTCGAGGCGGCAATATACTCAGCCTCTGTTGTAGATGCAGACACAGTCTCTTGCTTGGAACTCTTCCAGCTCACAGTACCTCCGTTTATAATAAACATGTATTCGGATTACGAACGAGAATCATCAGAGTCGGTAAGATAACTCGCATCCGTGTAACCCTTTACACTGAGTTCATCTTCACCACCATAAACCAAGAACATATCTTTAGTCCTTCTCAAGTACTTTAGGATATTTTTAGCCGCTGTCTAGTGGATTTCTCCAGGATCAGCCTGGTATCTGCTCACAACACTTACAGCATAGGAAACATCCGGCCTAGTACAAATCATGGCATACATGATGGATCCGACTGCAGAAGCATACAAAATCGCACTCATCCGACTTCGCTCATCAGTTGTCGAAGGACACTGAGTCTTGCTAAGTTTTACACCATGGGACATCGGTAAGAACCCCTTCTTAGACGATTCAATGTTGAACTTCTTCAACACTTTGTCCAAATAAGTACTCTGACTCAATCCAATGAGCCTTCTTGATCTATATAGATCCAGATTCCGAGGATGTATGTTGCCTCACCCAAGTCTTTCATTGAGAAACTCCTTTCCAATGATTCCTTGGTTTCTTGCAACATCTAGACATAATTTCCAATCAGTAATATGTCATCCACATTTAAGATTAGAAAGTTTACTTTGTTCGCACTAAACTTCTTGTACAAACAAGAATCATGATCATTCTTGATGAAGCCAAACGATTTGACTACCTCATCAAAGCGAATATTCCAACTTCGAGATGCTTGCTTCAATCCAGAAATGGATTTCTGAAGTTTGCACACTTTGTTAGCATTAGCCGAATCGACAAAACCCTCGGGCTGTATCATATACACGTCCTCGGTTAAATTTCCATTAAGGAAAGCCGTTTTGACATCCATCTGCCATATCTCATAGTCGAAATAGGTTGCTATAGCTAACATGATCCGAACTGATTTAAGCATCGCTACGGGCGAGAAAGTCTCATCGTAATCAACTCCTTGAACTTGTCGGAACCCCTTCGTGACAAGGCGTGCTTTATAGACGGAAACATTTCCATCCATATCAGTTTTCTTCTTAAAGACCCATTTGCACTCGACGGGTCTTGCCTTCGTCTCGCGATCAACCAAGTTCCAAACTTGATTTTCATCCATGTACTTTACCTCGGATATCATGCCTCCAAGCCATGACTCGGAATCAGATCCCACCATCGCTTCTGAATAATTCACGATTCATCAACATCTTGATAAACACATCACGAACACTTCGTAATATCACGATCTTCGTAGTCAGTCTTCTGTCGGCTCAGCTACCACGACCGGCTCAACCTCCAAGGTTTTTGCCGACTTGCTACTAGCCGGTTCCTCTCGAATTTCTTCGAGCTGCACCGTGCTCCCACTTACTCCCCGACTGAGAAACTCTTTCTCAAGGAAGACACCGTTCCGAGCGACAAACAATTTGCCCTCTTCTCGGTTGTAGAAGTAGTAACCCAAGGTTTCCCTCGGATACCCCACGAAAATACACTTATCCGACTTGGCCGTAAGCTTGTCCGACTGAAGTCGCTTGACAAATGCTTCATAGCCCCAATCTTAAGAAAAGATAAACTCGGCTTTTTGCCTGTCCACATCTCATGCGGTGTCTTCTCTACCAATTTTGATGGTACTCTGTTTAGTGTGAACGGCGCTGTTTCTAGACAATAACCCCAAAATGATAAAGGCAGATCTGTCCGACTCATCATTGATCGTACCATGTCCAACAACGTTTGATTCCTCCTTTTCGGAACACCGTTCCTTTGCGGCGTTCCTGACGGAGTAAGTTGGGGAACTATTCCACAAATTTTCAGATGGTCATCAAACTCATGGATCATGTACTCGCCTCCTCGGTCTAACCGAAGAAACTTTATTTTCTTGTCGAGTTGATTTTGTGCTTCATTCTGGAATTCTTTGAGCTTTTCAAAGGCTTCTGACTTATGTTTCATCAAATAGATATATCCATACCTACTCAAATCATCAGTGAAGGTAATGAAGTACTCATAACCACCTCTGCCTGTCGTGCTCATTGGTCCACGTACATCGCTATGTACTAATCCCAACAAGTCGGACGCCCTTCCACAACTCTTTGCAAAAGGTGTCTTGGTCATTTTGCCGAGTAGGAAAGATTCGCATGTCTCGAACGACTCCAAGTCGAACGAAGTTAGGAGTCCATCATCATGGAGCTTCTTCATGCGTTTCCAACTTATATGACCAAGCCGACAGTGCCAAAAGTAATTCATATTCAGATCATTTGGTTTCAACCTTTTAACATTTATTTTATAAACCGACTCACCATCAAGATTCAAAATAAATAACCCGTCCTGGATGGGTGCAAAGCCGTGGAACATATCATTCAAATATAAATAACAACCATTATACTTGATATTCAACTCATAGCCTTGCCTCATCAAACATGAAGCAGAAATAATGTTTCGACTGAGCACTGGAACATAATAACAATTATTCAGTTCCATAATGAATCCGAAAGGTAAATGAAGTTGCATCGTGCCGAATTCCAACGCGGCAACTCTTGCTTTGTTGCCGACTCGAATATCAACCTCGCCTCTTGCTACGCTCCTAGTTCTTACCAGTCCCTGCAACAAGTTGCAGATGTGAATAACTGATCCGGTATCATATACCCAAGAACTATTAGGTGCATCAGCAAGATATATGTCTATAACAATGCAAACAAGTGTACCTGAGTCGAAAGTCATACCTCCACTCTTTGCTTTATCAGCCAAATACTTGATGCAGTTCCTCTTCCAGTGGCCATCCGCCTTGCAGTAGAAGCAAGTGGATCCGGCTAAAGGTGATGGGTTAGTCCCTGAAGAAGTGCTTGGGACTGGGTCCTGAGCCTGCTTTTCTCGCGACTTATCCTTCTTCTTAGTCCAAGAACTCTTCTTGAACTTAGCCTTATTCTGCATCATCAACACTTGACTGGCGTCCTTCTTGAGATCCACCTCTGCCTGCTTGAGCATCCCATGTAATTCAGTAAGCTTCTTATCCATACCATGCATGTGGTAGTTCGAAATGAACTGCCCATATGCACTAGGAAGAGAGTTCAGAATTCTATCTGTAGCAAACTCTTCGCTAATGGGGTAGCCAAGCCTCTCCAGATACTGCACGTAACCAACCATTTTGATCACATGCGGACTCAATGGATCACCATCCTTAAGCTTGCAACTCAGCAAAGCCTGAGAGACTTGATACCTCTCAGTCTTCGCCTGAGCCTGGAACATACTTTTGAGGCTTTCGATCATATCGTAGGCCTCAACATGCTCGAACTGCTTTTGCAAGTCCGGTTCCATGTGAGCAAGCATAAGACAGCTAATATCCGTGGACTCATCCTTAGCCCGACGGTAGGCATTGGTGGCAGTGACAGTCGCATTCTCATTCGGCTCATCTGGAAGTGGGTTGTCTAGGACATGGTCCTTCTTTTCTTGTTTGAGAACAATTCTTAGATTTCAATACCAGTTGGTAAAATTAGTGTCGTTCAGTTTATATTTCTCAAAAATGGTTCTCAACACAAAACCGGATATCTAAGAGTGACTGCTACTTGGTGCCATGATCTACAACAGAAATATGCAAAACACTTAAGACATGTATTCATAAAAGAGCAAGCATATTAAACACTTTAATATTTTATGCTCCCACTAGAACCAACACCCTCCGATGGTTGCATAGTGATTCAGGATCCTAAATAAGCAAGTCGGCTAGTGAGCTTTAGCATCACCGCTAGCTGCCAAGTGATCTAGGTAGACAACTCCTTGTCAATCGCATATCATATGACTCCTGTTGGACGGGTGGCATCACATGCCCCGGCTCCCATCCGACTTTTCCCCGAGGCCCAAAACTGTTGTGATAGACCCGTCTAGTTTACCGAGTGTTTCCACAGTAAGAGTCCGACTCGAACCCACCTAGTTGTAAAGAATTGGCAGCACCTCAATTTTATGAGCCCACTACCAAAAATGTCTGACTTGTGATGGTGCAAACACTGGCGGAAAAACCGACTAGACCTTCTTTGAGGGATTAAATTTTACCGACTATCTAATAGAGGTAAAACAGAGACATAACAATAACACAGAATAAAGAAATTATAATGTGAAACGGTATGACTTCCTTCATGGCAATCTCCATATCCATAAAGCCTATAATCCGACTCGTGCCAACTCTTGTCACTTGCCGTCTTACACCATGTCGCCTACATGTACATCGCCTTGCATGCCATCCAGGTTCTCCAAACAGCTGCACTAGTTTAGTAAAGTAAATTACAAGGAGAACCCGACACGCAGGTCGTTATACAACAATATGACAGCACCTAGGCTCCAGCCGGCTGGCAAAAACCATGATACACAGATCACGTATGAATTACACACATACATCACATGCACATGAACCATACCATTCACAACTTCCTGCAAAAACAAGTTATGCATAGATACACTATCTACCGGTGTTGTGAAACTCGCAACGACGTCTAACGCGCTATAACGCGCCTGATAATTTTTCCGAAAACGTAGATCTCATCTACGATCCGAACATGGATTCCGACCATCGTTCCGACTCGATCAAACTCTTTGATCTTCGATCACCGCATCTGGATTTACGTGTCAGAGTCTACCCCGATGATGGAAGCCAACTGGTAGGGGTATGTCGTTCCACGACCTCAGCAGTATGATCACGGAAAAATAGATCTACCATTCCTCGAGTACAGTTGATCCAATCAACCTCGTACAAAACCGGTCTATCTCATAGATCGACCACCAAAACAGCATATAGATCACATCTACAGCCAACCGCATATCACATATGTGAGATCTCGAGCCTAAAACCAGAAGATATCGCTATGATACCACTGTTGGGCCACACAGACATAAAACAAAACTTTTTCCCTCTAACGTGGTGATCCCAAGATCCAGCTGAGGTAGAAGGCCACGAGGTTTACCACTAGACGCGCAGTTGCGGATTACTAATGTAGCACGTCAGTTGATGCAGTGCAGTCCTTTGCGATCCGAACGTCCTGGTGCTGATCGTACAACACCTCTGCTGGTATCCACACGTACAAGGAGGAGCACCGGCGGCGAACTGCTAGGTTCGTTACGACGGCAGGACTGCTATGGATCTAGGGTTTTCAACACAAGGAATGACCTAACCGATCAACGATTAACCCTTCTGGTTTGCTGTGCTCCACTATATATAGGGAGTGAACGTGGGCTCCACTCCCGTGGCCCATTCACTAAAGCCCATATAACACTAGTCACCGTGAGTTCAACTCACTAACTCAGTCATAATCTGTCTTGGGTCCAACCCAACCAGATTTCCGATGCAGATCCAATCCAAACTTGATCCCGCTCTTAAGTATGTGACCCCGCAGGCTCTTGGCAACTTGGACACGATTAGAGTCCGACTCTCAATCGATCAGTCAGTAGCGGCTCCTAGCAGAATGTGCTGACTCCCAAGTACCAAAGAGTCATGATGACTTGCCTTTCCAATGCGACTTACGTCTGAGTCCCTTTTGCCTCACGATATGCCTTGTCAGACTATAGGCGAATATTTGTCATCCCTTAAATAGTCTGACTCTCTTCTCGATCCGAGATAAGTGATTCATCCGACTAACTCTTAGGCGATCGCCTCGGTTAATACTTAACAGAGTCGTGCATGGCATGCTTTCCAAATCATATCTTCCGAGAGGGCCCAGAGAATATCTCTCCGAGTGGAGGGACAAAATCCCATCTTGGTTATTCACATCATGCAGCTTGATTCTCAGTCGACCCGAACTCTGCCTTTATAAGCCGATTATAGATCATTGATGTAACCTAAGTCGGTGATCCTCAACTCGGACTATGCAATAATCTCAGGTCTAAGGCTTACATTGATTGAGATATACAAATGACAACTTATTTGTTGTACCTCAATATGGGTCAATCCTAATCGCTGAACTCTTTAGACGAATCTGTGTAAGTTGGAATAGCATCTCCATGCCCATGACAAGTAGAACCGAGTCATCAAGCCAAGTTTCACATTGGTCTAAGTTGTGTGTCCAGCACAACCTCAATGACCAAGGATATTTAGTACAAACAACATGAATGTATAGTTCCACAACCAAATCACATATTCAATGATACACATCAGATGTTTATACAAGACCAACTTTATATCTTTATGAATACAATGGGAAATATCATCATACATGATTGCCTCTAGGGCATATTCCCAACAGGCGGCATTGTCTTCTCCAGCAGGGTGACGGCTCGCAGCGGCGCACAGCGGGAAGGTGTGGTGAAGGGCGAAGATGGCCGCAAAGATCGTTGGGGGTGGCGGATGCCCTCCTGGCTTGATTTGCGGTCAGATCTAGGGATTCCTCGGGCTCGTTTGGGCCGGAGGAGGACCCGCTCATTCCGATCGCCGGAAGCCAATCGGCGGTGTGGGGACTGTTGTGCTGGTTTGTCTTCAATAAAGGTGGTCGTCCTTGGATTCCCCTCTCTCCGTGATGAAGAACTACCTCTCTGCGATCTTGGGTAGACTACCGAGTTCCGGAAGACTCCGTCGGTGAATTCCAAATGGACGACATGCCTGGAGTTCGCCGCCACGGACGGTGTTTTGGGCGCGCGCAACCATGTTTTTTGCTGGCTGTTTGGTTTCAAAGGTGGCGTTGTGAAGCTCTGCGATCTGTTGCCATTAGGGGACATGCTTGGTTCCACGGTGAAGTCAGATGCGAAGAATGGCACGGAATCCGGGAACTGAAGACTCACAATGGAAGTTTGATTCCTGGGATGTAGGGTTTCTGGCTTGGTGTTTTGTGATTTGGAGCAGCGGAATTGGCAAGCGGGGGCGGCAGCGCAGGAGGAATTCAATGTCTAATCATGCTAGGTGAAAACCCAAGGTCTGGCATTAACTGGTTGTGTCTGGCAATGACCTTGTTGAAGGCATTGTTTTGTGTGAGCGGGCTTTCTCCAGGGTGAAAACCTATGGTCTTTGATCAGGGCGATGACGAAACTTGAGCACTGTTTCCTTATTGGAGGCATCGCTTTTGGATTTGTTGGATTCCTGGTGCTGTTCTGGTGATGTTTTGTCCGCTGTTTTAAGGATCTGATCACTGTAGCATGACTTTTTTTTGTAATTCTTCTTTCTTTTGTTGATTGTGTGCATCCATAATACCAATAGGGTATTGCATTGTTATAGAGGTTGGATGTAATTGGTATCTCTTGATATTAATATATGCTCCTTTCCAAGAAAAAAAATGTGAAGGAGCTCATGGCCAATGGAGAATCTATGGCCATGGCTCTTGGCTCAGCTAGGACATGTTGGCACGTGTAATGTACATGCGGCCGTGGGCATTCCTAGAGAGCGGAGGAGAGAGAGAGAGAGGGGGGAGGGGGGAGATAGATAGATATAGAGAGACATCACATCCATGCGAATTTGTGAGCAGATGGTGATAAAGAGGTAACAACTGCAGTGATTTATTTTGGCATGTTAGTCATGCCAAGGGAGATAGAGAGGTAACACATGTTTGGTTTGATCTCCTACGTGTGCTGGATATTCCTTCTTTGCTTCCATCTTCGTATTCACTTGGTTCTTCATCACTTTTGGTTCTTTGTTCAATATATATTCATCATGTGTTTTTTGATCTTTTTTCTAAAATGGATATTACTTGTGTTGACTATTATCTGGATGTTGACATGTGGCTGTGATCCATAAGATTAAATGGACCATGAGCCATAATAAAATCTAACATTCTCGGTTAAGAAATATAAGAGTTTCGCAATTCACTTAGAAATTGACGCTCCCAAAAGAATTTTACTAACTCCATCGTGCCTTAATGTTTTCCTTGATGTGCAACAGACAACTCAAGTCATTGGTACATCGGCGTATGGTACAACAAAATTTCAAAGCAGACACCAGTCTGGGTCGCAAACAGGGACTATCCAGTCTCTAGCCCAGAGTCATCACGCCTTACCATATCAAGCGATGGCAACATGGTCCTAGCAGACAATCAAGCTCGGCAATAATCTGGTCTACCAACGTAACCAACATCGGATCTGTCCAAACGGTTGGCGTCATCCTTGACACGGGCAACCTGGTCCTAGCAGACGCGTCAAATACCTCCGTCGTGCTGTGGCAGAGCTTCGACCACTTGGCCGACACATGGCTTCCCGGCGGGAAGCTCGGGAGGGGCAAGCTCACCAGCGGGAGCACACGCCTAGTCGCATGGAAGAGTTACAGTGACCCAGCTCCAGGGCTGTTCTCCATTGTACTGGACCCAAATGGCATGAGCCAGTACTTTGTCATGTGGAACAGCACCCAGCAGTACTGGACCAGCGGCAACTGGACTGGCAGCAGCTTCGCCGGCGTGCCGGAGATGACACCCGCCGACGCCTATCCCACCTCGATGTATCGGTTCGACTACGTTGACGGCGCCGACGAGAGCTACTTCACGTACACCATCACGGACGACTCTATCCTGTCACGGTTTCAGGTGGACGTGACGGGGCAGATCAAGTTCATGACGTGGGTGGAGTCTGCCGGCGATTGGATGCCCTTCTGGTCGCAGCCCAAGGCCCAGTGCGACGTCTACTCGCTCTGTGGGCCCTTCAGCGTGTGCGCCGACAACTCGCTGCCGTCGTGCAGGTGCCTCCGCGGCTTCCGCGAGCGGCGGCCGCAGGCGTGGCTGGACGGCGATCACGCGGCAGGCTGCTCCAGGGACACCGCGCTGCAGCAATGCGGCGCCGCGCAGAAGGGGGAGAAGAAGGACGGGTTCTACGTGATGCCAGACGTGAAGCTGCCGAGCGACGGGGAAGGCGTGGTGGCTGCAGAAAATGCTGACGAGTGTGAGCTCGCGTGTCTCGGAAACTGCTCCTGCACCGCTTACTCTTACAACGGCAGCTGCTGGCTCTGGCACGGAGGCTTCATCAATCTTCAGGACATGAGCAGCCTCGGCGCCGGAGGCGGCACGATTCTGATCCGCCTGGCTGCGTCAGAGTTCTCTACCATCGGGAACAAGAAGAAACTGATCATCGGTGTCGTCGCCGCCGCGGTTGTGGCTGCGGTCACCGTCGTTGTTCTTGTCTCGGTGTTCGTCCTGAGAAGCACAAGGGTGAAGGCCCTTACGAGGGTCGAAGCAGGTTCCCTGACGGCATTCACGTACCGCGACGCGCAGTCTCTGACCAAGAAGTTTTCTGAAAAGCTCGGCGGTTGCGGCTTCGGGTCGGTGTTCAAAGGTTCACTCCCGGACGCCACGGCGACGCCGGTCGCGGTGAAGAAGCTGGAGGGCGTCCGTCAGGGCGAGAAGCAGTTCCGCGCGGAGGTGAGCACCATCGGCACGATCCAGCACGTGAACCTCATCCGGCTCCTCGGGTTCTGCTCCGAGGGGACACGGCGGCTGCTCGTCTACGAGCACATGCCCAACGGCTCCCTGACAGGCACCTCTTCGGCTCTGGCTCCAGCCATGGCGATGGCGTCGTCCTGGGCTGGGAGGCGAGGTACCAGATCGCCCTGGGGATCGCGAGGGGATTGGACTATTTGCACGAGAAATGCAGAGACTGCATCATACACTGTGACATCAAGCCCGAGAATATCCTCCTCGACGACGCGCTCGTCGCGAAGGTGGCGGACTTCGGTCTGGCGAAGCTCATGGGCCGCGACTTCAGCCGCGTGCTGACGACGATGAGGGGCACGGTCGGGTACCTCGCGCCGGAGTGGATAGCCGGCACGGCCATCACGACCAAGGCGGACGTCTACAGCTACGGCATGATGATTTTCGAGATCGTGTCGGGCAGGAGGAACGCGAGGCGGCGACCGGACAGCAGCGCGGTGGATTTCTTCCCGGTGTTGGCCGCGAGGATGCTGGCTGAAGGGGACTTGGAAGGCGTCGTCGACATCCGGCTGCTAGGAAGCGACGTGGACTTGGCTGAGGTGGAGAGGCTCTGCAAGGTGGCGTGCTGGTGCATCCAAGACGACGAGAGCGCTAGGCCGTCCATGGCGTCGGTCGTGCAGGTTCTGGAAGGGCTGGTTGAGGTCAGTGTGCAGCCTGTTCCGAGGTCGCTCAAAATCCTAACGAATCAAACAAATACTAACCTGGTATTCTTTTCGGGGTTACTACCACCAGAATAAGACTGGGTCCACGCCGCGAAACCATGTACTCCGTACTACTTATATGATGTACAAAAGCGTGTTTGTATTCACTGAATTTTGCTGATGCCGCTAGCCATATTGTGAACTTGTACAGTAACGGTAATACTCCCTCTGTTTCAAAATATAAGATGTTTTAGGTTTGTGAAGAAAATGAATCTAGACTACTTTTAGTGTGTAGATTAATTTCAAAGTTGAGTGAACCTACGTACTAAAATAAGTCTAGATTCGTCTTCTTCATAAACCTAAAACATCTTATATTCTGAAACGGAGGGAGTAGTATGCAATAAAATTTCGTGTCTGCTGCAACGTGCATTTGTCATTGATAACATAAATGGCCAGTTAATCCTCTATTTTTTTTCTCGAATAGGACTCTAGCAATAAAAAATCTTCGTTGCACTTTAGTGTAAATGGTTCTATACTTAAAATATGCAAACTAATTCTTTTGTACTACTAAAGTATGTCGTGATGATCTATACTAGTCCTCAAAACTTCAAATTGATTATTTGAAATTTATATATTTGCACTAGCTGCTTTTTTATTATTGAATACATTTTTCATATTTTTTCATGCATTATACTATTCTGTAAGCCCAGCTTTGCATATTTTTGTTTGTGAAGAACTTTCTGGCCCACCAGGACCATCAACATGGCTCGAGTTATCTAATAAGTTTTGGGCTTAGCTGGGACATAGTTCTACACAAGTAACGTATTGTTGTGTATTCGCATCGAAAATGTACTATTTTATTCTTTGGGAAAGACAAACAACAAAGTTTATTGATCGGATAAAATCAACACATCATTCGGTAACTTCCTAATGAAAGAACCAATGGATCATGAACCCAAATACAAGCACTATCAAAATTGAAAGCATCCTTATAATTCTTTAAAAACACGTAACTGAAACCACACCATAAAATATTACAACCATCATAAATGGAAGCAAGTGACACCATAGGAAAATCTTTATTGTCAACAATATCCATCACTTGCGAACAATCGGTTTGGGTTACAAATATCATGTACAAGAACAAAACCTTCTTTGAATGCAATATCTTTGGTCACTCAGGCATCAACCACATGTAGGAGCGGATCCAACAAGTGTAATGGTTGAAAAAAACCTACTCTAAGATTTCAGCCTAGCATATATGCCAAGGACAAAAATTCTCTATCCATGTATAACACACAATATTGGTTGCCTCATCCTAGAAAAACTCTCTACGGACTGATGACGAGAAAATGGATCAAGAAAATACGTGTGTACACCATATAGTCAAATAGTATTATTTAAGAGTAAATTCCAGTTTTACCCCCTAATTTCACATTTATGACAGTATTTACCCCATTTAACAGAATTTCCTTCCATTTACCCCATTTAGCAAATTTAGTGCCAGATTTTACTCCCTTCAAACTTTCACATATTATATCAAGTACGATACGGGTCAACATGGCTAGCTGACTTGCTACATCGAGGACCAGCATGCATGTGTATGAGCAGATCAGTCGCCAAGTGCTCCCACGATCCACACCTATGTATCATCACCTCACCATCTTAGCGACGTGCGAGAGACAGCCGAGGACATGTAACCTGCTAGCCTTGCTCCAGCACCGGCGTACATGGATTTCTATGTGTAGCACCATCTCCGCCGCCAGCAATGGCTCCGACCGTGCCAGTCGTCTCAAGTGATACGGTGCAGACGATAAAACATCGCTATGTCCTGTTGCGCTTGCGTTAGACCGAGACACTTGAGATACTGCATGGGCAAAAGCAGCGGACCTCCAGAGACATGCATATGAATGACAGGTGAACCAGGATGACCATCTCTAGCTCACTTCCTATACACGTGTGTAGACGTATTGCAGCATGTGAGCGCGTATTGTTGACGATGTACACGGATTACTCGCTTAGTGTTGTCCTAGAGAGGCCGATGATGAGTTTCTCATCGGGAGTCATCTTCCTAGCGTCATTGGTGGCCTTGTACCATCCCATTGTTGAAGACTGCGATTGAGATCATGCCTCATTGAACGGGTAAAAGTTTTAAGGGGTAAGAACCGGCACAAGTTTCCTTAAATGGGGTAAATGGAAGTATTTTTTGTTAAATGGGGTAAATATTGTCAAAATTGTGAAAATAGGGGGTAAAAAATGGAATTAACTCATTATTTAAATGCATAAATGCATAAAGTAAGGAAAATGGTCAAACATTACAGGCTAGCTTGCCTTCCATTGCTCGCTCGCTTAAGCTCATCCGTGCATATGCCTCGCCTGCCGCTCGCTGTCGGACGCCCGCATCGCCGGCCGCTCGCCTATGTGTCCCTCGGCTCCGGGCGCTCGACATACACCCTGGTATAGATGGTGTTGTCTAGTTCCGCACGGCAGCATAAGTTTATCTTCATGCTTCACTTCTCCTATTCGGCTGCACCACCAAGGTGAGAAAAGAGGCAAAGTTCATAGCATATATCTTGCATACATTACTCTAGCTTGCCCAAACTAAATTGCCCCTTGATTTGGTTCTGACGGTGATCATGATCCCATGATGATACAAATCAAGATAATAAACCAAATCCTAAATTTGGCCTCATGGTGAGCTTTGGTCCTATGATGATACAAATTAGGTGAAAATAATAAAATACGTCTTTATTTGGTCACATGATGATCTTGATCCCATGTTGATACAAATGAAGGATAGAATTAAGTTCATCTTGTTTTGGCCTCATGGTGATTTTGTCACCATGTTGGTACATATCAAGATATACTCCTCCATTTACCATAAAATCATTATCCTTGGTTGACATGAATCAAATAATTTATAATTATCTTATAAGGTGTGTGATACATAATTTATGCATGGTTTAGTCTCATATCACTAAACTAAAATTTGACAATTGGCATAGGTTATCTCATCAAATATGTTGCACATGATATATGTTCTATGCATAGTTTAGTCTCATATAACTAAACCAGATGATAATTTTAATTATGCCATGCAAGATGCAAATTTATATATACTCTTGTTTGGTTACATGACACACTCTATGCTATGTTAGTGAAAATACAAGCAAGAGAAATTACCCTACTCCACTCTGTTATGCTACACATGGCCATATTGTTACATGGCTCTAATGATAATACAAGTCAAGTAAAAAACTTCTTGAAACATGTTCGTATTGATATTTCACTAGTAATCACCTATTCACACATGACATAGGGATAATATAAAACTATTGTATTAACATAGGTGTGGAAACCATGTTACACCACCAAGTTGCATACACGCATAAGTTCAACATGCATATAAATTGATATATACTCTTGCTTGGTTACACTACAGGAATACATTCTATGCTATATATGTTAGTGACAATACAAGCAAAGAGGAACTACCATACTCCACTCGGTTATGCTACATGGTGCTAGTTAGAATATGAAGGAAGTGGAACTTTATTAAATATGTTTACATAAACAAAGGAAAATTCCGTACGACCCTTGTTGCATATATAGGTGTTGAAATCATATTACACCATGAAGTTTCCTGCATGCATTCCATATATATATGTTAAGCATGCTTATAAATTGATAATATACGTTCAGTTTGGTTACACTATGGTCCTATATTCTATGCCATGTTAGTGATAATACAAGCAATAAAAAAATTCATACTTCACTTTGCTATGTTGTACACATGGGCACAATGTTGCTACGTGATGTTAGTACTAATACAAGTGAAGTCAAACTTCTCATAAATATGAAATCCAAAATCATATAAATATTTAACTAGTTCCACTTAGTCACTTGTTCATATATAACATACTTAGGACTATTGAAAACTAGCACTAATACAAATTCATGTTGGAAGATAACCTACATGTCATAAGATAATCTCGTACAGATTAAAACTAAACCATGCATTCCCTTCATATAGGTGCATATATCCATACAAACTAAACTATAACTAGGATCATAGCCTAGGTCACTTGCACTAAAATAACATAGTGCACTTGAAGAGATTAAAACTAAAAAATATGCAATTCTCTCATATACGTGCATATATCCATGCAAATTAGTAACTAGGGTCACAACCTATGTTATTTGCACTAAACATATCATAGTGCATCATGAAATTCATATAACATCCCCATATGTTAGCTTGGCTCAGTGATATATACGGTGTCATCACCAAGTAAACCAAATATTTGCTTCATTACATGTATGCATATAAAAATGATATGCATGATAAAATCGACTAATAAATAGAGTTGTGCCCTATATTGAATAGATGCTCATGCATGTAGAAATCACATGTATCATAAAATCAACTCATAAATAGAGTTATGGCCATGCTCCACACATGCTCATGCATATAGAAATCATATGCATGATAAAATCGACTCATAAATAATGTTATGCACTATATTCCACACATGCTCTTTGGCCAGTTAGTTAACCATTTAAATAGATTTTCATATGATAAAAAAATAAACACCACTCACAAATAAATCTACAATGGTTAATGAGCTATGGGGAATTAGCCAAGGCATGCAATGATATATGCATGAACACTATGTACTATTAACATTGGTGCAAGTGAATAATATCACTATTAAAATGCCATATGCTGCAAATAAATCAAACCATCATTATCATGCTACACATATGTTAGCATTGAAAAAATTGAAGGCTTCCCGGGCCATGCTGGCATAGACGGCAACGAGGGGGACTTCTATTTATTTTTGTAGTAGTCATGTGTTGTAATGCTATGTAATAGATATGTTGGAATTCTTAATCAAGCGTTTTCTCTAAAAAAAATGTAATTGGAAATTCTTTTATGTAAATGTAAGAGTTCTGAAAATAAAGTACCTACAATGTTTGATCATTTTTCTTACTTTATGCATTTGCACATTTAAATTATACTTTTTGTCTCTATGACATGGGCGTGTATTTTTTACCCCAATTTCTCATAATCAAGACTTGGCATTGACCACATGGGTTAAAAAAATGTCTACCACCTCTACCTAAATCCACATTCCACTCCGCATCAACATTTTTTTGACACAAACGCTGACGCATCAACATGATCATTCTATTTGTTTGCTTATTGTTTCTATCCTTACTTTTTCTTCCTTATATTTTTCTTGCCGACACATAATTTATTGTGAGGGATGCAATAGACATAGCCAATCGAAATAGAGTCCTAACGTCTTAACCATGCACAAAATGCTTACTTTTCCACAAGATGACCAACCTAAATTTAGGACAAGTTCAACAAAACCTACACTTTTTAGTGAAACTGTTCCACCTATTTGTATGATATGTTTGTTTACCACCTGCCAAAATAGCTAGTTATGCATCCATTTGTGTTTTCCCGCATACACTCTATTTCCATAAGTACAAAAAGGATGCATTTGAAATAATTCACTAAGGACTATGCGCACATAGAAAAGTTAATTTGTATCCGGATTTTTTGCTTTAGTTGATCAATTGTTTTTGTGATTTTAGTCAATTATTTTGTCTTTGGTCCAAAATTGGTAAAGCTTTGTTGGATGAAATTAGTCTTTTATTTTCTTCTCATATACTCCTGTACTTCTGATTGGACAAATATACCTCTTATAAAACTTATCCCACTTACTGAATTAATCTTAATCTATCTCTTCATGCAAGCTATCCACGTTATCGCTTTTTATATTGTATATGGCTTTAATTAATTACCATACAACATCAATCGGGTACATTCTGAACCTTCAATACCTTTTGTGGGTAAATACACAACCATTCTACGTTGATTAAATTTAGCCTCCCTACTACTATGATCGGTTGGATTTTTCACGTCTCGTATGCGACTTTTATTTATAGAACAGAGTTTCCAAAGAGATCATGGTTGCAATTTGTGGGGTATACTTCTAAATAATGTGCACAAGTTGTAGTTGTGTTCATTTGTACTTTTTCGGTTTTGAATTTTTTATTTACTTTCTTTCACTTTAAGTGTAAAAATGGTTCCCTAGTTAAAATGAATTTTCGTATGTCTTAACGATTTATTCTAGTTTTCAAAACTTCATATTTGTTATCTGCTATTTATATATACACTAGTTGCTTTGTGCTATTGAACACATTTTTCATAACTTTTCACGTGTTTACCTTTTTGCAGACCGAAACTTTGCATTTTTGTGCTAAATATTTATTTGCCAATGAATATGTATTATACTTTTTTAATTTTTACACTTTATTTGTTTGAGTGTTTTGGGCCATGTGATTTAAGTCGATTAATGAAAAAAATCTAGCTGTCCGGGTATGCACGTGTAGTGGTGCTTTTTGGTGGGAAGATGTTATCTTTCTTGCACAGTAGTCCCTTCATATTACTTAGGTTCGGTCAAGATCAAACTTTATGAAGTTTGACCCATTATATAGAAAAATATATCAATAATTACTATAAAAATCAAAACAAGGTGAAATATATTTTATCACCAATATCCCTCCATCTATATCAATAGTTTGACCCATCATCTTATGCCACCAAAATCCCTCCATTCTAAAAAGGATGTCACAAATTTATCTAAATTTAAATGAATTTAGACACGTTTCAGTGTCTAGATATATCTAATTTTTAGTAAATCTAAGACATCTTTTTACATCGGAGGGAGTATCATATTAGATACATGTGGTAATGTAAATGTTACTAATATTTTATCATATATACTTAGTCAAATATTATGAAGTTTTACTTTGACAACGTCCAACCGTGCGGAGTAATATGAAATATAGGGACTACTATACTAGCGAGCAGGGGCGGACCTAGGCTCAGGGCAACCAGGGCCATGGCACGGGTCGCAGCCCAAAATCCCACTTACCGTCTATGGAAAACAATTTGGCATGGGGCGTCGTGGTCGTCTCCTCGACTCCAGGGAGCGCTCGCAACTCGCGAGCAGAGTCTCCGCCAGGCTCCAGTCCTCCTCAAGCGGCGCCACCACTCCACACCGACGAGGCGACGAGCCACACCGGCAGGCAGCCCTCCTCCATTCCTCCTCCTCTCCCTCAGATTCCCCCTGCCCAGCCACTTCCTGCTCTGCTCCCTCCGCCGACCCAGGGAGTCAGGGACTGCCCCGACCAGCCGACCGCCACCCCCTGCGGCCTCCCCCTGCGCGTGCCCTCCCTGCCCCTGCTTGGATGCGCCGCGCCGCCGCGTGTCGCCTCGCCCAGCTCCTGTTCCTCTCCCTTCCCACCTGTTAAATCGGTGGCAGCCTGATGGGTGGGTATTTTGCATCAGTTCTTCATCGGTTCATCACCTTTGTTTCAATTGGATGCATTGATTATTGATTTAAACTAATTTGTTGATTTGGTAAATGTTTGTAATCGATTCAATGTTGGTTGCAGGAACACAAGATGAAGAGATTTTATCCGTTGATCTCGAAACCGGACCAATCAACAAATGCAAATCCTCCAACCAAAGAAGCTCCTCAAGCGGAAGAAATTCCTCAAGTATAAGAAGCATCTGGAACTGATTCAACTTCCCAAAGTGGACCTTCGGCTTCAATCTCAAGTGAAGAAAGTGATAACCTTTCATATCGTGTTGCCAATGCTAATACTCGTCTAGTGTAACACCAAAAAAATATTAATCAAGGTTATCAATTCTAATCAGTCAAATTAGGGTTAACAAAAACTTTTATTAATTAAATCCATATGAATGCATGAATGCTTGAATGGACTTGTGTGATTGTTATGAATGGCAATGATTAGTTTAAATATGAAAACAACATCATCTAAATCATTTCCAAGTAGAATCAAATCAATAGAAATTCAAAAAAAAAAAGCAAATGTCATTTTGCCAATCTTGCTCACTAGACCACTTTGAGTGTTTCTAGTCCAAGATTTCAAACAGAAACAAATCCATTTCTTTTCACCCCTTGCTAGACTAAGTGAAAGTAAACTCAAGCCCACCTTGCAAACCCACAGAAATAGTTGGCAACCCTATTCAATTGACATTTGAAAATTGAATCTAGTTCATATGGAAAGATCATCATTTCTCAAAACCCAACCAAACCAGTGCACCTTGACAAATCCCATCAACCAGAGACTACCTAGTATGTGACTAGTACACCCACCAAGTTTCAACCAAAAATTCAAATATGAATTTATTGCGGCCATTTCATTAAACACTTGGAGACAGAAACCAAATTTGGCCAAACTTCACTGTTTTGAGCGGTAATTTGGCTAAACATTGTTCACCAATCATCCCTGTCTCCCCTAGTGCCAACCACTGCATTGACCCAACCTATCCCCTACCCAATGCGCCATGCCGAGCCTGCCCGAGAGCACCCTTGCCAGCCGACCATGGCTAGCTAGCCAGAGCAAGCGCCGCGCCTAGCCACCGTGTCTGGGAAGCACGCCACCATCCACCGCCATCCCCTGTCCAGCCCTCGACCCTTGCCAGCCACTAGACCACAGAGAACGCACGCGCCCATTTCTCTGCGACCATGCCGAGAGCGTGCCAGAGCGCCGCGCTCGACACGCTCACACAAATCGCGCCCCATCTTTGTCGCCCGCGTATGTGATTACCACTGTCCCAGGAACCTCCTAGACAACCCCGTTCGCCATCGCGTGACCCGTAGCCACTACGCGCCATCAAAACCGCCGTCGGTGCCGCTTAGAGCGTCGACCCGTTCCGACCGAACCGCACCGTCCCTTGCCGCGCCATCAAGATGTTGAGCACCGCCAGGAGACCGCACACCATCCCCTACCGTCAGCCATGCCCATAGCTCGCTGTAACCCCGACCCCGATGAGCTCATCCCGCACCCTTCGGTTCCCTCATCGCAGTATAAATAGAGGCCTTTCCCGTTTGTTTCCTTCACACCATTCCACTCCTCACCTCTCATTGATCGTGCCCACTTCTTCCCAGAGCAAGGCGAGCGTAGCATCGCCAGAATTTCGCCGGAGCCTGCCGCTGCTGGAGGAGAAGGGCATCGTCGATTGGAGCCACCCCAGGAGGAGTCGCCAGTAAAAGGAGAACCGCCGTTATCGACTTCGTCGTTCGCCCCCATCGCCAACCATCGCCTGAGCCCTGGTGAGCCGCCATAGACCCCCACTGGCCGCGCTAGGGTTCGAACCCATCGAGTTCTGTCCAGACGAGGATGATGGCCTTGAGCCATTGATCCTCGATCTAATCCTATGGTCGTAGTTAGCCCGTACCCCTTCGCACCCCCCATGTCTCAATGACTAGTGGGGACAACCACTTAACCGCCCGCGCGCGCTGTATTTAATTTAATTTTATCAGCTAATTTTAGTTCCCGCACGACCCAGCTCGTTTGAATTTAATTTTATCTATTTAGTTTCAAACCTAGTTCTGGTAGTAGATTCAAAATTCAATTCAGAGAGTTTCACTGAACCAAAATGCATGAAACTAATTTTGTTAGAGGATATGGAAATTCTTAATCCAAGCCCGTTGGATTCAAACCATTTGAAATGATAGATCACCTATGGTAAAAATAACAAGGCAGAGACTTTTCTGCATTCAAACATTTTTCAAAATTCAACCATAGATGCTTTTTAGTTGATTCCAACACTCAAAAATCACATTTGACAAGACCTTTCTGAATATATAAAAATATCTAGGTTTACTTGCAGTAGTAATGGACAACTAATAAAAGAATATCCCTTAGGCATTTCTAGTCACTTTAATCAATTAAAATAAAAAGGTTAAACCTTATTAAATTATGACACCACTTTATATCACATTCCCCAGTACTGAAATATGTGGTGATGACATGTGTCAACATGATCCCATATAAATTTGGAGAATATTAAATCTTAAGTAGTTTTTTAATGAGTAGAAATTAATTTTCTAAGTAAAATATATAAAACTATTGCCTTAATCCTTGTGATGATTGTGATGATGCTAGATCATCTAGTGTGAGCCTTTGTGTGCTTAATAGAAGTATTTAAGTATTGTTTGGTGATTGTGTACCTCGTATTTATTTATAGACGCTAATACCAACTAAGGAAACGAAGAGGAGGGAGAACACTACGAGGAAGAACCGAGGAGAACTTCAACCACTTCATTACTCAAGGCAAGCTATTAACTAAGCAATCCATCCTAGCAAGCTAACACTTGCAACTGTGAAAACTAGATAACCCATGCAATGCATTAGGCATGCCTTGGTTATATCATTTGATTATACCAAATCCCAGTTTTCCTTGCAAGCTTTATTCTTTTATTTTTTTATCAAAGCTTTTTAGTTATGTTTACTTAGTGACTCGTGAAGTGTTGGAAAGATATTTTTAAAGGTAGCATAAACAGCATAAAACTTGGCCTAAGTTAGGTAGATCTTGATGTCATCCTGAGGCATTATATTGAACTTAGATAAGTCACACTTGATTACCACCCCTCATTAGTGTTTACCACAATTGTAGTTGCTAGTGCTAAGCATAAAACTTGATCACTCTAGATGGGAATACTTGGTGAAAATGGTTATGAACACCTTAGAATGATGAGTCATTCTAATGAAATGTTTTGACATGTGTTAGTGAACACAAGGTGATTTTTATGATGAAAATGTTGAGGCATGAGCCTTAGCCCTTTATAAAACTGATGGTTGTCTGGATGCGATACCATTCCAATTTTATCATACAACCACAATACCTGAATTTGGGTAGGGCTTGACTGGAAGTTTATGTACCTTAGTATGAGTTCCCTTGCGGACGAGGTTTGAGCCGAGGCTACCTCATGAAGATTGACCACATGTGCAGTTCCCAAGATGACTGATGGTCATGGTTGGGAGGCCAAACTCATTGGAGAGGTGTCTATACCAGGGTGTGTAATTGAAAGGTTAGGATTGATTATCCGCATACTGAGTATGGTGAATTTAGGATTGTTCCTGATGGATGTATTGAATGTTGTGGTGAAAGTGTACCACCTCTGCATAGTGTCAAACTATTCGAATAGTCACGTCGGTGGTTATGGACAGTTGGAGTGGCCATACTGTTCTGTCGTCAGATGTTTTCAAAATGACTTGTGAAATGAATCATGACTTGACTTGACCACCACAGGGTTATGATATGAAAACTCAAGTTCCCACTTAGGTGTTATAAAACTTTAAACTAGTTTTATTTGCTTCTAAACTTCGATTAGAGATAAATCGGCCTTTTGTAAACAACCTAGAGCTTAGTATTCCTACTTGAAACCACTTTACCTATTAGTGATAGTTTGCGAGTACTTAAAGATTAATCATGGCTTTGTCCCTGGCTATTCCCGTGGCCAGACTATGAAGAGGACTATCAGGAGGATGGACCGCGGGAAGGTTACGACAACTAGGATCATCTCTCATCGTCAGCATTGCATGTGACCATGAAGATGGAGCTTCGCCCATGCTACCGTTATTACGTTATTCCGCTGCTTTGATTGTACTAAGACTGGATCATGAGATCCTTTATTTGTAAGACCTCTATTATGGTTTGTAATGGACGATGTACCATGATATCCAATCTGTTATGTCTCGTAAAAATGGTAATCCTTGTATTGCGATGTATGGCATAACAAGCATCTGGGATTAAAAATCCGGGTGTTGACAAGTTGGTATCAGAGCCATCCTGACCATAGGAGACCCTAGTTTAGAATGGACGCTTGAACCAAAAACTTAGTTTCAAAAAAAAGTGAGTATTTATGAAAACCTATTCTCATTCTTATCACTTAGATTCTTTCATGAAAATTCATGTTCCTCAAAAATTCTTGCAAACTTACATAAAAATTTGACACACTTGATCACTCTACTAACTTACTCATCCTACATTCTTATACATGGACGTGAAGTATAGCAAGTTATATCAGTTGGGAAATGGAGGAGATATCATCTTTGAGTGTGATTTGGACCAACTCTCGGAACTTCTGGAGCGCCCGCACCCCGAGTTCTTCGGAGCTCAGCTCAACGATCAGGAAGGAGGAGAATTGCAATGGCTGATTGTTGCAAGTCTCAGAGGGAAGATTGAAGCCCCACCTCGAGGAGTCTAGTTCACCTTAAGGGAGAACAACGCTAGATGGACTTGCGAGGCCATGCAGGAAGCTCTTGCCCGTCTGTGGGCAAAGCATCAATCAGATCAAGGGTACCTGCTTTGAGTTCTATCCAAGGCGTGATGTTATGGGACAGCCACTGGAGGCACCATATCACCCGGTGTTGAAGCATCAAGTGGACCACCTAAGCTTCAAGATGTATGACCGGCAGAAGGAATTAGACAATGTCCGTTCCTACGCCAACCACAAACATGCCATTGCAGTCAAGAAGGACCAGACCATCGCCATGCTTGTGAAGGATCACCAGTATCGTTGCCATCATCTTGACAAGAAGGAGCGCATCATTGCCCGCCTTCGTCACAGAGTGACAGACTTGGAGGATACCATCCATGAGAGGCACATGCATCTTGAGGAGAGGGAGAATGCAGGAGAAGATATCCATGGAGACCCCTATTCCTATCTCAGTGACGATGATGACTTCCTGGAGGATCAAGCCATAGACTTTTTCACCGATGAGGATGACTTCGCCTTCATTGATGATGATGATGATGAAGCCACTGATTCCGAGAAGTAGTAGCACTTGAGCACTAGCGTTAGTGAAGTTGTATCCAGTCCCATTGTATCGTAGTTTCACAGAATGGTTCTTAAAACCATTTGTTTCCTTGTTGTGGTGTGTGTTTGTATTGGGTGCTATGAATGAATGAATGAATGAAAAGCAAGTTGCTAGAAAAATCTGAGTCAAACTTCAATTTTTTTCTAAAACAAACCCCTGAACCTTAGAAATTCCCCTCTTTTCTCATGATCTATCTCAATCTTCAGATGCCTCGTGGAGGAAGCAGTTCATCCCCGGACCCAATGTTGCAAATCTTGCAAATGTTGGTTTCTGACTGTGAAGCTAAAAGAGCCAAATGTCAAGCCAACTTAGCCACCCTTCAACACATAGCTCGTATGGCCAACAAAAACCAAGGCCATGGAAACCAGGACAACCATGGATCCAAGCTCAAGAACTTTCATAATACCAATCCACCCGTCTTTAGTAAGTCTGAAGAGCCCCTAGATGCAGATGATTGGCTGCAGACCATGGAGAACAACTCATAAGTTGCATGAGTGGAGGCCAACGAGAAAGTCTTGCTTGCCACCCACTATCCGGCAGAGATGCAAGAGCTTGGTGGATCAGCTTTCGCGCCATGATAGGAGGAAAAATGATAACTTGGGATGAATTCAAACTCAAGTTCAGTAGAACCCATGTGCCACCGGGTTTGATGAAGAGGACGAGAGATGAATTCAGAGAATTGAAGAAAGGGAGGATGACAGTAGTTGAGTACCGTGACAAATTTCTGTCATTAGGTAGGTATGCACCCGATGAGATTGACATTGAAGCCAAGAAGAAGGAGGGATTCCTGAATGGTCTGCATGATGAGATGCAGACAGTGTTAGTCAATATCCCGTTGTCGACATTGAAGCCTTAGTGGATTACGCCATTCGGATGGAAGGCAAGATCAACCAGGCCAATGAGAATCATAGCGTAGAATGATGAATCAACCAGAACCCACCATACCCCAAAGTATCGCCCCAACCCGTCTACCGTATTTGCCCCAAGAAACAATAGACCCCCGTTGAACCGTCCAACCTATCCCAACCGTGGAGGAGGAAACCCAAGGCCCGGAGGAAACCACAACAACAACCCCGGCAACCCCAACCATTTCAATCGTGCACCGCCTAAGTTCAACAAAAACAATGTCACCAACAACACCAATACCACCCCAAGGACTAGAAGCAATGTTATGCCTGTTGCAGGAAAGGACAAGTCTTAGGTGACTTGTTATGAATGCGGAACCAAGGATCACTATTCCAATGAGTGCCCCAAGAAGCTTGCAGCATCCCCCAATGTGAATGCCCCAGCTCAGCAGCAGCGTCGTGTTCATCCTGGAAGAAGATTTGCCCTAGGGAATTCGCTCAACCGCAACGGCCATTTATTTCACATGAATGCTGAAGAAGCCCAAGAAGCGCTAGATGTCGTGTTGGGTATGTTTTTTGTTAACTCATTACTTGAAAGAGTGTTGTTTGATTCTGGAGCATCGCACTCGTTTGTTACAGAAGAATTTGCATGCACTAGTAAGATTCAACCAACAAAACTGAAGCATGTTATGATAGTTCAAATACCTGGTTCAACCACCAAAGCTAGACAAATTTGCAAGGACGTACCTATCAGAATCCATGGCATAGATTTTTATGCTAACCTAATAGTACTCGGAACCAAAGGTTTGGAAGTAGTACTAAGAATGGACTGGATGTCGAAACATAAAGGATTAGTCGACTGTGCCAAGAAAGCCATAACCATGACCAGTACAGCCGGAATATCAATAGAGCATGTATCTGAAACTTTGCCCCGTCAATTCAAGTGCAACAAGAGTCTATCCCAACCCCCCGTTGACCAAGTCAGAGTAGTCTGTGAATACCCCGACGTATTTCTAGATGTTTTGCCCGGTATGCCCCCAGATCGAGATATCATGTTTATCACTGAATTAATCCCTAGAACCGGACCCATAGCCCAGAGACCGTATAGTATGAACCCATCTAAATTAGTGGAGCTAAAGAAGCAATTGGATGCTATGCGGGAAATAGGACTGATTCAACCAAGTGCGTTGCCATGGAGATCACCTGTTTTATTTGTAGACAAGAAAGATGGAGGTAACCATTTGTGTACGGATTATCAGAAGTTGGATGATGTCACCATCAAGAACAAGTACCCACTGCCGAAGATAGAAGATCGGTTTGACCAGTTGACCAGTGCCAAAGTGTTTTCTAAGATTGGTCTTAGAACTGGTTATCATCAACTCAAGATTCGCGTAGAGGATATTCCAAAGAATGCCTTTACCACCAGATATGGACTGTATGAGTACACTGTCATGTCTTTTGGATTAACCAATGCCCCTGCTTACTTCATGAACCTCATGGATAAGATTTTTATGGACTTCCTGGATAAGTTTGTCGTTGTGTTCATCGATGACATTCTGATCTATTCCAAATCAGAAGAAGAACATGAGCTACACCTAAGGACCATCCTTGGAACCCTTAGGGAGCATTAGTTGTATGCCAAGTTTAGAAAATGTGAATTCTGGTTACAGGAAGTAGGATTCCTCGGACATATCGTGTCGGCCGGAGGAATTGCTGTTGACCCCTCAAAGGTTAAGGATGTTGAAGAATGGCAAGCCCCAACCAACCAAACCCAAGTTCGTGCATTTCTCGGATTAGCGGCAAATTACCGCAAGTTCATAGAAGGATTCTTGAGTATTGCAAGACCCATGACCCAATTGTTGAAGAAAGATAATAAGTTTGAATGGACAGATAAATGCGAAGCAAGTTTTCAAGAACTTAATAAGAGATTGATCTCAGCCCCAATCTTGATTATGCCTGATATCACGAAGCCTTTTGATGTGTATTGTGACGCATCCAAGATCAGCCTCGGATATGTGTTGATGCATGAAGGCAAAGTTATATCTTATCTATCATAACCGACATAACATGAGCAGAATTATCCTACCCATGACCTTGAACTAGCAGCCGTAGTTTTAGCCTTGAAGACATGGCGGCATTACCTTATGGGAAACCGTTGTGAGATTTATTCGGATCATAAGAGCCTGAAGTATATTTTCACTCAGAAGGAGATGAATATGAGGGAAGGAGATGGATAGAGCTAATCAAGGACTATGATCTAGACATCCACTATCACCCCGGTAAATCCAATGTGGTAGCAGATGCCCTTCGCAGATTGCCGCGTCGCTTGAATTCTATGATTCTGAAGGAGCAACCAAGTTTGCACAAAGAGATGGAAGATTTTAGAATGGAATTAGTAAGTGAAGGATTTTTGGCTAGCATAGAACTTCAACCCACTTTGATTAATCACTCAAATCAAGGAGGTGTAGAAAGGAAATTCTAGTATCGACGGAATCAAACGTCGTATCGGTACAGGAAAATTACCCGGATTCATCGAAGATGAAGGAGTTTTGTGGTACAAAGGACATATCTGTGTGCCAGCAGATTCAGAGTTGAAGCAAGCTATTTTGAAAGAAGCCCATGATACTCTTTATTCTATCCACCCCGGAGGAACGAAGATGTATCAGGATTTGAAGGAGCAATTTTGGTGGCGTAAGATGAAGAGAGAAAGAATCTACATAGCCAAGTGTGATATCTGTCGAGAGTCAAGGGTACATCGAGACTGCAGATCAATTGTTGCAACCATTGCGATTTAATAGAAATGGGATTCAGTTGGAATGGATTTTATCACCGGTTTGCCTACATCTAGTAGGGTAAATGACTCTATTTGGGTCATAGTTGATAGACTGTCCAAAGTCGCTCATTTCTTACCTGTCAAGTCCACTTACCAGAGTTCGAAGCTAGCAGAGTTGTACATTGCTAGAATAGTCAGTCTGCATGGAGTCCCCAAGAACATTGTATCGGATCGAGGAACCCAGTTTACCTTGAGGTTTTGGAAGAAAGTCCAAGAAGGACTTGAAGGGAATATGCCCTGAGAGGCAATAATAAAGTGTTTATTATGTGTATTCCAAGTATATGATAGATGTTTATTTTGCATGCTATAATTGTATTAATACGGAAACGTTAATACATGTGTGTTTAATAAACAAATAGAAAGTTCCTAGTTAAGCCTCTCTCATAAACTAGCTCGTTGATTAACAAGATGATCAAGGTTTCCTGATCATGGACATTGGATGTTGTTAATAACGGATCACAACATTAGTGGAATGATGTGATGAACATTCATCCAAGTATAGCATTACGATCAAAGTCATTGAGTTTATAATGCTATAACAACTTACGGTTATCCTAATCCTTAGACCATGAGATCATGTCAATCACTAACACCTAAGAGTTTCTTGATAACATCAAACGTCACACCGTAATAGGTGATTATAAAGATGGGTTGAACTAATAAAGTGTTATGTTGAGGCTCATGGATCAAGAGTGGAATTTGTTCATCCCGATGACGGATAGATATACTCAGGCCCTCTCGGTGATATCACATTGATTAGCTTGCAAGCAAGTGATTTGATCACTAGAATGTTATATCACAGAACGAAAAGAGTGCATGTCGTAACGAGATTAAACTAGGTATGGAGATACCGATGATCGAATCTCGGACATGTAATATATCGTGAAACAAAGGGATTAAGATACTAGCGTAAAGGTTCCGATCACAAGAAAGTCATCGTTGAATGTGTGGGAGTAAGATGGGTCTCAGATCCCGCTTCGATTATTGATCCGAGAGGTCTCGATCATGTCCGCATTATTCACGAACCGTAGGGTGACACACTTAAGAGACACCGGCATCCAATTGGAGCAAATGTTTCATGCCGAAGAATGAACAAGCGAGAATTTATTTCACTAGATACTGAAACAGTTTTCGGTGAAATTGCATAAAGTGGTTATGCATGTGAAATAGAATTCTAGCAAGGGGTTATTTGTGAATGTTTGTCATTAAAGTAATTGACAAAATTCTGAATAAAATAAAAGAGTTTTATTTAATGAGAGTTTGCATTAAATTTGGTGGAAATTTAATGGGATTTTTGAGTGGGATTTTGAGTGGAGTTTTTTGAAGGGTCATTTTGTGAGTGGAGTGTCCACCCACATGAAGAGGGGGCAAGGGCAGCCCCATGCCGGCCACCCCTTGGGTTCCCCTCCTCCTATAAAAGGAGCCCTCCTCTCACTTCTCACTTACACCTCCTCGTGAAGGATCTCTCTCCCCCTCTAGAATTTATCCCCCATGGTCTCGGACTAGCGAGATATGTTCCCGATGGCTACTCGGCAAGAAAGAGTTGTGCTTCCGCTGCATCGCTGGAGCGAGGAGGCGGAGGTTGCTCGGTGTCTTGTACGTGTGTGCGAGCACGGATGCGCTGCTGATTTGCGGCGCTAGGACTTCCTCTCGATCTTGAGATCGGAAAGAGATCGTCTACATCAACCACGAGTTTAACTCGTTAAGCTTTGTCGGTCTTCAAGGGTATGTTCTCTACGGATATACATCGGCCCGTTGTTTGTATCTAGTATAAATAGATCTTGGTATATAGTTCACATCGTAGGAAAATTTTTTTTCTATGTCGCGAACCCTACAAGGGTATCGAGCGGATCTATGCGTAGATACTTTACACGGGTAGTACACATATGAGTATGTGGGCGATGATGATCATGTTGTTGCTCCTTTGTTGTGATTTTGGATATTGGTGGCATAGTGGGATGAAGGCCGGACAAACTTTACATGTCCTCGCACATGAGACCTGTTCCACGCTTGACATGCAACTAGTTTGCATAAGTGGCTAGCGGGTGTCTGTCTCTCCTACTATAGTCAATATCTATTTTGCAAGCGAGTTGTCAAAAATTTGATTATCCTCGTTGTGGTTCATGTTCGTAGGTAAGAACGGTTCTATCTCGAAAGCCCTAAGCCACGTAAAACTTGCAACGGATAAATTAGAGGCGTCTAGTTTAGTTTAGATTGTTCTTTGGGCTAGTGTTATATGGTAATGTTGTAAGTAGAAGTATGAGATGATACTCTTACAACACACATAGCGTAAAATCCATAGACTTTGGATTTGCACATATAGGTATGATAGTGATCATACCACGATGCACATGATAGAGATCATCTGGAACCATATAATTTCACTAATAAACATATGATGTTTGGTTGCATCTTATATTGCTTATTTGGCGCTTTGTTAAGCATAATAAGATGATCCCTCATTTAAATATCAAGATAAGAATGTGTTCTTCCTTTAGTATGCACCGATTATGTTTTCGCCGCTCCAAGACATCACGTGATGATCGGGTGTTCTTGGATCCACGACCATATTTCGGTGTAAAACAGTTACACGCAAAATACTAAGGTTCTAACTTGGCGAGCCTAGCATGTATGCAGACATGGCCTCGAACACAGATCAAAGGTTAAGCATGAGTCATATAGTTGATATGATGCCCATTTGATGCTCGCCTTTGAAGCTATACCGACTCACGTGATGATCGGACTTGGTGTAGTGGATTTGGTTCATGTAATCACCAAAAGGACACGAGGGATGTCGCTTTTGAGTGGCAGTTCATTCGTAATATAGATTAGTTGAACTCAATCTATCATACACTTAGTCTAAACTTTACAAATTCTGTTGTAGATGGCACCACCGCTTTTAATTTCAATGTTCATGGAGAAAGAGAAACTAGCAACGAACGGTAGCAACTTTCTTGAATGGGCCATGAATTTGAGGATTCTCCTCTCCTTTGCACAAAAGCAATATGTGCTAGAAGCGCCGTTAGGCCCCCACCTTTGATGATGCCCCGACGAGGAGAAGAATGTCTATCGACTCGTCAGAGGACCACAACTTAGTTCATTGCGGCATATTGTATGGGCTAGAGCCGAACTTCAAAACGTTTGAAAACGGCAATGCATTTGATACAATGGGTGAGTTGAAAATGATTTTCGACACACATGTCAGAGAGAGCTACAACATTTCAGAAAAGTTCTTTAGTTGCATGATGGAAGAGCACAGCTCCATTAGTGAGCATGTACTCAAGATGTCGGGTTACGCCGATAAGCTTGTGTCCTTGGGAATAACGATTCCCATTGACTTAGGCATCCATCGTGTGCGGTCTACGCCACCTAGCTATAAGAGCTTCGTGATGAACTATAATATGCAAGGCATGAAGAAGTCTCCCCGAGCTTACATCAATGCTTAAAACTGCAGAAGTGGAGATCAAAAAGGAACATCAAGTGTTGATGATCAATAGGAACACTGGTTTCAAGAAAGACAAGAAGGGAAAACGGAAGGGAAGTAAGGGCGGCAAGCCTGTTGCCGCGCCTGAAAAGAAACCCCGAGTTGGACCTAAGTCTGATTCCGAGTGCTACTATTGTAAGGGATGCCATCGAAGCAATCGCCCAAGTATTTGGCGGACAAGAAGGCCAAGGCAAATAAAGGTATATATGATATACATGTTATTGATGTGTACTTGACTAGTGCTCGCAGAGCACCGGGTATTTGATACCGGTTCAGCTATAATATTTGTAACTCGAATCGTGGGTCATGAACAGACCGCTAGCAAGGGGTGAGGTCAAGATGCGTGTCAATGGATCAAGCGTTGATGCAATCGCCGTCGGAACGCCGCCTCCACTTACCGTCGGGATTAGTTATAAACTTAAATAAATGTTATCGGTGCCTCGACCGAGCATGAACATTGTATCGGGATCATGTTTGATGCAAAGTGGTTATTCATTTAAATCGAGAACAATGGTTGTTCTATTTATATGAATGAAATCTTTTATGGTCATGCACCGATGATGAATGGTTTATTTCATAGATCTCAATGATAATGTTACACATATTCATAATATTGATGCTAAAAGGATTAAACTTGATGATGATATATCCGCATATATGTGGTAATCGCCGTCTAGGTCATATTGGCATTAAACATGAAGAAGCTCCATTCGGATGGACTTTTGGAATCACTTGATTATGAATCATTTGATACATGTGAGCCATGCCTTATGGGCAAGATGACTAGAACGCCGTTTTCGGTTCAATGGAGCAGGCGATCGATTTATTGGAAATCATACATTCGATGTATGTGGTCCAATGAGTGTGTCGGCGAGGTGGATATCGTTATTTTGTTACTTTCACGGATGATTTGAGTAGATACGGTTATATCTACTTGATGAAACACAAGTCCGAAACCTTTGAAAAGTTCAAGGAATTTTAATGAAGTGGAAAATCATCGTAATAGAAAGATCAAATTTCTACGGTCCGACCGTGGAGGTGAGTATCTAAGTTACGAGTTTAGCAATCACATGAAAGAGTGTGGAATTGTTTCACAACTCACACTGCCGAACACCACAAAATGGTGTGTGAACGTCGTAATCGTACTCTATTAGATATGGTTCGATCTATGATGTCTCTCGGACTTGCCGTTGTCATTTTGGGGTTATGCACTAGAAACTGTTGCATTCACTTTAAATCGGGCACCATCTAAATCCGTTGAAAAGACACCGTATGAATTATGGTTTGGAAACAAACCTAAGCTGTCATTCTTAAAGTTTGGGGATGCGATGTTTATGTGAAGAAACTTCAACCGGATAAACTCGAACCCAAAGGAAAAATGCGTCTTCATAGGATACCCTAAAGAAACTATTGGGTATTCCTTCTATCACATCCGAGGGCAAGGTTTTGTTGCCAGAATGGATCCTTTCTAGAGAAAGAGTTTCTCATGAAAGGTGTGAGTAGGAAGGTAGAACTTCGAAGAGGTTGTGGAACCTTCTCTTCAAAGTATGGCGAGTAGCGCGCGGAAGTTGTTCCGAGTTGGCTCCACCTGTTGAAGAGGGAACTAATGATAATGATCATGAAACTCCGAAAGAGAGTACTACCAACCTCGCAGGTCAAACAGACGCTGCAGCCCCGGTCAGACGGAAATCTGTCATAAATTTCATGGTTGATGAAAACAATGACCTGCGACGTATGAAGAAGCGATGATGAGCCCGGATTCCAACAAATGGTTAGAAGCCATGAAATCCGAGATGGAATCCATGTATGAAAATCAAGTTTGGAACTTGGTGGAATACCTCACCACCGAAAGGCCGTGGAGAACAAATGGATTTTCAAAAGGAAAACTGATCTTGATGGTAATGTGACCATCTATAAAGCTCGACTTGTCGCAAAGGGGTTTCGACAAATTCAAGGAGTTGACTACGATGAGACTTTCTCTCCGTAGCGATGCTAAAGTCAGTTAGGATTATGTTAGCAATTGCTGCATATTTCGATTATGAAATATGGCGATGGATGTCAAAACCGCTTTCTCAATGGTAATATTGAAGAAGAGTTGTATATGATACAACCAAAGGGTTTTGTCGATCCTAAGGATGCTAACAAGGTGTGCAAGCTTCAGCGATCCATCTATGGATTGAAGCAAGCATCACGGTTGGAATCTCCGCTTTGATGAGGTGATCAAAGAGTTTGGATTTATCCAAACTTATGGAGAAGCTTGTATTTACAAGAAAGTGAGTGGGAGCAATGTGGCATTTCGATATTATATGTGGATGACATATTATTGATCGAATGATATAGAACTTTTAAACAGTGTTAAAAGTTATCTAAACAGCAAATTTTCAATGAAGGACCTAGGTGAAGCGTCATACATATTAGGCATAAAGATCTATAGAGATAGATCTAGGCGCCTAATAGGGCTATCGCAAAGTACATACCTTGATAAGATTTTAAAGAAGTTTAAAATGGACGGAAGTAAGAAGGGGTCTTACCTATGTTGCAAGGCAAGACATTAAGTAAGACTCAAAGTCCGGCTTCGGCGGAAGAAAGAGAGATAATGGACCAAGTCCCTATGCTTCCATAGGCTCTATAATGTACGCCATGCTATGTACAAGACCGGATGTGGCACACGCTATTAGTTTGACTAGTAGGTACCAATCGGATCCGTGTTCGAACATCGGATAGCGATCAAGAATATCCTTAAGTACTTACGAAGAACTAAGGATATGTTTCTTGTATAGGAGGTGAAGAAGAGCTCGTCGCTAAGTGTTATGTCGATGCTAGCTTTGACACCGATCCGGATGACTCTAAGTCTCAATCCGGATACGTATTTCTCATGAATGGCGGAGGGTTAGTTGGAGGAGCTCCAAACAACTGTGGTAGCGGATCAACAACGAGGCCGAATATGTTCTCGCTTGAGCTCAGAAGCGCTTTGGATGAAGGAGTTCATATCCGAACTAGGAGATGTGGCAAACGCGTTGGACCCAATGGTGATCTATTGTGACAAAAATGGTGCCATTGCCAATGCCAAAGAGCCAAGGTCTCACAAGCATTCCAAGCATATTAAGCGCCGGTTTCACTCCATCCGCGAGCATGTCAAGGATGGAGATATAAAGATTTAGAAGTACATACGGATCTCAATGTAGATCCGTTGACTAAAACTCTCCTAGAGCAAAACATGATCAACACCGTAACTCAATGGGTGTTAGATTTATCACTATGTAACTAGATTATTGTCTCTAGTGCAAGTGGGAGATCAAGGAATATGCCCTGAGAGGCAATAATAAAGTGTTTATTATGTGTATTCCAAGTATATGATAGATGTTTATTTTGCATGCTATAATTGTATTAATACGGAAACGTTAATACATGTGTGTTTAATAAACAAACAGAAAGTTCCTAGTTAAGCCTCTCTCATAAACTAGCTCGTTGATTAACAAGATGATCAAGGTTTCCTGATCATGGACATTGGATGTTGTTAATAACGGGATCACAACATTAGTGGAATGATGTGATGAACATTCATCCGAAGTATAGCATTACGATCAAAGTCATTGAGTTTATAATGCTATAACAACTTACGAAGTTATCCTAATCCTTAGACCATGAGATCATGTCAATCACTAACACCGGAAGAGTTTCTTGATAACATCAAACATCACAATCGTAATGTGGTGATTATAAAGATGGGTTCAACTAATAAAGTGTTATGTTGAGGCTCATGGATCAAGAGTGGAATTTGTTCATCCCGATGACGGATAGATATACTGGGCCCTCTCGGTGATATCACATTGATTAGCTTGCAAGCAAGTGATTTGATCACTAGAATGTTATATCACAGAACGAGAAAAGAGTGCATGTCGAACGAGATTAAACTAGGTATGGAGATACCGATGATCGAATCTCGGACATGTAATATATCGTGAAACAAAGGGATTAAGATACTAGCGTAAAGGTTAACGATCACAAGAAAGTCATCGTTGAATGTGTGGGAGTGATATGGGTCTCAGATCCCGCTTCGATTATTGATCCGAGAGGGGTCTCGATCATGTCCGCATTATTCACGAACCGTAGGGTGACACACTTAAGAGACACCGCATCCAATTGGAGCAAATGTTTCATGCGAAAGAATGAACAAGCAGGAATTTATTTCACTAGATACCAAACAAAGTTTTCGGGTGAAATTGCATAAAGTGGTTATGCATGTGAAATAGAATTCTAGCAAGGGTTATTTGTGAATGTTTGTCATTAAAGTAATTGACAAAATTCTGAATAAAATAAAAGAGTTTTATTTAATGAGAGTTTGCATTAAATTTGGTGGAAATTTAATGGGATTTTGAGTGGGATTTTGAGTGGAGTTTTTGAAGGGTCATTTTGTGAGTGGAGTGTCCACCCACATGAAGAGGGAGGGCAAGGGGCAGCCCATGCGCTGCCACCCCTTGGGTTCCCCCTCCTATAAAAGGAGCCCTCCTCTCACTTCTCACTCACACCTCCTCGTGAAGGATCTCTCCCTCTAGAATTTATCCCCATGGTCTCGGACTAGCGAGATACATGTTCGGTGGCTATTTGGCAAGAAAGAGTTGTGCTTCCTGCATCATTTGGAGCGAGGAGGCGGAGGTTGCTCGGTGTCTCGAACGTGTGTGCGAGCACGGATGCGCTGCTGATTTGCGGCGCTAGGACTTCCTCTCGATCTTGAGATCGACAAGAGATCGTCTACATCAACCACGAGTTGAACTCGTTAAACTTTGTCGGTCTTCAAGGGTATGTTCTCTACGGATATACATCCGCCCGTTGTTTGTATCTAGTATAAATAGATCTTGGTATATAGTTCACATCGTAGGAAAATTTTTGTTTTCTATGCTGCGAACCCTACAGGACTAGGATCAAGACTAGATTTTAGCACAACTTATCACCCTCAGACTGATGGACAAACTAAGCGAGTAAATCAAATACTCTAAGATATGTTGAGAGCTTGTGTGTTAGAATATGGATCTAAATGGGAAGACTGTCTGACTTTCGCAGAATTTTCATATAACAACAGTTATCAAGCTAGTTTGCAAATGGCCCCATTTGAATTCATGTATGGAAGGAAGTGTCGTACCCCTTTGAATTGGTCAGAAGTAGGAGAGAGTCAGATTTTCGGACCCGGCATCCTACGAGCAGCAGAAGAGAAAGTTCACAAGATCCGTGAGCACCTCAAGACCGCCCAATCCAGACAGAAGAGTTACGCCGACAAGAGACGTCGAGACCTAGCCTTCAATCTCGGAGATTTTGTGTATCTCAAAGTGTTGCCTTTGAAAGGAATGCAACGTTTCCAACTCAAAGGAAAGTTAGCCCCCAGATATATCGGACCCTTCAAGATTCTGAATCGTCGAGGAGAAGTATCGTATCAACTGGAACTGCCAGAGGAGATGTCAGCCGTGCATAATGTGTTCCATATCTCGTTACTTCGCAAATACCTAGAAGTCCCGGAGAAGATTGAAGTTTTCAAGAATATTGATCACCGAACCATAGAGATCAACGATGACCTGACATATCCCGAAGTACCCATACATATTTTGGAGGAAGCTTTCAGAACCACCAGGACCCGGAGTATCAAGTTTCTCAAGATCCAGTGGAGTAACCACCTCAAGAAGAAGCTACCTAGGAGCGAGAAGACTACATTAGGACGGAGTTTCAGATCTCTTTAAATCCTAGTTTTATTTTTCTCAAATCTCGGGACGAGATTTTATTAAAGGAGGGAAGGTTTGTAACACCCCAAAAATATTGATCAAGGTTATCATTTCTAATCACTCAAATTAGGGTTAACAAAAACTTTTGTTAATTAAATCCATATGAATGCATGAATGCTTGAATGGACTTGTGTGATTGTTATGAATGGCAAGGATTGGTTTCAAGATGAAAACAACATCATCTAAATCATTTCCAAGCAGAATCAAATCAATAGAAATTCAAAAAAAAAAGCAAATGGTCATTTTTTCCAATCTTGCTCACTAGACCACTTTGAGTGTTTCTAGTCCAAGATTTCAAACAGAAACAAATCCATTTCTTTTCACCCTTTGCTAGACCAAGTGAAAGTAAACTCCAGCCCACCATTCAAATCCACAGAAACATTTGGCAACCCTATTCAATTGAGATTTGAAAATTGAATCTAGTCTATATGGGAAGATCATCATTTCTCAAAACCCAACCAAACCAGTGCACCTTGACAAATCCCATCAACCAGAGACTACCTAGTATGTGACCAGTACACCCACCAAGTTTCAACCAAAAATTCAAATATGAACTTCTTGCGGCCGTTTCATCAAACAGTTGGAGACAGAAACCAAATTTTGCCAAACTTCACTGTTTTGAGCAGTAATTTGGCTAAACATTGTTTACCATTGATCATCCCTGTCTCCCCCAGTGCCAACCACTATATTGACCCAACCTAGCCCCTACCCAATGCGCCATGCCTAGCCTGCCCGATAGCACCCTTGCCAGCCGACCATGGATAGCTAGCCAGAGCAAGCGCCGCGCCTAGCCACCGTGTATGGGAAGCACGCCACTGTCCATCGCCACTCCCTATCCAACTCTCGACCCTTGCCAGCCACTGGACCATAGAGAACGCACGTGCCCATTTCTCTGTGACCATGACGAGAGTGCGCCAGAGTGCCGCGCTCGACACGCTCGCACAGACCGCGTCCCATCTTCTCCGCCCGCGTACGTGATCACCACCGTCCCAGGAACCTCCCAGACAACCCCGTTCGCCGCCGCGCGACCCGTAGCCACTGTGCGCCATCAAAACCACCGTCAGTTCCGCTCAGAGCGTTGACGTGTTCTGACCGAACCGCACCGCCCCTTGCTGCGCCATCAAGACGTTAAGCACCGCCAGGAGACCGCGCATCGTCCCCTACCATCAGCCATGCCCGTAGCTTGTCAGAACCCGACGACGAGCTCGGCCCGCACCCTTGGTTCCTCGTCAGATAAATAGAGGCCTTCCCGTTCATTTTCTTAAACCATTCCACTCCTCACCTCTCACCGATCGTGCCCACTTCTTCCGAAACATGGCGAGCATGGCCGAATTTTGCCGAGCTCCGCTTTGGAGGAGAAGGCGTCGTCAATGAGCTAACCCGGGAGGAGTCGCGGTACAGGAGAAATGTCGTCGACTCGATTGCTCGCCTATCGCCGACCATCGCCTGAGCCCCGGTGAACTACCACAGACCCCCACTGGCCGCGCTAGGGTTTGAACCTGTCGATTTCTATTCAGACGAGGACGATGGTCGTGAGCCGTGGATCCTCGATCTAATCCTACAGTCGTAGTTAGCCCATACCCCTTCGCACCCCCTGTCTCACTGACTAGTGGGGACAACCACTTAATCGCCTGTGCGTGCTGTGCGCAGTGGGCCGGCCCAGTTAAAGTTCCCGCGTGACCCGGCTCGTTTAAATTTAGGTTTATCTATTTAGTTTCAAACCAAGTTCTGGCAGTAGATTCAAAATTCAATTCAGAGAGTTTCACTAAACCAAAATGCATGAAACTAATTTTGTTAGAAAGATATGAAAATCCTTAATCCAATCCCGTTGGATTCAAACCATTTGAAATTATAGATCACCTATGGTAAAAATAACAAGACAGAGACTTTTCTGCATTCAAATATTTTTTAAAATTCAACCATAGATGCTTTTGAGTTGATTCCAACTCTCAAAAATCACATTTGACAAGACCTTTCCGAATATATAAAAATATCTAGGTTTACTTGCAGTAATAATGTACAAGTAATAAAAGAATACCCCTTAGGCATTTCTAGTCACTTTAATCAATTAAAATAAAAAGGTTAAACCATATTAAATTGTGACACCACTTTAAATCACATTCCCCAATACTAAAATATGTGGTGATGACATGTGTCAACATGATCCCATATTAATTTGGAGAATATTAAATCTTAAGTAGTTTTTCAATGAGTATAAATTACTTTTCTAAAATAAAATAAAATAATATAAACTATTGCCTTAATCCTTGTGATGATTGTGATGATGCTAGATCATCTAATGTGAGCCTTTGTGTGCTAAATAGAAGTAGTTAAGTATTATTTGGTGATTGTGTACCTCGTATTTATTTATAGACGCTAGTACCGACCAAGGATACGAAGAGGAGGGAGACTACTACGAGGAAGAAGCCGAGGAGAACTTCAACCACTGCACTACTCAAGACAAGCTATTAACTAAGCAAGTCATCCTAGCAAGCTAACACTTGCAACTGTGAAAACTAGATAACTCATGCAATGCATTTGCATGCCTTGGTTATATCATTTGATTATACCAAATCCCAGTTTTACTTGCAAGCTTTATTCTTTTATTTCTTTATCAAAGATTTTTAGTTATGTTTACTTAGTGACTTGTGAAGTGTTGGAAAGATAGTTTTAAAGGTAGCATAAAGAGCATAAAACTTGGCCTAAGTTAGGTAGATCTTGATGTCATCCTGAGACATGAGATTGAACTTAGATAAGTCACACTTGATTACCACCCCTCATTAGTGTTTAGCCCAATTGTAGTTGCTAGTTCTAAGCATAAAACTTGATCACTCTAGATGGGAATATTTGGTAAAAATGGTTATGAAAACCTTAAAATGATGAGTCATTCTAATGAAATCTTTTGACATGTGTTAGTGAACACAAGGTGATTTTTATGATGAAAATGTTGAGGCATGAGCCTTAGCCCTTTATAAAACTGATGGTTGTCTGGATGCGATACCATTCCAATTTTATCGTACAACCACAATACCCGAATTTGGGTAGAGATTTACTGGAAGTTTATGTACCTTAGTATGGGTTCCCTTGCGGCCGAGGTTTGAGCTGAGGCTACCTCATGAAGATTGACCACTTGTGTAGTTCCCAAGATGACAGATGGTCATGGTTGGGAGGCCAAACTCATATGAGAGGTGCCTATACTAGGGTGTGTAATTGAAAGGTTAGGATTGATTATCCGCATATTGAGTATGGTGAATTCAGGATTGTTCCTGACGGATGTATTGAATGTTGTGGTGAAAGTGTACCACCTCTGTAGAGTGTCAAACTATTCGAATAGCCGTGTCCGCGTTTATGGATAGTTGGAGTGGCCATACTGTTCCGTCGTCAGATGTTTTCAAAATGACTTGTAAAATGAATCATGACTTGACTTGACCACAATAGGGTTGTGATATGAAAACTCAAGTTCCCACTTAGGTGTTATAAAACCTTAAACTAGTTTTATTTGATTCTAAACTCAGTTAGAGATAAATTTGGCTTTTTGCAAAACAACCTAGAGCTTAGTATTCCTACTTGAAACCACTTTACCTGTTAGTGATAGTTTGCGAGTACTTAAAGAGTACTCATGGCTTTGTCCCTGGCTATTCCCGTGGCCAGACTATGAAGAGGACTATCAGGAGGATGGACCGCAGGAAGGTTATGACAACTATGATCATCTCCCATCGTCAGCATTGCATGTGACCATGAAGATGGAGCTTTGCCCATGCCACGTTATTACGTTATTCCACTGCTTTGATTGTACTAAGACTGGTTCATGAGATCCTTTATTTGTAAGACCGCTATTATGGTTTGTAATGTATGATGTACTCTGATATCCAATCTGTTATGTCTCGCAAAAATGGTAATCCTGGGATTGCGATATATGGCATAACAGGCATCTGGGATTAAAAATCCGGGTGTTGACATCTCGGTATGGATATTATTGTTTTTTATCCTGGTCTTAGGACACATATTGAGGAATTGGATCCAAACATTAAAGATATTGCTAGAAGAGAGTAAATTAATTTGGTTCCATGCCAACCTTTTCGTCACAAATATAAAGGGACACCTTTTGGAAAAGCCGGTAGACTTAGAAGCTTTCATGATAGTTAGTTCAAGGATCATGGTGATTGGTTGGAGTATAGTGTTGCTAAATATGCGGCATTTTGTTTCTATTGCTTTCTTTTTAAGCAACCTAAAGCACATAACTTTGGCATTGAATCATTCACAAAGGCGGGCTTTAAAAATTGAAAAGATGGACCTAGTGTTCTTGGTGAGCGTGTTGGTAAATCGGTAGTGCTCCCAATAAATCTAGACAATATTATGAGGCTTTTAAAAATCAAAGGCAATCTGTGGAACATGTGATGGAACAAATGACCGAAAAGGATCAACAAGAATACAAAGCTCGTCTTATCATTATTTTAGGTGTTGTCAGATTTCTTATGTTGCAATCACTTGCTTTTCGTGGTCATGATGAGACTCCAAGCTCAAAGAATAAGGGGAACTTTTTGGAGATGATGAGTTGGTACAAGAAAAAAGATCCAAATGCTAGGACTTTGCTTGATAGAGTCGGTGGGAACCATTTGATGACTTGTCATAAGATACAAAAGGATATATGTCGGGCTTGTGCGGAAGAGACCACCAAATCCATTATCTCCAATATTGGAGGTAGGAATTTTGCTCTACTTGTTGATGAGTCTAGAGATGGATCTATAAAGGAGCAAATGCCTATGGTCTTGAGGTTAGTAGCTTGTTTGTTGTTTTGTCATTTACATGTTAGTTAATTGATTCTTTACTTATGATTCTTTGTCTTATGTAGGTATGTAGACAAACAACGTTATGTGATTGAGAGATTTATTGGGATAAAGCATGTTCCTGACACGAAAGACGCTTCACTAAAGGAAGCTTTGGATGGTATGTTTCTTAAGCATGGCTTTTCTATGTCTAAATTGAGAGGGAAAGGGTATGATGGAGCTTCTAACATGAAGGGGCAGTTTCGTGGGTTGAAAAGGTTGATATTAGATTAAAATCCATATGCATTTTACATCCATTGCTTTGCCCATCAGTTGCAGTTAGTGGTTGTTGTTGTTGCCAAGTGTTATTCCTCTGTATTGGATTTCTTTAACCACACCACTTTAATTGTCAACACTATTAATGCTTCTTGTAAAAGACATGATGAAGTCCTCCAACATCAACATGACATTATTGTGAGTCAATTGGAGTCTGGGTCAATTTTTTAGGAAGAGGGAAAAACCAAGCAACCAACCTTGTAAAACCCAGGGATACAAGGTGGGGCACACACCATAAAACATTGTGTAGATTCATTATGATGTGGGAAACTGTTCTTCATGTATTAGAGAATGTTCATGATGATGGCGAAAGTCTTACACAAAGAACCACTTCGGGTGGTTTGATTTCTCAGATGGAGAGCTTTGAATTTGTTCTCATATTACATCTTATGATCAAACTATTGCGAAAAACTAATGAGTTGTCACATTGTTTGCAAAAGAAAGATCAAAACATTGTTCATGATGTGAGTTTGATTGGTGTAACATTGGAGAAGCTTCAAGGTATTAGAGAAAATGGTTGGGATGAACTCTTCAAAGAGACAACTGACTTTTGCATCAAATATAACATTGTAGTGCCAAACATGGGTGATACTATACCCGCTCAAGGTATCTCAAGGGGACGTGGAAGTACAATGGTAAACTACTATCATCTCTATAGATATGAAATATTCAATGTTGTCCATGACAAAATTATTGTCGAGTTGAATAACCGCTTTTCTAAAAAATCTACTCAAATGTTGAGGTGCATTGCTTGTCTTGATCCAAAGAACTCATTTGCTAATTTTGATGAACACAAACTTGTTGAACTTTCTCAGATGTATGCTGATGACTTCTCTATGTATGAGATTTCTTTTCTCCTTAGAAATCAACTTGAGATATTCATTGTTGATGTTAGAGGTGATTCAGATTTTGTGAGTTGTCATGACCTTGGTAATCTTGTTGTGAAGATGGTTTAGACCGGTAGACACACAGTTTTTTCATTTGGTGTATCGCCTTATTGAGTTGGCATTAATTTTACCGGTTGCAACGGCATTAGTGGACAGAGATTTCTCGGCTATGAATATTATCAAGACCGAGTTAAGAAATAAAATGGGTGATGATTGGATGAATTATAGCATGGTTTGCTATATTTAGCGAGATGTATTTCACTCCATCAATGATGATGGTATTATATATCGTTTTCAAGGATACAAGAAACGTAGAGGAATTTTACCTCGGCTTTTTGGTAAGTTCTCATATTTGTATGTATTGACTATTTCACTTGATGTTTGTCTACTTTCTAATAAAATAATGTTTGCTTTATTAAAGGTATTGGTTCTTCTATGGTTGACGAAGTCATGGAAGACTTGGACTCGGAATAATAAATCCATTAATTTGGTAATATGTTTAAGTTTCAGATGAACTAAACCATTGATTGGTACTATCTTCTGTATCTCTGTACTACCATTTCTTGTTTTTTATTGTCTCTTATATGTGTTCTTGGACCGTTAGCAAGTGATTCGATATATATATACGAATACCCAGGGTGCAGAAAAGTTATTTTGCACCCAACATATTTTTACGCTGTTAGACTAAAAATTATGTTTTGTATACGAATAATTATGTTCATATAATCACCACAACCAAAAAAAATGACACAAAAATAAAAATTTTGAATCATTAAAGTGTAAAAAACACCAAAAATATGTCTTTTACGTCAAATTTTTTTACGGCATGTAAACAAAAAAAATTATGTCATTTTTAAATTTTATTATGTTCTTCTCAACTTACGAAGTAATACAAAATTTATGTGACTAAAAATAATATACGGTTCTAAAGATAGAGGGTACACCCTGGGTGTCAAATAGCGCCACCCTATATATATATATATATGCTCATCTTAGCGATCGTACCAAAAAATTGTGTCATTACATGAGTTTTTTTAGAAGTTTTTCTAAATCTTAGTTTTTGGCCCAGGGCTTAGGTCCGCTACTGCTAGCGTGTTAGACCATATCCACTCGTTGGGCGAACCCAGGCCGAAATCCGGACCAAACTTTGGCCAGACGAAGCAAGTTTTCGGCATGGGTAGGCCGAGTTTCCCACTCGCGTACCCAGCCCGAGTTCCCGGGACGCCCGTTTCCGCTCAAATTTGGCTCAAGTTCGTCCATATTTCGGCATAGTTCGGCATACCATGAATAGAAAACATTTTATGCCCAAAGTTCGGTGAAATTTTGAACAGAGTTCAGCGTAAATGTAAATATAGTTCGGCCTGCAGTGAAATTACAACATATTTTGGCCAAGTTTGGCCTAGTTCGGCCGGTTCATGCTCGACATCTACGACGTGTTGCCCATGTGTATCCATAGGTGCTCAACAAGATCATCCTGCAGCTGTTGATGCACTGCCGGATCTCGGATCTCCTGACGCATGGCGATGAATCCAGCCCAGGTTGGAGGCACCTGATGATCTGGCTCGGCAATAGGACCATGTCTGTAGTATGGCTCGTCCTCCTCGAGCAAACTCACTGGATCCTTCCTCTCATCCTCGATGATCATGTTGTGCAATACCACACAACAGTTCATAACTTTTCACATCTGATCTTTTGACCAGGTCATAGCAGGGAACCGGACAACTGCAAACCTCTGCTGGAGCACACCGAATGCCCGCTCCACGTCCTTCCTGCAAGCTTCATGTTCCTTGGCAAAGTGAGAATGCTTGGGGAGCACAAATGTTGGTCATCTTGGATAGATGTCATCTACTAGATAATATCCCTTGTTGTAGTGGTGTCCACTGATCTCAAATTCCACGGGGGGAGCATGACCCTCAACAAGCTTGGAAAAGACAGTTGAGGAGTTGAGGACGTTGATGTCGTTGTTCGATCCTGCCATGCCAAATAAGGAGTGCCTGATCCAAAGATTATGTGTAGCAACTGCCTCAAGTATCATAGTGCATCCTCCTTTGTGGCCTTTGTACATTCCTTGCCATGCAAATGGACAGTTCTTTCACTCCCAATGCATGCAATCTATGCTTCCAAGCATACCAGGAAATCCTCTACTTTCATTAACTGCGAGGATCCGAGCAGTGTCTTCAGCAGTGGGTGATCTCGGCATCGTTCCCGAACACTGCAATCACTTCCCTGCAGAACTTGTACAAGCAATCGATGGCGGTGGACTCGACGACGCGGAGATAGTCATCGACACTGTCAGCCGACGCTCCATATGCAAGCAACCTCATCGCCACGGTGCACTTCTGAAGTGAGGAAAACCCAACCAAGCCGGTGCAGTCCTTCTTGCAAATGAAATAGGGGCCGAACTCCCAAATGGCATGCACGATCTTAAGGAAGAGCTTCCGGCTCATCCTGAAATGGCGGCGAAACACGTCCTCTCCATGGAGCGGCTGGTCAGTAAGTAGCGTAACAACAAAAGAGTTTCTATCCTTTGCCTTGCACTTCCGGTGACCTGGCGCCGAACCACCGCGCTTCAGCTCCACCATCTGCAGGTACAGCTGGGCGAGCGATGCGAGGATCTCCAAGTGCTCTTCACCTTCGGCGACCTCGGCGCTCTCCTCCTCCAACAGTACGGCGAGCATGTCCTCGTCATCGGAGTCCATGGCGAGCATCTCGTCGTCGTCGTCGGAGTCCATGGCCGAACCGGCCAAATGCCGAACACTTGGCGGGCATGGTGGTGGGAACATGCAGCGAAGCAGAGCTACAGCGAAGATCGATCGGCGAAAGCGGCGGCGGAACGGGCGGAGAAGTGGGCGACAACTACGGCGAGCATATCTAGAGGCGTGGGCATGTCTCGGCCTGGAGGAGCTCCGCCGGCGAAGTCATGGCGACAGAGGCGCTGGGAGCCCTTCGTCGCAGTTTGGACGAGTGAAGTGGGTGGGAATGGGATTATCTCGCCGACAAACCTGGTCCATACCCGTTTTCACTGCATTCGGTTTCCCCAGGGCATACCCGGAAACCTGGGTTCGGTCTGGGAATCCTGGACCAAAATTCGTCCAAATCCAGACAAAAACAGGTTTTTAGGTACGCGACTGAACCGATTTTCGATGTACGGATCTAAATTTGGCGTCCGGATTGGCGTCCTCGGTAGCCCCGAGTGGAGATGTCCTTACAGTGAGGGACAGAAAACAAAGCAGTGAGCTACACGGGCTCGTCGTGTACCGCACCCCCGTTGTTTGCATGCACGAAAGTCTCCTGGGCGGCGCTCGAACGGACGAACGAGCCCTGCAAGGCTGCGACAACATGACGAAGCAGGGGGCAACGAACGGCTCGCCGCCACCAGAAGATGGAAGCTAGCTGGTATCTCGTAGCGCGCGACGACGCCCTAGCCCCAGCTCACCCTTCGTTGCCAACCTCATGCCAAGTCCCTTGCCACGCTCTGCCGCCGCGCTGCGGTACACGAGTCCGGCGCTCCGATGCCGCTGTCGGCCTGGGCGGCAGGTTCGGCACGGCAACGCCGACAAGCTGGCGCTGCTCAAGACAAGATCTGCTCTTCTCAAAGAGGAAGAAAAAGAGAAGATTTGCTCGCTGTCTTGGTCGCCGTTGCAAGAGAAGATATGCGTGCGTCCGACTAGGAAGATTCAGCCAGCCGGGACCGGGACCACGGTAGATCGCCAACACACACTTGCTCTTATTTTTATTCACGTAGTAGTAGCAGCAGTACTGTACCAGCACTATTACACTGGATTTACACTTGTTCAGACGCATTTACTGAATACACACGGAAAAAATCTCGCCGATGACGGTACAGCAAACTGTTGAGGGGTGAAGGAAGGCGCAAGTGAATGTCAGGTTGGCAGAGCAGGACGTCTGGACGTGGGAGCGCATCATTTCACCGGAGAAAGTTTTTATCAGGGGACGAGAAGCCCAACGTTCCATTCTCCTGTATGATTCCCAGAAAAAAATCATGATAAAAAACGCCCAGAGAGCACGGCAGCCCCACTGATAAAATTAATAATAACCAGGCGATCGCTCCATGCCCCAGGTCACATGCCTTGCTGTACTAACAGCAAGTGTCAGCTTGTAAACACAAGTACCCACCCCACACCCACGCCAACTTGAGGGGGAATCCTATGTGTATCCATCTATCTATGTGCCGATGATGGTACAGGCAGACACGTTCTCGAGACAGAGAAGAAACTGTGGAGCAGAGGGCAGAGTGATCTCGCAGAAATGGGGACAAAACGGTGGCCACTAAAAAAATATCGGAGACAACGTCGTCCCGGTTGACTGCGCGCAGCAGCAAACAAGGGGCTTTGGATACCAGGCAGCGAGCATCTAGTAGATCACAGACACACACAGCGGAGAAACAATAAAAATACGCCGGAGACACCTGCCCACAGGCGCATTTTATATGTGGAATATCCGCAGACCTACGCATTGTTGTCAAAGCATAAAAAGACAGCCTGAGCCGGGAAACAAATATATATATGCAGGGTTTAGCTAGCGCACAAACGCCACCTAAAGGACAAGCTGTCTGCAGCTAGCAGCCACACAAAGTCTCTGTAGACATCTAGGAGCAAGTAGTAGTAGATTTCGAGTGACAGATCCAGGTGAAAGTGAAACATCCTGGGACGGTAGAAGAAGAATCAATTTGAACCTCTACTGCCATTAGATCAAACATTCATTTCATGGCATGGGTGCTATACTACTTGCTCTGCATATGCACTACTGGAGTTATCCCAAGCCATTTATATCAGACAGCTTCTTTACACACCGCTAATTCAAACAAGTATACATGCTATGCATAGCTGTCATGGAGAGAAGCAGACGACAAGATGAGCCCCATTCCAGCCTATGCCATGGTGGAAATTATTAGCTAAGATACTGTTGTGGGGTCAAGCAAACCAACCAAAAGTGAACTCCAACTCATCCTTTGCCAGCAAATGCCAGGTGCACCACAGCTGCTTGCTTAGCCTTTGCAAGATCTAGCTACTACTTGCTACATTCATACTCGATGGAATTAGACAGACTGATCTAAATGGATGAGTCATGCTACTCAAGAAAGCTTTACAAAAACCTTTTGATTGCCACAAAACTGTTATCATTAAGGTAGGTGGTAAGAGGAAGAAGGAGAGCACATAGCACAAGGGCAAAAAGCCACAGGTGAACACTACTTAGTATCTAGGTACTTCCTTGAGAGGTAGCATGGCGGCGCTTGGCGAAGAACCTGAAGGTGAGGATGATCCAATAGGGACGCCGCTGCGCGAGGAGAACCCGATCTCATCTACACCATCCTGCGGGAGTTGGTCTTCCCTGATCATTGTGCGGAAGGATATGGAGCCACGCTTTGTTGACGTGTCAGAGTTCCGCTCGATTTCTCGGAAGCTCTGGTGCGCCACAAGCGATGACCCTTCATAGTAGTAATCATCATACGGCACCATCTCTGTTATTTCCCTGCGGCCTATCTTTCGGAGTGCCAATGAATCTGCCACAGGGAAGTATACCAGCAACAGTATCCCAATTGTTGTGCAGGATAGCATCATCAAGAATGACAAGAAGATGATGACCTCAAATGCTATATCTCCGGGACGGGGCATCACTGAAAACCCAAGAAGAATCACCCTGATCGGAAGGAAGAAAAGCACCGATATTATCAGCAAAGAAACCCTCCTTCGCAGCGCCTTGTTGATGACCAAGGATAACACCCGAGATCCAACATAGGAGACATAGCTCATCAGGATGACATCTATAAGTCCCAGGAAAATGGTTCCAAACAATGGGTAGGTGCAAACATTGGCATCCCCAACTGGCATGGACGTCTGTATGAAGTATTTAGCAATCTTTCTCCTTCCATTCTCACGGTTCTCATCCTTAACAAATGTAGGCCCAACAAACACGAGAAGGGCCTGAACAAAGAAAACCGGAACACAGAAAACCAACATGTAGCCAATGGTCTTCAAGTTCCATCTTTGGTTCAAAGTGCCCGACTCTCTCTTCTGTAATGAGCTGTGCAGGAGGAAAGCAAACACGAAGAAGATGCATGGTTCTGCAAACCCTAGATTGGAAAGAATGTAGGCGTCACATGCGATCTTCTGCCATTCTATGCTGGAGAACAACTTTCCCTTCAAGAAGCTCGATCTCACAATTTCCCCTACTCCCCACCAAATGGTGATCAGAATGAGAGCAATGCGAGTCACCCAGGGGCCGTTAAAGTAGCCGAGTGGGAGTAAGGATCCTCTCTGAATCCGAAACCAGAAGTAGATTGACTGGAAAATGCAGAAGAGGCCCAGAGCAGCAAAGAGCGCAAACAGTGCAATCGTCACCACACCGAATGCATCGGCAGCTACTCTGGTCAGGTGCATCACCCGAAGAACAGCTGCCACGCATGCTCTCTGCTCGCATCGATAGCACGATGACCCACAAACACCATAGACTCAGCTGCCTTCCAAGTTCCAGCTGTGTCCAGCTTGTACAGCACTGCAATTTGTCCAGATAAATTGCATAAGGACGATTGCGGCAACAATCCAAATTTGGTAAATATTGGTAGGGACTACGAAAAATACAGTTCAATAGCAAAATTGGTTTAATTTGATTGCACCCTAAACCTCAGGCAAGCATTTGAAGACAACAAGTTACATTAGTTACTAGCACATCCGCAGTTAATATGAACACGCAGTACCGACATGCCCTAGGCCCGTAACATGATAAACAGCCTGTTTAATAATCACCTAATTAGCAAGCACGCCTGGGGAGTGACCTGCATCAGCTAACTAAGAGCTTACCATTCCAGCACCAAAAGACAGCAACATTTAATCACTGAACACTTCAAAAACAGCAAGTATAGCACTTATTGAGCGGCATATCTACTCGTTTTCACCAACTAAACGGCTAGAACCAGCCCATTAAGCAGCAAGCTAAGCAGAGATCACCCGAAAAAAGTCGGCAGCAATATCCATAGAATAACGAAAGCTCTGCGCGAATCACCTTTGCGAGGGACGGGCGGGCGGTGGCGGGGAGCGCTGCGAGGGGACCTCCCCGGCGGTTGAAGTTGCGGCAGCCCGGACCCCCGATGGGATCCGGTGATTTTCTGAGGCCGAACGGGTGGCGACGGCGAGAAGAGGTGGGATCCGGCAGCGGGAGAGGTGGAGGGGAATGGGAGCCCTCGCGGTGGAGATGGGTAGGCGGGGGCGTGGGGAATGGGGAGGTGGAGAAGGTGGAAGAGGAGAGAGAGGGGATGGGAGGAGAGAGAGTCCAGAGACAGAGCGAAGAAGAGAGGAGGGGGTGGGAGACAGGCTGTCTCCAGTTGTCCTGCGGCTCGGTTGGTGCCGAGCCTCAAGCCTCTGCCGTCCCCACCCGAGCCTACGTGGGATATATATAGGGCTATATGCTAGGTGCACCAAAGCAGCCGACCAGGTCAATACAAGGCAAATTTTAATTCAGTGCCATTTATTGGATATATTAATTGGGAACCGGAGTATTTCCTTCCAAACAAAGATATACTACTCAGTACCAAAGATCTGATATTAATTGTCGGTATTCTGTTTAAAAGGCATAATTTCTACCAAAGATTCACGTTTTCTTGGGAAGATATATACTAAAAAAATATGATATTAATTTTCGACTAAATATAATATTTATCACCTACTAATTAATTGGCAAATGATTGCTAAATTTTTTCTTCTGGACATTAATTTTCTTTGGATAAAAGATAAGTTGGATATCAATTATCAACCAATTTGGAAGGTGTGTTTTCCTTCTGGACCTTTTTGTTTTCTTCGTAGAAAGGGACACATAAAAGTTGTGTTATTACAAAGATGAAACGCATTAGCGCATACCATCAACTAAAAACAAGGATTCGTTACAATATGTAAAGATCTAAAATGCATGTGTGTGACTCAAAATGCAAAAGCCCACAATGTCCCTACATCATCTGAGCACGTCTATCAAGTTGTGCTGAAATATTAGCCATCATATTATAAACTAAATTAAACTATACTATACGTTTTTATATTTCTTCATTGATCAAATTATTTGTGTGTTTATAATAAAATGCATCATCATTTAACATGCATATTTTAAAAATTATGCAAGCATGATTATCTACTTAAGTTGCACAATTTCAATTCTATATGAGGCATATGGTCATACTTTTTCACCTTCTAATGCAATGTACTAACATGTTATAGCATGGTACATGAACATAAAATGTTACAAAATTCACAACATTTTTGGATTAGAGAGTTGTACTTGAAATATCGGGTGGATATCCATCTTGGGTTAAATGCATTATGGGTGTTACATCATTTTTCTATTACATTTGATCTTGGTTTCTCTTACTTTAAACTTTAATCATGCAAATTTGATATGAAAATGGATTCCAGGGTGACATGGTTGATGCAGTGAATGTGTCTATTAATGATAGGGTCATGGGTGGAAATTGGGTGCATGCCAAAGAGGCGAGTATGTAGAGCATGTCTTGATTAACTTGGCGAGACGAAAATTATAAGACATAAAGAAAGATAGAGTGAGAAAAGTATGCATGGTAGATTAACTCTAAAATCATTTAGGGTTGGAAAGGTTCTCTCCCACTATCCCACGGTTCGGTTGGTGCCGAGCCTCATATCTAGGTCATCCGAGCCTATAGGGGATAGGGTTATCTACTAGGTTCAGCGACCCGGTCCACAAGGTCAACCCAAGCAACGTGTTACCAGCTATTGGTTATGAACTATAAATTGGCAATCAAAAGACACATTTTTGTCTCAGTGCATTTATGTTTCATTGGATCAAGAGATAGTTAAATGATTTGAGACTACGAAGAAGACAAACGTAAGTCCAAAAATCATTAATTAAGCATAAGAGTTTATTACACCATGTATATAATATTTCTAGAATACATGGCGATGAGTCGAAACGTTATAACATGAAGTGTTCCTACATCAATTGAGTGTATCTAGCAAGTTGGTCAGATACTAAAAGTACCTACATGTCGCATGTAGGAAAGAATAGGTGTTTTGAAACAACTACATAGTTGGCTTAATGTAATGTGGGGTTAAATTGAGGATTCTTTCAAAGCATAAATCTCAAAATGTTAGGATTATAAAGCGCATGAACAACCTATGAATAAACAAGATTTCCAATTTATGGATACATGCAAACAACTCATACTATATACAAGATATAACCAATAGAAAGTAGGAACTGCAAAAAGTAAGGGGACAAAGACCACAATTGTATTTCCTATAGTTCAAATACCCGTCAACATTTTTCATCTCCATTGAGGTGCCCACGGGATGATTCTTAGTTGAGTCAATCTCCTCTTAAGAGTATGCTCCTCGATCCATGATGGATAGCTTCTTATTACACCTCGGGAATGGAAAACTCCACAACCACTTCATATAGCACGCATACTATTCACAAGCTTCTTAACTAGATCACTGAGCCAAGACCACCAAACCGTCTAGAATATGGTTGCCTTGAAAAGTAACAAGCTTGTGTTCCCTCTTTTGAACTAATCAATGTGGAGATATCAAAGTATGCAACAAAGTTAATCAGAAAGCAACTTCTTCTCAAATCCCTCTCAACTTTCAAATATTGTAGATCTATTAGAGAGATTGGGGAAAAGGTAGGGCGTCAAGAAATGACTCCTACTTCAGTGGATAACACGCCACCAATCATTTGAGATGGCAACTTATATAAAAGCTTTCAAACTAGGTGTTGGAAGATGATTCCCTGGGACAAATATGGATATAATACATTCTTTCCTGAAAAGTCACTGGACAATCAAGAGTTATGGAATCCAATCATTGGGCCACATCTTGGTCAACCATTATGCTTGCTTCACCCTCTATCTTTATCTCTAGAAATCTGCAATAAATTATTCAGTTAGCCTAATAGCTTCGAGACTTGATCACCAATATCTCAGTTCCCATACACCGTAGGGGATTCCCCCGTGGTAACACGGTCAAAAAGATACGATTTATTCACGGCATGTCATGAGTTATACTGTGAACATTGTTTTGGAAATTACCCTCGACTTCTTTATGTCATGGCACAATTTCTATAGAGATAAGGTAAATTGAATTTAGTTGAAGTACTTGGTTCAAGACTTGATCAACCATGAATCAATTTTTTACCATATCTTGAAATGTACCGAACTCTTCTATTGAATTAATTATCTCAATATATTTCTAATTCAAAAATGTACAACTTCTTGGTCATTTATTGAGCTTCACATGAACTTCATATCGTTCATATATTGTCTCATTCATATTAACCCAGACTTTATGCCTAAAATCCCATTCCACTTGCTTCTTCTCATTTGTAATGTATCCATCTATTTAACTAAAAAATCTTGATGCATATCCTATTTTTGATATCCCAAATCCCTTTGATATTTTCCATGCATCATGTATGGAATATTTCTCCATACATAACTCAATACAACCTTGGGTCCATATATATTGATGGCCTTCTTCCTTGAATCCATCTGATGTCTTTCGGGCATTATTATAGAATATTTGATCACATAAAACATAGTTAAATCATTAGTCCATAGGAATATTTGGATTACCAAACCAAACATATGGCTATATGAATTTCACATATGAGTTACATGTTACACTATGTATTAAGTTTTTACATTTTTGTATTTTCTCCATAAACTTTTATGCGAACGCATAATTCCATAACATCCATTTTGGCAAGAAAATGTGAAAACATGATTGTGTGTGTTTTTTCAAAAAAATCAACGATTATTTGGAAATGTTCATGTGTTGCTACTTAAATTGTATTAGTTCCAGTTCTATAGATCCATATGATCATACTTCCGCACCACTTTTTGCAATGTACTTACATGATATAGAAGGATCCATGCCATAAAATGGTTTAAATAATCCACAACATTACATCTAATAATTGTACTTGAAAGAGTTCTCCAATGGCATGGAATATACCATTTTTGGTCATAATCTTGACAATAGTGTCTATGCTGGATTCTCCCATCGGAATATTGGAAAACTCCATCAATTCTTTATGGAAACAGAGTTTTGCGGATTCTCCACGGAACGTAACTCATGGATACTGTAGCACCCCATGAAATCCCTAACTAGATAATTGCTTGTTATTTTATTTATTGCATAATCATGACATCACCATGCATCATCATCATGTTCATCATGCCACCTTGCATGGAACATATAATTAAATTATTGCATTTAAATTTTCTTACTTGTATTTGGTTCTTGATAATTTTTCATTTTTGTTTGCTTCTTTCTATTTTACCCCACTCTATTCTATGGTAGGTGATGTCATTTGATGTGGAACCATAATGTATAATTCTATTTTTTTGGAGTCTTGTTGTTTCTATTTGATAGTAATATCCAATAATTTGGGGCATCATCTTTTAAATCTATTCTATCACTAACTTGTGGTTTCAAATCTTGCCATATGATCTATTATAATTCTACCACATATTGGATAGATGGGTTCTTTTTATTTTGCCATATGGATTTTAAATCAGGCCCATTTGGAAATATGTGGATCCATTCAATATTACCATCATTTTCATTCTAGTGTGTGTTCTATAATTCTCTCAAATATACATGTGACCACTTTTGTCATATCCATCTCTATCTATTTCTTCCATGCATATGTTGTCAAGTTGGTTATTATTTTTGTGCCATGAGATATTATCTCTAATGCTTCCATATGAAGCTCATGTGGTTTTTCTATTTGATCTTGCAAATGACCTTGTCATCATCATGCATTTTGGTAAAATTTTATTTCATTAAATTCTATTTTGTTTTCTAATATACACGTATTGTTGATACATATAAAACCATCCTTCTTTTCTTATTTTAAATTAAAAATTGTAATATTTACCATGCCGTTATAATATCATAAAAGATTTTCTTCATACGAGAGATCAAGGAAAGCATCTGGGTAGCCAACCCCGTGTTGGTACCAAAAAAGGACACGGACATCCTGCGGGTGTGTGTGGACTTCACCACTCTGAACAAGCACTGCCCAAAGGATCACTTCATGTTGCCACAAATCGATCAAATCATCGATTCCAACGCAGGATGTGAGCGTCTCTCCTTCCTTGATGCCTACTCAGGCTATTACCAGATTCGGATGAAGGTGGAGGACTAGGAGAAAACAATGTTCATCACGCCATTTGGAGTTATCTGCTACAACACAATGCCCTTCGGTCTAACAAACGCAAGCATAACCTATCAATGGTGCATGCAGGTCTGCTTAAAAATCCAGATCGGTCACAATGTTCAAGTCTATATCAACTAGATAGTGGTTAAGACCAAAGAGAGCAGAACATTGATCGACAATCTCCATGAGACGTTCGACAACCTCAATCACTGTAGGATCAAGATGAATCTGGAGAAGTGCGCCTTCGACGTCCCTTCCGGACAATTTCTCACATACTTTATCTTCGTAAGGGGAATCGAAGAAAACCAGAAGAAGATAAAGGTCATACTGGCCATGGAAAAGCCAAAGAATATCAAAGGCGTCCAACAGCTAGCTGGGAGAATCGCGGCGTTGATGGCAACAAAGGCTGCCACTTTTTGTTGGGACTCCAAGTGTAGAGTGTTGTAGTAAGTTTCTTTTCCCCAACAAGGGTGACTCGAGGGTTTATATCGAACTCTCGGGGAATTGTGTGGATATTTGTCTTCTCCTCTTCAAGCAACCTATAAAGTAAAATAATTTGCCTTGTGTACCCAACTCCACCAAGTGGTTATCAAGCACAAGGTTTTGTATTAGTAATATGAAATATAATATAAAACAAACTAAATTAAAGTAAAGAAATGCAAACTGGATGATATGGAAGATAATAGAGTTGTTTTTGGGTTTTATGAGTGATTGCAAGTAGGAAAGTATTTTTGTATTTTCAAAATAATAAATTGCATAAAATAAAAAGGAGATGTAATGGAAAGGTGTTTATTATGATAAAAATTGGACCGGGCTTCATGATTTCACTTGACTACTCTCTTTTTAGGTTCTGGTGATGACAAAATAATTCATCAATTATAAAGATTCATGGAATTTTCTATATGTGCTTGATAAAGGAATTACTATGGGCATCGCATTCTAATATTGAGATGGAATACATCTCTCTTATACTCCTCAAGAAAGGGAAATCTCCATGCAATGAATTAAGAACAAATCAGAGTATAGCTTTAAGAAATATTATATGATGTTTAAAATACAAATATGCTACCTTTATCTAACAAGGTTATCAACTGTCACATGATAACTATAGCACATGATTTCACTTTATCCCTAGTGAGGTAGCAAAAGAAAGGTAAAAACCAAAGTAGATCTTGAATATTATGTGTCACAATTCAATATCCACCACCATGCTACTCCATCTAACACACACTTCTCCTGATACAAGTTCTTGCATACAAGTTGGATCAAAACAAGCAATTAAGAACGGTGTGCATAATATGCATCTATCAAAACATCTTACAGAAAATAGATTCCAATCTCAAATATCAAATCATTGAACAAAGACCCACCACATAGGAATTACAAATATGACCATAATCATGTAGGGCAGCTCATATGGTACTAGATCTATGAAGAACAAGAGATATATCAAGCTACTTCCACAAAACCATATCCCGGAGGTGGACTACTCCCTCTTCATCATGGTGATGATGCTGGATATGTTGGAGAGGGTGGAGATCTCCCCGGAGGTGGCTCCGGCGGAGTTTCCCCCTCCAATCTTCATTGGATATGACTTTGTTTGGTGGTGCTTTCGTCTCTTCTGTCTTTAGGACGCCTCGGGGGGTCCTTATATAGGGATTTTTAGGTCAATAGAACTCTGTGGGCGAAAGAATCAAGGCTATCAGACGACCGAGAAGGAAGTTAGCATGTGTGGCACGCCCACCAGGCCTAAACACGCCCCGTGCTATATTGGGCCTCCTGGACCTCCAGGTGGGGTTCTTGTGCTCCAGATGCTTCTCGTGGATAAATATTGGCATTCCCAAAAGTGCAGGTCCATTTGACTTTGTATAGGTCCCAAAACTTCAAAAACATTGAAAACAGGTTTTTTCTGCCCTATAGGGTTATAGCCAAAATAAAGGGGATCTGGTAAATCCCCAAATATCAATATAAAACATGGAAATAACATTATATATGATGAAAACATGTGAGAAAACATGTTAACGAACTACAAAGTTCATGTATGCATTTTACATGCATCAACATCCCAATCTAAACCTATGCTCATCCCTGAGCATGAAGGTGATAAAACTAAACATGGACTTTGGAGTTTGTTCCCTTTGCTTCCTTCATTATCATGTAGAGTTTATAGGCTCAATTCCTTTCAATGAAACATAACATGCAAGTGTACTATCAATTTGTATCTTTTACACATCTATAAATATGTTGAACAATAAGTGATGGTGTGATAAAACAAATAATGAACAAAATAAACCTTCAAGCACACTTTGATGAACCTATAGAATTAGAGACTCATTTCATGATTGGCATTGGTTTTTCATGCCTTTATTTTCTAGCTACTTCTTAGTTTCATGCCCTTGACTAGAAGACTCACTTCTTAGTTTTATGTCTTCCCTTGAGATGTTTTGCATCCCGTACTGCAAGTAAGCATTGAATACATATATTAATCCTCCATAAAAAATGTAAAATTAAATTTTGAGCTATGTAGTTCGTGTCAACAATACTAGTAAGGATGGGGTTCCAAGTATCTTCTATTTTCAAAGCTTCATATGGTTTATGTGCTAAACATCTTACAAGTTGATTGTTTCATGCACCTAGTCTATGACCTTGCACTCCTCATGCTACTTAACTTAGGAATGTCATTGTATACTCATGTTGGCCTATGAAACGACATCACTGAAGTACCTCTTGCCCTGTGTAGTGATACGTCTAAAACGTATCTACTTTCCCGAACACTTTTGCTATTGTTTCTCCTCTAAACTTGTGTGATTTGAATACAACTAACACGGGATAATGCTGTTTTCAGCAGAATTGCCTTAGTGTCTAGTTTTTGTGAAGAAAATCAACTTTCAGGAAAAATCCCGGAAAATATGCCAAAACTCCTATTTTACCAGAAGACTCACGGAGCCAGAAGCTGAGACGGGGGAGGGCCACGAGGAGCCCACACCCCCTGACCGCGAGGTCCAGGCCAGGCCGCGCCTGGGAGGGGTGTGGCCACCTCGGGAACCCCCTCTTTGCCTACATAAAGCCTCTTGACCTAAAAACTCTAGGGGGGGTTCGACGTTTTTCTAGATAGAGTTCTGCTGCGCCGCCACCACCAGAAACCGCGATTCGGAACCAGAAACTCCGTTCTGGCACCCTGCCGGGACGGGGAATTGGAGGATATCATCGCCATCATAATCACCGACGCCTCTCCATCAACCATCCATGTTCCCCCATCCATGAGTGAGTAATCCCCCGCTGTAGGCTATGGGAATGGTAGGGATTGAATAATTCGCTCGCCTCGCTCTCGCTGACTAGGGGCGGCTGCTCATAAGGCTGCTCAAATCACTAATGCTAAAAATGAGCAAAGCGCAAAAAAAAGCTAAAGATAAGTCGATAGCAGTCCTTAACGCGATAGATGTTAACCGTTAATCAAATGCATTAGTGTCATAAGACTAATAAAGTTATATAATATCAAAACAGTACATAGTTAGTATATATAGTTCACCACACCCACCATACCACCCAGTAGTAGGGGCACTCACGCATCACCAGGATCCGCCGATCTTCATCATATCCATCCCTTCCATGTAGGCACTTCCTCCCGATATGTTCAATCACTACTCGGTCCTCCGATCCTTGGTGCGAAAGATGGTGAAGAGATGGAAGATGAAGATGGAGAGAGGTGGGGAGGGGGAGACAGAATAGACGCGGATCGAAAAATCGGAAGATCATCAAGAGAAATAAGCTTCCCGCCTCGATCGATCGCCCGGATTGGGCGGCGGCCCCTCAGGCGTTTAGCTTGCCTTAGATGAGATAGAAGACATGTAGCAACATAAATATAACATGTGTTTTGTTACCAAGCTTAACGAGAACTCATGAACATCATTAACACGGTCGCTTAGCTGCTCTTAAGATATTATCGAAAAAATCAGAAATCACGCTCGATATCGAAAACGAAGGAAGATTTCGAACGAGCGAGCAGCAAAAAAGTGCTCATTAAAACATTTGAGTTTTTTTTTTTGTCCAGCCCTAGATTGAATGAGATCTATCATATAATCGAATAAGATTGTTAGGGCATGGTGTCTAGTATCTTTATTAGTGCTATTTGACTTTGTTGCAACTTGTTGTGCTCAATGCTTGTCACTAGAGTTCGAGTGCCATGATCTCAGATCTGAACGTATTATTGATTCATGACGATAGTATTGTTTGTGATCTTATCTGCAAGTTGTGTACACATATCATTGTCCGGAACCAAAGGCCCCGAAGTGACAGAAATTGGGACAGCCGGAGGGAAAGGCCGTGATATGAGGATCACATGTGTTCATGGAGTGTTAATGCTTTGATCTGGTACTCTATTAAAAAAAGTACCTTAATTGCCAGTAGATTCCCTTGAGGCCCCGCTGCAACGGGCTGGCAGGACAAAATATGTTGTGCAAGTTCTCATTACGAGCACGTATGACTATATATGGAACACATGCATATGATTGTTTAGTACTTGGATGCTTTATCTTATTTATCTGCTATTGCCCTAGATCTTGAAGTTACATGAATAGTCTCATCCATGCAACGCCCGTCCATCCATCCCTATTCCTACCGCACTCATATCCTGTTGTTTGCTACTATTGTTACTACTGCCTTTGTTTTACTGCTGCTGTTACTTTGCTATTGCTACTAAAAAACTGTTGCTACTGATAAAATCCTGTGAGCAAGACTATTTCCAGGTGCAGCTGAATTGACAACTTGGTTGTTAAGGCTTATAAATATTATTTGGCTCCCCTTGTATTGAATCAATAAATTGGGTTATACTACCCTCGAAGACTGTTGTGATCCCCTATACTTGTGGGTCATCAATACTATTTTCTGGCGCCGTTGCCGGGGAGCATAGCTTTATTTGTAAGTTCACTTGGATCTATTATTATTCGCTGCTATTCCTTTTCATCATGGGGAAAACTCGTGATGGAAAGTTTCCTATTTTACCATCCACTACAAGAAGAGGTACAATTCTAAACACCTTTGTTGCTCTTGATTCACCGTCTGTTATAAGTAAGCTTGTTACACCACCACCACATACACATGCTACACACACTACTACTACTGATGAATCTGAAATTGCTTTTGATACTCATGATGTTACTTCTACTATGCTTGATAAGAGTGGTTCATTAGGTCCTTTCCTAGATGCTACTATTGCTAGAACTATATTGGGAAACACTGAAATTCCTAGTGAAGACACTATTACTCCCGTTAGCTCACCTGAGTCTAGAGAAAGCTATGATAGTAATGATGGTTATATTGAAATGACTGATGAATTTATTGAAGAGTATCAAAACACACACGGTTCTAGTGCTATTAGTAGTCTCCTAGAGAGACGTACTATTATACCTAAACTATCGCCTGATGCCAAGTTTGCTATGTAGGGTTCGCAACATAGGAAACAAAAAAATTCCTATGATGGGAACAACTATGTACCAAGATCTATCTACTAGATACAAGGAACGGGCGGATATACATCCGTAGAGAACATACCCTTGAAGATCGACAAAGATTAACGAGGTTGAACTCGTGGTTGATGTAGATGATCTATTGCCGATCTCAAGATCGAGAGGAAGTCCTAGGCCGCAAATCAGAGGCGCATCCGTGCTCGCACACACGTCTAAGGCACCGAGCAACCTCCGCCTCCTCGCTCCAGCGATGTAGCGGAAACACAACTCTTTCTTGCCGAATAGCCACCGGGAACATGTATCTCTCTAGTCCGAGACCATGGGGGATAAATACTAGAGGGGGAGAGAGATCCTTCACGAGGAGGTGTGAGTGAGAGAGAGAGGGAGGGGCTCCTTTTATAGGAGGAGGGGGAAACCCAAGGGGGTGGCCGGCGCATGGGGGCTTCCCCCTTGCCCTCCCTCCATTGATGTGGGTGGACACTCCACTCACAAAAATGCCTTTCAATTTCCTCCACTAAAAAACCCACTCAAATTCCCATTAAATTTCCACCAAATTTAATGCAAACTCTCATTAAATAAAACTCCTTTTATTTATTCAGAATTTTGTCAATTACTTTAATGACAAACATTCACATATAACCCCTTGCTAGTATTCCATTTCACATGCAAAAACACTTTCTACAATTTCACCCGAAAACCCGTTTCGGTATCTAGTGAAATAAATTCCTACGCTTGTTATTCTTTTCGGCATGAAACTTTTAATCCAAATGGTGTCGGTGTCTCTTAAGTGTGTCACCCTACGGTTTGCAAATAATGCGGATATGATCGAGACCCCTCTCAGATCAATAATCACAAGTGGGACCTGGAGATCCATACTAACTCCCACACATTCAACGATGACTTTCTTATGATCGTGAGAACCTTTTACGCCAGTATCTTAATCCTTTTGTTTCGTGATATATTACATGTCCGAGATTCGATCATTGGTATCTCCATACCTAGTTTGATCTTGTTACTGACATGTACTCTTTTCTCGTTCCGCGATATAACATTCTAGTGATCAAATCACTTGCTTGCAAGCTAATCAATGTGATATCACCGAGAGGGCCCAGAGCATATCTATCCATCATCGGAATGAACAAATTCCACTCTCAATCCATGGGCCTCAACATAACACTTTAGTAGTACTGAACCCATTTTATAATCACCCTGTTATGGTGTGACGTTTGATGTTATCAAGATACTCTTTCGGTGTTAGTGATTGACATGATCTCATGGTCTAAGGATTAGGATCACTTTGTATGTTGTTATAGCAATATAAACTCAATGACTTTGATCGTAATGCTATACTTCAGAAGAATGTTCATCACACCATTACACTAATGTTGTCACCTCGTTATTAACAACATCCAATGTCCATGATCAGGAAACCTTGATCATCTTGTTAATCAACGAGCTAGTTTATGAGATAGGGATAACTAGGAACTTTATGTTTGTTTATTAAACACACATGTATTAATGTTTCCATATTAATACAATTATATCATGCAAAATAAACATCTATCATATACTTGGAATATACATAATAACCAATTTATTATTTCCTCTCAAGGCATATTCCCTTCAGTCTCCCACTTGCACTAGAGACAATAATCTAGTTACACCCATGGAGTTCTGGTGTTGATCATGTTTTGCTCTAGGGAGAGTTTTAGTCAACGGATCTGCTACATTGAGATCCGTGTGTACTTTACAAATCTTTATATCTCCAACCTTGACATGCTCGCGGATGGAGTGAAACCAGGGCATAATATGCTTGGAATTCTTGTGAGACCTTGGTTCTTTGGCATTGGCTATGGCACCATTGTTGTTACAATAGATCACCATTGGGTCCAACACGCTCGCAACTGTCAACACCCGGATTTTTAATCCCAGATGCCTGTTATGCCATACATCGCAATCCCAGGATTACCATTTTTGCGAGACATAAGAGAATTGGGTACCACAGTGCATCATCCATTACAAAAAATACATAAGGTCTTACACAAATAAGGATCTCATGATCCAGTTCTTAATACAACTCAGGCAGCGGAAATATGTAATAATAATAAAGGTAGCATAGACGAAGCTCCATCTTCGGGGTCACAGGCAATGTTGACGATGGGAGATGATCCTAGTTATCGTGACATTCCTGGGGTCCATCATCCTGGTACTCTTCTTCATAGTCTGGCCACGGGAATAGCCAGGGACAAAGCCATGAGTACTCTTTAAGTACTCGCAACTAATACTAACAGTTAAGGGGGTTTTTGTAGTAGGACACTAAGCTCTAGGGTTGTTTTGCAAAAATCTAGATTTACCTCTACTAAGTTCAGAAGCAAAGGATGCTAGTTGAAGTTTTATATCACCTAAGTGGGAACTTGTATTTCATATCACAACTCTGTTGTGGTCAAGTCAAATTCTCAATTCATTTCACAAGTCATTTTGAAACATCTGACGGGGGAACAGTATGGCCACTCCAACTGTCCATAACCACGGACGCGGCTATTCGAATAGTTTGACACTCCGTAGAGATTGTACACTTTCACCACAACATTCGATACATCTGTCAGGAACAAATCCTGAATTCACCATACTCAGTATGCCGATAATCAATCCTAACCTTTCAGTTACACGCCCTAGTATAGGCACCTCTCCTGTGAGTTTGGCCTCCCAACCATGACCAACTGTCATATTGGGTACTGCACAGGTGGAAAATCTTTACAAGGTAGCCTCAGCTCAGACCTTGGCCATGAGGGAACCCATACTAAGGTATATAAGTTTCCAGTCAAGCCCTACCCAATTTTCGGGTATTGTGGTTGTACGGTAAAATTGGCATGGTATCGCATCTAGACAACCATCAGTTTTATAAAGGGCTAAGTCTCATGCCTTAACATTTTCATCCTCCAAATCATCTGGTGTTCGAAAACACATGACAAAACATCTCAATAGAATGACTCATCATTCTAAGTTTTTCATAACCATTTTCCACCAAGTATTCCCATCTAAAGTTGATCAAGTTTTATGCTTAGAACTAGCATCTACAAGTGGGGGTGAGTACTAATGAGGGGTGGTAAACAAGTGGAGTTTTAACTAAGTACCATCTCATGCCTTAGGATGACATCAAGATTATCTAGCTTAGGCCAAATTTAATGCTCTTTATGCAACCTTCAATTATCTTCCTATAATCTACAAGTCACTTAAGTAAACTCTAAGAAATAGCTTTGATAAAGAAATAAAGTAGAAAGCTTGTAAGTAAAACTAGGAGGGGGTATCATCAAATATGTCTAACCAAGCATGCTTAGTGCATTGCATAGGTCATCTAACTTTCATAATTGCAAGTGTTAGCTTGCTCAATCAACTAGTAGTATTAGGCTTGCCTTGTGCAGAGCAGTGGTTGAAGTTCTCCTCGGCTTCTGCTTTGTAGTATCCTCCTTCCTCCTCGTATCCTTCGTCGGTACTAGCGTCTATGAATAAATACGAGGTACACAATCACCAAACAATACTTAACTACTTTCAATCATCACACAAAGGGGTTCTATAGATGATCTAGCATCATCACTAACATTACAAGATTAAAGCATTTGTCTTATTTATTTTATTTTTAGAAAAGTAATTTCTACTCATTGAAAAACTACTTAAGATTTAATATTCTCCAACTCGAACATGGTATCATGTTGACACATGTCATCACCACATATTTCAGTACATGAGAATGTGATTTAAAGTGGTGTCACAATTTAATAAGGTTTAACCTTTTTATTTTAAATCATTAAAGTGGCTAGAAATGCCTATGTGGCATTCTTTTATTACTTGAACATTATTTCTGTAAGTAAACCCATATATTTTTATATATTCTGAAAGGTATGATCAAATATGATTTTTGAGAGTTGGAATCAGCTCAAAAGCTATTATGGTTTAAATTTGAAAAAAAATTGAATGCAGAAAAGCTTCAGCCTTGTTATTTTTACCAAGCTTGATATATAGATCCAAATGATTTGAATCCAACGGGCTTGGATTCAGCATTTCAATATCTTTCTAACAAAATTGGTTTCATGAAATTTGGTTCACTAAATCGAGCTGGGTTGATTTTTGAAAATAGGTACAAAATTGAATTTGAATATAAATAGAAAAAGCTAAATTCAAACGAGTGGGATGCGCGGGAAGGGTTATTGGGCCGGCCCAGTGTCACTCCGCAGCGCAGGGCGCAACTGACAGGGGGGTCTACTGGTCAGTGGCTCATTAAACGCGAAGCGGTACGGGGCGATGTGGTGCGTTGGATTAGAAGTGAGATCAACGGCCGAGGGTCGTCGTCGACGATGAACAGGTCACCGGCGAGCTCGAACCCTAGCGGCTCAGTGGGGGTGCATAGGGGGCATACCGGGGCTCTAGTGACAACGGCGAGGCGGGCAAACGAACGAGTGGTCGACGACGAACTCAGGGGTGGTCGTGGCAGCTCCAGGGGTGAACAAAATCAACGACTCCCTTCTTCTCCAGAGGCGGCCTGCTCCGGCGCAATTCCGGCGAGCTGCTGCTCCTCGTGCTCCGTCTAGAGGGTGGAATGATCAGTGAGGTGAGGGGAGTGAGATGGTGTGAAGAAATCGAGCGGGGGTCGTCTCCTTTTATAGGCTCGACGGCGAGACCGAGAGGGATGGGCAGGCGACATGGCTATGGGCGGCTAGAGGCATGGCCGAGGTTGGCGATCGATGGGCGGTCTCCCGGCGATGCTCTAGAGCTTAAATGCGCGTGTAGGGGTGGTGGCAAATGGTCGGGAACATGCGGTGCTCTACGTGGCAGAGGCGGCGTATTCGACGGCGAGCGGTGGCTGTGAGGCATGGGGCGGCGAACGGGGGTGTCTGGCGTGCTCCCTAGGTCATGGCGAAGCGGTGGGCACGGGCTGCGGTCGAGGGGCAACATGTGCACGCGTGCCGGGTGCGGCACTCTGGCGCATGCTCGGCATGTCGCGGTGGCACTAGGCGCGCGGCATGCTCGGTGGTCCATGGCTTTCCTTTGCTTGGGGAGGGGACAGTGGGTGGCGGTGGAGTGCTGGCTACCTCCCAGACATGGCTAAAGAGGGGGAGATGGTCTGCTACGGCGGCGACCAGGTTTGGCCGGCGAGGTGGCTCGGATTGCTCACCATTGATGACACTGGACAGCTTACAGTGAGGCTAAAGGTTGCCAATTAGGCTAGATGATCTACTAAATGGGTGCTGTGAGCTAGAGAGGGAACCAGTTAGGCCCAAAACACTATTAAAAACAGTGAATTTGATTTGGTTTAAATTTGCCTGCCAAGTGTTTGATGAAATGGCCGCAAGAACTTGAGTTTTTAATTTTGAAAAGATTTTTGGTGGGTGTGCTAGGCATGTGTTGAGGATTTTGGGGATGCTTGGGTTTTGAAAATTGAGCTTGTTTGAGTGGTTTTTGAAATAGTGGGATCTTCCCATATGAAATAGATTCAATTTTAAACTGTCATTTAAACTAAGCATTTAAATGTTCTTGCATGATCACAAAGTGGGCCTTGGTACCTTATTATGAGTACTATCAAGGGGTGCAAAGATCCATACATGTTTCTCTTAAGTTCTGAAAGTTAGAGATAGCCAAAATAGGCATGGGAGTTAATTTGGCCAAAGTGACCATTCACTTAATTTGTTTGTTTTGACTTGTTTGTCTTTGGGAAAAGTTTGGGGATTGTTTAGATGATGTTTATTTCACCTAAGAATCATTTTACAAGAAAATAAACACAGAACCATGGCAATTCAAAAGAATCCAAATTTTAATGCACACACATATGAATGCTTTCATATTTTTAATTGGAAAAGTTTTTGTTAACCCTAATTTTGATGATTAGAGTTTGATGATCCAAGTTTAGTATTTTTGGGATGTTACAGCAACCACACCTAGTTCGGATATGAACTCCTTCACCCAAACCGCTTCCCGAGCTGCTTACGAAGCAACAACATATTCGGCCTCCGTTGTTGATCCCGCCACCACGGGTTATTTGGAACTCCTCCAACTAACCGCTCCACCATTAATGAGAAATACATATCCGGATTGAGACTTAGAGTCATACGGATCGGTGTCAAAGCTAGCGTTGACATAACTTAGCGACTAGCTCTTCTTCACCTCCGTACACAAGAAACATATCCTTAGTTCTTTGCAAGTACTTAAGGATATTCTTGACCGCTATCCAGTGTTCCGATCCTGGATCATATTGGTACCTACTACTCAAACTAATAGCATGTGCCACATCCGGTCTTATACATAGCATGACGTACATTATAGAGCCTATGGCTAAAGCATAGGGGACTTTGTCCATTATCTCTCTTTCTTTCGTTGTAGCCAGACTTTGAGTCTTACTCAATGTCTTGCCTTGCAACATAGGTAAGAACCCCTTCTTACTTACGTCCATTTTAAACTTCTTTAAAATCTTATCAAGGTATGTACTTTGCGATAGCCCTATCAGGCGCCTAGATCTATCTCTATAGATCTTTATGCCTAATATGTATGACGCTTCACCTAGGTCCTTCACTGAAAATTTGTTGTTTAGATAACTTTTAACACTGCTAAAAGATATATATCATTTCCGATCAATAATATGTCATCCACATATAATATCAGAAATGCAACATTGATCCCACTCACTTTCTTGTAAATACAAGCCTCTCCATAAGTTTGGACAAATCCAAACTCTTTGATCACCTCATCAAAGAGGAGATTCCAACTCCGGGATGCTTGCTTCAGTCCATAGATGGATCGCTGAAGCTTGCGTACCTTTTTAGCATCCTTAGGATCAACAAAACCCTTTGGTTGTATCATATACAACTCTTCTTCAATATTGTCATTGAAGAACACAGTTTTGACATCCATCTGCCATATTGCATAGTCGAAATATGCAACAATTGCTAACATAATCCTAACTGACTTTAGCATCGCTACGGGAGAGAATGTCTCATCGCAGTCAACTCCTTGAATTTTTTGAAACCCCTTTGAGACAATTCGAGCTTTATAGACGGCCACATTACCATCAGCATCAGTTTTCCTTTTGAAAATCCATTTATTCTCCACGGCCTTTTGGTCGTGAGGTAAGTCCACCAAGTTCCAAACTTGGTTTTCGTACATGGATTCCATCTCGGATTTCATGTCTTCTAACCATTTGTTGGAATCCGGGCTCATCATCGCTTCTTCATACATCGCAGGGTCATCAATTTTATCAACCATGAAATTCATGACAGGATTTCCGTATAGCTCGGGAGCTGCACGCGTCCTGCTAGACCTGCGAGGTTTGGTAGTATTCTCTTTCAAAGCTTCATGATCATTATCATTAGTTCCCTCTTCAATTGGTGAAGCCAACTCCGGAACGACTTCCGGCGCTGCGCTACTCGCCATACTATGAAGAGAAGGTTCTATAACCTCTTAGAGTTCTACCTTCCGACTACTCACACCTTTCGTGATAAACTCTTTCTCTAGAAAGGATCCATTCTTGGCAACAAAAACCTTGCCCTCGGATCTATGATAGAAGGAATACCCAATAGTTTCCTTAGGGTATCCTATGAAGACGCATTTTTCCGTTTTGGGTTCGAGTTTATCCGGTTGAAGTTTCTTCACATAAACATCGCATCCCCAAACTTTAAGAAATGACAGCTTAGATTTGTTTCCAAACCACAATTCATACAGTGTCTTTTCAATGGATTTAGATGGTGCCCGATTTAAAGTGAATGCAGCAGTTTCTAGTGCATAACCCCAAAATGATAGTGGCAAGTCCGTCAGAGACATCATAGATCGAACCATATCAAATAAAGTACGATTATGATGTTTCGACACACCATTTTGATGTGGTGTTTCGGCAGGTGTGAGTTGTGAAACAGTTCCACACTCTTTCATATGAGTGCTAAACTTGTAACTTAGATACTCACCTCCACGGTCGGACTGTAGAAATTTGATCTTTCTATTATGATGATTTTCCACTTCACTCTGAAACTCCTTGAACTTTTCAAAGGTTTCAGACTTGTGTTTCATCAAGTAGATATAACCATATCTACTCAAATCATCCGTAAAAATTACAAAATAATTATATCCAGCTCGCGCCGACACACCCATTGGACCACATACATCCGAATGTATGATTTCTAATAAATCTGTCGCCTGTTCCATTGAACCGGAAAATGACGTTCTAGTCATCTTGCCCATAAGGCATGGCTCACATGTATCAAATGATTCAAAATCAAGTGATACCAAAATTCCATCCGAATGGAGCTTCTTCATGCGTTTAGCGCCAATATGACCTAGAAGGCAATGCCACATATATGCGGATATATCATCATTAATTTTAATCCTTTTAGCATCAACATCATGAATATGTGTAACATTATTATCGAGATCCAATAGAAATAAACCATTCATCATCGGTGCATGACCATAAATGATTTCATTCATATAAATAGAACAACCATTGTTCTCGGATTTAAATGAATAACCACTTCGTATCAACATGATCCAGATACAATGTTCATGCTCAGTGCTCGCACCAGATAACAATTATTCAAGTTTATAACTAATCTTGATGGTAAGTGGAGAGGTAGAGTTCCGACGGCAACCACATCAACACTTGATCCATTGCCGAAACGCATCTTGACCTCACCCCTTGCTAGCGGTCGCTTGTTCCACAGCCCCTGATCCGAGTTACAAATATTAGCAACTGAACCAGTATCAAATACCCAGGTGCTACTGGGAGTACTAGTCAAGTACACATCAATAACATGTATATCATATATACCTTTATTTGCCTTGTCGGCCTTCTTGTCTGCCAAATACTTGGGAAGTTGCGCTTCCAGTGGCCAGTCCCCTTGCAATAATAACACTCGGTATCAGACTTAGGGCCAACTCGGGGTTTCTTTTCAAGCACGGCAACTGGCTTGCCGCCCTTATTTCCCTTATGTTTACCCTTCTTGTCTTTCTTGAAACCAGTGGTCTTATTGATCATCAACACTTGATGTTCCTTCTTGATCTCCACTTCTACAGTTTTAAGCATTGGTAGAAGCTCGGGGAGAGACTTCTTCATGCCTTGCATATTATAGTTCATCATGAATCTCTTATATCTAGGTGATAGAGACTGCAGAACATGATGGATGCCTAGGTGTAAGATCCCTCCTTTGTAAAGGAAAAAGGATCCCTGTGATTGCAATGCTAGTCCCTGGATCATTGCTAGCATCCATAGTTTAAGATGAAGTACACAGATACAAAGGTCATTTATTACATCCATTCCAGAGATAAACATAGTCTTTACAACTCAAAGGCCACAGGCCTATTACAAGAGTCTGAATAAGTAAATAAATATGAGTCTTCATCTTCATGTGCCACAGGCAAATATGTTGAGTGTAGACTCATGACACCTAATCCTCATCAGAGTAACCTGCAACATCACAAGTTACAGCCACAGTGGGTCAATACTTTGGAATAGTATTGGCAAGTGATACCTTAGTATATTTTAAGTGGACTAGATACTATATGCAAATTTGGCTAAGTGTAGCATGGCTTGATTTGCTCAAAATAGGTTTTTCCTATTAGTTGAAATCACTAAGTTTTTCTTTATCAAAACTTTTCCCAAGGAACCACCAATAGACATTGAGGTCCTTCACCCTTGTTCACCCACAAGTTTTTACTTAGAAATTGGAGTGATGAGATTCTTGATAGCTTCCATGCCTTGATGCTCAAGTTGTCCATTGCCATGGACTTGGCTAAGTACTTAGATTTTTCCATCTGCAGAGGTTGTGCACTTTCCCCACCAGACTTGGTTTCCCAAGACAGGACCTTTCAGAAGCCTTTCCTTAGACCAAATGGACGCGCTCCAACCTATCATTCCCACTACCACCAACTGTCCAAATGGCTAAGTTCTAGCAACCTATGTGATCCAGGCAGAGCCCATATTGCCAAGTGGCTGCACTAGAAGCTTCTCAACACTTGGCCTCTAAAATCCCTTTGTTCCTGGGTGGCTTTCACAAGTGAGATACACAAGGTAAACCATAGCCATGGGCCTTGTGTAACCACTCAACCAAAACCACCAATCAAGTCCCTTTCCACCCAGGTGATTCATTGACTTAGTTGTTTTATTAAGAAAAACATAAGTCCAAAGACTTAGAAATATTTTCATCATAGCATGTATATATCACCAACCCTTGTTTGCTATTAGCTAGGCTAAGCATGGCATAGATAGTAACTTAACTTAGAAATTTCCTAGCAATTCTACAACTACTTAGGATTTCCCAACATGGCATTTGGCAAAAATAGTAACATGCAAGACTTAGCAAAATATTTCTAATGCTTGTATGAAAATATAGGGATAGAAATATTCATGAAGTACCACTTGCCTTGGTAGTTGGGAGAGTAGCACTCTTCACAATCACAATCACAATCACTAGCACCAAAGTCTACACAAAGAATGGTAGCAACAAATTACACACAACATATACAAACAAACAAAAATACACATGCATGCATGCAAAATGCTAAGTGATGACTTTTAAAACTCAACCAAGCAAGTGCATAGTACTGAATCACAAACAAGTCAAAAACTTGCTAAACCAAGTTTATTTGACACTAAAACAATTTCCTAAACAATTCATATACTCAAATAGTCCTAAACAAGTTTCTGCAAATAAAGCCTTTTTAACAGAAGCTAAACACTAAACACATTGCATATTTTGAAAGAGTTTGCTCTCTTGATTCCAACGGTATAAAATTTGTCAAAATCTAACGTGGAAATCAAAAGTTACAAACAAAACAAATTTGAAAAAAAATCTGATTCAAAATCTGTTTTAAATCTAACTCACTGCCACGCGGCGCTATCCTATTGGCGCATACCGCTTCGCACGGATCGGTCGACGCAGATCGTTGGATTTAAGTGATCGCGTACGGCTCAGATCTAACGTACCCTTTCGTTAAGTGATTCTATCGCACGCGTTGGATCTAGATCCAACGGCTCTTGATCAAACGACCAAGGTCTGGCGGCGCGCGGCGACATCGAGCGGCGGAGCGCTCTGCCAGTGGCGGTGCCGGCGTTCTAGGTCGCCCGGGGAGGAAAGAGGATGCTTACCAGAACCGCCGTGATGAGGTGAAGCTCAACGTGGCGGTGGCTTTGCAAGGGGCGCACAGGGTCGTCGGAGATTCCTCGCCGGAGTTCGTGAACGCGTCGTGTGCGGATGCTCGTCGACGTTGGCAAAGGTACAGATCACGCCAAGGCAAAATAAGCAGTGCGTTAGATGCGCGGAGTGATGCTGGTCATGTGAGTGTCAAAGAGAGGACAAGGCGCGGTCGGAACTAACCAGGAAGGTTTGCCGGAGTTGGAGACGGCGTCAGGTTCTCTCGGTGCTCGTCGAATTCGAAGCTCTGGATCACAAACAGACGGGCAAAGGGGATTAGGAGGTGCACAAGGAAGTTGCGAAGTTGCTCGTATGAACCAGAGAGGAAGGGGCGCACGAGGTTTACCAGAATTGGTCGCCGGAGCAGGTTCTGGCGGCGCAAGCGAATCTTGGCGACACTGGTGGCGAAGGGTGTGCAGTGTGGGGGGAAATGACCGCGAGGGGGAGAGGTTCTTATAGCCTGAGCTGGGCGTGGAGTTACTCGCGGAATCAATGGGAATCAACGGCGGTGATGCGGGAGTAATGCGGCAGCCGGCGTGGCAGCGTGATTAATGACGACGGGTCACAGGTCCACTTGTCGTGAAATAAGCAGAGGAGGTGGGGTCTGGCGTCCGACTCATGGTGCTTCTGTGCGTGAGAGAGAGAGAGAAGGGACCCGGGTGGGCTAGCTAGGCTGGTTTCACTGTTGGGCCCAAAGTCTGGCGCCGGCCCTTTTCTTTTTCTTTAATCCTTTTCTATTTCTGATTTGATTTTTTGGAATGATTTTCAAATGATTTCAAACTCAAATTGAAATCAAATCTTTTCAGGAATTTTGTAGGGTGCAACGTTCATATTTCTGGGCATAGAAACATGTGGTCTCTCTATTCAAGCTTGGTCCTTTTGAATAAACAAAATAAACAATGCTATAGCACTTAATTTGAAAATGTTTTGAGAATGGTTTTGAACCATTTTTATTTTGTATAATTTTGTTCAAATTCCACACTCAATCCAATCAACAAGGAAGCAAGCAAACTTGGTTTAAAACACTTAAGCTCTCAAATGGGGATGGCCATTTGATTTAAGTTTGCTCACATAAAATGATAGCACTAAGTGCTTCTGTTTTCTTGAATTTGGTTTGAAATTGATCTCAAAACTATATGCATGCATGAATGATATGCAATCTTTGAAATCATGATTTTAGGGATGTTACAAATCTAACCCCCTTAAGGTGAATCTCGCCCTCGAGATTCGGATTGGCTTGCAAATAGGTGAGGGTGGTCTTTCCGAAGATCATCTTCTCTTTCCCATGTTGCTTCCTCTTCGGAATGATGATTCCACTGCACCTTGCAAAACTTGATAGTCTTAGTCCTTGTGACTCTTTCTGCAGTTTCAATAATCTTGATAGGTTTCTCTTCATAAGCGAGATCACTTTCTAGTTAACTTCCTCCAGAGGTATAGTATCCTTCAAAGAAGTTTCTTCCATTTCAGGATGACATTTCTTAAGCTGGCTCACATGGAACACATTGTGGACAGCTGACAGAGATTCTGGCAGTTCAATTTCATAGGCAACTTCTCCTTTGCGACTCAGAATCTTGAATGTCCCAACATATCTTGGTGCCAATTTTCCTTTGACTCTGAATCTTTTCACTCCACGAAGTGGTGACACTCTTAGATAGGCTCTATCACCAACTTCGTAGGTGACTTCTCTACGCTTAGGATCTGCGTAGCTTTTCTGTCGGGACTTTGCTACCTTTAGTCTGTCCTTAACCAATTTGACCTTCTCTTCGGCTTCTTTGATAAGATCTGGCCCGAATAAACTTCTTTCTCCCACACCATTCCATAACAATGGGGTGGTACACTTTCTTCCGTAGAGAAACTCAAACGGTGCCATCTCAATGCTGGCTTGATAGCTGTTGTTATAAGAAAACTCTGCGTAAGGCATACTTTCATCCCAACTAGATCCATAGTCTAGGGCACATGCCCTCAACATGTCTTCGAGAATCTGATTAGTCCTTTCCGTTTGTCCATCGGTTTGAGGATGAAAGGAAGTACTGAATTCCATCCTCGTTCCCAATGAGTCATGTAGCTGTCTCCAAAAATGGGAAGTGATTGAGTTCCCCTATCAGACACAATACTCTTGGGCACTCCATGTAGACATAAAATTCTACTCATGTAGATTTTGGCTAACTTAGCACTTGTATAGGTTGTCTTCACGGGTATGAAATGAGCCACCTTAGTTAGGCGATCCACCACTACCCAAATAGAATAATGAAATCCATTCCAATCTTGTCCCTTCCAATCAGGAATAGGTAGTGGTTGAAGCAAACGCTTTCACTCTACTACACATCACACAAAGCAATATGTTGATGTCCTTCTTGAGATTATTCCACCAAAATCTTTCTTTCATGTCCATGTACATTTTGGTGTTAGGTCTTGTGGAACATGCCATAAAGTACCACTTTCGTCTTCATGGAATTCTTTGGCTTTTCCTTTGCCAATCTTTTCCTTAATCTCTTCAATTTCTTCTTTGATCTTGTCCAACAAAGTGGGTTGAACATCCAAAGACATGAGATGTCCATAAATCATCTCCTTTGGTAAGGCCATTCACAAAACCTTACGACTTAGAGAATAACATTTGCTTGGTATTGCAAACTTAAGTCATAGTCTTTGATAAGTTCTAGCCATCTTCTTTGTCTTATATTAATTTGGTGAAGATATACTTCAAACTTTTGTGATCTGAACACTTCACAACGCTTTCCCAAAGATAGTGTCTCCATGTTTTGAGTGCATCTAACTCTAAATCATGAGTAGGATAGTTTACTTCATGAGTTTTGAGTTGTCTCAAACCTTGATGAGATGCATCACAATATACTTGGAAATATTTCTCTCTCTTCTTCAATCAAACTTCTTGTCTTTCTTTAACAATTAAGTCAGCTACCTTAGAAATTCTCAATGAACAGATTCCAAACTTTAGGATCAATCTGCTACACCATCCTTGAAAACCAACTTCAATTTGGCATAAAGTTTATGCTAAATGTCCTTCATGCTCTTCTTTGCTCTTGGAGTAGACTAAGATGTCATCGATGAAACGACAACAAACTTGTCAAGGAATTCCATGAACACCTTGTTCATCATATTCAGGAGCATTTGTCAAGCCAAAAGGCATTGGTATACTCATACAATCCATACCTTGAAGTGAATGTTGTCTTAGGTATGTCTTGTTCCCTTATCTTGAGTTTAAATATAGCGACCTTAGATCAATCTTTGAGAACACATGCTCCTTCTATGATCAAACAAGTCATTGATTCTAGGCAAAGGATATTTGTTCTAATCTATGCATAACCTTTGACTTCTATCTTTCTTCTCCACGAACAAAGGGGCTCCCCAAGATGAAGAACTTGGTTGAATAAATAGTTGCTTCTTGAGTTCTTGACATTTTATATGGTCTCTTTGCGTACCAAATCTATAAGAAACTCCACATCTCTATCTGGTGGCATTCAATTCTTCGGAAACACATCTGGATACTCACTAAGAGAATTTAGCTTACTTCCTTTAGCTTCAAAGTTGGACTTGAATTTAATCCGCCGGGGTTGGAGAAAACAAAGACGATTAGCACATCCAATAGCCATCCAATCCATTCCCAATATTATCCGGTCCTTGGGAATCTAGGATTAGAAATTTATGTTTTCCAAACTCTATTACTAGATCCATCCAAGACTTACTATCATATCTCCACGGAGAACTAACTTTTATTGGACACCCAATGTTTGAAACCCATTTCTATCAACAAATGCTTTTGATATGAATGAACTCGAAGATCAAAAAGAAAAAATGCTGGAATAGAATTGAGTGAACTTGCCAAGCGACATCAGGCTCCTCATAGACCTCCTCCACACTGATGTGGTTCACCTGTCCTTTCTGGAAAGGATTGGGCTTGATAGGTCCTTCAACTTTCTTTTCAGGGCAGTCATTTGCATAATGCCCCATCTTATTGCATTTGAAGCATTCAACCTGACTGATGTCTCTCTTAATAGGCTGACTTCCACTTCCACTTCCATTACCACTGTGGTGGCTCTTATGTCCACTCTTGTGGTTCTTGTACTTATCATTGTCATGACTACGGTGATGCTTGTTGTCATGACGGTTGTGGTTGTGGTGCTTGTTGAATTTCCCATGCTTGTGAGATCCTGAGCTCCGCTGTCATCATAATGAGATCGTTTGTGAGACGATCCCGAGTTGTGCTTGTCGGAGTGCTTCCTCTTTCTGCTTTCCACTTGTTTTATTTTGTTCTCCAGAATAGCAGCCTTATCACAGAGCGACTGATAAGTGGGAACATAGGCCACAACCAATTGCAGATTCAGCTCATCATTCAAGACCTCAAGAAATTTTTCCTTTCTCTTGGCATCAGTGTCAACTTCATCCGGTGCATAATGCGCCAGATTGTTGAACTCCTCAATGTATTCAGCCACGCTGCGGTGGCGCTGTTTCATATTGTGGAACTCTTTCTTTTTCAGACTCATCACTCCTGATGAGATATGAGCAGTGCAAAAGCCATCCTCAAAGATAGCCCATGTCACTTCATCTATGGGAGTGGTGATCTGGAAGTTGTCCCACCAAGTGGCGGCTGGCCCTTCCAGCAGATGTGCTACAAATCTGACCTTTTCAAAGATCCGATACATTACGGTTACCAAGTCCTTGTTTACTGAGCATAGCCAATCATTGGCCACCATGGGATCAGTCGTTCCTGAGAACTTTGCTGGCCTCAATCTCAAGAATCTGGTAAGCATATCAAAGCCCGGAGGGTTGTTGTTGTTATTGTTGTTGTTATTGTTGTTGTTGTTGTTGTTGTTGTTGTTGTTGTTATTGTTTTGGTTTTGTATGAACGTTGTCATCATCTGCATTAGCTGAGTTTGAGCAGTCATCATTTGTTGCATTTCTGGAGTTATGTTGTTATTGTTGGGGTTAGGGTTTGCACGACGGGGAGGCATCTATGGTTTGTTCAAATAGAGATAAGAATGAGATACCCATAGATGCTTTCATGCACATTACATCACATAAGCAAACACAAGAATGCAACACAAGAATGCAACACAAGATAAAGGTTCAACAACAAAATAACCAGTTCATAAAGTAAAACACACAAGTAGCAAGCCATCCACATGTCGGATGGTCCAATAACAAGTTCTCAAATAACAAGTATGATAATGAAAGATAAACGAGTAGTCAAGTCTACTCATCGGCATCAATCTCCTCCTCGACAAAGGTAAGACCTGCGTTCTCCATCGCGGTCTTGTTCTCCTCGATGTTAGTGGTCAAGGTATCTATCTTAGCCTTGAGAGCCCTCTTCTGGGAGCGAAGCCTCTCTATCACCGTCTGCTGCTGCTCGAGCTCGAAGTCCTTGGACTGCAGTTCTTCAGTCATGTCCCGGATCTTCTTGTTCCTATCCTGGACACGCTTCTCCTGACTCTTGAACTTCCTGTCCTGGGTCTCGAACTTCGCCTCCATTTCCTTGAGTATCTCGTCTTGCTGCGCGAATAGCTTGTCCTTCTCGCGAAGCTGCACCTGGAGCTCATCATTGCTGAGCATGACATTGGTCATGTCCGTGTCCACGTGCCTAATGAGATACTCTAAGTCCTGGAGGTACAGGCGTATCGGCTCTGCTGCTTCCCTCGAATCGTCCTCGAAGTCGATGGACTCTCCATCCTCATCACGTCTTCCGAAGACGTGGAAGTGGGTACCTCTAACCTGTCGGGAGTGTCGCCCTAGCAGACGTCCTATCAGATCCTGCATAACTACCTCAATGCCTCTCTCCCTATCATCGTGCATAAGCTTGAAGACTATGGCCTCCGTAGTAGGCTCTGTCTGGTGTCCGGGCTAGTCCACCTTGAATCCCCAGAGGTCCTTCCTCTCAAACTTGGTGAGGGGATGCACCATGATGGTGGGAAGAGGGAGATTGAGCAAAGTAGTAAGCTCAACGATACGAGGACCAAAGCGGTTAACCTGGAACTCCTCAACAGTGCTGATGGTAATAGGAATCTATTTATAAGATAGAAAAGTTAGAACAACACAAATCAAGATAAAACAAAAGACATAACAACACATACATATCCTTGGGAAGCAAAAACACACCAGTCATGCATCCATGAAACCATTACAACAATCAAGGTTCAATCTTATTTTAAGCAACATTTTGGAAAATAAGGTGATAGGTGGTGGTCCAACTAACGAAGTACGTTTTCAATACTATCTCATTGAATCTGTTGGCTAAGACAATGTTTCTAGAAGCAATCAGCCTATCTTGCTCACATGATTGCATCACTAAGTCTATAATGTCTCCTCTTAAGGTTTGGTTGGTAGCTTCCAACTCTTGGGTATGTTCCTTCTCTTTCCTTAGATCATTTTGGAGGTGGAGCATTCTGCACTTGACTGTATCACCAAGTTCTTTGATGGTCTTCCAAGCTGCATCCCTTGCTGATTCAAAGAATGTAGGGTGCACCACTGAATTGGTGAACATGCAGAACCCTTTTTCCTGATGGTTGTCTTCCTTGTTTTTATACAAGTGAAGTTGCACCCACCAGTATTCCACTCCTTCATCCATCACTGGAAAACCCTTGTACACAGTTGCACCTTGTATCTCTAATGCAACCATGAGGTCCTTGAGAGCCTTGGGGAATTCTGTCTCACACTCCAAAGTCATTGTCATGAGTGGTCCTTTCCTTACGGCTTCGTTGATGGAGTTCATCTACAAATAGAGACGAGAGAGAAGATTAGAAAAGTTTACGAGAAGAATAGACAAGTGTAGAAGTTGAAATTTTTTCCTTAGTGGTTTCCAATCCTAGGGTCATAATCCTACAGGCAACACAGTGCTCTGATACCATCTGTAAGATCCCTCCTTTGTAAAGGAAAAAGGATCCCTGTGATTGCAATTCTAGTCCCTAGATCATTGCTAGCATCCAAAGTTTAAGATGAAGTACACAGATACAAAGGTCATTTATTACATCCATTCCAGAGATAAACATAGTCTTTACAACTCAAAGGCCACATGCCTATTACAAGAGTCTGAATAAGTAAATAAATATAAGTCTTCATCTTCATGTGCCACAGACAAACATGTTGAGTGTAGACTCATGACACCTAATCCTCATCAGAGTAACCTGCAACATCACAAGTTACAGCCACAGTGGGTCAATACTTTGGAATAGTATTGGCAAGTGATACCTTAGTATATTTTAAGTGGACTAGATACTATATGCAAATTTGGCTAAGTGTAGCTTGGCTTGCTTTGCTCAAAATAGGTTTTTCCTATTAGTTGAAATCACTAAGTTTTTCTTTGTCAAAGCTTTTCCCAAGGAACCACCAATAGACATTGAGGTCCTTCACCCTTGTTCACCCACAAGTGTTTACTTAGAAATTGGAGTGATGAGATTCTTGATATCTTCCATGCCTTGATGCTCAAGTTGTCCATTGCCATGGACTTGGCTAAGTACTTAGATTTTTCCATCTGCAGAGGTTGTGCACTTTCCCCACCAGACTTGGTTTCCCAAGACAGGACCTTTCAGAAGCCTTTCCTTAGACCAAATGGACGCGCTCCAACCTATCATTCCCACTACCACCAACTGTCCAAATGGCTAAGTTCTAGCAACCTATGTGATCCAGTGAGCCCATATTGCCAAGTGGTTTGCACTAGAAGCTTCTCAACACTTGGCCTCTAAAATCCCTTTGTTCCTGGGTGGCTTTCCACAAGTGAGATACACAAGGTAAACCATAGCCATGGGCCTTGTGTAACCACTCAACCAAAACCACCAATCAAGTCCCTTTCCACCCAGGTGATTCATTGACTTAGTTGTTTTATTAAGAAAAACATAAGTCCAAAGACTTAGAAATATTTTCATCATAGCATGTATATATCACCAACCCTTGTTTGCTATTAGATAGGCTAAGCATGGCATAGATAGTAACTTAACTTAGAAATTTCCTAGCAATTCTACAACTACTTAGGATTTCCCAACATGGCATTTGGCAAAAATAGTAACATGCAAGACTTAGCAAAATATTTCTAATGCTTGTATGAAAATATAGGGATAGAAATATTCATGAAGTACCACTTGCCTTGGTAGTTGGGAGAGTAGCACTCTTCACAATCACAATCACTAGCACCAAAGTCTACACAAAGAATGGTAGCAACAAATTACACACAACATATACAAACAAACAAAAATACCCATGCATGCATGCAAAATGCTAAGTGATGATTTTTAAAACTCAACCAAGCAAGTGCATAGTACTGAATCACAAACAAGTCAAAAACTTGCTAAACCAAGTTTATTTGACACTAAAACAATTTCCTAAACAATTCATATACTCAAATAGTCCTAAACAAGTTTTTGCAAATAAAGCCTTTTTAACAGAAGCTAAACACTAAACACATTGCATATTTTGAAAGAGTTTGCTCTCTTGATTCCAACGGTATAAAATTTGTCAAAATCTAACGTGGAAATCAAAAGTTACAAACAAAACAAATTTGAAAAAAAATGTGATTCAAAATCTGTTTTAAATCTAACTCACTGCCACGCGACGCTATCCTATTGGCGCGTACCGCTTCGCACGGATCGGTCGACGCAGATCGTTGGATTTAAGTGATCGCGTACGGCTCAGATCTAACGTACCGTTTCGTTAAGTGATTCTATCGCACGCGTTGGATCTAGATCCAACGGCTCTTGATCAAACGACCAAGGTCTGGCGGCGCGCGGCGACGGCGAGCGGCGGAGCGCTCTGCCAGTGGCGGTGCCGGCGTTCTAGGTCGCCCGGGGAGGAAAGAGGATGCTTACCAGAACCGCTGTGACGAGGTGAAGCTCAGCGTGGTGGTGGCTTTGCAAGGGGCGCATGTGGTCGTCGGAGATTCCTCGCCGGAGTTCGCGAACGCGTCGGGTGCGGCTGCTCGTCGACGTTGGCGAAGGTACAGATCGTGCCAAGGCAAAATAAGCAGTGCGTTAGATGCGCGGAGTGATGCTGGTCATGTGAGTGTCAAAGAGAGGACAAGGCGCGGTCAAAACTAACCAGGAAGGTTCACCGGAGTTGGAGACGGCGTCGGGTTCTCTCGGTGCTCGTCGAAGTCGAAGCTCTGGATCACAAACAGACGGGCAAAGGGGATCAGGAGGTGCGCAAGGAAGTTGCGAAGTTGCTCGTATGAACCAGAGAGGAAGGGGCGCACGAGGTTTACCAGAATTGGTCGCCGGAGCAGGTTCTGTCTGCGGCGGCGCAAGAGCGAATACTGGCAGCCTGGTGGCGAGAAGGGTGTGCAGTGTGGGGGGAAATGACCGCGAGGGGGAGAGGTTCTTATAGCCTGAGCTGGGCGTGGAGTTACTCGCGGAATCAATGGGAATCAACGCGGCAGTGACTGTGGCGAGTAACGGCGGAGCGGCGGCGCGGTAGCGTGATTGACGAAGACGACGACGGGGTCACGGGTCCACTTGTCAGCGAAATAAACAGAGGGGAGGTGGGGTCCTGGCGTCAGCGACTCCGCGGGTGCTTCTGTGCGTGAGAGAGGGAGAAGTGACCCGGGTGGGCTAGCTGGGCTGGTTTCACTGTTGGGCCCAAAGTCTGGCGCCGACCCTTTTCTTTTTCTTTAATCCTTTTCTATTTCTGATTTGATTTTCTGGAATGATTTTCAAATGATTTCAAACTCAAATTGAAATCAAATCTTTTCATGAATTTTGTAGGGTGCAACATTCATATTTTTGGGCATATAAACATGTGGTCTCTCTATTCAAGCTTGGTCCTTTTGAATAAACAAAATAAATAGTGCTATAGCACTTAATTTGAAAATGTTTTGAGAATGGTTTTGAACCATTTTTATTTTGTATAATTTTTTTCAAATTCCACACTCAATCCAATCAACAAGGAAGCAAGCAAACTTGGTTTAAAACACTTAAGCTCTCAAATGGGGATGGCCATTTGATTTAAGTTTGCTCACATAAAATGATAGCACTAAGTGCTTCTGTTTTCTTGAATTTGGTTTGAAATTGATCTCAAAACTATATGCATGCATGAATGATATGCAATTTATTGGGAATCGTTATTCCCAAGGACACAAGCTTATCGGCGTAACCCGACATCTTGAGTACATGCTCACTTACAGAGCTGTTCTCTTCCATCATGCAGCTAAAGAACTTTTCTGAAGCATTGTAGCTCTCTACAGCAACATGTGTGTCGAAAATCATTTTCAACTCACCCATTGTATCAAATGCATTGCCGTTTTCGGAACGCTTTCGAAGTTCTGGCTCTAGCCCATACAATATGCCACAATGAACTAAATTGTGGTCCTCCTGACGAGTTTGATAGACATTCTTCTCCTCGTTAGGGGCATCATCAAACCGTGGGGGGCCAAGCGGCGCTTCTAGCACATATTGCTTTTGTGCAGCAGAGAGGAGAATCCTCAAATTCATGGCCCATTTGGTAAAGTTGCTACCGTTTGTTGCAAGTTTCTCTTTCTCCATGAACACATTGAAATTAAAAGCATGTGGTGCCATCTACAATAGAATTTGTAAAGTTCAGACTAAGTTTATGATAGATTGAGTTCAACTAATCCAAATTAAGAATGAACTCCCACTAAAAAACGACATCCCTTGTGCCTTTTTAGTGATTACATGAACCAAATCCACTACACCAAGTCCGATAATCACGTGAGTAGGTGTATCTTCAAAGGCGAGCATCAAATGGGCATCATATCTTCCATATGACTCATGCTTAACCTTTCGGTCCGTGTTCCGAGGCCATGTCTATACATGCTAGGCTCTCCAAGTAAGAACCTTAGTATTCGCGTGTGTAGCTGTCTTACACCCAAAATATGATCGTGGATCCAAGAACACCCGATCATCACGTGATGTCTTGGAGCGACGAAACATAATTGGTGCATACTTAAGGAAGAACACATTATTATCTTGAGATCTAAATAAGGGATCATCTTATTATGCGAATAAAATGCCAAACAAGCAATATAAGATGCAATCAAACATCACATGTTTATAAGTGGAATGATATGGTTCTTGCACTCGATCTCCATCATGTGCATCGTGGTATGATCACTATCATACCTATATGTGTAAGGCCAAGGTCTATGGAACTTACACGTTATGTGTGTTGTAAGAGTATCAACTTATACTTCTACTTACAACATCACCATATCATGACACTAGCCCAGCAACAATCTAAACTAGACGCCTCTAATTTATCTATTGCAAGTTTTGCGTGGCTTAGGGCTTTCGAAGATAGAACCGTTCTTACCTACGAACATGAACCACAATGAGGATAACCAAATTGTTAACAACTAGTTGAAAATTATATATTGACTATAGTAGGAGAGACAGACACCCTCTAGACACTTATGCAAAACTAGTTGCATGTCAAGCATGGAACATGTCTCATGTGCGAGGACATGTAAAGTTTGTCCGGGACGCTTCATCCCACTATGCCACCAATCTCCAAAGTACAACTAAGAAGCAATAACATGATCATCATCGCCCACATACTCATATGTGTAATACCCGTGCAAAGCATCTACGCATAGATCCGGCTCCAATTCCACTGTAGGGTTCGCAGCATAGTAAACAAAAAATTCTACGATTGGAACAACTATGTACCAAGATCTATCTACTAGATACAAGCAACAGGCAGATATACGTCCGTAGAGAACATACCCTTGAATATTGACAAAGCTTAACGAGGTCGAACTCGTGGTTGATGTAGACGATCTCTTGCCGATATCAAGATCGAGAGGAAGTCCTAGCGCCGCAAATCAGCGGCGCATCCATGCTCGCACACACATTCGAGGAACCGAGCAACCTCCGCCTACTCGCTCCAGCGATGCAGCGGAAACACAACTCTTTCTTGCCGAACATCTACCGGGAACATGTATCTCGCTAGTCCGAGACCATGGGGGATAAATACTAGAGGGGGAGAGAGATCCTTCACGAGGAGGTGTGAGTGAGAGAGAGAGGGAGGGGGATCCTTTTATAGGAGGAGGGGGAACCCCAAGGGGTGGCCGGCGCATGGGGGCTGCCCCTTGCCATCTCTCCATTGATGTGTGTGGACACTCCACTCACAAAAATGCCTTTCAATTTCCTCCACTAAAAAACCCACTCAAATTCCCATTAAATTTCCACCAAATTTAATGCAAAATCTCATTAAATAAAACTCCTCTTATTTATTCAGAATTTTGTCAATTACTTTAATGAAAAACATTCACATATAACCCCTTGCTAGTATTTCATTTCACATGCAAAAAAAATTCTACAATTTCACCCGAAAACCCGTTTCAGTATCTAGTGAAATAAATTCCTGCGCTTGTTATTATTTCTGGCATGAAACTTTTGCTCCAAATGGTGTCGGTGTCTCTTAAGTGTGTCACCCTACGGTTCGCGAATAATGCGGACATGATCGAGACCCCTCTCAGATCAATAATCAGAAGCGGGACCTAGAGATCCATACTGACTCCCACACATTCAATGATGACTTTCTTGTGATCGTGAGAACCTTTTACGCCAGTATCTTAATCCTTTTGTTTCGCGATATATTACATGTCCGAGATTCGATCATCGGTATCTCCATACCTAGTTTGATCTCGTTACTGACATGTAATCTTTTCTCGTTCCCGCGATATAACATTCTAGTGATCAAATCACTTGCTTGCAAGCTAATCAATGTGATATCACCGAGAGGGCCCAGAGCATATCTATCCATCATCGGAATGAACAAATTCCACTCTCAATCCATGGGCCTCAACATAACACTTTAGTAGTACTGAACCCATTTTATAATCACCCTGTTATGGTGTGACGTTTGATGTTATCAAGATACTCTTTCGGTGTTAGTGATTGACATGATCTCATGGTCTAAGGATTAGGATCACTTCGTATGTTGTTATAGCAATATAAAATCAATGACTTTGATAGTAATGCTATACTTCGGATGAATGTTCATCACACCATTACACTAATGTTGTCACCTCGTTATTAACAACATCCAATGTACATGATCAGGAAACTTGATCATCTTGTTAATCAACGAGCTAGTTTATGAGAGAGGCATAACTAGGAACTTTCTGTTTGTTTATTAAACACACATTTATTAATTTTTTCGTATTAATACAATTATAGCATGCAAAATAAACATCTATCATATACTTTGAATATACATAATAACCACTTTATTATTGCCTCTCAGGGCATATTCCCTTCATGCTATTTGTAGAGGTCCCAACCTTTAATAAGGTAGAGATCCATGTGTTTACAATGCTAGTCCCTGGATCAATAGCTAGCATCGACAGTTAAGATGTAATATCAAGAAACAAAGGTCATAATACCACTTTATAACTAGGAATAAAATAATTCATTACATCTTACATAGCTCATTTGGCTATCTCAATACAATGCAGCAGAAATAACTATATAGCATGGAGTCCTTCATCTTCAAAGTGCCACAGGCAATCATGTTGGTTGTAGACTTGTAATCCTAATCAACATACTTCACTAACATTAAACAAACCTACAACATAATAAGTTACAGCCACAAGGGTCAATACATTTGAATTGTATTGGCAAGTGATACTATGGTAGTATAGTGGAGTCTATCATCTATATGCATTTGGCTAAGTGGAGCTTAGGCTTGCTTTGCTCAAAATAGATTTTCCTTATCATTTGAAAAATACTAAGTTTTTTTGTCAAAATCACCCAAGGCATCTCCCAATAGAAATTGGTGATCCTTTAACCCTTGTTCAACCACAAGTTTTAACTTAGAAATTGGGATGAGGAGATTCTTGATAGCTTCCATGTCTTGATGCTCAAATTGTCCTTTGCCAGGGACATGGCTAAGTACTTAGATTTTACACTCTGTAGAGGTGGTGCACTTTCCCCACAAGACTTGGTTTCACCAAGACAATATCTTTCAGAAGCCTTCCCTTAGACCAAAATGGACGCGCTCCAACCTATCAATCCCCTACCACCAACTGTCCATTTGGCTAAGTTATTGCAACCTATATGTTCCAGGCAGAGCCCATAATTCCATGTGGCTGCACTTGAAGCTTCTCAACATTTGACATCTCAAATCTCTTTGTTCCTAGGTGGCATTCCACAAGTGAGATACACAAGGTAAACCATAGAAATGGGCCTTGTGTAACCACTCAACCAAAAACCACCAAGCAAGCCCCTTTCCACCTAGGTGATTCATACACTTAGTTGTTTTATTAAACAAAACACAAGTTCTTGACTTAGAAGTATTCCATGGCATGAATATAATCCACCCTTGTTTTCTACTAGCTAGGCTAAGCATGATAGTAGTAGGAATCTTAACTTAGGAAAATTCTACTAAGGTTTCATCTACTAGGATTTCCCATGGCATGGTTTATACTTAGCAAAAATTCCATGCAAGTCCTACTTAGAAATATCACTAATGCATAGTGAAAATAATGGGACAAAAGTATGAAGCATCACTTGCCTTTTTGGTAGAGATTATAAGTTCACTCCTTGATCTTTGCAATAGTCAAACTCTTCAAATTACACTACAATTCAATCAAGCAAATATTCAATCTACCATTCAAGCAATCATCACATAGAATAATAAAAACAAAGCAATGCATGCAAACATTCCAAAGATTGTTTTATTTGGAAAAGTGGTTTCTAATAGGTTATAAACATTTGAAAACACCTATTGGTCATTTCCAAAAGTGGTAGAACCATTTGATACTAAGTTAGTGATAAATGGCTACTTTAAATCATTTTTGTTTTGCTAGAAATGGTTTAAATCAAAGTGATAATTTCTAGTGTTTTGGAAAATAGATTTTGAAACACAATTGTTAGTGTTTTAAGGTCAAATGTTTAATATTGAAACCATTTGCAAAAGGTTTTACCTATAAACCATTTTTATACCAAATCAATATTTTATGTTGTTAAAATTGCTTTTTAGCAAAGTAATAATTTTATAGGGTTAATCAAATATATTTTTAAATCCTAAAACTTGGTGTTTAGGGTCAGAGAGTTTAAATCAAAACATTTTCCAAAGGTTTTCTCCAAAAGCATTTTTAACATAATAACAATATTTTTATTTGACTAGAAATGTTCTAAATCAAAGATTCATCTTTTAACTTCACCAAATATACTTTTAATTCCACAAGTTGTTTTATATGGTCAGTAGGTTCAAAACAACCAATTTGTCAAAGATTTTATCCTAAAAACATTGCTAGAATAATTTTTATATTCAAAATACACCTACACATGTTTCTGCAATTTCAACAAATTTTCCAGAAGCAATTCATTAAACAAAGTGCATGGTTGGATAGAGTTTGTTTTGCTGATTCCATTGATATAAAATTTGCAAAATTTGGACATGTAGATTTAAAGTTATGCAGTTTACAAATTCTCATATCAAATAGAGTCAAATCTGTTTTTAAAACAACACACAGGCCACACGTTGTGTTTTCATTGGTCCATACCGATTCACATGGATCAAGCGATACAAGCCGTAGGATTAAACGAGATCTGTGCGACTCAGATCATCGCTTACCCCTTCGTTAAGTGAAACTACCCTATCGCTCCGATCTAGATCTGACGGCTCCTAGTGCTTCGACCAGAAACTGGCGGCGCTCAACGGTGGCATGCGGCGGCGCGGCTTTGTCGGTGACGCTGCCGACGAACTAGGACGTGCAGGGAAGAGTGAGGATGCTTACCATACTCGCCGTGAAGCTCTGATGCTCGTCGTTGCCTCAGTTGGCCAAGGGCGCACGGACTCGTTGCTGATTGCTCACCGGAGTAGGCGTCGGCGTCGGGTTTGTATGGTTGTTGACGAAGGCGAGGTTTGAGGGTGCAATAAGGAAAACATAGAGTGCTATTAGATGCGTACGGTGTTGGGTATCATATTCGCATCAACTAGAGGAAGAGGGGCGGTCAGGTTTACCGGGGGGAGGTCGACAGAGCAGAGGCAGACGATGGCGGAGTGTTGTCGTTGAGGTTTCCGATGATGCGGAGCACGCGCGGGCGAACTGGCACTACAGGGAGGTTCGTCAGGAGATGGGGAATGTCATCGTGGCGGTCAGGAAGCAAAGGAAGGTAAGGCTCGGCCGGAATCTTCGTCGGAGGACGTCGGAGGCAGTGGGCTGCAAACAAAAATTCAACGCAGCCTGAAGGCAGAGGAGAAATGGGGTCTGGGGGTGGAAGATAGAGGGAGAACGGGTGCTTAAAGGAGGATGGTCGCAGGGGGTAAAGGCTGCGTCAATGTCGCAAATTGAATCAAGCTTTAAATCGGCTGAAAACGGTCGGCGAGGCATGGTCACCGCGGGGGGTGAGGAAGAAGGCTGACAGCGTGGGACTGGCTAGTCAGTGAGAGAGAGAGAGGAGAGGTGGGGGCCAGGGGTCAGTGACTCCGCGGGTTCAACTGCGAGTAAAACAAAACGGTCCGGGGAGAGGGGGAATGGGCTTCTGCTGGGCTTAGTGGGCTAGCTAGGTGGGCTGGCTTTGTTTCCCCTTTTTTTATACAGAATCTTTTTCTTTTTCTATTTCCATTATTCTGTTTTCATTTTTTATTTAAACAATTCAAACTCCATATAAAATCAAACCTCTACCAAACTTTGAGAAAAATCAAATATTGTTTATTAATACATTCTAAAGTCAAATTTATAATATCTCTTTTATTCTTTTTAGGGTCTTTTATTTATTTTAAAAATAGACATTTGTCTTTATTTCAAATAGGATTTAATATGTTTTAAAACTCTATTTGAAATCTAAATTTTTACCAAACCTTTTCAGTAGGTTTTATTAAAAATAAAACACTTTGAAATATAATACTTTATTATGTTTTAAATGTTCATTTAAAATGGGAATGTCTTTACTCAAATGAAATTGGATAATAATAAATCCTCATGATTTTTATTTAAATAATCCTTTACTCTTTTTATTAAACAAAAATATTTTATTTTTTTTGCTTGGCCAAGTTTTAATTTGGCTCTTTAAAATAGTCTTTGTTTATTTATTCCTTCCTTTATTTTATAAAATCCATATCTTTTTATTTAAAGATCCAAAAATGGTGATTCCAACTTGTAAAATTTTATTTAATATTTGTTTATCCTTTTATATCTCTTTAGGATTATTTTCTCACTATTTGGTATGGATTTTTAGATAGGTGCTTTATTAGCTTTGGAAATTCAATTTCCTGATCTTACTAAATTCATAAGATTTTATCTATGGTTCCAAATTGAATGAAATCAATTTCTATGGTTTTATAATATTTCCATTTGTCATTCTTGACCATTTATAAATGTTTGTTGGCAAATCTTTATATGGATCAAATCCATAATCTTAGGAATATCTTTGAAATTTCTTCCAATAGGGTTTTAGAGTTTTGGTTTATTTTCCAAGTGTTTAAATTTCAAGATGCATTTATGAAGAATGCATTTCACTTGATTTGAATTTAGTTGGATTCAAACATTATTCAAAGTTTGATAAAGATGGGTTTTTAAGTTTCCATTTAGAAACAAAAGTTTCTTTTCGCCATAAATTTCAACAATTATTTATTTTGTTTATTTATTTATTTCACATTTCAAAATTTGGAAAATTTTGAGATGTGACAGGCTACCACCCTTAAAAGAAATCTCGTCCCGAGATTTGGGAAGGCTAGGGTTACAAGTTGGATCAAGGCAGCTAGGGTTCTACCACCCTTAAAAGATTTCAACTAAATTACTTCTTGGCTTGCTTGGGATCTTGATGAATCTTCTCTAGGCAAACATCTGCATAGTGTCCTTTATTTCCACACTTGAAACATGTGACAAGGCTGAGATCCCTCATAGGTTTGTTTGTCTTATACTTCATCTTTTCTAGACAATTGCTTGCATAATGTCCTTGATCACCACAATTGTAACATGTGACAAGGTTGAGTTCTTCACGTATCTTCTATGGACAAGTTGATACATAATGGCCTAGCTCTTTGCAGTTGTTGCACCACACTTGGACAATTCCCTTATACTTCTTCTTCTTCTCTGGACATTCATTGGCATAGTGTCCCATCTCCTTGCAATGGCAACACTGCACTTGGCTTTTGTCCTTCTTCTTCTTGGGTTTCTCCAAAGCTAGGAGTTCTTCTAGTTCATGCTCTTCATATCTCACCTCAAAGGTGGGAAAGTCTCCCGGTCTCCTTAATCTTTTCCTTGGATAATACATATGTCTCTTCTTCTGTCCATCAAGGTGAGTCATATTGCATGGAGGTGCAAGTTGAGATTTTCCTTTGTATTCATCCTTCTTGATAGAAGTTGTTCCCTCCTGGGGGTTTACTAACTGTTGATGCACTCCACCTTGTTTCCTTTGTTGAACTATGGAATAGATGGGGCATTGGATAGGGAAATGATTATTTCCTTCACATAGGAAACAAGTAGCTTGAGATGTGGGGCATTAATTAGTTGGATGTTTCTCTTCACAATTAGGGCATTGATCTTCATGCTCTTTGGAAGTGTGATCCATGTCTCCACAAATATTGCAAGATTGAGTTCCTTCTGTAATATCATCCTTGACATCATTGTTGTCACAAACTCCTTGAAAAGAGTTGTCTCCCATGTTGATCATTTGATTTGTCACCTTTTGCATCAATTGAGTTTGGGTTTACAAAAACCTTTGCATGGTTGGGTCTAACTCATTGTTGTTGGCTAAAAACTGAGTTATCACTTGGTTCAACTGGGTTTGGGTTACTATGAGTTCTCTCATGTTGATCTCTTGGTTGTTGTTGTCACCATCCTTGATGTTGGAGTCTCTTGGAGAAGTCATCTGTTTGGGTTGGGTTGGGATTAGAATAGGCAAAATATTTCTAAGGAATAGTTCTAATCACACACATCACAATTCACACAAGCAATGTGCAACCAATCTCGAACAAACATTCCACTTAAACCACAAGTTTCAAGCACATTTTTAAGCAACCAAAAATATTTTTGTTACACCACATAAGTTGGTGGGTTTGACTTAAACTAAATATGGTGGTCCAACTATATGGTTCACTTGAGATCTTTCCATCCTTCTTAGTTGATTCTTCATGAACACAATCTTTGTATCCTTAGAGAATTTCTTGCATCTTGGTCTCAAAACTTCAGAGGTGATGATGATTCCTAAGTTATGTTCCTTAGTCTTCAAGTCTTGAGTAAATTTTCTTGTCTCGATTGTAGTCCTTAGTGATATCCAAGGTTGAAGTCCTTGTTGAAAATGCTGAAGATGTTGAAGTCATTAGAGTTGAAGATGTTGAAGTCATTAGAGTTGATGAAGTCCTTTGCTCATGGTGAAGTCTTTGGCCATGGAGAAGGCTTTATACATCAAGTTAAATATAAGATATGTAGAGTCAAAACCAAAATGGTTGAGGAAAGAGTTTACAAGATTATTTGTAAATAGTTTTGGAACAAATACAACTCCTATTTTTCTAAGGGGTTTGTCCAATCCTAGGGTTACAATCCTACAGGCAACACAATGCTCTGATACCATCTGTAAGGGTCCCAACCTTACATAAGGTAGAGATCCCTGTGTTTACAATGCAAGTCCCTGGATCAATAGCTAGCATCCACAGTTAAGATGTAATATCAAGAAACAAAGGTCATAATACAACTTTATAACCAGGAATAACATAATTTATTACATCTTACATAGCTCATTTGGCTATTACATTACATTGAAGCAGAATATCTATAAGCATGGGGTCCTTCATCTTCAAAGTGCCACAGGCAGACATGTTGGTTGTAGACTTGTAATCCTAATCATTAAACTTCACTAATATCAAACAAAACCTACAACATAACAAGTTACAGCCACAAGGGTCAATACATTTGAATTGTATTGGCAAGTGATACTATGGTAGTATAGTGGAGTCTATCATCTATATGCATTTGGCTAAGTGGAGCTTAGGCTTGCTTTGCTCAAAATAGTTTTTCCTTATCATTTGAAAACACTAAGTTTTTGCTTTGACAAAATCATTCCCAAGGCATCTCCCAATAGAAATTGGTGATCCTTTAATCCCTTGTTCACCCACAAGATTTTAACTTAGAAATTGGGATGAGGAGATTCTTGATAGCTTCCATGTCTTGATGCTCAAATTGTCCTTCGCCAGAGACATGGCTAAGTACTTAGATTTTACACTCTGTAGAGGTGGTGCACTTTCCCCACAAGACTTGGTTTCACCAAGACAAGATCTTTCAGAAGCCTTCCCTTAGACCAGAATGGACGCGTTCCAACCTATCATCCCCTACCACCAACTGTCCATTTGGCTAAGTTATTGCAACCTGTATGATCCAGGCAGAGCCCATAATGCCAAGTGGCTGCACTTGAAGCTTCTCAACATTTGACATCTCAAATCTCTTTGTTCCTGGGTGGCCATCCACAAGTGAGATACACAAGGTAAACCATAGAAATGGGCCTTGTGAACCACTCAACACAAACCATTCCTTCCATTCCACCCAGGTGATTCATTCACTTAGTTGTTTTATTAAACAAAACACAAGTCCTCAGACTTAGAAATTTTCCATAGTATGAATATATAGTCCACCCTTGTTTTCTATTAGCTAATCTAAGCATGATAGTAGTAGGAATCTTAACTTAGGGAAAATTCTACTAAGGTTTCATCTACTAGGATTTCCCATGGCATAGTTTACACTTAGCAAAATTCCATGCAAGTCCTACTGAGAAATATCACTAATGCATAGTGAAAATAATGGGACAAAAGTATGAAGCATCACTTGCCTTTTTGGTAGAGAGTATAAGTTCACTCCTTGATCTTTGCAATGTTCACTAATTTCAAATCACTACAATTAAATCAAGCAAACAATATTTCAATCTACCATTCAAGCAATTCATCACATAAAATGATAGAAACAAAACAATACATGCAAGCATGTCAAAGATTGTTTTATTTAAAAAAGTGGTTTCTAATGGTTCATAAACATTTGGAAACACCAAATGGTCATTTTATAGAGTGGCAAAATCATTTGTATAAGATTTTACTTCATAAACCATTTTTACATCAAGTCATTATTTTATGTGGTGAAGAAATGTTTTTAATAAGGAAAATCTCTATAGGTTTCACAAAATATGTTTTCAAACCATATAACCTTGTGTTTAGGGTCAGGGAGTTTATTTTCAAAACATTTCTCAAAGGTTTTCTTCCAAAACCATTTTTAATAATTAAACTATATTTTTATTTGACTTGAAATGGTTTAAATCAAAGATTCATTCTTTTGTTTCACCAAACATTTTTGAAACCACCAATTGATTCCTAGGGTCAGTAGGTTCAAAACACACCATTTGCAAAATATTTTATCCCCAAAATCATTTTAGAACAAATTTTATAACCTAAACATGCATACACAAGTTTCTGTAAAAACAAACAATTTAACAGAAGCTTTTTACTAAACAAATGGCATGGTTGGATAGGTATTGTTTTCTGAATCCATTGATATAAAGTTTGCAAAATTTGGACGTGTAGATTAAAAGTTATGCAATTTACATATTTGGAAAACTAATAGATCAAACTCTGGTTTTTAAACAACACACTGGCCACGCGTCTTATTCCTATTGGTCGAAAACATTTCGCGTGGATCAAGCGATGCAGGCCGTTGGATTTAAGTGGGATCACACGGCTCATAAGCGCGCGTACCCTTTCGCTCACGTTCTATCCTAATCGTTAGATCCAAATCCTACGGTCCTATCTACTTTGACCATTGCTCAGCGGCGTTGGCGGCGGCGATTGGCGGCGGCGTGTCTGGTGGCGGTGGTTCGGCGAGTCTAGGAAGCGAGGGAGTGAATGGAGGTTCTCACCGAGTTCGCCGTGGCGTGGGGGTGCTCGAGGTACTTTCCGTTTGTCGAGGGGCGCGCTGGAGCTACGGGGATTCCTCGCCGGAGTGGTGTCTGGCGACGGGCATGCGCTGTCGTCGTCGGGGATTTCGCTGTGGAGCTCGGGAGAGGGGTCATATGATACTATTAGACGCGTGGGGGAGTAGGGAGCATGGAAGCATCAAAGAGAGAGGGCGGCGCGGTTAGAGGCTACCTGTGTAGCTCGTCGGAGTTGGAGCAGACGGTGGCGTCGTTCAGACGAAGATGGAGTCAACGACACAGGGCTCGCGCGAGTGAGCTGAGGGTGCAGGGAGGTGCGCTATAGTCTGGGGAAGGTGCTCGTGTGCTCCAGGGGGCGAGGGGTGGAGGAGGCTGGACGGAATTTGCTTGCGAGCTCGTCGGAGCAGAGCGTGGTCTCTGGTGAAATTAGCGCAGCCCGGTGGCGAGCTGGTGCGTGCGAGGGAGGGGAAATGGGGAGGAAACGCAGGCGAGTAATAGGGTGTGGTCAGGGGGAGGATTAACTGCGCCAGTAATGCGAATTAAGCCGGGCGTTAATCGCACCTGCACGGCGAGTGAGGTAGGTCATGGTGAGGAAGAAGGTGATGTGGCTGTGGGGCCTAACTGTCTGCGTGTGAGAGAGAGTGGGGGTGGGTTCGTTCTGTCAGCGGCGCTACGGGTGAGTTCGTTGGTTCGAATCGTTTTCTGCAGGGAAGAGAGGAACTGGGCTAACTGGGCCTTTTTGGGCTAGCTAACTGGGTCGAGTCCTTTAACATTTTTTTTGTTCTGTTTGTTTTTCTTTTTCTTTTTTCTTTATTCTGTTTGGATTTTGAACAACCAATTCAAACACTTATTTGAATTCAAACCTTTGCCAAAATTTGTGTAGGTTTAAATACTGATTAGTAAAACATTCTGGAATCATTTTAGAATAATTTATTTATTCTTTTTAAGGTCTTTTAATTATTCCAAATAGGCTCTAGTTTTTAATCAAATGAGGTTTATTAATATTTTCAAACATCACTTAAGTTTCTAAATTCTTCCAAATCTTTTAAGTAGGTTTTTATTTGTTTACTTGGGTGCCAAATAACTCCTCTTGAATTATTTGGAAAGTATTTAGTATGATTTATAAATCATTTGGATTGGGTTTTCATTTTAATTCCAATTGGATTAAATAAAGTTTTAATTCCCTAAATTTTATTTGGAAGATTTATTTTATTTAAGTTAATTTAAACAACTTTTAATCCACTTGGAAAATTCCAAATATCATTCTATCATGATTTAAATGATCATTTTTAAAAGAGATTTGTTTTTAATAAAATAGGGATAGAATGGTTATTGCCATTTTATTTTATTTTGGAAATTCTTTATCCTTTCATTTTATTTGGATTTGGATTCTATTCAATCCATTTGCTTATGGTTTTGGCCAAGATTTAATTTGGTCTTTAAATATTCTTTAATTAATATTTCTTTCATCATCTTATAAAATTCATATCTTTTTATTTAGAGATCCAAACCTGGTGATTCCAATTTATAAAATCTTGTTTGAGATTTATTTATCCTTTTAAATATTCTTTAGGATTAACTGCTCACCACTTTGTATGGATTTTAGATGGTTCTTTATTAGCTTTGGAAATTTAATTTCCTTATCTTATTATATTCACAAGATTTTATTTATGGTTCCAATTTAAGTGAAACCAATTTATATAGTCTTATAATATTTCTATTTATCATTCTTGATCATTTGTAAATGTTTGTTGACAAGTTTTTATGTGGATCAAATTCATAGGCTTGGAGATAACTTGGAAATGATTTTATTCCATTAGGGTTTAGGGTTTGGATTTATTTTCCAAGTGTTTAAATTTCCAGATACATTCATTGAGGAATGCATTCCACTTGATTTGAATTTAGTTGGATTCAAATGTTAACCAAAGTTTGTTCAAGACGGGATTTTAAGTTTCCAATTAGAAACAAAAGTTTCTTTTCACTCTAAAATTCAACAATCATTTATATTCTTTATTTATTTTTCACATTACAAGATTTGGAAAATCTTGGGATGTGACAATTGCGAGTAAAAGAAAACGGTCCGGGGAGAGGGGGAATGGGCTTCTCCTAGGCTTAGTGGGCTAGCTGGGTGGGCTGGCTTTGTTTCCCCTTTTTTTATACAGAATCTTTTTCTTTTTCTATTTCCATTATTCTGTTTTCATTTTTTATTTAAACAATTCAAACTCCATATAAAATCAAACCTCTACCAAACTTTGAGTAAAATCAAATACTGTTTATTAATACATTCTAAAGTCAAATTTAGAATATCTCTTTTATTCTTTTTAGGGTCTTTTATTTATTTTAAAAATAGACATTTGTCTTTATTTCAAATAGGATTTAATATGTTTTAAAACTCTATTTGAAATCTAAATTTTTACCAAACCTTTTCAGTAGGTTTTATTAAAAATAAAACACTTTGAAATATAATACTTTATTATGTTTTAAATGTTCATTTAAAATGGGAATGTCTTTACTCAAATGAAATTGGATAATAATAAATCCTCATGATTTTTATTTAAATAATCCTTTACTCTTTTTATTAAACAAAAATATTTTATTTTATTTGCTTGGCCAAGTTTTAATTTGGCTCTTTAAAATAGTCTTTGTTTATTTGTGCCTTCCTTTATTTTATAAAATCCATATCTTTTTATTTAAAGATCCAAAAATGGTGATTCCAACTTGTAAAATTTTATTTAATATTTGTTTATCCTTTTATATCTCTTTAGGATTATTTGCTCACTATTTGGTATGGATTTTTAGATAGGTGCTTTATTAGCTTTGGAAATTCAATTTCCTGATATTACTAAATTCATAAGATTTTATCTATGGTTCCAAATTGAATGAAATCAATTTCTATGGTTTTATAATATTTCCATTTGTCATTCTTGACCATTTATAAATGTTTGTTGGCAAATCTTTATATGGATCAAATCCATAATCTTAGGAATATCTTTGAAATTTCTTCCAATAGGGTTTTAGAGTTTTGGTTTATTTTCCAAGTGTTTAAATTTCAAGATGCATTTATGAAGAATGCATTTCACTTGATTTGAATTTAGTTGGATTCAAACATTAGTTTGATCAAGATGGGTTTTTAAATTTCCATTTAGAAACAAAAGTTTCTTTTCACCATAAATTTCAACAATTATTTATTTTGTTTATTTATTTCTTTCACCTTTCAAAATTTGGAAAATTTTGAGATGTGACACTATTTATCCTGTAGATATTAAAGATAAAGATTATGATTTCTCTCTTGATTTATCCTATATAAACATTGTTGAGAAAGAACCTTTTTGTGGGACTAAGAATGAAAGTGATGTGGCTCGTATGAATGAGCTTTCCACTATGAGAGCCTTATTATATGATGATGTTAAGATGTGCAAGTACTTTGTTACTAAAATCTTCCCCTTTTCACTAAAAGGAGAGCTTGGTTTAAAAGTTCACCTCCTGGATCCATTGATAGCCCTGATTGCTTGATTGCTACTTTCTTTCAGAAATATTTCCCTCCTAGTGCTAGACATGCTGCTTTGCAGAAACTTTTTGATTTTAAGCAGGGAGAAGAAGAGAAATTGCCTGAGTCATGGACAAGGTTTTATGCCTTGATTCATGCACGTCCTGGATGTCCATTACCAAAAAAATAGCTTCTTAATATCTATTATAATTGACTAACTGATGAATCTAGGACATACCTGGATTGTTTTGCTGATTGTGTTTTCAGGAAAACAACTCCTACAAAAGCTGAAGAATTAATGGCTAAAATAAGCAAGAATTATGATGATTGGACTACAACTGAGCCAATTACACCTGAGCCAACTACACCTGAACCAGTTGTGCCTGAACCAACTCCAACACCAACACCAAAGAAGAGGGGATTGATTGAATTAAATGATGAAGTGATGAAAGAAGCTAAGAAATGTCTTTAGGAGAAAGGTATTAGATATGAAGATGTGAAAAATTTACCTCCTATAGAAGAATTATGTAAGCCAATTCCCCACTCATCCACTATTGAGGTACACTCTCTCCAACACTTTGATGGAGGTGATATTCCCTATGGTAAACCTCCTGATCAATGCTTAGAGGAACTTGATACTTTTATTGTTAAGCAAGCTAATTTGAATAAACAAGTTCATAATCATTTATTGGAAAACTCTAGAGCTATTAATGAGCTGAAAGATATTGTGGAAAGAACTGCTAATGATGTTAAAATGCTTGTTAAAAACTTCCAAATGGTTCGAAATCAAATTGATCAACTTGCTAAGGTACAAAAAGATATGCTAGTCAATGCTTCTGGAGATAAAAAATGCTTATGGAATTAGAACTAGGAGTGGTGCTGCCACTCAAGATCCTTTATATCCTGAGGGACACCCTAAAAGAATTGAGCAGGATTCTCAACAAGTTGAAAACAGTGGTAGTCCTCATAAGAGAAAGAAAAAGAAACATAAAATAGTTGAGGAACCCTCTGAACCTGCTCTATATTTTATTGCTAATAAACATTGTAGTGAAAGAGAACCTCGGGTGCAAAAACCAATGCCTTTTCCTAATAAGAAACACAAGTCAAAGGAGGAAGAACACTATAACAAGTTTTGTGAGTGGATGAAACCTTTATTTTTGGAAATTCCTTTGACTGATGCTATTAAGTTGCCTCCTTATTGAAAGTATATGAAGGATATTGTCTCTAATAAAAGGAAGATTCCTAATGAGGAAATTTCTACTTTGCTTGCTAATTATTCCTTCAATGGTAAGTTTCCAAAGAAACTTGGTGATCCAGGTATTCCAACTATTCCTTGCTCTATTAAAAATAATTATGTTAGAACTGCCTTGTGTGATTTGGGAGTTGGAGTTAGTGTTATGCTTTTTTCTCTCTACAAGAGACTTCAGCTAGAAAAATTGATACCAACTGATATATCTTTGCAAATGGCTGATAAGTCAACTACTATTCCTGTTGGTATATGTGAGGATGTTCCTGTTCAAGTGGCTCATAATTGCTTGGTTTTAACTAATTTTGTTGTGCTTGAGATGCCTGAAGATGATAATATGTCTATTATTCTTGGGAGACCTTTTCTTATTATTGCAGGTGCTATCATCAATTGTAATCAAGGAAAGGTAACTTTTAATATTAATGACAAAGATCATACTGTATATTTCCCAAAGAAGATTGATAAGATCTATGGCATGAATTCCATTGAAAATATTGAGAGCATCAAAGTTAGAGAAATAAATTGTCCCATTCCACAAGAAAGTTTTGAAACTATTATGATTGGGACCATTGCTATCAAGATTGAGGTAAGATAATCATTTTGTGAAATGCAAAGTTTTGTTTCATATAAGATTATTTTGGTAACAAGAATTGATCAACCTTGTTAACAAATGGATTTTAATGAACAAACCAATGCTTTCACAATGGTTATACTTGCTCACTTTTATTTTTCTCCTTTCCAACCTTTGCTCTTCGTCTTGTTAGCCTTAGTTTTGCTAGTTGCTTGCTTTTTAGAGTGTCTTAGAACTTCTGTAGTTTTGGTTTTGGTTTGCTTTTGTGTCTTTCAAAAATCTTTTTTCTGCGAGAAAATCAATTTTCATAACCTCAAAATTGGCCAAAAATAGTTTCCCGAAAAATTCTAGAAAATTTATATTAATTTTCCTCGAAAAAAGGGGCAGAGGGGCACCTGGATTGTCCTAGGGGGACCCACCAGGCCAGCACACCCCTGGTGGCGCGGCCAGCCCCAGGGCGCGCCTGGCCTAGGTGGGGCCCACCTATGGCCCTCCAAGATGCCTCCTTCCAGCCACTTCTTTCTCTCTCCTGAAAAACACCGGAAAACTTTCTCAAGCTCGAGTTCCTGCTGTTCTTGCTCCCGGTTTTCGATATCCTTGCTCAGCCCATCTTTGCTGCTGATTTTGGGAGGGATTGCTCTCCGGTATGTGCCTCCTCCGCTTGTCCAATTAGATTTTTGATTGGTGAATTGTATCTTGAGTATTTTGCTACTATAGGTGACAGATTGTGTGAGCATGCATGCTTGTTCTATGCTTAGTGATTTCATTTTGATGCAAGTTTAGCCCTCTATCAAGTTCCTATAGTAGTTCCTCATTATTTATCAACCTGGAAATCACTTGGTTTGATGTTTGTCTAGAAATTTCATAAAGAAGATAATGCATACCAACTGAATCAACATGAATTGATGGCACCCGAGCCAATGAAAGTCCATCGTGAGAAGGAGGTTTTCTCTTTCATATATCCATGCCCCGAATTTATGAGAGTTGCGGCGATCTTTCAGGATTTCCAAACTATGATTTCCAATGCAGAGTTGGAACATTTTGTTGGAGAAGAGCCTTACCAATATGTTAAGCTAACCATGTCTGTGGTGTAGGACTTTCGGTTTAGTTGGTCCTTGTCTAATCCCATGGTCCACTACAAAATTTACAATATAGCTGTTGACCTTCCTGTTGTTGATATTTGTGCAGCTATCAGAGTGCCATAGTGGGGTTCTTGCGAGAAGATTAGGGAGAGGCCTAAGCCACTCATGGATTTATATGCTGAAATTTGCCAAGGTTGCGACTTATCAAAGGAAAGTGGTAAAATTTGGAATATTCATTTCCCATCCATTAGATACTTTGCTTATTCCATTGCCAAGTGTGTTCTTGCTAGGAAGACTGCTAGAAAATTATCTTCATTTGATCTAGATTTTATCTCAGCTGCTTTGAATAGGGATAGAAATTATAACTTGGGTGCTTTGATAGCTTTCTGTCTTGCGACTAACTACGAGAAAGGTAGAATTTGTGGAGGTCTCATTGCCTCTCGTTTGCTAGATTTCCATGGTTTAGAGCCTCATCATTCAGATTTTCAGTTCTCCTTAGAGAGACTTGATCTCACTTCCATGGTTCAGCATAAATTTGTTTCCTCTTGGGCTACTTTGAGTGAGCTACCATATGAAATAACCTTTGTCAATCATGGTTGGAGAGGGCATAGGTCTGAGAAAGTAGTCTTGTTGCCTGCACCTGCTTTGTTTAACTTTGATAACAAGCAAGGATGGTCACTCACGGAGGAATAACTTGACACATATGTGGCGAGGCTCTCCCAGCAAGAGGAGAATGTTGGAGAGGATGCCGAAGATGACTCGGTCTAGCCCTCCAACATGGGGGAGTCTTTGTACTAGCAACCCTCCTATGATTAGAGCGCTTCTTCTTCTTCATCGCGAGGACCCGATTACGATCATTCCTACGATGATCCACCAGCTTGGGGTTACTACCCGCGCTATTGAGCTCCACTTAGGCCAAAAGCCTAAGCTTGGGGGGGATACCGACATCACACTCATCTACTTATCATGTCCCGTCGGTACTTTGTATATCCATGTTTCGCTTTCTTTTTGGTTCTTGTTTCTGCTTTCCCAAAACACAAAAGACCAAAAATATTTTCGTTGTTTCTCTTGCTTTGTTTTTTTTGCTTTTTAGCTATGGTTTGCCTTAAGAAAAACCCAAAAATATTTTGCTTTGTTTGTTTTTGCTTTGAGTGATTGCTTTAAAAAAATCGAAACCCCCAAAATATTTGTCGTTCTTCTTTGGTTTTGTGAAGTTCGTTGTAGGGTTCATCGGTCCTCAGTGGAGTTTGGTTTCATGTTATTATTCAAGCCACACAAGTGAAAGGCAATAATGATGATTAACGACAACTCGAGGTGTGGTAAAAGGCTGGTAATGAACTCTATTTGTCTTCATTTTGTACATATACTCAGCATTGTGAGCATGCTTAGTCTGTTCATGTAAGGTGTATGTTATTTATTGGATGCTTAGTAGTTATTGCTCTCTTATGATTAGATCCAGCTTGCTAATAGTTTGTAGCATGTCTTATGAAAGTTTACTTGCATTGTTCTATTCATAACTTGGTATAACATTGTGGTATCCTACTCTGAATGTTTCATTTGAATCAACTTGGCACATGCTCACGCATGCATATGACTGAACCAAAGTCAGTTAAGCCTCGATGATTTATTTTGCCTTAGAGTTCTTGTATCACTTTTATGCCATAATTAATTTTGTTTTATTGCAAGCATGATTACGACAGTTATTGCTCTCTCATTTGTCGCTCCCTCTCTATTGCTAGCCTTCACTTGCACTGATTATGAGCTCTACTCGTGCGTCCAACTCTCCAAAACCAATATTGTCAAAAGTGTCCATCGTACCTACCTATTAGCATCATTTGCTATTTCGTGCATATTCATTATGCCTTATTTTCTTCCAAATAAAATGTTTGCTTGTTATGAGAAAGTTAGTAAAGCTCTCACGAACTTGATGGCACACTTTATTTCTTGCACTTAATAAACCTGAACCATTGTGATTGTCCATGAAAGTTATATGCTTGCAAATTATAGGCTGGGAGTTAGCAGAACCGTGCTGTCAACAGGAAATCTTTCAACACCTGTAATTATTTACCCAGTTGATATCATGTTATTTTGTTTACGGATGTCGTCGGTGTGAAATAAAAGGGGAGCTTGTAAGTCCATGGAGTTATGTATATGTGTTAGAGAAACGTCTGGGCCTCTAGCCTAAGCCATGCCTAATCATGGTGGAAACTTGTAGCATAACCAGAATGACCAATCTGTGAAGCATCCTCAATAAAAACCTATGCAAATAGAAAATAAAAAGATCGCTGAGATGCTCATTGTCTGCTTGCCTTGTCATTTTGATATGGGATAGATCATGTATCATGTGCAAGGGTAACCCGTTGGTGGTTATCTATGATACACATGTATTTACTATGACAAGAACTTACCGGTAACTAAAGTTGAGTAGCATGAGGAGCGGACCTCGTACTCAAAGGACATGAGATTTCCAGTTTATGGTCTGTCAAGCATATAACCCATATTGGACCTCACTTTCACCTTAACCATCTAAAGATGCCTATGATAGGGGAAACGAGAGCTCAAAGCTAATTTATGGCTTGCACAACTTATGTGAGCCTGTTGGGAACCCCAAGAGAAGGGTGTGAAGTAGTACAACAGCAAGTTTTCCCTAAGTAAGAAACTGAGGTTATCGTACCAGTAGGAGGAAGGAAACGTCACACAGGTGTTGCAAGCAACACGGAGACCTGCACAACACAAACTCAAGACTTTGCCCCAACTAACAGTGAGGTTGTCAATCTCACCGGTTGGTGTAACAAAGGATTAAACGTATGGTGTGGAAGGTAATGGTTTGTAGCAAGTAAACAAGTAATTGTGGAAGATGTATCAATGGTAAAGATTGGACCGGGGTCCATAGTTCACTAGAGGTGCTCTCCTTAGATAAACAACATGGCATGAAGGGTAAACAAATTACAATAGGCAATTGATGTGAACTGAGCAAGGCATAACAATGTAATTACTAGTCAGAAATATCCTATGAGATTCGATTGGGAAATACAACAAGATACATAGACCGCCATCCAACTGCATCTATGACTAGAAGTCCACCTTCAGGTTATCATCCGAACCCCTCCAAGATTAAGTTGCAAGCAATGTAAACTTTAAGCAAAGTGTGTAAGGTAAACAGTCCACATGTTCCATGAACAAGAGACCATTGTTTTCTCCCTAGTGGCAATAGCACATCTACAACCGAAGAGATTTCTGTCACTTCCCTTGGAAACTAGAGGCATGAACCCACTTTCGAGCATAAATACCCCCTCTTGGAGTCACTAGCAACTACTTGGCCAAGATAGCTACTAACAACGGAGAGCATGCAAGATCACAAACAACATAGACATGATATAATCATAAAGACAAAACCATTAATCGAACCAACATAATAATCTCAATATCCATCGGATCCCCACAAAAACAACATGCATGATTACAAATAGATTAGATATTGATCATGAACGAAGCTCACAAGATCTATACATGAAAGCACAAAGGAGGAGATACAACCATATATCTACTACATGGACCCATAGTCCAAGGTGGAACTACTCATGCATCATACCGGAGAGAAGGCCTCCGGGATTATATCCCCTCCGGTAGGGTGCCGGGAAGAACTTCAGATCCCCCCGATCTAGGGACGATGGTCGCGGCTGCTGTAGACGGTTTCGTGGAGATTTGATCGGGTGCTTAGGGTTTCTGCATCGGAGGCTTCTTATAGGCGAAGGGGGAGGCTAAGGCGGCGGTCAGAGGGGGCAAACTCAACCCAGACGTGGGGTAGGGCCCACCCGCGTCTAGGGGGGTTTGGCCGCCCTGGCACGCCTCCTCGTCTCCCCTCTGGACTTCTTGTTCCCCACGGAAAGTAATTGACTTTGACGTTTGTCCCGTCCAACTCCGAGAATATTTCTTTACTAACTTTTCTGAAACCAAAAACAGCAAAAAACAGGCATCTGGCACTGTTGCAACTTGTTAGTAGGTTAGTACCAGAAAACATGTAAAAAGCACCTCAAAGTGTAGACAAGTAAAGCAAATTAGATACTAAACAAGCATGGAGTATCAAAAACTAGTGATACATTTCCAACGTATCACTAATGAGTACCATACTTTCAGCATTTGGAAGCCTTTCAAACTTTTCAAAACATTTTCACTTCTTTGTTGAGTCACCACTTATTCTATGAGCACCTTCTTTGTCATAACTTTGATGCTTATATCTCTGATATCTTTAATTCTAGTCTTCACTTGAACTTCAGAGGTGTCTTGGCATTTATGTTTTGCTCCATGATGATGTGTATCTCACTATAGAGCTTTGTTGGGAAACCCCAAGAGGAAGGTATGATGAGCACAACAACAAGTTTTCCCTCAGTAAGAAACCAAGGTTATCGAACCAGTAGGAGGAAGGAAACGACTCAAAGGTGCTGCTAGCAACTTGGAAACCTGCACAACACAAACTCAAGACTTTGCCCCAATGAATAGTGAGGTTGTCAATCTCACCGGTTTGCTGAAAACAAAGGATTAACTGTATGGTGTGGAAGGTAATGGTGGCTTGTAGAAAGTAAACCGTAACAGTGGAAGATGTATCAATGGTAAAGATTGGACTAAGGTCCATAGTTCACTAAAGGTGTTCTCCTTAAGATAAACAACATAAAATGTTGGGTAAACAAATTACAGCGGGGCAATTGACAGGACAGAGCAAGGCATAACAATGCAATACTAGACATTCATGATCCTATGAGATTTGATTGGGCATTACAACAAGATACATAGACCGCCATCCAATTGCATCTATGACTAGTAATCCACCTTCAGGTTATCATCCGACCCCCCCTCCAGTATTAAGTTGCAAGCAACGAATCACTGCTTTAAGCAAGGTGTGTAAAGTAAGCAATCCACTTGTTCCATGAACAAGAGATCATTGTTTTCTCCCTAGTAGCAACAACACATCTACAACCTTAGAGATTTTTATCACTTCTCCAGATTATATAGAGGCATGAACCCACTATCGAGCATAAGTACTCCCTCTTGGAGTCACTAACATCTACTTGGCCAAGATAGCTACTAGAAATGGAGAGCATGCAAGATCCCAAACAACGCAGACATGGTAGAATCAATAAGATAGAATCATTAACCAATCTGACATACTAATCTCAATATCCATCAGATCCCCACAAACACAACATGCATGATTACAAATAGATGATCTTGATCATGAACGGAGCTCACAAGATCTAAACATGGTAGCACAAAGGAGGAGAAACAATCATGTAGCTACTACATGGACCCTTAGTCCAAGGTGGAACTACTCACGCTTCGTACCAGAGGCTGGCATGGTGATGAAGAAGGCCTCCAGGATGATCTCTCCCCTCCGGCAGGTTGCCGGGAAGAGATTCAGATCCCCCGATCTAGGGACGATGGTGGCAGCAGCTATGGACTCTTTCGTGGAATATTGATCAGGTACTTAGGTTTTAGGTATCGGGGTCTTCTTATAGGTGAAGAGGGAGGCTGAGGGGGTGCCCAAGGCGGTTGCACCCCCAGGCGCGGGCCAAGCCAGGCCATGGGGCCAGGGGGTGTGGCCCCCTCGAAGCCCTCCTCTGTCTCATCTTCTGGATCCATGTTCCCCACGATAAAATATTTACTTTGGATTTTGTCCCGTCCAATTCCAAGAATATTAATTTTCTGACTTTTCTGGAACCAAAAACAACAGAAAACATGCAACTGGCACTATGGCATCTCGTTAATAGGTTAGTCCCAGAAAACAAATAAAAATACCTCAAAAAGAGAAGACAAAGCAAATCAAAGTAGATACTAAACAAGCATGGAACATCAAAAATTATAGATACGTTTACAACGTATCAAGCATCCCCAAGCTTAACTCATGCTCGTCCTCGAGTAGGTAAGTGATAAAAAGAATAATTTTTTGAGGTGACACGCACCATCAAAATCAAGATCAAACCATTTGCAAGCATTGAAATTTGAGATCAAACAACTCTAAACATGAGCATGAAAGAAATTCTAACAACAATACATAGTAACTATGCATGCAACATGAAAGGATACAAACAAAGATCATGAATAACAATGCATTGAAAGACGTTTGTTTATTTCACATATAGAAAACATAGCATAGTTGCATTCAGCTTGTCCCTCATAGATTAGCAATAAATGCATAGGACCCCTTCAAAGTTCATAAGAGTGACTAGATACAAATAGTTCAAGAACAAGCAATATCAACAATATGAATCAATCAATAAGTTTTGGGACAATACACATAGAACTAAGAATGGCAACTATGCTCTCTTAATTGGTGCCTAAGGATAGAAGGTGGAGACTTAATATAATGGTGGAAGAAAGGCCCTTCATAAAGGGAAGCAGCGATTTCAAGTCTCATAAAGAGCTTCCAAAAATTATGGTACTTGTTAGCTTTCATCTCTCATTGCCCCTATCATAAGCATCTTGAAGTGATTAAGGTTAAAGTGAACAAACTATGGAGTATATGCTTGACAAAGTATAAGTTGCCAATATCATGTCCCTTGAGTACGAGGGCCGCTCCTCATGCTACTCAACTTTAGTCACCGGTAAGTTCTTGTCATAGTAAGTACATGTGTATCATAGAGAACCGTCAACGGGGTACCCCTTGCACATAATACAAGAGCTATCCCATAATCAAAATGACAAGGCAAGCAGACAATGAGCATCTCAGCAATCTTCTTATTTACCATGGGGAAATGGTTCTTTTGTCTCTCTTTCCTCTTTTCAATATGTCTCTTTTTTTATAAGAAGAAATCTTCATATATTGCTCACTATGGTGATGCTGCAAGTTTCCACCATGATTAGGCATGGCTTAAGCTAGCAGCCTAAGCGCTTCTCTAACACACATACATAACTCCATGGACTTACAAGTTCCCCTTTTATTTCACACCGACGACATCCGCAAACAAAAGAGCATGATATCAACTTAGTACTGATGGCGCTGCATCAACGTGGGAGCGCTTCATCGGGAAACCCCAAGAGCAAGGTGTGATGTAGCACAACAGCAAGTCTTCCCTCAGTAAGAAACTGAGGTTATCGAACCAGTAGGAAGAAGGAAATGTCTCAAAAATGTTGTAAGCAACGTGGAAACCTGCACAACACAAACTCAAGACTTCGCCCCAACAAACAGTGAGGTTGTCAATCTCACCGGTTGCAGGATTAACTGTATGGTGTGGAGGTGATGGTGGTTTGCAGAAAGTAAACCGTAACAATGGAAGATGTATCAATGGTAAATATTGGACTGGGGTCCATAGTTCACTAGAGGTGTTCTCCTTAGATAAACAAACATGGCATGCAGGGTAAACAAATTACAGCAGGGCAATTGACAGGACTGAGCAAGGCATAACAATGCAATACTAGACATCATGATCCTATGAGATTTGATTAGGCAATACAACAAGATACATAGACCGCCATCCAACTGCATCTATGACTAGAAGTCCACATTTGGGTTATCATCCGAACCCCCTCTAGTATTAAATTGATGGGGATATGCCTACTGGGGTATCCTCGTGGACGTTCCGCCCGCCCAAAGGTGGCGAGTGGGCCTGTGAGCAGAGTGGATCGAAGCCATCAAGGCACCAGGCTGGAGGTCAAAGGCCAGGCGAGTAGATAGGCCTGTCGGCTTGACTTAGCGTGTTGGCAAAGCTGTAACGAATCGGTTGAGATATGTAAACCCTAGGGAGGTGAGCCTATATAAACCTCCCTAAGGGGCCAGTAGAGATCGTTCCCTCATTCACCCAAGCAACTCGCCGCCTAGTCGCCGAGTTCGCCCATTACTCACCTCCATAATATAATCTAGCAGGTAGGTCTTTACCCTCGGGGCGAACACAGGTAAAACCTCGAGTCTCCGCCCTCATCTCGCACCGCGGATGGCTGGCCGCCTTGCCCTCGTTCTACTACACTGCCGATTGCGGCATCTGCCGTGGTCGTTCCCTCGGCGGTGGCGCCCACCGTGGGGCCTGGCGGTCTGGCGGTGTTCTGGCGAGATCCAATCTGCCCATCAGCGAGGCGGTGCCACGGCGCATGATAGCGATCGGCGAGATGCTCCAGATCTTGCCGAGCAGCTACGTCCGGGCGCGACCCGTCACGCCTGGCGTGATCTGCGGTCGGCACGATCAGCCTCTTCGTCGGCTTCACCGACGCCATCACCTCGGAGGACTCGGCTCGCATCCGCGATCGCCACCTGTGATCGGCTCTCCGAGAGCCAGATCCGCACGATCCACCGCCCGCCTCCGAAACGACTCGGCCCGCGGCGTGGCGAGAACCCAGCGACGCGGAAGCGCGGCCCTCACCGACGACGCCGATTGACCGGCGTCACTCGCCGGATCTATCACCGACCTCGTCGCGGGCTCCATCACTCGGGTCTCCAGCGGGAGACTTGAGGACCTTCCATCCTCGGGATCTTCGACTTCGACTCGGGTCGGAAAACTCCGCCGACCTCCAGCGGGACGGTCGCCACGCTGCGACCTACATGGCCACGGCGCCGATCCGCGGAGGACCCTTTCTCCCCGATCCTCCCAACGCTACGGCAGCGGAGGTCGAGAACTCCGCTGGCGGGCGGCACGCAAGGCACGCGAAAAATTTCGCCTCGGCGGTGGCAGCGCAAGAACTGTCACGCTACCACCAGCAGCGGATCAGGACGCGCCTGAACCCCACCGTTCAGGGCCGCGCCCTGAATTTCGACGATGAAAACGATCCGGCGCGCATAGCCGAACGCGCGATCTGCGAGAACGCGCCACCAGGCGGAAGCGCCGACCCCGCCAGGATCTGGCGATGGGTGCCCGCCACCACCTAACCGCACCTCGAGGACCAGCCGCGGATAGTCGTCTCCTCACGGGGCGGCAGCGACGGCCTTCCATTCTCCACCCGATGGACAACCTCGTGGCAGGCGAGCCCGACAGCATCACGGCGACCGTGAAGGCGCCTTACAAATCAATACGTCGAGGGCCTCGCGAAGGCCGTGGAACAGCGAGCGGCGCCCGACTCGCGGCGAGTGTACTCGCGCTCCTCGGAAGCGGGCGGCCTCGGCGGCCGTCGGCGGCAAACACCCTCAATTGCCGCCGCCCGGAGCTGCAGCTCAACGGCGACCCGCGAATGCACTCTCTACCAACGATCCCGGGCGGCGACCAACCGTCGCCAACGGAGAACCGTCGGCGCGCGCTCACATCATCAACAACCAAAACTGGCGCGACGCCAGCCCGACGATTGCGGCACACCTAAATACTACCGCATGACGGCGAACCCATAAGGGTCGCTCGTCGATTGGGGCCCAAGTGCCCGGACCAATGATCATGGCGAAAAGTACCCAAACTTCAAGGCGCCAAAGGAGATAAAATCGACTCCTCGTATGACCCCGATGCGGCTCGACACATACCTCATGGCAATGGGGATCGCGGGCCACATGACCTACTCGCCGCTACCTCCCAGCGATGATGGAGGGACGTGCAGGCAATGGATCAACACGCCCCGTGACGATCGACTCGGAGGAAATGCGAGACGCCGTGCAGCACTTCGAGTGCTCCTACACCGCGCCACCACCATCGAGGACACGAACGCTGCGTTCGGGACCCGCGAGTCGACCATCGGGTTCAACGGTGGCAGGAGCGGTACAACGCGGTCGGCATCCACCGGACACCGCGATCCATTGCTTCAAGACATCGTGCCGCCACGAGCCTTTAGTCGCCAAGCTCAGCGACACGCCAAACACTCGACAACATCCCGACCTCCTCGAGATCGCTAAGCGGACGCCGAGGAAGACCCAACCAAGACATCGACGATGAGTCAGAGGGCAACGCCAGACGGCGGTAACGACGGCGGTCGTCGAGTCGACTCCACGCTACAGCGGCACCCGCCACAGCAAGCGTCGCAACGACGGGCGAGTCGACTTCGTCGCCAACGCTGGGCACGCACAACGCGAGCCCAAGAGCTACCGCCGCTACGGAGGACAACGACGCGACGGCGGCAACTACAAGAACAAGCCGAGGTTCGATCCCGCCCTCCTTAACCAACCGTGTCGTTTCACAGCGAGGAAGGAAAGCCACGCACACCACCGCCGACGCCACACTCTCGGGGAGATCGAGAAGGCACGACGCCGGGAGGACACCGACAACGACCCGCAAATGGCGGAAAATTCGCAAAGTGGCGGCTCGCTCCACACCTTCACCGCTTCAACACGAAGCGCGAAGAAGGTCATCGCCCGCCGTCGCCAACAGCGGTGGCCGGCGGGGCGTCCCCAGTTCTGAACTGGTCGGAACCCCATCACCGAGCCGGCAAGACCACTCGCCACGCGCCAGTACCCGGGACGAGTCGCCTGGTGGTCAAGCCCAAGGTCGGCGACTCTGGCTCCCCAAGACCACGATGGCGGCGGTAGCTCCATCAACATCCTCTACCTCGACACCTTGATTGCGGCTCCCGCAATCGCGATCGAGACAACCCACACCACGTTCCACGGCATCGCCCCCGGTCGGAAGGCGTACCCGATCGGCAAGGTCACGCTACCCGTCACCTTCGCACTCGCGAACTTCCGCACCGGCGGATCGTCTTCGAGCTGGTGCCCTTCGACAGCCCCTACCATTGCGTCTGGGGCGCCAGCGTTCGCCAAATTCATGGCGGCACCCACTACGCATAACGCGATGAAGCTCCGGCCGCGGCGGGCGTCATCACCATCAACGGCGACCACGACATGGCCGCGAATGCGAGGCCAAAGGAGCCGCACCGCCGACGCCGTGATCGCGGCGGAAGCTAGTCACGCCGATGAGCTCGCCAACACGCGGCGGGTCAACAACGACGACCCCACAATACTCAAGAAGCCCAATTCGAGGGCGCAAACACCTCAACCTTTGAGGCCACGACGACACCACTGGCCGAGCTGGTCCCAGCGACCCAATGCGGTGACGATCGGGACAGGCATGAGCCCAGCATAGGAAGGCACGCTCATCGAGTTCCTTCGTGAGAATAGGGACATCTTCGCATGCAAACCCTCCGACATGCCTGGTGTCCCTAGGGAGCTCGCTGAGCACAAACTAAACGCCGACCCCAAAGTGCGACCTGTCAAGCAGTCGCTACGTCCCTTCAATGAAGAGCGCTGTCGAGCAATTGCCGAAAGTGCGGCCTTTGCCGGCTTCATTCGCCAATCAAATACTCCAAGTGGCTGGCAAACCCAGTCCTGGTCGAAAAGAAAACGGACTGGAGAATGTGTATCGACTACACAAACCTGAACAGCGCCTTTGCCCAAAGGAGCGATTCCTCCCGCGATCGATCGAATCATCGACTCCACCGCGGGCTCGAGTCGTATGTTTCCTCGACGCCTACCTAGGTATAACCAGATCAAAATGGCTGCCGAGGCGAAGAAGACGGCGTTCATCACGCCATTCGAGCCTTCGCTACACCGCCATGACCTTCGGCCTCAAGAACGCCGGGCGACCTACCGGTGCATGCAAGAATGCCTCGCGAGCCAAATTGGCCGCAACATCCACGTCTACATCGACGACGTGGTTGTAAAATCCGCTCGCCAAGGCGATCTACTCGCCGATCTAGCGGAGACCTTCGCCAACCTGCGGAGGTACAAGATAAAGCTCAACCCAGGCAAGTGCACCTTCGGTGTACCCGCCGGGCAATTGCTAGGGTACGTCGTCTCCAAACGAGGAATCGAGGCAAACCCAACAAAGATCGACACGATCGCCCGGCTCGGCAAACCCGAGTGCCTGCGCGACGTCCAGAAGCTGGCCGGGCGTGTAGCGGCTCTCAGTCGCTTCATCCCCCGCCTGGGCGAAAAGGCGATCCCCCTATACCGCTGATGCAAGAATCCCACCTTCGATGACAAGGGACGACGGCTCCGCGACCTCAAAGGTGCTACGCCGCACCTCTACCGCCGCACCCGTCAACAAGGAGCCCATGCTGGTTTACGTCGCGGCGTCCGGCCGTCGTCGGTATTGTAATGGTAGTCGAACGACCAGAGGAAGGAAAAGCGCCCATCCGGTGCCGGTATACTACATCGGCGAGGTCCTAACGGAGTCGCGCCAATGATACCTGATCAAAAGCTGGTATCGCGGTCTTGAGCTCGGCGACGCCGCGTACTTCGAGAGCATCCCATCACGATCGCCTCCGCTCCACTACAAGACATCATCCGAATCGCGAGGCCCGGCGGTCGCCAAGTGGGCCGTCGAGATCGGCGTCCACAGCGTTAAGTACGAGCCACGAAGAAGCGATCGCAGTGCAGCAGCGATTTTCGCCCGGGAGGAGGCCCGGCAGCCGAGAAGCCGTACCTTCACCATCGAGCCACTTCGACGGGTCCAAAACGCGGACGGCGCAGGAGCGGGGATAGTGCTGACTTCGCCAAAAGGCGACAAGCTCCGCTACATCCTCCGCCTCGATTTCACGCCCTGCACCAACAACATGGCCGAATACGAGGCCCTACTCCACGGCATGCGAGCTGCAAAGGAGATGAGTGTCAATCGCCTTCGATGCTACGGCGATTCCGACCTCGTCGCGGGACAAGTCGCCGGCACCTGCGACGCCGTCTCCCCTACCATGGCGGCGTACCGCCAAGAGGTGGACAAGCTGGGCGGCCACTTCACCGGCTATTCCGTCGAGTGGATCGGCAGGAAAACGAGGAGGCCGACGCCTCTCTCGCATCGGGTCAGCTCGATCCACACCACCCGCCGTGTTCCTAGACACCATCTTCACGCCGGTCTCTCCTCCGAGAGATCGACATTGAGTCCCGCTCAACCAGAGGCAACCTTGGTCGCACTTCACACCGAGCCGACGACCGACCAAGCCCTACATCGCCTACCGAGGCGAGCAACCTGCCGCCAGGCAGACAAGCGCCGAATGATTGTTCGCCGATGCAAGTCCTACACCATCATCGACGGCGAACTACACAAGCGCAGCGTCACCGCGTGTTCCAACGCTGCGTCCAACCAGCCGAAGGGCGCAAAATCTTCACGACATCCACTCAGCGATTGCGGCCACCAGCGCCGCGCGCTCCCTAATCGCCAAGGCTATGCGACACGGCTTTCTTGGCCCACCGCACACGCCGACGCCGTCGACATCGTCCAGCGATGCGCGCCGCCGCACGCCAACCGACGCACGTTCCAAGTTCGGCGCCAAAACCATCCCCATCACGGCCATTCGCCGTGGGGCATGGACATGGTGGGCCCTTCAAGAAGGCCCCTCGGCTACACCCACCGCTGGTCGCCGTGGACAAATTCACCAAGTGGGTAGAAGCCAAGCCAGTCCGGAAGTGCGACGGAAGGCGCCACCAAGTTCCTACGAGCTCATATACCGCCACGGTTTCCCTAACAGCATCATCACGGACAACGGCACAAACTTCGCCAAGGAGCAATGGCGAATTGCGAGGAGCACCACATCCGCTCGACCGCTGGCCGTGACACCCGAATCCAACGGCCAGCGGAACGAGCCAACCAGCATCCTCCACGGCCTGCCGCGACTCCAAAGTACCACTCGAGCGCACCCGGTTGCTGGGTCGAAGAGCTTCCTCCGTCATCCGGGAATCCGCACCTCGGTCAACAGTCGACGGATTCACCCCTTCTTCATGGTCTACGGCGCTGGCGGTCATGCCCACCGACCTCGAACACGACTCGCCACGGTCGTCCACTACACGGAGGCCAAACGAACTGGCCCGCCAAGATGGGCTCGACCAACTCGACGAAGCACGCGACCGCCCGATCGCGCACCGCTATCTATCGCCAAGGGGCCCGTCGCTACCATAGCAGACGGGTGAAAACCCGACCTTCCAGAAGGCGACTTGGTGTTACGCCTCATCCAGAAGAAGGGCATGCACAAGCTCTCCTCCGTGGAAGGCCCGTTCGCTATCGCCAGCGTGCAACGACGCTTACTACCTCGTCGACGTCCGAGGGACGGTGAACTCGACGTCAGCGGCCTGGAATGTAAACCTCCTCCGGAAGTTCTATCGTAGAACCCCACATATGTACTCCCGGTCGCTATGAATAAAAGAAACGGTTCTGCAAAAATCGTCTACTCTCCATACCTTGTGCCACTCAGACTCGTAATTAACGTCATGCTAAAATACTGAAGTCAACCCTTGGTACAGCGACCGCACGGCTAAGTAGTGCGATGTAAGAGCACCGACTCATTTCAGTCTTGCATCGTAAAAACGCCAACCCGAGCCCCATCGAGTCGCTTAGCTCGACCGGGTTTTACGAACCAAGACATCATCCTCGCTTCCCAGCGACTGGTCCTCCGCATCCTCGGCATGGCGACTCGAGCGACTAAGTACCACGCCGGGGACGCATACCGATTCGTCCCGATCGGCAGGAAAACGCTAAGTAAGAGAGCGTGCTCAGGACTCGCCACGCGGTGACCCACCGGGCAGAGCGACGCCCACACAAACGCCAGTCCTCAACCACCCTCGAGTCGCGCTTGAACTACCAAGTACCACGCCGGGACTTACACCGGCCCGTTCACAGACGGGAAAACGGTAAAGTACAGAGCACTCAAGGGAGTCGCCATGCGATGGCTCTCCGAGCCGCGTAGTCGACTAAGTTAACAAAAACACATGATAACAACACATCATATATAAGGTGAACCCCAAAAGGGCGGACGCTGGGGACTCATCCAAAATCAATCCAAAACACAATTTAGCAAAATAAACACAACATCCGATTCAATCGCACATCGCATTGTCTTACATTACAAACTATGCCCGCTCGCGTAATTGCTACTAACTTATCTAGGCACACCACACTACCGCAGGCTTCGATGATGATGCACCGTATCCCGCCGCTCGAATGAACGGAGTATACGGGTTCGATGGATACGTTGTCGCCGCCCGCCATCGCCAGCGGAAGGGCTGCTCGACCTTGAAATCGCGATGCGCGGCGGTTCGTTCGCGCGACGACCGCTTCTCGATAAGGAAGAAGGTCGCCCATCGCCACACGTTCGAGTAAGCGGCTCGCTCGCAGCTTGAGGACCTCGACAGTCCACCGCGCCATCGACGAGGGATACCCACTCGTCACATCGTCGAGGTCGAAATCTCGGGAAGTGGGCGAGCCCAAGGCTCAGGCTGTCGACGCTCCACGCCAAACGCCGACGCGCCATGAACTCCGACGCATGGGCGCCTTCTCCAAGTATTCCCACACCTCAACGAGGTCACCGAATAACCTCCGGGCGACATCTCTTGAAGATAGGCACGGATGCACGTCGCCGAAGCGCCGCCGAGTCGACAAGCATGCTCACGCACTCCCTCGCATCAAGAGAGTCGCTTCTTCATGGCTACCAATCACACTGCGAGATGGAAACAACAGAGCACTACGGAAACCACAAACAATATGATTGCAAGAATGGGAAGGCGACTTACCAAGCAGCAGGCGAGCGAGATCCGTGATGAAATTTTGAAGCGATGAATGGTCGTCTTGAAGCCCCACAATGAGGGCCTCCGACACCTTCCGGTCTTCTTCCGCGCCGCCACGGGCGCCTTAGCTCGCCCATTCGCTGAGCTTGCTTCTTCGCCTCCCCGATTCGGCTTTCGAGGTCGGCGATCCTTTGCTCGCGCGTGCCTAATGCAGACTCGCCATTCGCCACTGGTACAAGTTCTTGGCGAGCCGCCTACCGCAACAACTGAAGGTCCTTGTTAACCTCTTGAAGAGCGGCCAACCCTTCTCGACGCTGTCGCAGCCAATCGCTTGCCGACCAAATTGCAGACTCGCACATCGTCAAAGTTAGCACTGGGGACCGGGTGGCGGTTGAAAAAATTCCTAAGTGCCCACCCGCTAAAATTTAGCGAATGCGCACTCGGGACCGGGCGGTTGAAAAATTCTAAAGTGCCCACCCGCTAAAATTTAGCGAATGCGCACTTTCGGGACCGGCGGTCGAAAAAATTCCTAAGTGCCCACCCGCTAAAATTTAGCGAGCGCACTCGGGACTGAACTCAAACGCTAAATCAGAAAATTAAGAATCGGGCCGCAAAACAACGACCGATCCTCGGGACTGGAGGTACACGGATGGCCGCCAAGCATGTTGAGCAGTTGCGCCACCTGACGCAAGCAACGCCGTGTGTCCGCGACGTTGGTCAACCTCGGCGCCGGCGATCTCTGAGTAGGGCTCGCGATCGCAGCGCTCGCCGTGGCTGCCTTGGTCATGAAGCGGGGAAGGTAGCGACGACGCGCCCGCCCAAGGGAGCTCGCCTCCTCGGTCTAGGCAACGAAACCCCTTCGTGGACGCGGTCGTTCAGCGGTAGCCCTGGCATGCGTTCGCCCGTGTCGTCGAGAGACATCGGCGATGTCGCCGCCTTGGCCTTCTTGCTGCCTTCCGGAGGCGGCGACCGCCCACCTTCCTCTTGCGGAAAGGTCCTCCCGCTAGCCGGAGGGTACCTTAGCCACCGTCGGGTGGCCCATCTTCTTCACTCCGTCCCCACGGCGAAGACAACTCAGAAAAGAATAAAAATGGTAAGAGAGAAAGGTGAAGGCCGAGCGCCACTTGGCAATCGGAATGAAACGCAGCCCGACGCAGAAGGCCGGCTGGTTTCTCCAGGGGCCCAACCGGCGATCGAGCCCCGCCCAGACGCCAGGCCCAGGATACGGATGGCTTCTTTGATGTCGAGGTAGCGGTTGGTACCTCGGGCGCCGGCGAAACCTCTCTGCGAGGAGGGCTGCCGCCGAGCTTCCTTGCAGGCGAGACCGCGCCGGACTTCCTTGCAGGTGAAGTCGCCTCGGTTGGAGCTTTCCAGCCGGAGACCGCGCGAATGGCGGAGGCATTGAGGCCAGTGCCTCCGTGGATGGCGCATCTAGCGCAGTTGTTGGTGGCTGCCACCGCCGAGTCATGCCGGAGCTGCTCGCCGAGCCGGAGGTGAAGCCATCTTCGCGGCTTCCTCTTCAAGGAGCCTCGCCTCTTTCTTCTTCTTAGCGTGGCTTTGACGGAGCGAGGTGGTCTCGGAGTTCTTCGTCGTCGTCATGGCGTTCGAGGCTCCGCTTGCCTCGAGTTCGCGTTGCCTCGCTGGTCTTCGAGCCATGGGGCAATCTCTTCTTCGGACTCGTCCTCGTCGTCTGCGTTACCCTTGGCGGGTGGCGACTCGCTTGTATCTTGGGCGGATGGCGGAGCTTCGTCGTCGGGCGGGTGGTAGCCACCTTGACCACTTGGAATAGCTGCGTGAAAAGATGAAACGAAGTTAAGGTTACCGCGACGCACATCGTGACTGCGAATACGAAAAGATAATTACCGTCGAGCCGGACGCTTAGCGTGTATGGAGAAAATCCCTGCGCGTCCGTGTATGCCGCTGGTGATCCTCTTCACCGGAGGTAGTCCTCCAGCTTCCACTCGAGGCTGGCCTTCGTCGAGTCTTCTCGCCGATGTCTTGGTACATATAATGCTCGCGTTAAGCGGAACGAGCCGCGCCCAAGCCAGCTTGTATAGGTTCACCGTCGAGCCCTTTCTTCTTCGACCGCGAATGGTGCGGAGCATCTCGTCGACGACCATTCGCTGGTCATCGGGAGCTTGGCGACTGGAGGTTGCGCGGCTCGACGCTTGGCGAGTACCGGGATCGCCGCCTCGTCGGGTCGCCTCGGTCACGTAAAACCAAGACCTTTTCGCCGCCGCTTTGGCCGGCAACATCAAGTCGAAGAAGGAGGCTTTGGATTTGAGCTGAAAGTTAAGCCCCCTGCGGCTAGCATTGGGCGCCGCCTCCTCGCGGTGATCCGTCCATGGAACAGATCTTGCCACAAGGGAAAGTAGGGCGGCCCAAATAGCACTTCGCAACGCCACGAAGATGGCGAGCTGCTCGATACTATGGGGACCCATCCGAGGCTGGATCTCGTAGTAGGCGCAGTAGCCGAAGAACAGAGAAGTGGGAAACCCTAAACCCCGCTCGAGGTGACTAGTGAACAGATAAACTCTCTCTCGCTGGGTGGTCGTTTCCCGTGCTGGGATTCGCCAATGCCGCCCAGGATTCCGGCCTCGAAGGAGGCCGATTCGCTCTGTGCACTTGGATCTTCCCAAGGTTCGTGGAGAGGGCCATGGCCGAGGATTCGCTGGGGGCGAAGATTGCGGTCGATCGATTGCGGGATCAGCGACGAGATGTGTGCACTCGGAGGAAATGATGGGCGGTTGGCTTCGATAGCCTACCATCCCTCTTATATAGCGAGCTGCCCGCCAAACTAGGGGGCCGTATCGCGATGATTACGCCGAAAGTTACCGGTTACCTTAACGGCTAGTTTGACCACGCCGACGGTCCGCCTCCCGCCACCCGGCTCGCTGAGTTACTCGCGAGGCCGCGACCTGGTTCGACTCACCCAAGACGCGACTCGGTTCGCTGGATTTTTCCTTCGCATGGGGAGCCCGCCGCGATTCGACCGATGCCAACTTGAAGCCAGATACTCGATCCGCCAGCCCACCCCTAATCAACGACGGCCTCGGGACTACTGATGGGGATATGCCTACCGGGGTATCCTCGGACGCTTCCGACCGCCCAAAGGCTGGCGAGTGGGCTGCAGAGCAGTGGATCAAGCCCATCAAGGCACCAGCGATCGGAGGTCAAAGGCCCAAGTAGTAGATAGGCCCTGGCTTGACTTAGCGTGTTGGCAAAGTCAGAACCGAATCGGTTGAGATATGTAAACCCTAGGGAGGTGAGCCTATATAAACCTCCCTAAGGGACGAGTAGAGATCGTTCCTCATTCACCCAAGCAACTCCGCCTAGTCGCCGAGTTCGCCCATTGTACTCACCTCCATAATACAATCTAGCAGGAGTAGGTCTTTATCCGGGGCCGAACACGGTAAAACCCTGAGTCTCCGCCCTCATCTCGCACCGCAGATGGCTGGCCGCCCTTGCCCCTCGTTCTACTACTCGCTGCCGATTGCAGCATCTGCCGTGGTCGTTCCCTCGACATAAATTGCAAGCAACAGACAACTGATTTAAGCAAAGCGTGTAAGGTAAACAATCCACTTGTTCCATGAACAAGAGACCGTTGTTTTCTCCCTAGTGGCAACATCACATCTACAGCCTTAGAGATTTCTGTCACTTCCATTGATTAAATAGATGCATGAACCCACTATCAAGCATAAATACCCCCTATTGGAGTCACTAGCAACTACTTGGACAAGATAGCTACTAACAATGGAGAGCATGCAAGATCACAAACAACACAAACATGATAGAATCAATAAGACAAAACCATTGATCAATCTAACATAGTAATCTCAATATCCATCGGAACCCTGCAAACACAACATGAATGATTACAAATAGATGAGATCTTGATCATGAACGGAACTCACAAGATCTAGACATGAAAGCACAAAGGAGGAAATACAACCATCTAGCTACTACATGGACCCGTAGTCCAAGGTGGAACTACTCACACTTTATACCGGAGGCTGGAATGATGAATAATAAGGCCTCTAGGATGATCTCCCCTCCGGCAGGGTTCCGGGAAGAGCTTCAGATCCCCCGATCTAGGGACGATGGTGGAGGCGGCTACAGACGGTTTCGTGGAATATTGATCGGGTACTTAGGGTTTAGGCAGCAGGGGCTTCTTATAGGCGAAGAGGCGAGGCAGGAGGGCGGCCAGAGGGGCCACACCTTGCCCAGACACAGCCTAGGGTGGGCCGGCGCCTGGGGGTGCGACCGCCCTGTGTCTCCCCTCCATCTCTCCTCTGAACTCCGTGTTCTCCTCGATGAAATATTGACTTTGGCTTTTGTCTCGTCCAATTCCAAGAATATTTCCTTACTAGCTTTTCTAGAACCAAAATTAGCAGAAAATAGGCAACTAGCACTGTGGCAACTTGTTAATAGGTTAGTACCAGAAAACATATAAAAAGCACCTCAAAGTGTGGCCAAAGCAAAGCAAAGTAGATACTAAACAAGCATGGAACATCAAAAATTATAGATATGTTTCCAAAGTATCAAACGGCGCCAGAAAAAGGGTTTATACCTTCGATCCGGATTACGGATGTAGTATAGCTCTTTTTCCCTAGTAGACCTAGGTTTATCGAATCCTCGGGAAGCAGAAAGCAAAGTGAGATTACTTAAACGGACCTTCGAGAGTTTTAGAATTCCTTTTGTGTTTTCACCGGACCAAGAGTTTGCGTTCTTTTTGTTGTTGTTGACGATAGAGAGAGAGGGCCTAGGGTCTTCAGTTTTCACCAGTAGTTGTGCAAAAACATCTGACGGGAATAATAGATAATAATAAAGTATGCATGTAATCGTTAGAGAAAGATAATTATATGTGTACAGTGCATCTATAATTATTATCGCCTCCACAACCGCTTATAGCAATAACCTACTAGTCTCATCCATAGAAGAAAGAGAACAAATGATGTGTATAGTGATGTCACCGTTCATCCCAATTAAATTCCTCACATACAGCTGTACTACCCCTTCTGTCACTGGGGTTCCCATCCTGCAGATCAGTCATTACTCACACTCCCTTTACCTGGATCAATCCTCGGAGTCTTGGGTTCCTGACAAGTCCTTAGATTGATGCAAGAGAGGATACTACAATCATCATGTCATACAAACTAATACATGATCCCATCTATGATAAATAACATGCACAAAAATCTACATGGCTAGGCCGAAGCCCTTAGCCCAAGGAGAATTACTCACATAGAGAGATGAAATCAATAATCATAAACATTGTAATAGAGATCATAAGGTTGATAGAAAATAGTCTTACATTTTTGCTAATTAGAGAAGAAATCTACTATTACAAGTGGTGGAAGATGGCTATGGTGGTGGAGAAGGGTTTAGAGGTTTATATCTAGATATATTCCTCTAGCATGGCGGCTTCTGGTGGCAGGTAGAGTTGGGGTTGAAAAAAGCGTTGTTTCCCGTCGCCCGAAGACTCTTTATATAGGGGTACCCTTCACGAAAGTTGTTATGTTTGACCTAATGGAGTCGATGCCAACTGTACGGTCAGTATAAATTTCCCGCTGTATAGTTGGTCATTAAGTCGTCAGGATCCATTTTACGGCTCGTGGTTTCTTTGACGTGTTAGAAATCTCGTATCTTTGGCATTTATGTAGTGATTCCCATCATCATACGTCATTATCTGCGCATGAAAAAATAGCAAGAAAGGATTGCATACCCCTTTGATCATTAGGCATTAGTGGCAGGTTTTAGAGAGATAGTTCATCAAATATATGAATAATATCCAGTTTAAATGTGGATGTGGATGGATATATTTCACAGCAATCACACTTGTCGTGGGAGTTTCACCATACTACAACCACTATGATATGTCTCCACCAATTCCCTAACAACGGAGCAAGAAAATGGTCTTAATGGCAAAAAAGGCTGCCACTTTTCGTTGGGACTCCAAGTGCAGAGTGTTGTAGCAAGCTTATTTTCCCCACAAGGGTGACTCGAGGGTTTTGTTATCGCCATATTTTGGCCAAAGGAGGAGATGGGCCGTAATCAAGATGGGCTTGGAAGATACGTATATGCGACGTATCGTTGAATCGGCCTTGCGCGTGGATTTGGGCTAAACTGCCCGTGTATCTGTATATTGTAGTAGTTTCCGTTTCAGTTTAGGTAAGAGATAGAGTTGTAGAGTTATTCCAAAGATAGAAAGTCTCCGGACTATAAATATGTACCTAAGGTTATCGAAAAAGGAGGACAATCACGTTCACAACAAACACAATCTCGGCGTATCGCCACCCCTTGTTTCTAGGGTTTCTTTCGAAAGTGTCATCTTTGCCTAGATCGCATCTTGCGATCTAGGCAGTATTTTTGCTTATGCGTTATTTGGTGTTACTCGTACTGAAGCCTTGTTGATGGCGAGTAACACTACTATCATAGATTTGTTGAGGCTAGCATCGGTGCTTTTCGCTATAATTGTTTAAGTTATGCTGTCTCTAGTTACTTCGCTACCTTTGCACCTTTTCCCGGGTGTAAGGGTAGCATCTTGCTTGATTTTTATTCAGTTGTTTCGATCTGTTATAGTTATGCCTTGTTCTCCAAGGTTTTAGTTTGATATCCACGTAGTCAGGCCTTGTAAACGGGTTGAAGGATCCAGTAGTACGTAAGGACGTGGTTTGCTAGTTCGAGAGGAGTTGTTCCGGTAATTGATTTTACGTCGATTGTTAGGCCTCCTCTAGGGTTAGTTTTCTATCATCTTTTGTATCTACCAGGCTCAATCACGTGCAGGATGTTTCAATTACGTGGTGAAAACATTAACCGTCAGAGATCGATTTAACTTGTAATGATGAAGCAAAACCCCATGTTATTGTAGATCTAATGCGAACCATGGGACAATCGGCTTTAGGAGCCGATTCACGAAACACAGGAGCAGTCACGGCTCGAATTTTACGATACTTGTTTACCATGCAAGAAATCAATCGGCAATCCTTCACCTTCCCGACCAGGTATAGGTGGCACGCCTCGAATCAAGCCGGACGTGTGCGAGTTTTGCGGTTGCCCGAGGGACCAGGGCCCACCAGCAGCCAGGAGCCTCCCGGCTCCGTGTTGCTCGCCGCTGCCGCCGTGGGTTTTGACAGCAACACATTTCGCACGCCCGGTGGGACATTCAACAAAGATCTGCATCAACATCCGACGCCGAGATGGGGGATGCATCACGCACGCATTTAGCTGCCGAGGAGCACAAGGCGGTATGGCGACATCAAAGCTCTCTTCGCCGATCTCATCGGCTCTTTTGAGAGGACCCGTAAGCATGGCATCGTGGAAAGGTTTCTCACCGAAGGTGCTCTTGATGAGGTGGATCTGCTCCTTGAGGAGCGCACTGAGCTCTGCGACACGGTTAACTACATGGTGGCTCATTCTCTTCACCGCCATTACGAGAGCTCGTGAACGCTTTCGAGCGGATCGCGATTCGCGTAGTTCAGAGATCATGAAACATCGATTCTCCGGGGCCTACTGGGGACTCACCAGGAGAAAGACCGCTGCCAGGCCACCGCTGCCATTCACACTTGCAGCTCCGGAGCCGCCAGGGGCAGCGGCGTATGTCGTCTACAAGGTCGGAGGCGACCCAGGCGATTGCCAGTTCCTGTTTGAACCACCTAAAGAAATCCCACATGGATATGTGTGCACTTACGTGCCGGACTGCAATAACCTGACGCACACCAACCAGATTGCAACCGCAGGGATTTCTGCGGCAGGAGTTCCTAGAGCAGGGGCTTCAGGAGCAGGCGTTTCTAGAGCAGCGATATCTGGGATGGACGCCGACAAATAGGCGTGGCTAGCCAAATATGCCACTGGAACGAGTCAGGAGAATCTAGCCCCTATAGCTCAAACAGTGGAGCAAATCCGTACCATCTTGGGAGACCAGTTCGGCTTCGTGCCGAAGAGAAGGGCAATCGGCTATTCAAAGCTGTACCCCAACGAGTTTGATCTGATTTCGCTGCCACCCAAGTATCGGCTCCCTGAGTTCTCAAGGTTTAGCGGGTCAGAAGGGTCGAGCTCGATCGAGCACGTAAGCCGATACCTGGCACAGTTAGGCATGATTTCAGCATCGGATCGATTCGCGTAAGGAAGGTTCTTTGCGCAATCTCCGACAGACCAGCTTTTGGGTGGTACACCTCACGCCACCGATTCGATTCAGACCGGAAGCAATCGGAAGAGCAGTTCCACATCCAAGATTATCATTGAGGCTACCGAGGCTGGCATTGCGGACTGCACAAAGTGCAGAAGCGGGAGAAATCCGAATACATCCGCCAGACCGCCAAGAACCGATGTTACTCGGCTCGTTTAACTGAGAAAGAAGCAGTCGAGCTGGCAGTGTTGGGTCTCTCAGCACCCATCAAGGATCTGGCTTTCCAAGTAGAGTACAACTCATTGGCGCACATGGCCCGCGACAATGTATGAACAGCGCCACCCTGAGTTGTACCAAGACAAGTTCAAACGTCCGATAGGCCTGGTCGATACAGAAGAAGATGATCCTACACAAGACCAGGAGGTGGCCGTGGCTGAATGGGCTCGGGGGGCAGATCCTGTGTCCTGCAAATGGGTGAAGCAGCAGGGGCCTGCAAAAGGGTTCGACTTTGATGTGAGCAAAGCTGAGCAGATATTCGATTTACTGCTGAAAGAAAAGCAGCTGAAGTTACCTGAAGGCCACAAAATCCCTATGGCTCAAGAGATGAACGGAAGACCATACTGTAAGTGGCATCACTCGTTCACCCACACCACCAATGACTGCAAAGAGCTACGCCGCCAGATCCAAACGGCGATAGAACAAGGCCGTCTGATCCTTGGGCAGTTCGCCATGAAAGTGGACACAAACCCATTCCCCGGCCAACATGGTAGACAACTACTCCACGAGGCGTCACCGGATTTCTCGTTCGATGTTAATATGGCGGGATCTGGGTACCACCATGGCATACAAGGAGGAAGGTGGTCGCCTCGGGCAAAGAAAGAGAGGAGGCTGGTCCACGCGACGCCCAGCCACAATGACAAAGCGGTATTTAACAGAGGAACAGTTAGGAGAGTGCGATATCGAAGCCACATTCCACGCATCTCCTTAACAAGTATGAGCGCCAATGACCAACGTCGCCATGCGATGGAGACGATGAAGGATATGAGCACCTCGCTAGGGACCGTCAAAAGAAAAGGAAGGCACAGACAAACATTGGGATTGTCCTTTCTTCAAGTATTGCTTGGGATGCGGGAATGAGCCGATTGCCTACAATCGATAATCGCCCGAATGTGGACAGAGAGAGGACACGGGCCGTTTCGTGTTCAGCGTCTAGGGCCTCTCCACCTCGAAGCCGCATAGGAGTCCGCCGAGCAAAAGACCTCGAGAAGCCAAGGGATGACAAAGAAGAAGATATCACCGTCCAAGGTGGTGTCCCGACGGACTCAGACACCCAAAAGCGTAAAGTGCAGCGGCTGCGTAACTTGGAGGAAGCCAAGCGCAGATTCCACGCTTTAAAGAAAGCACGGCCCGATCGGCCGTTAAAAATTAGGCAGACCTTGGAAACGGAAGACCGCCAAAAAGGAAAGAGTGGCGCCTAAACCGTAAAAGCCGATGCAAAGACATCGGTGGCACAAACATGGTGTTCATACTTCCGCCGAATTCGCGCGCCAAGAACCAACGAGCTACCGGGTACGGTTGATCGCGCCCACGGCCGTTATCTTTGAGAAGCCACGTGAGAAGGGTTACAAACATCTGAAAGCCTGCACTCACGAGGTTACATCAATGGGCAACCTGTCGAAGATGTTGGTGGACACCGAGCGGCAACAATATAATGCCATACTCCATGCTACGGCGCTTTGGGACGCCCACGCAGACCGATCAAAACCAACGTCACGTTAAGCGACTTCAACGCCCATACTTGAAACGCAAGGCGTCAACGTGATCCGACTGCAGCGAAAAACCATCCCCACGTCATTCTTCGTCAGGATGAAAAGCACCTACGCTGTCTTGCTAGGAAGAGATTGGATTCACGCTAATTGCTGCATTCCCCCACGATGCACCAAAGGTCACAAAGGGATGGAGATGAAGTGGAGGTTATTCATGCAGATGATTCTATCAAGATCTCCATAGCTGGCATGAACGTCTGGGAAGCAGAAGACCAAGAGCCGATCTCTGGAATCAGTCTAGACGGATGTGAGCGCATTGAAGCTACAAAAACGGGTGAGGCTGGTCTTATCCATCGGCCGACAGAGTAGCAAAGTCCACGATCAGATGGTATGGCCGATCCTCGCGATCGCCACAAAAATGAAAAGCAGAATCTTACGACAAGCGGATCATGTAGTGGCGTAGGATATTCCCCGCCATTGTAAAACACAAATACGGTGTAAACCGTCCTTGACTAATGCAATCAAAGGGGCGATTCTGCAATCGCCCAAATTATTTTTGCTATCCTCACCTACCGCTTGCCTGTGTTTAGCATCGATTTAAGTGACGGAAAGCTAGGGTATGGGTTTATATCCGTGATGAACTAGAGGAAATCGACATCGGTCCCGGGATAAGCCACGACCAACATTTATCGCCAAGAAGTTAGAGCCGAGTCTGGGGTCCGATGATAGCTGTTGAAAGAATATCCAGATCGCTTCTCACGGGACTATCTGAGAGATGCTGGATTAGACAGAGCATCATTGAGCATCGACTCCCGCAAAAAGGATTTCGCCATTTCAGCGAGCACATGATGAAGGCGAAATTTTGGAAGAAGTCAAGAAGGAGGTCGAGAAAATGTTGATGCCAAGTTAATCAGCCATGCAGGTATGCTGAATGGATTTCTAGTATCGTACCTGTAGAGAAGAAGGATGGCCGCTGGCGTGTTGCCATAGATTTTCGGGACCTCAATAGAGCTACACCAAAGGATGAGTATCCGATGCCGGTAGCAAAAACGTTAATCAACGCAGCGGCTGGTCAAAAGATCTTGAGCTTCATGGATGGCAATGCCGGTTACAACCAAATTTTTATGGCTCCAGAAGACATACACAAGATCGCATTCAGAGTCCCGTGGTGGGTTGTTTGAGTATGTAGTCATGACGCTTTGATCAAGAATGCCCGCCATACCAAAGAGCCATGAATTACATTTTCCACGATCCGATCGGCAAGTCGGTGGAAATTTACATCGATGACGTGGTGGTCAAGTCTCGCTTCAAGACAAGGACACTTGGACGATCCGCAACGCGCCCCGGACCGAACAAGAAAATTAAGACGGATGAATCCAAAGAAGTGTGCCTTCGGGGTGACGGCCGGTCAGTTCTTGGGTTTCTTGGTCCATGAACACGGAATTGAGATCGGCCTGAAAAGTCAGGAGGCAGTGCGAACAATGAAGCCGCCTACCACGAAGAAAGAACTGCAGTCTCTCATCGGCAAGATCAACTTTGTCAGAAGATTCATCTCCAATCTGTCAGGAAGAATAGAGCCGTTCATGGGACTGGTGAAAATTAAATCTGACGAGGAATTCATTGGGGCGAGCAACAACAAGCCTTCGACGAGATCAAAGAATATCTGACGAAGCCGCCAGTGTTGGTTCCGCCCCAGCCGGATAGGCCATTCTACATTTTCTTGTCGGTGGCTGACACATCCATCGCCTCAGTGGTGGTCCAAGTGTATGATGGGCTGGAGCGAGTTGTATTTTACATCAGCAGAAGGATGCTGGATGCAGAAACAAGGTATCCTGAGATCGACAAGTTGTGCCTCTGCCTATTTTTCACCTGCACCAAGCTGCGCCACATCTTGCTATCAGCGGAGATTGTCATCATATGCAAATCAGATGTCATAAAGCACATGCTGTCGGCTCCTATGTTGAAAGGCCGACTGGGCAAATGGATGTTTGCATTATCGGAGTTTGACATCCGTATCAACCCGAAGCGATTAAGGACAGGGCTATCGACCTTATCGCTGAAAGGATCAACACTAATATAGCAAAGACTGTCTATACGAGCGTGGGCTATGTTTTTGACGGATCGGTTTGTGACGATGGAGTGCGGCATCGACATGCTACTCGTCGCCTGGGCAACATTTTCCTTCTCCATCAGGTTATCCCCTCGCACCAACAACGCCGCGAGTACGAGGCGATACGCAAGGAATGGAGTTGCTCATCAAGCCGGAGCGAAGCGGGAAATTTTTGGAGACTCCAAGTTGGTGATTTCCCAACTCACGGAGGAATACAAGTGTGAGAGCGAGTCCCTCTTCCCATTATGGCTGAATCGCCGTGAGCTGATGGCACGTTCCGATACATAAACTTCACCGATCCCGCGATCGCAGAAATCACCGAGGCGAATGATCTTGCACAAATGGCTTCGCTACAAGGACGTGGTAGGGAGCCGATGTTCGTACGATTCGAAGCAGACGATCGAGAGCCGATATCTTCAATTACTTGAAGGATTCGCCTGGGGCACCTAAGCGGATAAGGTACAAGGCCATGAAGTACGTGCTTATTGGAGACGACATGTTTTACAGGACTGGAGGTTATTACTCAAATGTTCGGGACGGCCGAGGCCAATCGGCTCCTACACGAGGTACCGAAGGCGCTGTGGAACTCACCAATCGGCTCACAAGATGAAATGGTTGATCAGCGATCAGGGTTTTATTGGCCCACCATGCTTGAGGACTTCAAGTACTACAAAGGGTGTCAAGCATGTCGAAATTTGGGAAAATTCAGATGGTACCAGCGTCAACAATGAACCCCATCATCAAGCCTTGGCCATTCCGAGGTTGGGGCATGGATATGATCGGCAAGATCAATCCTCCATCAAGCAAAGGCCACATGTGGATTTTGGCCATTACGATTATTTCACTAAATGGGTGGAAGCTGTCCCGATGAAGTCGGTGAACTCAAAGGATGTTATCAATTTTGTGAAAGAACATGTCATCCATAGATTCGGATTCTAAACTATCACGACCGATGGAGGTTCGGTCTTCATTTCTCACGAGTTTAGAAAGTTACGTGAGGACACGGGATTAAGTGATTAGATCCTCTCCATACTATGCTCAAGCAAATGGGCAAGCTGCCCAACGAGCCTCATCAAGCTGATCAAGAGGAAAATCGACGAGCACCCTAGGCGTTGCACGAGGTTCTGTCGAGGCTTTATGGGCTTATCGCATGTCATGCCACGGGCGATAAAAACCTCGCCATACCATCTGGTCTATGGACAAGAAGCTGTATTGCCACAGGAAATTACTGGATCGAGACGTGTCACTTTAGGACAATCTAACAATGAAGAATACGACCACGATGAGTGACGGTGTTGAGGATTTAACCGAGCTCATTGGTCATTGGAGAAAATCAAAGAGAACAAGGCCAAGGTAGCTCGTGCATATAACAAGAAAGTGAGGCCAAAGGAGTTCCACGTTGGTGATCGGTATGGGAAGTCGTGTTGCCATTAGGGACTAAGGATGCAACATATGGTAAATGGTCTCCAAATTGGCACGGGCCATACAGGTCGATCAGGTTTTAAGAGGGCATACATGCTTGAGGTGGGCGGCGTAAAATTCGATGGCGTCAACGGCCAACATCTCAAGAAATATTTCCCAAGCATGTGGGATGATGGGCGATGAAATGTGGGGCGATACATGAAATCGGCCAAATAAAAAATATATAGCCGATGCACGGTCATCGACTCTAGAGGTTCAAGCTACAAGCGGATGCGGTTTACATGAACGAACTCATGAAGAAATGCCTCGAAGGCGTGGGGCGTCGGCACGGACGATCCACCTCGGCGATCTCGGCCGTCATCTTCGCCCTTGCCCGTCACTAGCTGCTTGTTGGCACGTATTTACGCGGATCGGTCTTCATTTGAGCTTTGAGGCTTCTTGCCCGTCTTGGGAGCGGGCGATGGATTCTTCCTTGTCGCGAATGAGCTGTTTAGTCGCCGGACCTTCTCTTCAAGATCTTCCAACTCCTTTTCAAGGATGCGAGCTCGGTGGTGCTTGAGGTGTCGGTTTGGCATCGAGCGCCTTTTCTCGTTGAGTTGTTGACATCATGCGATATTGGCCTTGATGGAAGTTGGTAGCGGCGCATCGATCCTCTCACGGTGACTTCACCCTTGGCCCGTAGAAAGCGAGTTACAAGGCCAAAGCTTCACCGCAATGCTCGGGAGTTGGTCTTTATTTCAGTAACGCTCTTCACCTCCTCGGAACCCTCGATCAACTCTTCGATCGGGGAGGACATGAGGCTTTAAGACGCTGGAATTGAGGTGGAACAACCCGGCTCGTGGTTCATCAACAACAGAGGGTTGGTTCGATGGATTCAGATCGAACGTCGATGAGGGCCGAAATATCACAACTCGCAGCCGAAAAGCGCCGATGTCGTCCAACGTGTAGAATGAGCCGAAAGAAGCTAACATACCTCTCCTAAGGTCGAGGGGATAGCAGATGAGGAGAAGATCGGCTTGTGTGTGGTTGCTGGGGGCTTGGCCAAAGTGGTAGCCGTTTCATCTGCACCTTCGGGGATTGCTAGATCCGGCTTGGCTAAAGGCATCGCACCTTGCTTTTCCCACTAAACGCGCCGTTAAATGCGATGGAAGGTGTTTAGCCGATGTAAATGATGATGAATCGGCAGATAAAAAGAAGTAAGTGGTAAGAGCATGAAGGGTGACGATTTTCGAAACCTCCTGGCTCAACGAAGAAGCTTGCAGTCCTTTGAGAGCCCTCTTGGGACCCACGTGGCCCGCCTCGGTGCTCGAGGCGATGGGTTCGAGAGCAGACCTTTTTCTCGAAGCCGATGGTGGTGAATCTGGCCGGCTCGGTGTGATGGTCCTCTCAGAATCTGTTGGGCCCAGTTCTCCTCGATTGGTCTGAGTGTTCTCGCTGGAGGTGTCTTCGACGGAAGCCTGTAAAAAAGGAGAACCAGTGAGCACGAGCATGTCTGCAAGGATGGAAGAATTAGAAGGATCGACCAAGGCATGGATCACCCTACATGCGAGCTTTCTGGAGAAGGGCTCCGGCGCCTCAAGGTCTTCCTGGCAGCTACCTTCCTCGCCATCGTTCTTGTTTTGGTTGGAACTCGAGGGGCAGCTGACTTAGAGGTTGCTGGTTCTTGGAAGCCGATTGTGGTGATATCGCTGTTTACGCATTATGACCTTTTTAGGTGGCGAGTTTTGCGAGAAAAGAACCACGGGAGGCGGAAAGAACTCGAAGGGAGCCATCAACATGCGTGGGTTCAGGCCATCTTGTTCTGCAAAGAGGAAGAATGGATTAATAGAAGAATCATTTGTGAGTGCATCAAGAAAATTTACAAGTTGTGGTACTGTTCCGGGGATGTCATAGTCGATCATTTTGTTTCAGAACGGTCCCGAGCTCTCTGAAGGCGTGAGTTTTCCACATCGACCACCGGTCTTGAAGCCATCGGTTGATGAGGAAGGTGAGGTCATTCGAATGGGGATGGTCGAGCATCAAAGAAAGAATGAACACCTTTGGTGGTGAGGGATCAGGCGGTCGGCTCTGCTCTCTGAAGGTGGTGGAGAAAGAAATGGGGAGTACTTGTCCAAGGCCAAATTGCGAGCCACTATGGTAGCTAATAGAATTCATACCTGTGTTGATTACATTGGATGTACTCATGCCAACTGGAAGGAAACAGGGACGAATCACGGTGGAAAAGAGCTGCCAGTCTTTGGTGTCATCGGCAAAATTGTCTGCTTTGAAGGAGAGTGGGTTTTCAAAATGTTGATTCTTCCATGTAAGGAAAGAAGATAGGATTGTCCGATCCTTGAAAAGAAATCTTGAACCATTTAGGCGCTTCACGAAATTGACTTCTGCTGGCATCTATACAAAGCTTGGCCATTGGTGCATCGGATCTGCTTCCTTTTACATCCGGAAAGGTGCAACTCGCCAAAAGGGGAAGTTTGGGATGTGGTTTTGAAAATACAATTTGAGCCCATAGCTGAATGAACCAAGGCCACTGTTTTGAGCTATGCGAGAGAGAACAGCTTGATGGACATCACCTGGAGATATCGATAGACCTCTCCAAGGAGCAGTTTACGATGCCAAGTTGAGTGCCTTTGGCGGTTCGTGGCTAAGGAGAGATAATTCTTGGTGGGAGCAAGGGAAGGGCCACAAATATGAAATGTTCCGGCAGAAGTTGAGAAAGGCTGTGTTCTTTCTACGAGACAGGCCCTTTGTTTTCATATGGCGTTGGAGGTAGGCACCCCAGTTTGTACAGTCTGTTTTAGAAGACAGTTTGTAGGGGACTTTGGTCGACTTACAAGCAGAGGGGCTGGGTGATGTGACATCCAGGCCAGTGATCATCACCACGTCTACCAGGTTGGTGACATAGGGCCATGACCGAACATAAAGCGATTGAGCGTCGCACGAAAGTAGCCGATGGTCTTCAGAAGGTTCTCATGTTTCTCAAGAGGAGACAATGATAAATGCAAGGCATCGGCTATTCCTGTGGTTTCCCATTGGGATTGGTAAGCTCTAGCTACTCTACTGAACCAAGAGACCCAGTGTTCAGGATTAGGCCAGGCTCATGCGATCGGCCCAAGTTCAGATCTAGGTCTTGGCTTACGAAGGGATTATGTTTGCTTCGCAAGAGATCGGATGGGCAGGACTAGATTACATGCGAGGCCAAGACAAAGAGAATTTGGGAGAGAAGGATGCGGCAGAATGTACGAGACCTAAAAATTTAATGGTGGAATAAGGCATTAATTGGTGTTCGCCATTAATTCTAGCATCACGTTGATTGCGAGAGTAGGCGTAACTGCAGACCGAGACCTCAGGTTGGTGTTGGACGATTCCGCCATCTAGTTTGCGGAGATGGATCTATGCGATTGGGGATCGAGGGTTCTTGTCACTGTGAGCTCAATCTAGTCGGTGGGCAATTGGAGATCTGGTCGCCCTTTTTGAAGAGGGTCGCAGTTACCGTTTGAAAGAAAAGCAGTAGCTTAGATTTGCCTAAATATGCGACCAAGTTTTGACCTTGTCAACGTTTTGGGAAAGCCGATGTGTTGCCATCGGCTCTTTGAGCTTTGACTTGGTTGGTGGCGAGTGTGTGGTGAAAGCCGATACACGTTATCGGCTCGAGCATCGACCTATTTTGACTATCGGCGAAATTGGGTGAAAAGCAATCTTGAATTAGAAAAGCAAATCTTCATTCATTCAAAAGATGATTGCTTACAAAAGGCTGATTGATTACAAAAGGAAACCTACTACTACTACTACTACTACTACTACTACTACTACTACTACTACTACTACTGGTTCCTAATCTAGAGGCCGAGGTCGTCGCCGCTGTCTTCGCCGTCGTCTTGTTCATTGTAAATCGGCTCTGCGTCGTCTTATTTGTCTTGAAGAAGCGCTGGGGCCTCCTTGTCCTCGTCGTCTTGGTGTCCTCGCTGGACCCGTGAAAGCGCTTCACCGGTGGATACTCGTCGGAGGTGTCCTCCTCACTCCTCCTCGTCGGAGGATTCGACGCCGAGACAGCGTCATCGCTGCTCTCGCCTCCGGTTCCCGTCGGCGAGAACTGAGGCCCTCCTCGCCGTCCCGGTCGGGGCGTCGTCCTCCGACCAAGCGGTGAAATCCCAATCCTCTCGTCCCACCATTGTGGGCGAGAGTCTCCTCTGCCGCCGTGGTAGTGCTCCGGCGTCGGCTCCCGGTCGCTAATGCTGTTGGAAGACTGGGAGGAACGGGCGGAAGAAGAAGAGGCCATGGCGGAGGAAGAGGGTTTTTTGGCTGCTGGAGGAAGATGGGGACTGCGAACTGCTCAGATGAATTTAAATAAGGAGAATAGTGGAGGCGGTTCAATGCCATAGCGATTTCCCAGAATGTGCTGCCAAAATCGTCAAATCATGCACTGCGAAGGAGTTGAGAAGACAGGGCATCATGATGAAGGGGTGGCGTGACAATTACGCTGCACGCGTAACCCGATGTGAAGAAAAAAAGGAGAAGGGAAGAAAAACATCAACAGTGGTTTTGGAATTATTATTGCCAAAACCAGGGCATGTGTTATCGCCATATTTTGGCCAAAGGAGGAGATGGGCGTAATCAAGATGGGCTTGGAAGATACGTATATCGACGTATTGTTGAATCGCCCTTGCGTGGATTTGGGCTAAACCGCCCGTGTATCTCAGATATTGTAGTAGTTTCCGTTTCAGTTTAGGTAAGAGATAGAGTTGTAGAGTTATTCCAAAGATAGAAAGTCTCGGACTATAAATATGTACCTAAGGTTATCGAAAAGGAGGACAATCACGTTCACAACAAACACAATCTCGTATCGCCACCCTTGTTTCTAGGGTTTCTTTTCGTAAGTGTCATCTTGCCTAGATCGCATCTTGCGATCTAGGCAGTATTTTTGCTTATGCGTTATTTGGTGTTACTCGTACTGAAGCCTTGTTGATGGCGAGTAACACTACTATCATAGATTTGTTGAGGCTAGCATCGGTGCTTTTCGCTATAATTGTTTAAGTTATGCTGCCTCTAGTTACTTCACTACCTTTGCACCTTTTCCCAGGTGTAAGGGTAGCATCTTGCTTGATTTTTATTCAGTTGTTTCGATCTGTTATAGTTATGCCTTGTTCTCCAAGGTTTTAGTTTGATATCCACGTAGTCAGGCCTTGTAAACGGGTTGAAGGATCCAGTAGTACGTAAGGACGTGGTTTGCTAGTTCGAGAGGAGTTGTTCCGGTAATTGATTTTACGTCGATTGTTAGGCCTCCTCTAGGGTTAGTTTTCTATCATCTTTTGTATCTACCAGGCTCAATCACGTGCAGGATGTTTCAATTACGTGGTGAAAACATTAACTGTCGTAGATCGATTTAACTTGTAATGGTGAAGCAAAACCCCATGTTATTGTAGATCTAATGCAGAACCATGGGACAATCGGCTTTAGGAGCCGATTCACAGGGAAACCTGGAAGCCGGTCACGGCTCGAATTTTACGTATACTTGTTTACCATGCAGGAAATCAATCTAAGCAATCCTTCACCTTCCTGACCAGGTATAGGTCAGGTGGCACGCCCTCGAACCAAGCCAGGACGTGTGCCGGAGTTTTGCGGGCCGTTGCGAGGACCAGGGCCACTGTGATTACAGGAGCCTCCCGGCTCTTCGTGTTGCTCGTCGCTGCTCGCCGGTGGGTTTTGACAGGCAACAGGTTTATCTCGAACTCTCGGGAAATTGTGTGGATATTTGCCTTCTCCTCTTCAAGCAACCTGTAAGTAAAATAACTTTCCTTGTGTACCCAACTCCACCAAGTGGTTGTCAAGCACAAGGTTTCGTATTATTAATATGAAATATAATATAAAACAAACTAAAGTAAATAAAGTAAGGTAAAGAAATGCAAACTAGATGATATGGAAGATAGTAGAGTTGTTTTGGGGTTTTTATGAGTGATTGCAAGCAGGAAAGTATTTTTTGTATTTTCAAAATAATAAATTGCAGAAAATAAAAAAGGACAGTATATGTAATGGAAAGGTGTTTCTTATGATAAAAACCAGAAGGGGTTCATGGGTTCACTTGTCTACTCTCTTCTTGTGTTGTGATGATCACAAAACAATTCATCAATGATAAAGATTCATGGAATTTTCTATATGTGCTTGATAAAGGAATTAATATGGGCATCACATTCTAATATTGAGATGGAATACATATCTCTCTTATACTCCTCAATAAAGGTAAATCTCCATGCAATCTTAAAGTAAGAACAAATCAGAGTATAGCTTTAAGAAATATTATATGATGTTTGAAATACAAGTATGCTACCTTGATCTAACAAGGTTATCAACTATCACATTATAACTATAGCACATGATTTCACTTTATCCCTAGTGAGGTAGCAAAATAAAGGTAAAAACCAAAGTAGATCTTGAATATTACGTGTCACAATTCAATCTCTACCACCATGCTACTCCATCTAACACACACATCTCCCCATATAAGTTCTTGCGTACAAGTTTGATCAAAACAAGCAATTAAGAACGGGGTGTATGATATGCATCTATCAAAACATCTTACACAAAATAGATTCCAATCTCAAATATCAAATCATAGAATAAAGATCCACCACATAGGAATTACAAATATGAACATAATCATGTAGGGGAGCTCATATGGTACTAGATCTATGAAGAAAGAGAGAGATCAAGCTACTTCCACAAACCCATAGACCGGAGGTGGACTACTCCATCTTCATCATGGTTATGATGCTGGAGATGTTGGGGAGGGTGTAGATCTCCCAGGAGGTGGCTCTGACGGAATTTCCTCCTCCAATCTTTGTTAGATCTGACTCTGTTTGGTGGTGTTTTCGTCTCTGGTGTCTTCTGTCTCGAGGACGCCCCGGGGTGGTCCTTATATAGGGATTTTTAGGTCAAGAGAACTCCGTGGGCGAAATAATCGAGGCGATTGGACAACCGAGGAGGAAGTTAGCATAGGTGGCGCGCCCAGCAGGCATGGGCACGCCCCCGGTGCTATCTTGGGCCTCCTGGCCCTCCAGGTGGGATTCTTATGCTCCAGATTCTTCTCGTGGTTAAATATTGGCATTCCCAAAAGTGTAGGTCCATTTGACTTTGTATAGGTCCTGAAACATCAAAAACATTGAAAATAGGATTTTTCTTCCCTGCAGGGTTATAGCCAAAATAAAGGGGATCATTGGTAAATCCCAAAAATCAATAAAAAACATGTATATAACCTTATATATGATGCAAATATGTGGGAAAACATGTTAACAAACTATGAAGTTCATGTATGCATTTTACATGCATCAGGTGCTTAGTAGATTCATCGGTCGCATGGACGAGAAGGCTCTCCCCTTTTATCAACTCCTTCGCAAATCGGAATAGTTCGAGTGGACAACTGAACCATATGAGGCATTCGAAGATCTCAAGCGTCTACTATCAACCTCCCCGGTCCTGGTGACGCATCAGGACAAGGAGCCCATGTTGTTGTACATGGCCGCAATGCACTAGGTGAAATTGGCAGTAGCTCCAGGAAAACACAAGGACTACAAAAAACTTGAATGGAAAAGGCAGAACATCAACTAGAACAAAGATAAATCATGTTTTCAAATAACTTACTCATCCAATGGAGATGAGTTTACTTGGGTACCTTCATCTCCCTTTAATTTTTGAGTGAAATTCTTCTTCTCCCCTTTGAACAAGATTGGTCGCAATAAATCGCTAAAACCATTGCAAAGAGAAACTGAAAATTTCCTCTTGGGATTTGTAGTCCCTGATGGTACGCAGATGGACGACAACTTTTCTGGAGACTTGTTCTCCTCGATATCCATGGGTGCATCCGCTGGTTCTTCCCTTCCATGGAGGATCTGTAAGTCAAATTCTTGCAAAAGCAAAGTCCAATGGATCGTCCTTGGCTTAATGTTAGTCCTTTCGAGAATTTCTTTCAAGCCAATATGATCAGTATGCACTCTTACTTTAGAATCAATTATGTAAGATCTAAACTTGTCACACGAGAAAACTACAGCAAAAAGTTCCTTATCTACCATGGGGTAATTCTTTTGGGCGCCATTTAAGGTGCAACTAGCATGATGAATGATATTGAGTTTATCTCCATCATACTGGCAAATGATTGCTCCAACAACTTCATAGCTAGCCTAACAAAATAGATCAAAAGGTTTCTTCCAATTAGGTGGCTTAATAATAGGAGCATCAAGAAGGGATTGCTTTAATATGGTGAAAGTAGTAAGACAATTTTCATCAAACTTAAAAGTAACATCCTTTTGTAAAAGGTTAGTTAGTGGTCTAGGAGTTTTAGAGAAGTTCTTAATAAACCTTCTATAAAATCTAGCATGACCCAAGAAACTCCTGATACCTTTCACATCATGAGGAGGGGGACACCTTTATATTGCTTCAATCTTTGCCTTATCAACTTCTATGTGTCAACGCCCGGATTTTTAATCCTAGATGCCTATTATGCCATACATAGCAATCCCAGGATTACCATTTTTGTGAGACATAACAAATTGGATATCATGGTACATCATCCATTACAAACCATACATAAGGTCTTACACAAATAAAGGATCTCATGATCCAGTCTTAATACAAATCAAGCAGCAGATTAACGTAATAATAACGATAGCATAGGCGAGACTCCATCTCCATGTTCATAGGCAATGCTGGCGATGGGAGATGATCCTAGTTGTCGTAACCTTCCTGATGTTCGTCTTCCTAATACTCCTCTTCATAGTCTGGCCACGGGAATATCCAGGGACAAAGCCATGAGTACTCTTTAAGTACTCGCAAACTAATACTAACAAGTGAAGTGGTTTTTGAATAGGAAGTACTAGGCTCTAGGTTGTTTTGCAAAAATCCAGATTTATCTCTACTGAGTTCAGAAGCAAAGAAAGCTAGTTGAAAGTTTTATAACACCTAAGTGGGAACTTGAATTTAATGTCACAACTCTGTTGTGGTCAAGTCAAAGTCATAAATCATTTTGAAAACATCTAACGACGGAACAGTATGGCCACTTCAACTATCCATAACCGTGGACGCGGCTATTCGAATAGTTTGACACTCTGCAGAGGTGATACACTTTCACCACAACATTCGATACATCTGTCAGGATCAATCCTGAATTCACCATACTCAGTATGCCGATAATCAACCCTAACCTTTCAATTACACGCCCTAGTATAGGCACCTCTCCTGTGAGTTTGGCCTCCCAACCATGACCAATTGTCATCTTGGGAACTGTACAGGTGGACAATCTTCACAAGGTAGCCTCAGCTCAAACCTTGGCCGCAAGGGAACCCATACTAAGGTATATAAATTTCCAGTAAAGCCCTACCCAAAATTCGTGTATTGTGGCTGTACGGTAAAATTGGAATGGTATCGCATCCAGACAACCATCAGTTTTATAAAGGGCTAAGGCTCATGCCTTAACATTTTCATCATCAAAATCATCTGGTGTTCAATAACACATGTCAAAACATTTCAGTAGAATGACTCATTATTCTAAGGTTTCCATAACCATTTTTACCAAGTATTCCCATCTAAAGTGATCAAGTTTTATGCTTAGCACTATCATCTACAAGTGGGGGTAAATACTAATGAGGGGTGGTAAACAAGTGTAGCTTATCTAAGTTAGCTTATCTAGGTTTAATCTCATGCCTCAGGATGACATCAAGATTTTCTAACTTAGGACAATTTTTATGCTCTTTATGCTACCTTTAAACATCTTTCTAAAATCTACAAGTCACTAAGTAAGATCTAAGAGAGAGCTTTGATAAAGAAAAAAAATACTAAGTTTGCAAGTAAAACTAGGATTGTGTATTAAGTGGGGTAAGCTTGCAAGTAAGGTTTGCATGGTTTAGCTTAGCTTTCTAAGATAATAGCTTGATAAGATAACTTGTATAGTGAGGCTTGTAAGATTGCAAGTATAGGCTTGCTAAGGTATTAGTATAAGCTTGCAAGGTTTAGCTTGCTCAGTTAATAGCTTGCCTTGTGCATAGCAGTGGTTGAAGTTCTCCTCGGCTTCCTCTTCGTAGTATTCTCCTTCCTCCTCATATCCTTGGTCGGAACTAGCGTCTATAAATAAATACGAGGTACACCATCACCAAACAATACTTAACTACTTTTATTTATCACACCAAGGTTTTCACTAGATGATCTAGGATCATCACAAGCATCACAATCATCAAAGTATTTGTCTTATTTATTTTATTTTTGGAAAAGTAATTTCTACTCATTGAAAAACTACTTAAGATTTAATATTTTCCAACTAAAACATGGGATCATATTGACACATGTCATCACCACATATTTCAGTACATGGGAATGTGATTTAAAGTGGTGTCACAATTTAATAAGGTTTAACTTTTTTATTTTAATTAATTAAAGTGACTAGAATGGCCTATGAGGCATTCTTTTATTGCTTGACCATTATTTCTGCAAGTAACCATAGATACTTTTATATATTCTGAAATGTCTTGTTAAATGTGATTTTTGAGAGTTGGAATCAACTCAAAAGCTTTCGTGGTTGAATTTTGAAAAATGTTTGAATGCAGAAAAGCTTCTGCCTTCTTATTTTTACTATAGATGATCTACAATTCCAAATGAATTCAATCAAACGGGCTTGGATTAAGGATTCCAGTACCTTTCTAACAAAATTGGTTTCATGCATTTTGGTTCAGTGAATCGAGCTGGGTTGATTTTTGAATCTAGGTACACAACTGAGTTTGAAACTAAAAGAATAAATCTAAATTTGAATTACTGGGTCGCGCGGGATGTTAACTGGGCCGGACCACAGTGCACGGCGCACGCGCGGGTGGGTTTAAGTGAATGACCCCACCAGTCAGCGAGACAGGGGGTGCGAAGCGGTATGGGATGATGTGGATCGCACGATCTGTTGGAGATATGCCCTAGAGGCAATAATAAATGTAGTTATTATTATATCTTTGTGTTTATGATAAATGTTTACATTCATGCTATAATAGTATTAACAAGGAAACATTGATACTTGTGTGATTTGTAAACTTAATTTGAAGTCCCTAGTATAGCCTCTATACATCACTAGCTTGTTGGTTGATAAATGATTGTGGTTTCCCTATCATGAACATTGAGATGTTATCAACAACAAGATCATATCGTTAGGAGAATGATATGGTGTACATACTCCTATAGATAAGCATAGCATAAAGATCAAGTCATTTCAATAGTTCAATTGCTATATGCTTTCTGATACATAGTAACCTAATTCCTTCGACCATGAGATCATGCATATCACCTTTACGGATGGATGCTTTGATGACATCAAACACCACACCGTAATCGGGTGGCTATAAAGGTGGCATTGAGTGTTGAAAAGTATTGGTTGAGACACATGGATCAAGAGTGGGATTTGTCCATCCATATGACGGATAGATATACTGGCCCCTCGGTGGAATGTCATCCAATTAGCTTGCAAGCATGTGACTGGCTCACAAGGGATCACATATCACGGAGACGAAAAGAGTACTTATCGTAACGAGGTTGAACTAGGTATGCGAGATACCACGATCATAACCTCGGATAAGTAAACTATCATGAGACAAAGGGAAATTGGTATCGTATGTAAGTGGTTCATTCGATCAAAGTAATCGTGAGAAATATGTAGGAGCCATATGAATTTCCAGATTCCTCTATTGGTTATTGTTCGGAGAAGTGTCTCGATCATGTCCGCATAATTCACGAACCGTAGGGAGACACACTTAAGGATTCAACGTTGTTTGAGTAGTTATGATATTATGAGAAAGAGACCGAATGTTGTTCGGAGTCTCGGATGGGATCCGGGATATCACGAGGTGATCCGTAATGGTCCGGAGAATAAGATTCATATAAGGAAAGTCCCGTTTCGGAGTTCGGGAATGATTCCGGTGTTTTCATCGGGAATGTTCTAGAAGGTTCCGGAATGTCCGGCACTCCGGAGGGGAAGGGGTACATGAATGTGTCATTGCATATTGGAAAGATTGCATCATGTACTAAGTGTCCTCGCTGTTCCAAATAAAGGATTAAATTGAATCCTAAATTGAAAAGTCAAATAGCTAGTTTGAAAAGTCAAACGACTAAAATTGGGGAGGTGTGGGAAACCGAGTTGGGGAGGAGTTCCCTCCTCCAACCGGCGGCCCACCTCCAAGCCGAGTTGGGGAGGGACTCCTCTCCCTCCCCTTGGCGCGGCCGGCCCCTCCACCTATATAAGGAGGAGGCTCCTCCTCTACACACACAAGTCCCTCACCTCAAACCCTAGAAAGTTGTAGCCTCCATAGCCGCCGCCACCACCTAGGGTTTGCCCTACCGCCGACTTGGGGTCCCGGAACCCTAGCCACCGGCTCTAGCCCCTCCTCCTTGGTGTGTCTAAACCCTAGATCGCTGAGGAGCTCTCTCATACTCCACCATACTCGCTCAGGCCAAGCCTGCGAGATCTCCCATCTACTTAGGTACCACACCGTTGTCAGCCGGAATCGCGAGAGTGCTACAACCTCCGTTGCTGGTGGAACAAGGAGAGGAAGGTCTTAAATCGAGTGCGAGCGTGTGACCGCTGGGAGCGCTTTGGGAACGCAGCGCCGGAAGGATCGTCTACGTGATCTTGAGATCGGGAAGAGTACAACTACATCACCCACGAGAATCCGCTCTCGCTAAACACTTTGGAATCTTCGAGGGTAAGTTATTCCATCGACTCGTTGCTACAATCTAGTAGATAGGTCTTGTCTTGTTTGTTTGTATGCGATAGAAATTTTTTGTTTTCCATGCTACGAAACCCTACACGATCAAACTCTAATCCAACGGCTAAAACCTATCGTCTCTGTCGGGCAACGCCGACGAGACAGAACCCTAGCACGCCAGTGGGGGTCGTGGGAGGTTCACCGGGGCTCAGGCGAGGGTCGGCGACGGGGGCGAACGACGAAGTCGACGACGTCGAACCTCCTGGTACCGGCAGCTTCTCTTGGGGCGGCTCCAATCAATGGCTCCTTTCTTCCTCCTTCGTGGCATAATCCGGCCAAATTCCGGCGATGTGGTGCTTGCCTTGATCCGGCAGTGAGGTGGGGTGCTTCTGAGAGAGAGGGCAGTGAGATGGTGTGCTGAGTTTGAACGGGTGTGGCCTCTATTTATAGTGCCAGAAGGGGACCGAAGGGCGCGGGCGGAGCTCGCCGTGGTCGTTGTCACAGCGAGCTACTAGCATGGGCAAAGGTAGGGGACAGTGTTGTGTTCCCTAGGAAAGCTCAACGGCATGGTCACGCGGCGTGGGGCGGTGTGAGATGGTCGGAACGTCACGGTGCTCTGAGTGGGTCCGACAGTTGTTTTAATGGCACACGGGCTCTCCTGGTCGCGCAGCGATGAACATGCGTGTCTGGGGTGTTCCTGGGGTGGTGGCGACCCTGCTTGCATGCGGCGAGAGCGGCATGCGGTCTGTGGGCGTGTGTCGCGGGTGGCGCTCTGGCGCGCTCTCGGCACACTCAAAGAGAGGCTGGGCATGCTTGGGTTGTGTGGTCCAGTGGCTTGCTGCTCGTTGGCGTTGGACTAGGGGTGGCGGTGGACGGTGTACGGTGGTGAGTGTCCCAAACAAGGTTGGCGAGGCTAGTGGGGCTCCTATCTGGCTGGCGACATTGGGGTGTCAAGGGTGCTCTCGGCATGCTTGCCATTGATGGCATGGTCTGGTTTACAGTGAGCTAGAGGGGTTAAACAAGTTAGATGATCTACTGAGGGTGTAGTGTGAGCTAGATAGGGAACAAGTTAGGCCAAAATTACTGCTCACTATAGTGTTGAATGTTTGTTGGTTGGTGTTTGCAAGGTGTTTGATGGAATGGCCGAAAGAGATTCAAATTTGAATTTTTGAATCAAACTTTGTGGGTGTGTTAGTTACATACTAGGGAGTCTCTGGTTGATTGGATTGGTCAAGGTGCACTGGTTTGGTTGGGTTTTGAAAATGGGTGATCTTCACATATGAACTAGATTCAATTTTGAAATGTCATTTGAATCAAGTTGCCAAATGTTTTTGTAAGTTTGAAAGGTGGGATTTGATTCACTTTTACTTGGTATAGCAAGGGGTGAAAATAAATGGAAATGTTTCTGTTTGAAATCTTGGACTAGAAACACTCAAAGTGGCCTAGTGAGCAAGATTGGCAAAAATGACCATTTGCTTTATTTGTTTTGTTTTTGATTTTCTGTTGATTTGTTTCTACTTGGAAATGTTTTAGATGATGTTGTTTTCATATTTAAACCATTCCTTGCTATTTAGATCCATCACACAAGTCCATTCATGCATTCATACAATCATCACATACACACATGCATTCATATTGATTTAATTAACAAAAGTTTTTGTTAACCCAAATTTTGGTGATTGGAAATTGATAACCTTGCTCAATATTTTTGGGATGTTACAAACCTTCCCTCCTTAAACTAAATCATGTCCCGAGATTTGAGAAAGGATAAAGAAGAAAATTAGGATTTGAAAAGAACGGGAAACTCCGTCTTGATGTGATCTTCTCGCTCCCAGGTAGCTTCTTCTTCTTCAGTGTGGTTGCTCCACTGAATCTTGAGGAACTTGATGCTTCGGGTCCTGGTGGTCTTGAAAGCTTCCTCCAAAATATGGATGGGTACTTCGGGATACATCAGGTCATCATTGATCTCTATGGTGCGGTGATCAATATTCTTGAAAACTTCAGTCTTCTCCGGGACTTCTAGGCATTTGCGAAGTAACGATATATGGAACACATTATGCACTGCTGACATCTCCTCTAGCAATTCCAGTTGGTACGATACTTCTCCTCGACGATTTAGAATCTTGAAAGGTCTGATATATCTAGGGGCTAACTTTCCTTTGAGCTGGAAACGCTGCATTCCCTTCAAAAGCGACACTTTGAGATACACAAAATCTCCGATATTGAAAGCGAGGTCTCGACGTCTCTTGTCGGCATAACTCTTCTGTCTTTACTGGGCGGTCTTGAGGTGCTCACGGATCTTGTGAACTTTCTCTTCTGCTTCTCGTAGGATGTCGGGTCCGAAGATCTGACTCTCTCCTACTTCTGACCAATTCAAAGGGGTGCGACACTTCCTTCCATACATAAATTCAAATGGGGCCATTTGCAGACTAGCTAGATAACTGTTGTTGTAGGAAAATTCTGCGAACGGCAGACAGTCTTCCCATTTAGATCCATACTTTAGTACACAGGCTCTCAACATATCTTCGAGTATTTGATTTACTCGCTCCGTTTGTCCATCGGTCTGAGGGTGATACGCTGTGCTGAAATCTAGTCGGGTTCCCAATCCTTCTTGGACTTTCTTCCAAAATCTCGATGTAAACTGAGTTCCTCGATCTGACACGATGTTCCCGGGGACTACGTGCAAACTGACAATTCTAGCGATGTATAACTCCGCTAGCTTCAAACTCTGGTAAGTGGTCTTGACAGGTAAGAAATGGGCTAGTTTGGACAGTCTGCCAACTATGACCCAAATAGAGTCATTTCCCCTACTAGAAGTTGGCAATCCGGTGTCAGGAACAATCCTGAATTCACCATACTCAGTATGCGGATAATCAATCCTAACCTTTAAATTACACGCCCTAGTATAGGCACCTCTCCTGTGAGTTTGGCCTCCCAACCATGACCAACTGTCATCTTGGGAACTGTACAAGTGGACAATCTTCACAAGGTAGCCTCAGCTCAAACCTTGGCTGCAAGGGAACCCATACTAAGGTATATAAATTTCCAGTCAAGCCCTACCCAAATTTTGGGTATTGTGGTTGTACGGTAAAATTGGAACGGTATCGCATCCAGACAACCATCAGTTTTATAAAGGGCTAAGGCTCATGCCTTAAAATTTTCATCATCAAAATCATCTGGTGTTCAAGAACACATGTCAAAACATTTCAGTAGAATGACTCATCATTATAAGGTTTCCATAACCATTTTTACCAAGTATTCCCATCTAAAGTGATCAAGTTTTATGCTTAGCAATAACATCTACAAGTGGGGGTAAATACTAATGAGGGGTGGTAAACAAGTGTAGCTTATCTAAGTTATCTTATCTAGGTTCAATCTCATGCCTCAGGATGACATCAAGATTTTCTAACTTAGGCCAAGTTTTATGCTCTTTATGCTACCTTTAAACATCTTTCTAAAATCTACAAGTCACTAAGTAAGCTCTAAGAGAGAGCTGTGATAAAGAAAAAAAATACTAAGCTTGCAAGTAAAACTAGGATTGTGTATTAAGTGGGGTAAGCTTGCAAGTAAGGTTTGCATGGTTTAGCTTAGCTTGCTAAGATAACTTGTATAGTGAGGTTTGCAAGATTGCAAGTATAGGCTTGCTAAGGTATTAGTATAAGCTTGCAAGGTTTAGCTTGCTCAGGTAATAGCTTGCCTTGTGCAGAGCAGTGGTTGAAGTTCTCCTCGGCTTCCTCTTCATAGTATTCTCCTTCCTCCTCGTATCCTTGGTCGGTACTAGCGTCTATAAATAAATACGAGGTACACAATCACCAAACAATACTTAACTACTTTTATTTATCACACCAAGGTTTTCACTAGATGATCTAGGATCATCACAAGCATCACAATCATCAAAGTATTTGTCTTATTAATTTTATTTTTGGAAAACTAATTTCTACTCATTGAAAAACTACTTATGATTTAATATTTTCCAACTAAAACATGGGATCATATTGACACATGTCATCACCACATATTTTAGTACATGGGAATGTGATTTAAAGTGGTGTCACAATTTAATAAGGTTTAACTTTTTTATTTTAATTAATCAAAGTGACTAGAATGGCCTATGAGGCATTCTTTTATTGCTTGACCATTATTTCTGCAAGTAACCATAGATATTTTTATATATTCTGAAAGGTCTTGTTAAATGTGATTTTTGAGAGTTGGAATCAACTCAAAAGCTTTTGTGGTTGAATTTTGAAAAATGTTTGAATGCAGAAAAGCTTCTGCCTTGTTATTTTTACTATAGATGATCTACAATTCCAAATGAATTGAATCAAACGGGCTGATTAAGGATTCCAGTATCTTTCTAACAAAATTGGTTTCATGCATTTTGGTTTAGTGAATCGAGATGGGTTGATTTTTGAATATAGGTATACAACTGAGTTTGAAACTAAAAGAATAAATCTAAATTTGAATTATTGGGTCGCGTGGGATGTTAACTGGGCCGGACCACAGTGCACAGCGCACGCGCGGGTGGGTTTAAGTGAATGACCCCACCAGTCAGCGAGACAGGGGGTGCGAAGCGGTATGGGGTGATGAGGATCGCACGATTAAACTCTAATCCAACGGCTGAGACCTATCATCTCCGTCGGGCAACGCCGGTGAGACAGAACCCTAGTGAGGCCAGTGGGGGTCGTGGGAGGCTCACCGGGGCTCAGGCGAGGGTCGGCGATGGGGGAGAACGACGAAGTCGACGACGGTGAACCTCCTGGTACCGGCGGCTTCTCCTGGGGCGGCTCCAATCAACGGCTCATTTCTTCCTCCTCGGCGACAGACTCCGGCCAAATTCTGGCGATGTGTTGCTCGCCTTGCTCCGGGAGTGAGGTGGGGTGCTTCTGAGAGAGAGGGGAGTGAGATGGTGTGCTGAGTTCGAACGGGGGTGGCCTCTATTGATAGTGCCAGAAGGGAACCTAAGGGCACGGGCGGAGCTCGTCATGGTCGTCATAGCAAGCTACTGGCATGGGCAAAGGTAGGGGATAGTGCTGTGTTCCCTGGCGAAGCTCAACGACATGTTCACGTGGCGTGGGCGGTGCGAGATGGTCGGAACATCGCGGTGCTCTGAGCAGGTCCGACGGTTGTTTTAATTGCGCACGGGCTCTCCTGGTTGCATGGCGACGAACGGGCGTGTCTGGGGTGTTCCTGGGGTGGTGGCGATCCTTCTTGCACGCTGCGAGAGCGGCGTGCGTTCTATGGGTGTGTGTCACGGGTGGCGCTCTGGCGCCCTCTCGACACGCTCTAAGAGAGGCTGGGCATGCTTGAGCTGTGTGGTTGAGTGGCTTGCTGCTCATTGGCGTTGGACAGGGGGTGGCGATGGACGGTGGTGAGTGTCCCAGACAAGGCTGGCGACATTGGGGTGGCAAGGGTGCTCTTGGCATGCTTGCCATTGATGGCATGGTCTGGTTTACAGTGAGCTAGAGGGGTTAAACAAGTAAGATGATCTACTGAGGGTGTAGTGTGAGCTAGATAGGGAACAAGTTAGGCCAAAATTACTGCTCACTATAGTGTTGAATGTTTGTTGGTTTGGTGTTTGCAGGTGTTTGATGAAATGGCTGAAAGAGATTCAAATTTGAATTTTTGAATCAAACTTGTGGGTGTGTTAGTTACATACTAGGGAGTCTCTGGTTGATTGGATTGGTCAAGGTGCACTGGTTTGGTTGGGTTTTGAAAATGGGTGATCTTCACATATGAACTAGATTCAATTTTGAAATGAATCAAGTTGCCAAATGTTTCTGTAAGTTTGAAAGGTGGGCTTTGATTCACTTTTACTTGGTATAGCAAGGGGTGAAAAGAAATGGAAATGTTTCTGTTTGAAATCTTGGACTAGAAACACTCAAAGTGGCCTAGTGAGCAAGATTGGCAAAAATGACCATTTGCTTTATTTGTTTTGTTTTTGTTCTTCTCTGGATTTGTTTATGCTTGAAAAATGTTTTAGATGATGCTGTTTTCATCTTTAAACCATTCCTTGCAATTTAGATCCATCACACAAGTCCATTCATGCATTCATACAATCATCACATACACACATGCATTCATATTGATTTAATTAACAAAAGTTTTTGTTAACCCAAATTTTGGTGATTGGAAATTGATAACCTTGTTCAATATTTTTGGGATGTTACACTATGCCTTTGCCTGAAATTTTTGTGACCAAGTACTATACCTTCTTAAACCATAAAGTGACATTTGTCCTAGTTCAATACTAGGTTAGTATCTTCACATATCTACAAAACTTTTTGAATAATATGGAGATAATGATTAAATGAAGTTCCATAGACAGAAAAATCGTCCATGAATACTTCCATGATATTTTCAACATAATCAACAAATATAGCAGTCATACACCTTTGGAATGTGGAAAGAGCATTGCAAAGACCAAAAGGCATACGACGATAAGATACAAGCCGAAAGGACAAGTGAAGGTTGTTTTAGTTGGTCATCTAGATGAACAACTATTTGAGAAAAACTAGGATAACCGTCTAAATAGCAAAAATGATAATGCATAGTGAGTCTCTCTAAGGTTTGATCTATAAATGGTAAAGTATAATTATCCTTTCTAGTTTCCTTATTAAATTTTCTATAATCAATACACATCCTATGACAAATGAAGGTTCGAGTTAGGACCATCTCATTATGTTCATTTTGAACGAAAGTAAACCCACCTTTCTTAGAAACGCAATGAATGCGACTTACCCAATCGCTTTCCTACAAATGGAAGATTATTCCTACATCTAACAAGTGTATTATCTCTTTTCTTCTTTCATGTGAGGTTTAAGTCGCATTTGAAAATCTATAACCGGATGAGCTCCTTCTTCCATAAATATTCTATGAGTGGTTATCAAGGGACTAATCCCTTTCAATTAGCCCATCGAATATCCAAGAGCATTCCGATGCATTCGGAGAACCATCATAAAAATTTCCTCCTCCTTTTCTACAAGATTAGAACTTACAATAACAGGGAAATTATTAGTTTCATCAATACTTTAATTCCTTGGGAAGAGTTTTGAGTGTTGGAGGCGGAAGTGCCTCATCCCCTTCATTATAGGTGCTTCATAAGTTTGATTCATTTTAGGATCTACCTGGGTTGAGTCAAGATAATCATCAATTTCCATCTTATCTATATCTTTAGGAATATTATTGTCAACTAGGCTCCTTGCTAAATTATTGTCGGGAGTTTCAATGAATACGGAGGCAAGACTGATGATGGTACCTTCTTATTATTATTTACCATAATCATACTCGTCCAACTCTTCAATAGATTGCATATGATGGAATTTAGAGAAATGGAAGTCCATTTTTTCTTCACCAAACTTGAGGGAAATAGTTTCTTTCTTGCAGTCAATATTTGCCCCTGCGGTGTTCAAGAAAGTTCTTCCAAAAATAATTAGACAATAAACATCAGTAGGCATATCAACAATTACAAAATCAATGGGGTACTTGTATGATCCAATACAAATTGGAACATCCTATAATTATTCCAATAGGAACTTTGAGTGTTTTATCTGCTAGCATTATTGTCATATAAGTGTCTTCCAATTCTACTAGGGTGATCTCATTTTGGATTTTGAGGTGAAAATTGTAAGGAATTACATTAACAACTGTTCCAATATCACAGAGGCCATAGTAAGAAGATCCACCAAAGGTGCATGGGAGGATAGGTTTACCAACATCCTTAGATTTTACCTTTCCTTCAATGAATTGTGAAGCTTCGGTATCTATCTCTATCACGTTGCAGTGTGCAAACATGGTTAGGATATCTTCTTTTGTTGGTTCACTTGTCTCCTGCATACTTACTTGGTTAGTTTCTCTTGCTTGTGCCTCCTTTTCTAACCTTTTGACGAACATTTTTTCTTCTTCACATTGTTCTTCGAGTTGTTGAGCCATCATATGTTTTCTCACCGTCCTGGGAAAGGAAGGGGTTCAACATAAGGGGGTATCTCCCTCAATGTCTCTACATGAGATGAAATATTTGTCTCAACATCTTCAACTTGCTTAGGTGGTGGAGTGTATTGGAACCAGTGTTTCTTGGGAGCTTCAATGTGTTATCTAAAGGACTAAATGATTTGCAAAATAATATCATCATCAAGTTGAAGTTTATTAGCAGTTTCCTTTACCTTACCGGATTCTTTATAAGCATTGAGACAATCATATTCAATTTCTATACCTCCTTCGTCGCCTAAATCAAATCCCCAAGTTTCTCTATTACGACGAATTCGTTAGGAGTTCCCAAGCTTTGGTTATATTTAAGTCCATAAAAGAACCTACAAAATTTGTATCTAGCTCATGTTTAATTTCTTGATCAAGTCCCCCATATAAAATGTGTAAAATATACCATTGAGGTAAATCATGATGGGGAAATCTATTAAAGATGGATTTAAACCTTTTGAAGGCCTTTACCGAACCTTCACCTGGTCGGTCCTTGAAGTTCGTGATTGCCCTTCTTACTTCAGCAGTATTTACTTTGGGAAAGAATCAAAATACAAATTCTCCTTTGAGATTTTCCCAAGTATCAATTTTTTCCGCAGGCAGTGTTGGTTAGAGATTGGCTAAACAGTTTAAGTTTCAATTCATCACCAGAATAGCCTCTCAATTTAAACGTCCAATATAACTTGGTAAAATGCATTAAGTGAGTGTAAGGATCCTCATCCAGATCATCTCATGCAAAAGTTTCGCTTTAATAATAGCGATAAAGCGAGGGTTAACCTCATATTCCAGTTCGCTCCTACTCGGGAATTCTTTAACAAGTCCTCTATTGAACTTCCCGAAGTATTTAGTTGCATCAAGCTAATTCATCAGTCCGAGTGCAGTTATGGTTCTTACCTGAAACTAGTGAGCAACTTTAGTAAAACAATTAGTAGAATAAGCAACTAAGAACAAAGACCAAAGTTACTTAGCTCCCTGGCAACGGCCCGAGAAAATAGCTTGATGACTGCAAGTTCATAGATTAATTGTAGCTAGTTTAGAAATAATAGTATTAAACCCACAAAGAGCTATTTGGTTAAGGTCTTTATGCCCCTCGTTGCTCTCTACCAAAGGATACTTGTAATCTGCCTTTGATCTCAAATAAAGGGTGTTTGAAAGGTTTTTGATTGATTGCAAAAAAGTAATAAAAACAAGTAAAACAAAGCAAGTGACGAAAGCGTTGGAAATGGTAGTTGAACTCAATAAGGCTAAAGCATTGTCAGGGATGTAGGTTACATCAGTAGCTTGTTGTAATTAATCATAATTAGGATAACCTATTTCTTGTGTCATGACATGTGTGGAGAGAGTCCCATAATAATATGTTCACTACATGGCTCGTGGGCAACCACTTTCTTGATCCAGGGAATAAGGTCATTTCTAAATAACCACTGCGATACCTCAGAGCAGCAACTCATACATGCCACCACGATTAAGGGTTTCCCCATGGATATTGTAATTAGCTTAGTGAATCTCTCTTTTCCTTTGACTGTGCAGGTTATAAGCCAATGCAACTTTCTTAGCCAGTTCGATGACGAACTTTCTTAGCCATAAAACTTCATTCGCCACTTCTGAATCAGCTATATAATCCAATTCTATTGTAGATTGAGCTATTGTGGCTTGCTTGCCGCCCCTCTAACTCACCGCACCTCCATTTATCAAAAATACGTAACCTGTATGAGATTTTGAGTCATTCGGACCAGTGTTAAAACTTGCGTTGATGTAACCTTTTACGACAAGTTCCTCTTCACATCCTCCATAGTATAGAAACATATCCTTGGTTCTCCTAATATACTTCATAATATTCTTAACTGTTGTCCAACAATCCATTTCAGGATTACTTTGGAACTGGCTCGTCAAGCTAAGAGCCAGTTCCATATCAGGTTGAGTACTCAGCATGTCATACATGATAAATCCTATGGATGAAGCATAGGGGATGTTAGACCTCGGTTCCTTTTCATTAGCCATTGCTGGACACCGAGTCAAACTCAATGGTTTAGCTTTCACCACAAGCAAAAACCCTTTCTTTGCCTGATCCATTATGAACCTCTTCAGAATCTTTTCTAGGTAAGTACTCTGACTTAATGCTATTAGGAATTTTGATCTATCTCTATAGATTTTAATGCCTAACACATAAGCAGCTTCGCCCAAGTCCTGAAGGAGACAAACCCTAGAGGAAAGTAATAAAGATGTGTATTATCATATCTCATTAGTTCATAATAGTTTTATATCATGATATAACTATATCAGTTGGAAACATTGATACATGTGTGATATATAAACAAAACAAAGTTCCCTAGTAGCCTCTATACAACTAGTTCATTGGGCAACGGATGATCCAGGTTTCCTGATCATGGAGCATTTATGCCATTTGGCAATGAAGTAATATCATTGGTAAATGATGTGATGGACATTACCCATATAAGTATTGTAACGCGATCAAGTCATAAAGTTCATTGTTGCAATAGTTAGAAACGAAATATCCTAATCCTTAAACTGTGATATCATATTTAATTACTGTCACCTGTGGCTGCTGTGACTGCATCAACCGTCATATCATAATTGTGTGACCATAAAGGTGTATGTTGGGTATTCCAGAGAGACATGTTGAGGCGTATGTATCGAGATCGAGATTTGTTCTCCTGCGTGACAGGAAGATACACTGGGCCCACTCAGTGAGTTACATCCATAAGCTGCACAACGTATGACTAGTCATGGTGATGGAATATCACGGGAACATGTAAAGCAACACTTGTCAGTAACGAGATTGAACTAGGTATCATGATATCGATGATCAGATCTCGGACAAGTCATGTATCAATGTAACAAAGGGATTTGGACTCGACGTTTATGGTTCAAACGACGTTAAAATTGTGAAATGCACAAGGTCATTATGGGCATCTCGGTCATGTTATTGTTTATTGATCTGAGAGTCGTCTCAATCATGTCTATGATGTTCCTAAACCGTAGGATAATACACTTAAGACTTTATGACACTTGGAGATCGTTCTGAAATTGATAGAATCACAAGAAGAAAGAGAAAGAAACACCGAAAGTGTTTCGTGAGAGAAATATAATCATTTTAGGAAATTCATAAGGACATAATTATATTTAGTCGTTGTCGCCCGTGGCTACTTCAACTATATCAACCATAATTATATTTAGTCGTTGTTGTCGCTCGTGGCTACTTCAACTATATCAACCATAATTATATTTAGTCGTTGTCGCCCGTGGCTACTTCAACTATATCAACCGTCACATTGTTATTAAGTGACTATAAAGAGGTATATGTTGGGTCATCTCCACTCGTTGAGCGAACCCAGGCCGAAATCCGGACCTTTTTTGGCCGGACGAAACAAGTTTTCGGCCTCGGTACGCCAAGTTTCCCACTCGCGTACCTAGTTGAGTTCCCACGTTTGACTAAAATTTAACAAATTTCGAAAAACTTTAGGCGAATTTTAGGCGCATATAAGCGGTTTTGGACGAATATGGTCGATATGGACGAACTTTGGGCGAATAGGACGATATGAACGAACTATGAGCGAACTTTGGACGAATATGAGCGATACGGGCAAACTTTGAGCGAATATGGTCGAATTTTGGGCGAACTTTGAGCGAATATGGTCTATATGCGAACTTTAGGAGAATATGACGATATGAACGAACTTTGAGCAAATACGGACGAACTTTAGGTGAATATGGGCGAACTTTCAAAGAATATGGGCGAATATATGCCGATCGGACGGTCCACTCACGACCAGCATCGTCCGGCGTTCCTAGGTCATGCGGAATCTCGGTATGGTCGAGTAGTCCGCACTAAAAGTTGGTCAAATCGGACGAAACAGGTTTTGACACGCGACTGCATTTAAACTTCGGTGTCCAAAATATCTTCGACGTCCGAATCGACGTCTAATAGCCGAGTGAAGATGCTCTAATATGACGACGACGAAATATCATAAAAACTAGTAAAACCAGACTTGTCGGCCGAAAACTGTCCCGGGTGACTGCGCTTGCTGACTCTCCGGGCCCACACGAGCTGCGCGGCTGCTGCTTCGCTTCCATGGCCGAGTGACTTGACTTGTCGGGCCAGCGCTCAGTGAGGAATTGTTGGAACCCACTTTCCAGAGAAAGCGAGTCGTAGTCGACCGCTCTTTGGATCGGGCCGTACGTGTTCCCCGTTCCCGTGGGCCGCAGGAGGTGGTAGGCCGCGGGAGCCCCCGTTCCATCAGCGGTTAGCACTTCCCACTTCCCAGAGGTCGTTGAGAAAAATGGCGCTGCGGAAGCAGTCTTCTGATCATTGGCGGCCCTAGGCAGCACACTGGAATCGATTTTCAAACAAGATCTAGTAGTATTAATCATCGCTTCTCTGGGAGAACAAAACACGACAAGAATCCCAGCGTCACGGGATCGATCACGCCGTGGTCGTAGGCTAATGACAGCTAGGGCTCTATTACAACTCCGATTACGAACGAGTCAGGCGAGCGAGCGAGACGGACGACGCTGTCGCCGGCAGGGGTACAATCGGATCCTCGCCTCCTCCTCCTCCTCCTCCTCCTCCTCCTCCTCCTCGATCGTGATCCCCAACCTCGTACGACGGATCTGGGTCTGGGTCAACTGGGCTATGCTCCGCCTCCTCCACTCCTCCAAGGTGGAGGAGAGCCCTCCGGTTCTGCGATCTGTGGACGAGGAAAGGACTAAGAAGGCCTTGCAAGTTGGGTTTAGGCCAGGATCTCTTCTCTGCGAAAAGATTACATCCTATGATCCACTGACCGTGCCATGAGGTAAGACCTGTCGTGCCATCTCACATTTTCATCTTCTAATAATGCATACAAGACACGAACATAGGACTTCTTGACAAATGACATGTACTCCTTTCCCAACCTTCCAGCCAAGTCTTGAAAATTATCTACAACACCACTTATTTGATGTATATACACCTGTTCTAAGTCCCTTGCGTTCAAGACGATGCTATATATATGCACACTAGTGGATATGGCTTATGAGACATGATGTAGCTACACAGGATATACTCTCGTAACCGTATAAAGAACACATAGGGTGAAGTGGTCGATACGCCGAATCATCATACGAAGAAATCGCGCAAAGCCCATGCTTTGGATATGCCTGTAACGGTCTGTTCTTCATCTCGAGGATCCATCGATTCTGCAGGGCACTAGCTTGAATGAAGAATACTACCTTTGCATCAATGCCATTGTTGTGTGGAGGGCCTGCATTGGACATTTGGACGGGTGAGAGTTGCTAAAATTAGACTGTAAAACAGGGCAGTATTTGAGTAGCTTCTGCTGACACCAGTGACCGAGGCATCGTAAGATAGCATTTTGGTGTTCATGATCAGCAGCTTACTTTGGCTTTCTTCCACCAGCTGATGAGTCGTTGGTGTTTGGTTTGTTCGCTGTTCTCGATGGACGAAGTGGCGGAGGTGGGGGTGTTGGTGGCTGCGAAATCGAGTGGGGAAAAAGGTCAGCATGAAATCTCAAGAAGGTATAAAGGGAGACTTCGTGGAAGAAAGCCCTACATTTGGAGCCCGAGGCTTGGTGTTTCTGGGCTGCCAAGGAGTTGCTTTCTTTGACGCAGATGCTCGAGATTGCACTGTCCCCTGAATGCCCTACACAAAGGGTTATTATGATTGTTAGCAACTTCATTTTGAATGTTAATGACAGTACCTTCAGTCTCATGTCTCATATCAGTAACACTTTTTTGCCGAGATTTCGTGAGAAGTGTCAGCTGGCAACATGATAACAACCCCTTTGAATCATAGCAAAAGTACAGAACCAGAAGCCCAGGACACATGTGAGATGTGACTACTGAACACATCTGTTTCAGTCATCGATATTGCACAATACACTGTTTTTCTATGGTAGCAAGTTTTACATCAGACTTCTAGGACTGTATGAGTAGTTGCTCATATTTGCTACGCGTAATAACTACTTGTTAAACCTACCATTATTACTATTTTTGTCGTAGGATTCTCAGCTAACAATTAGTAAAGAATAAAATAGTGTGAAGCAGAGTCTAGGAGAGATATTTTTGTGCAACTTACCTCTCTCTTTTTCAGCCTTGCAAAAGTTGGTTCTCCAACACTGGAACTCAACATTTTCGATGGCGGAAAGTTAACCGACCTATAAAATGAGAAGTTATTGTCAGGAATAAAGGGCCAAACCATTTTGACAATCAGAACTAAAAACTTAAGATTAGCACCTTGATTTCTGTTTACCAGACACTTGCAAGTCCATTCTTTTTGACCTAGTTAAGTGACTATCTACTGTTGAAAAATCCTTCGATCCTCTGATATTGCTGTTCGTTAAAGCACAATAAAACAATGCAATTAAAAGCAGAACACAAAGGAAAATCTTCAAGAATGTGTAGACGTGTTCACAGGACTAACCTTTTTGGTTCTGGCTTGGTACTTTTAGTAACATTTGGAGAGGTAGTCTTCTTCATAATACCCTGCGTCAAGAAACAAACCATAAGATATCAATATGCTTCCCAGACAAAACATAGACTTAAGCATAAGCCTGGACGCATATTATGTACAGTATAATTATAAGAGTTAATGGTGCTTTGATTACTATTATGATAAGAGAAGAGGCCTAAACGTACCACTGAGGCTGTTAGAATCACTGGATGAGCCACAGATGATCTCGTCTTGCTAGACGTTCTCGGATCCATTTTCTGAACACTATCCCTGGTAATAGGGCGTCTTTCTCCTGTAGATGGTCGGCGTGTAGTTGCAATATCAGCATGCTTTGCTGCATTCCCTCTGCTGACAGGGCGTCTTTCAGAAGTAGAAGGACGGCATGGCGTGGTGACAGTGGATTGCTTATGTGCACGCTCTCTGGTGATAGGGCGTCTTTCGGCAGAGGAAGGGCGTCGTGGGGTGGAGACCTCAGCAGGCTTCTTAACACTTGCACTCGTGATCGGGTGCCACTCTCCCAAAGAAGGCACTCGCGCAGATGCTGAGGAGGGTCTTCGTACACCTGTAACCTCAGGAGCTTGTTTTGTTGTAGGCTTGCGAGTCCGTGCGGTGCCACCAGTTTTCTGAGGTGTCACATTTGCACTACGAACATTATCTGTCTTCGTTTTCGGGTTCAAAGTCAGGCTGGACTTTACTGAAGCAGGCCTCTGAAATGGTTCATGCAAAATGTGTTATTACTTTGCCAAAACATTCATGCTCTCGGCATATAAACACGAAGCATATGCTCATGCTGCTAGCTAAACAGTAAACTGAGTATGAACTGTGCATTAAGTCATTCTATAAGACAAGTAATATGATAACAGAAATCAGCAGAAAAGTTTTTGACAAGATAAAAACAGTTATTCAGAGAGTACTGTACCAAAACTTGCTGTATTATTATCACCTTACTAACAGATGTGCGGTCCAGAGGATTGCCTGGAATCGTTTTGACTGACTTTGATATTATCATTGAAGCATATCTAAGTCTGGGGTCTTTCTCAATGATTCTTTTAGGAGCCTTTGCATTTTCATAAGCTGCTCCAAGAATGTCATGACCAAAACTTGCATTTGCAGTATCCACAGAATCTGAATTGTCACCATGGGCATTTTCTCTAGTATCCTTGCCGGTTTGCTGTGAAACTTCGGCTGCTGAAACAAGATTGGATGACGAAAACTCTGTATGGAAGTCCTCCTCTTCATGGCCATGATAGCATTGCATGCCCTGTTCAGAGGTGGTCTCATGTGTAGTTTCCTCCACATAATCATCATAAACAATTGTGCCAGATCCTGTGGGAGTTTCAAGATCTTCAGCTTGCATATCTTCTCCTGTTTGGCTAGAATCACTGCCATCACCACTGTATTCCAAGGTAAGTTCAGTTTGCTGAATTTGCTGCTGTGAAGCTTTAAGTTCCCTGATCCTCTTGTAGTACTCTTCAAAGTATGCCTTCTTCTGAGCAACTAAACCATTGAACTTGCCAAATTCTTCACTGCGACTGTCATTAGTAAATACGGACCACTTCTCCCAAGACAGCGACTCCAGTTCAAATCTTCCGAATGATATGGAACCATGATTGAGTGCCTCGGCTACAGGAACTCCCTGAAGAAAGTAGAAAACAAAATACAGAAGCGGGTGAATCTACTAAGTGGTGGCCATGCTTGTTAGGAAGAAAATCGGACTTTTTTTCCTTTATTTCAGAATATAAGAACAACAGGATCTCTAATTGAAACAAATTTGATTTCACATGGTATACATAAAATTAAAATTAAGATGCTTATTTAACACCTTACAAAACTTACTTGAGAAACGCCCATGTCAGCCGGTTCTCCTTGCGACCACGCGAAAAAAGTTTGATTGACCTCAGTTGCCATCTTTTACTTTGGGGCTAGTTCATCACAGTTGGGTAGATTTCGTCGGTAAACCCTGAAAAGTTATAATCCAAGCATGGTAAGATAACTGAAACACGTTCCGTATGATATAACAAAGACAAGGTCACCATTTGCAAATTAAGATTGATAACCATATGAAAGTTCAGCTTTTATTTTTTTGAGATACATATGAAAGTTCAGCTAACACTGCCAACAAGGAACAAGTTTTCAGAAACAATCTGCACTGTCTACACCAACGCAAGAACTCAGAACTAAACTAGAACCGAGGACCAAAAGTCATTTAGAGTTACTTCCAAAGCAGGCCACGATCCAAGACAAGCGCTTTGTCTGGAATGGAGAATCTCCATCCATCAGTGGAAGCGAAGTAATTAACTCATCGAGTCAATTCTACTTGAAGCATCCACCTTTAGCGCCGCTTCCAACACCAATCCTTTCCTTTCCTTTCCTTTCCTTCCGGGTCAAGATTCCACGCACACAAAATCCATTCCCACTCCCCAAGCTGCAGTCGAAGAGCATCCCTCGGCCCAAAACCATATGGAGCAAGGGAGACCGACCTTCTTCTCAACAACCCAGCTTGTGCCATTATTCGCTCACATCACATGCCAACCACCCAACCCAAGCCAGTTGCAGTTCAGAGTATAGCAGAGCCAAGAGCCAAGTCAAAGGGAGAAGGAAATATTGGAAAATCTCCTACCATACCAAGAATTCCACCCGACATATCGATTTATTTGAATTTACGGAGAAAATGCCCTTTATTAGGGAAGAAAATGCCCAAGATTGAATGCACGGAAGGCCGCAATCTCTGGTCCAGGAAAAGAAACCTGAACTGAAGAATATAAATCGCCGTTCCGGATTTTTTTTAAAAGGGAATTACATTCTGCCGACCAAACCCTCTTTTGAGAAACTTCTGATGAAAGTGCAAATTCAACTTACGTCGGAAAAGAGGAAGACTACAAAATCCAACTTTTACCATGGAAAAGAAAAGGAAGGCCAAAAAGAGAGAGGAGAGGGACTGAAGAAATTAGCACTTTTGCTGAGCAAGCAGAGATGCGCAGAACTGAAAGGAAAGGGGGATTTTCTGCTGCCAAACAAAGCTGAATCGAACAGCCGCTGCTCTTCCCCTTGAGAAACTTCTCCTCACAAACACCGCACGGAAAGGACCAGACGAAGCGCGAGACCTTGCGAGCATTCAGAATATGAGAAGAAAAACACCTCTCGCGGAAGCAACGAGAAATGAGGAGATCACTCGCCGCTGACCCAAACGAGGCAAACGAACTGCAGCTAGCAAGACGGTCTTGGGCAGTGGAATCAAGGCAGACCTTGTGGCATTACAGAATTGGGCACCCAAGAAAACCCGCCCTCTCCCTCCCTCGCAGAACCGCCCGAAGAAGCAGAGAGACAGAGGAGACGAGCTCGAAACCCTCCGTTACCTGACGAGTGACGACCGACGGCTCGAGCCACGAAGCAGCGCCGCACCGCACCGGCACCGCCGCACGCGAGCTCCGCGGTGCCGCCCGTCCCCCGGCTGGGCCCAGATCAGACGAGCACACGAGAAGCCCGCGGACACGCCGCCGCTGAACACACGCTGTAGCACTGCCACTGCGGCCGCAGGGGAAGAAAAGAAGAACACAGAGGGGAGGACGCACGACGCAGGTATGGTATGGTCTATGGTGCGTCGCGTGCAGCAATGGCTCTTAAATTCCGGCCTTGATTGCCGATTAGGCCGTGCGCGCGGGGGGAGGAGGGGGCGATAATTACCGCGATTGATTCCTCGCGTAACTACCGTGCACGACGGACGGCTCGGGTGTCGATCGGGTGGGAGTGAAGCGTGCTTTCTAGTACTAGTACCAGGTAGTACGTCTCTGACCGTGGGCCCAAGTGGAAGGAAGTACTACTGCTAGTAGTACCATCAGTCGTGGTGGCATTTTTGTGCTTGTGGATCCTACAGATTGTTTTCGGTGCTCGTAAAATGGACAAATGGCTTTTTGTTAAATTATTATTAGAGGATTTCTACAGAGACCGTGGTGAACGTCACGTAGATTGTGATGACAAACAGAAAAAAAAACTTTTGAGGCGCAGCGTAGGCCAACGTAGGTTGGTGGAGGATAAGGCCGCTCGAGAGGAGGGGGTTCCTCCAAATTATTGGATCACGGCAGGGGATGGAGATTGTGACGAACGGGAAAAACTTTTTCAGAGGCTTGCTCCGCCGTCATCGTCAGCAGCCCCGTTCTTTTTTCTATCCCTGCGCATTATTTCGGTGTTGTCTGTTGTTTCCTGCTACGTGGGCCACTCGGTTCATCCTGTACTTGTTCTGCTGTCCTTCCCATCTATCTAGAGTCTAGCTTGACATCTCCCATGCGTCGGCGGTAAGTCAAGTGTCAATGGTGTTCACGGTCGGTCGCAGCATGTATATTTGGCGTCGGATACAAGACGAGATTTTTTCCTTCTTTTAAACGTGTCCAAGGTGAGATCTTTGCATCGAACCTAGTTCTCGGATCGAATGCTTTTTAGCCTTTTGAGCCCGTGAGCCGTCGGTCGTGTCGCGCGCGGCGAGATGTATGGGTTCGTCGGATCTCGATCGACGGACCGATCGGCAGGATGCATGCACGTTGACACGGACACGTTCCCCTGTCGCGCGCCCCATGAATGCATGCATGCATGTTACTCTGCCAAACTAGCTAGGAGTAGCACCAAGCGGGAGAAGGAGGATCGAGCATGCGTGCGTTTTGTTCGGACGCGCGCCGAACCGGGTCTCGTGCCGTTCGTCGCTTTCCTCCTCGCTCGTAACGTACGTACGTGGCCAAATCGAGATCGATCGTCGATCCGTCGAGTAGCTTAGCAGCAGCAAGTACAGTGCCACACACTGCCATGCCACTGCCATCATCCACGACGACCACGATAGCGTGCTCGGATTATATTAAGCTTTGGCAAACGGCCAAGGGCGCGACGCGTCACATCACATGGAACCCTCTCTCCTGCCACTGTGCCGCAACGTGCCGTCTCGCCCATTGGCTCGTGCACCCCGGGTTCAGTAGCCTGCCCTGCAGCAGCTCTGGAATATTCTGAGATCGCTGATTTAATTACCCTGTTTGACAGCCCAACGGATGGATGTTCCTTCCGCCGACATGTACTCTCGGAGGTCCCTCCGTTTCAAAATATAAGATGTTTTACGAAAAAAAAATAAATTTATTATTTTAAGATATGCGCTCACTTTAGAATCTACAACTAAAAAGTGTTTCAGATTCATTTTCTTCATAAACCTAAAACATCTTATATTTTAAAACGGAGCGAGTAGAACCTGAGGCCATGTGATGTGTACCTACATCGAGCCAAAACGGCTTGGCCTGTGAGGTCAGGTCAGATCCGACGTGTGAGGATCCCTGACACGATCGAGCAGCTAGCGTGGCACGTCAGGTCGGAACACAGCTCGCCTCCTCCCCACCTACGTGTCGGGGAGGATCGCCGGGCCCACTTGACTTGGGAGAGCGACGACGCACGCATGGAGATAGATGCGGACACAGACGAGATCATCGGTTGAAGCAAGACGGGATCGATCAGCTTGGACCGGAGAAACGTCCAAAGGATCGATAGGGAGGCGCACATGAAGGCCACATGCCCGCATGAGCTAGGAGCTAGGAGCTGCTGCTCTAGTAGTTCTAGCCGAGGAATCTCTGCTCTGTTATTATTAATCTGGGCATGCCCGTCCCAAGAAGTGAGTAAAAAAGGGGAGCAGGCAGGCTCATATTCCAGAGCGCCAAAGTACTGCTCCTACGGAAACGTTCAGCAAAAGTCAATGCCGCTACACTCTCTGTCAGTAGTGTCGCCAAATTTCACACCGTCCAGCTGTTTAAGTTAAACAAACAGGGATCAATCAGTGACTCTGTGTACTACTACTACTGCTTGTACTTGACCACTGATCTGCATAGCCTGACGCTGTCGGACGGAAGAAGATGCGGTCCAGCTGCGAGAAATAGACGCGAGTGACCCTAGCTAGCCGAACGACGACGCATCATCATGCACCTGTACCTAATGAAACGGAAGGACGAAGGATTCATGGCACACAACAGCTAGTACTAGTACTATGACGACTTTGCAAATGCGAGCCATCATCCGTCCGTCCTTCCCCTCTATCTTCTTCTACTACCACCTTTGCACGAGTGCCCTATCATTGAGGGCTCCGGGAAATCAATGCCGGCCGTCCTTCGTAGCAGTACGTACGCACCAGCTTTTCTCCTCTCCTGTCTCCTTTCCCCCCAGCCTTTCCCGTCAACTGCATGGTCGATCATGCAGACGAGATGATTCAAAGGGAAATCTCGGAGCCCATGACAGCGGCAACCAACCATCTAAACTGTACGTGCAGCATCTTGCACTAGCTAGCTAGATCGACATTAAGCGCGGCTGGTTAAGCTTCACCAGCGAGCTTAGTACGGCACGTCCCGAAGAAAAAACTGTCAGATAGGCGGGTTCTCACCTAGCGGCCGGATATCCCACAGGAGAAGCTAGAGCTTATCGCCATCGCCATCATCTAAAAATGTGATCACAGAAAACACAGGCATCGCCGATCGATCAGAACGGCGCGGTGGATCCGTGGATGGATGGGGATATACAGGTTGGTTGGTGCGCTATTCCTTTCCACCGGTCAAGGCGGCCGGGGTCCAGCGCTCCGGTTGTTTATCCGATATATTTCATTTTTGTATACCTTCAAAATCGATCGATCGGCTCTCCGTCCAATTTATTTATGCAGTAGCACATGTGACTGATGTGAGTCCAGAAGCATGCTGATTATTTTTTTTCTGAAAAAACAAGTGTTGTGTCACATGCATTAGGTGAGTGTGATCGTTGTTGACACATGGGAGGATCGGAAGATGCGAGATCCACCTCTTGGAATATTTGCGCTTGGAAGTTGATCATGTGCCTTCCTGCCTCGCCCTTTAAAAAACTGTTCAGACCACGAGATCGGGGAGTATGGACAGAGAATGTTGGCAAAAGAGTGCTCGAGTTGGATCAGAGGCCAGAGAGGTTTCATGGACATGAAACAGAGCCGGAAGGAAGATTAAAGGGGGGCTCTCTAGTCTAGAGTCTACGGACGAACAAGAGGGTAACAGCTAACTTGTAGATACTAGATACTAAAGCAAGAACAACGACTGTACTTTCGGATGATTAGTGGGGGTCTAGTCTAGCATCTACAAAGAAACAAGAAGGTAACTGCTAACTGTAGACACTAAAGCAAGAACAAGGGTAGTAGTCATCATTGCAAAATGCTCATCATCATCATCTCGTCATATCCACACAATGAATGACACGCATATGCAGGATTGCAGGGGAAAACAGTTGAAGAACCGAAGAGCAAGTTTCACTCAGAAGTACACAAAATTCTGGACCACAGTATCTAAAGATCGGATTAAGGAGGCGTACCTCAGGCTGAAGAAGAAGAAGAACTTGGACGACGTCTTCTTGGAACCCCAGCTTCCAAGTAGGCTTAAGCAGGATGGACCCTCCGTGAAGCTCTTCCCATGTGTGAGTATATATATGGGCAGTGTGACTTATGATTGGGCACAACCGCACAAGGGCGTGGAATGAACAGTAAGCTTATCTTTCCGTTACTGTGACAGTTGAGATGGAAAGGGATTACAGAACAAGCACAGTGTGCTGCTGTCCACTGTCACTGATAGTTGATAAAAAGACGAGCTGGAAGAGCCTTATCTTGTTTGCACGGTGCTAAAATGACAGCCCCATTAGCTCACATGGTAGTACATGGACATAAACATTGTTACACTGTGATGGCATCATACTTGGCAAAATATCAGTAGCTGCAAGAAGGCAACAAAGATTAATGTCTCTTGCGAAGCATGTGCAGGAACATGTGCAGCGAGTACTGGTATGCCAAAAATGTCCTTTCCTGCTTAACCTAACCTTTTCTTCGACAAGCGGACATGGCAGCACTGCACAATAGAACTCATAGGACTCAAGTACAGAACTCGGTTCTGTCAGAACGATGTTAATTTCTTGCAGTGTTCAATTCTGAACGCTACTGTAACCTGCATCAGCGGCCATTACACCCTGCCCCTTTGCGAATTTTCCACTTTCCTGTCCTGTGATTGTCAGGTTCAGATGGAGCTCTCAGAAAAAGTTCATTAGTCTGAACCGTGTCATTTGAGTCAGCTGAACAATTAATTCTGAAGACTAACGCAGGATAAGATGCTGGCAGACTATTATGATGGCATGGCAAGCTTGTTTCCTAGCTAGTACGTTCCATGCATTATTTTTAGGTGCATAGTCTTAGAAAGAGATGATCCTGATATATGAGCAACCGTTTGCTAAGTAGACCGACCGTACGAAAATAGACCAAGAACACCAAAGATGCTAAAGCAGCATTCATGCGTGACTAAAGTGATGGCAAGAAAACCAATAAATAGAGAATTCTCAATTTTCTATCCCACGATGAAATTGCTTCCCTGGTTCAATTGGATTAGCATTGTCAACTACCATCATATGCAAAAAAAAATCTGAAATCATTGACTCTCTATCTTTTTTTTGAGAACGGATTGACTCTCTATATGTGTTTATGGGTGACTTCTTGGGTTCAGTATTTTATTTTTTTTTGACAAGTTGGGTTCAGTAGTGCGCCCATATTTTAGGGACGAGGACAGGTGCTCAGGCTAGCATGGCCCAGTTCGGCCCGGCCCTGTAACGAAAGCCATCGGAGTCACCGGCCAACATTTCTCAGACCACACGTCGCCCAGCCACGCAGGACCGTTCAGTGAACGGTCCACCAGTCAGAGACAGAGTAGAATCCTAGGAGTCTACCGGGCCCCGTACGCCAGCGTCTCCCTCGCTCTTTGGGTTCTCCGCCCCCAGCTTTCTTCTCCGTCGTTCCCCACCACCAAAATAAACAAACACGATTTAATATTTTTCCTAGTGACGCGGCGGGCGCGTACGGACACACCGATTCGCTCGTGGCTCTCGGTGCGCCCACCCCCAGCTACTCGCCGGTGATCTGATGGCGGCGCCCGGCGCACCTCCGCCGCGCGCCCTCTCCGCGGAGCCGAGGAGGGCTCCGCTCGCCGTGGGCCTCGCGGCGCCGCGGCAGGGGGCTGGGGCTCGCTTGTCGCGCTCCCGACAGGTACTACTGGTCTGCAGCTGGTTTCGGTGATCGAGATCGTCCTTAGATTACTCAGCGAGTTCGTAGTTTCAGTGGCTGGTGCGCCGTGGAACTACAGGTACTCGTACTCTCGCCTCGCGTTGGCTGACTGGAGCTACACGCGAGGTTCTGGTGCGATTTCGAGGGCGTGCGGCTAAAGCGGCGGGGGTGACGATGGACGCAATGTAGATTCAATCAGGGCAGCTCGACTGCAGGAATGCGTTTCTGCTGCAAGTGGTAGATGCCACACGTGTACTGTGTGACATATCTATGTATATTGTTTAGTTCATAGCATTGGGTGTGATTATTCACTGCATCTCCAAACACATATCATCCCAGGCCGGAGGTACTAGTTAGAGGGTAAAAATTGCTTGTGTCAAACAGGTTGAACTCTTAATTGACATCACTTTATTAAACTTGAAATCCTTGTGCGTTGAAGCTTTGATGAACCCTCACTGGTAGGATTTTTTGGGCAATTTTTTTTCCGAACCATGCAGGAGAGCTGCATGCATATATTAAGAGGAGAAAAGACCCGATAAAGGGCCAAAGTACAGACGATATACAAGAAACTGAGAGCGAGCGACCTGACTAAGCCAACCAGCGAGAAGCCACTAGATGGGAGGCTTTTTGTGCAATTTTTAGTGTCACCAATGGTTATTGGCCTATTTAGAGTAGGCTTGAGTATTGATGCTCGATGGCTGCAGTTTCTACGGTGACCATGGCAACATAGTACATTTTCCTCACACCGATTGGCCCATCGGAATCTTTTGTACCATACATAGTATGTGAATAAACAGAGAGAGTCTGTGGACCGTAATTCGGGATTCTAAATTTGTAACCAATTACTATTCATAATATGAAACCCGTGTGGATTTAAAAAATTTGCAGCAACTTCTAATTTGACTATCCGTTTCTTGTATTGTCTCAGGCGCTCAGAATTTTAAATGCAGTTATAAAATTTCATTTTTCTGGTTAGACAGTTGTCCAATTTCTGTACTACCTTCAACATTCTCAGCTTCAATTATGATATTATGTTTTGTATCGTAGGAGATTGTTTGTAGTCGTGGACGGTTGATATCGGCCAATTTCAATTCAAGGTCATCGCCCTGTCCTCCTTGCCGTTGTACTCAGGTGGCTTTTGCTGACACAAAGATTGCTTATGAGCCTGATGTTGATAAGCATGCTGGAGTTTTGGTAAGGAAGCTTGAAGCTATGAAATTATACAATGAATTGTTCTCCCCCATGCTGCCTAATTATTTGTATTCTGTCCTTACAGGCCTATGAACTGGTTCAAGGGGAACTTGTAAGTGTTGCATCCACGTCAATGATTTATCTCTAGTTGTCAAATTTTGTTGTGCAATAGTTCATTACTTGAAATGTTCTGGCGGAATGCGAGTTATTTGTAATCATCACCTACTTTATCTCAGGTACAATGGAACTCGTTTATGGACAAATCAATACCTGATCCACCAACAGCTGTACTCCTTCACGGCATCCTTGGGAGCGGGAAAAACTGGGGTAAATGAGCATTCTGATTGTCTGTGTTGCGATTTTGATTAAAGTTTGCAAATGAATGAAATGCTTTGAAGTATTTTAAAATTGTATTGTCCGAGTGAAGGATATGAAATTGTTTTAATCAATCATATTTTTCATGAAGGGTCTTTTGCTAAGAGGTTAGCTCAGGAATTTCCGATGTGGCAGGTCAATACATCTAAAATTCTGCTAATAATCTGAATGTGGCACTACAAGGACAAAAATAGAAATTTAAAGCCGACTTCTCTTCATGCAGTTTCTCTTGGTCGATTTGCGTTGCCATGGTGATTCAGCGTCAATTAAGAAAAGAGGACCACATACTGTTGCCTCAACGGCTTTTGATGTTCTAAAGCTGGTTTGTATTTTCTCCTCTCTCTACACTAAATGCATTTGTTACATCCAATATCAGTATAAATGAAACGTATAACTTTCTTGGAAGGACATCGTAAATAGTACATATATTTCGGAGTAATATTTGTACATGTGTGTGCTGTACATCTAGCTTTATGTGTTTCGATCCTGGCAGCATTTCATGTGCTTAGCGACTTAGCATACCTCTTTTATGCCATAGTACATATGTTAACTAGCTTGTGCATTGCTTATGAACAGTGAAGCTTTAAGAGACACAGTGACATCACACCTGGACCATATAATATATAACGCAGATTACAATCCCTACTGATTTGGAGTCATGAAGTGCATTCAGCAGTTCCGTAGCAAGCACTGCACCTGCTTTAAAATTTTGAAATCATATTTAGTGCTGCCTTTTATTTCGCGGTCGAAAATATCTAAACTAATTTTCAGTTTTCAGTTCACTTGGTTTTTCTGTATATATCTGCAGTACCCTATGCTAATCAATCTAAATACAACAGATAGGGCAACTCAGGCTATCCCCTCGAGTGTTGGTTGGTCACAGCTTTGGTGGAAAAGGTTTCTCTTGTTTTATTTTTACTATCTCTTATTTGACATGACATGCACCTCTTATGCGTGTTATGGTTTATATTGTAAACAATCCATAAGTTTCCAGTTATCTAATTGTGCTTGCAGTGGCTTTGAGTATGGTAGAACAAGCTGCAAAACCACTTCCCCGTCCTGTTAGGGTAAGCCCACCTAGTTCTTCCGAGTTATATCAGTGTGGCAATAATGGAATGCTAGCTACCATTTTCGAGCTCGGTGCTAAAGTTCTTACGTATATTCTGTTTTGAAGGTATGGGTTCTTGATGCTACTCCTGGTAAAGTTCGTGCTGGGTTAGATGGTGAAGATCACCCTGCTGAACTTATTGAGTTCCTCAGAAGAATGCCTAGGCAGGTTGGTCTTTAGGAATTATCTACGCTTGCTTGTATTACCGATGAAGTATATTCATGTCTAGAAAAGCGGCCCTAGCTTTTATGATTCATTATTTCTGTTCTGCCGTTGAAAATCCAGGTTAATTCAAAGCAGGAAGTTGTTGATGCTCTCGTTAAGGCAAAGTTTTCTCTGGATGTCGCACGGGTATTGCTTGAGTACTACCCTTTTGTTGAGATGCCGTTGCAAAGTTCACTTTATTTTAGTGGTCCAGAAGAGCTACCTGATTTCACTTTGTCCGATCAAACAAACAAAAGATATTTCAGTTCTTTGTTCATTCTTTGTTCAGTGGGTGGCAACTAATCTCCGACGAAGCAGTCCAGTAGGACTACGATCTTCCTCAGGCTTCTCATGGATATTCGACTTAAATGGCATCTCTGAGATGTACAAGTCATATGAAGATACTAACTTGTGGTAAATCATCGGCAGTGCCTGTTGAAACAATCCAAAATTTCTGAAATGCGTCAGACAACTGATCAAATGCACCATGCAGGAGGGTTGTAGATGACGTTCCACGTGGAGTTCACATCAATTTCCTCAAGGCTGAAAGAAGTTTGCATAGATGGGCACTCGAAGACCTCCAAAGGATTCATACCGCGGAGGAGCTGGCTGCAGACGAGGGTGGAGGAGTTGAAATGCATCTGCTTGAAGATGCTGGACACTGGGTATGCATGCTGCTTAATCTTACTGATACTAAGGATGTGCCCATAGGTCACAACATGTCCTATAACTCTGCTAAGTAGGAGATGATGTATGCATTAAAAACAATGTTTAATTCTGGAGGCACGTCTCTCGTTTCAGGTTCATGCAGATAACCCCGACGGGCTCTTCAGAATCCTTTCATCGACCTTCCGCGTCGAGACTTCCGTAAGAGGGGTGCAGGACTAAAAAGGTTCAGAAATTTGAACAGTGCTGCAACATCGCCAGCTCAAGTGGGTACGCCTGACATGAAGACAACACATAAGAATTGTGTTGTACTCTGCCTGTATTTCAGTTTTGAATACAGAGAGGATGGAAAACTGTACCGACGGAGCGAATCGCGGTGATCGGCGTGGTAGAGTCCATTTGTTCTTTCATTCGTTCTTCTATGTACCGTGTATGTAATATGGCAGTGGGCTGCAACTATACTATAACAGAACCAACATGTAATTATGTCGTCGTATACTGAATAAATAAACATGTAAATGTAGACCATGGTGTGATAATGGTGGGGGAAACTGAAATCGTGCATACGGGCTGTGCGCCTGGAGCTGTATACTGTTTGCTGAACGGGTGATCGCCGGCCGCCGGGGTTGGGAGGACCGGCCGACGAGCGCCGCTCCTGCCTCGAGCACATCCAGTCAAAAGTCCGTGGATACTGGATACACCTGCGTGGGTTTCCTTGACTACAAGGACGGCACGCCCGACAGTGACTGTTACCTGATGCTCTTCAACGGCTACACCTACCCCGCACGGTGTATCTTTAGACCAGAAGCCGCGGGTATCCTGCGCCGACTGACAGGAGCAGGACGTGGGCACACGAGCCACTACGGGGTTCCTGCCGGTGTTCTCCGTCGCCACCGTGGCGTGGTGGTCAGCGGCGAGGAGCCAGCCCTCGAGGTCGCTGAGATGGGCAGGCGACGGGGAAAGGGTACAGGTTGGGGTGCCCACCATTTCCGCACTAACAAGTCACAACCTTCGATTCGGTTGCCCTTCTATTTCCATTTTCCAGCCAGCCATGCCATGTGCCCGCGGTAGTCCAGCGGGGAGAAGCCATGACCGCTTCAAAGGTCAAAGCTCAGTCAGTGTGTACGCTTCCCTTCAAACGTCACAGCTTACGTCGGATAGAAAACGAGAGTAGACGTGGCCCGCCGGAGTGGCGAGCCTCGCCGCGCACGTGACATGACATCGACGTTTCGACTCTCGGTGCGACGAGATACGAGCACATGCTCTTACTAGCAGCATCTATCTTTGGTAGTTTGCCACTTTGTACCTGGTCAGCTGCACGCAGACGGCGCACTCTCGCCATCGGTTGAACGGGACGGAATTGACTTGACCATCGATTCTTTCTTTTTTTTTGCGGGAACCGCAAGCTCGGTTCTGGGTGGCATGTTTGACACATGCAGACATGCCTTGCCTCGCCTAAATGAGACGAACTTACTTTTAGTTACTCCCTCCGTTTTAAAATATACGTTTTTTTGTGAAAATATGAATCTTTTTTTTTTAGATTGTATCAATTCCAAAAGATACTACAAATAAAAAAATAAAATGTTTCTTTTTTTTTTACAAACCTAAAACGTCTTATATTTTGGAACGGAGGGAGTAGGTATATACTAGTGCGTGTGCTTTCTTGCTTTTCTATGTCCCGTCGCTGGTGAAGCCGACCAAGATGCACCCAGCGCAAGAACGGGACCGATTTGTCACTACAAATCTCAACTTCTCAAGATACAGTTCTTAAGCTTTGGTACTACTACTATGTACGTAACCATGCATGACCGCGAAAGAAAAGTCCTTGTAACCAAAAAGTTATTCTGGCACATGAGCTCTAGTAGTTATCTCTTTATTAAAAATATATGCAAAAATCATATTTAAATGCTTAAAAAATGAAAACAACTAGGATTTCGTTAATGGTATATCCTACAAGCATGAAAAGTCTCAATGCGTCTTTTTACGGGCTACAAAATGACAAAATCTGATTTTTTTTTTTTTTGAGATTTGAAAATATGGTACTTAGATCCATAGTTTAGTCATTTGTGTGTACTCAAAATATACATTATTTTCAATTCATAGTTTGCATGTTTGTGGTATACATCATTGGTTACATCCTGATTTGTTTTCAGGAATTTATGGAACTCAAAAATGTGATTTTTGATTTATTTTAAAAATGGAATAGTTGGTGCTCATATGCACCAAACATTCACTCCTTTGTAACTAACAATAATAATTCATGCCCGAGCTCCCTTTATTTTTACAAATTCAAAATCATCTTTACAAGTTTTAAAATGTTGTAAAATAGACATGGATGCACTCAATAATGTATTATCAAATGTGAAAAATGTCAATCTAAAATACTTTATATGTTGAACTACACAACGAAAAGGTAGGTATCGTGGACAATGTATATGTTCAAAACTCTAAAATTTACCAGATTTCGTTATTTCTATGTAGCCCGGAATTCAAAGAATCTAGCGTTGCAATTTTGCATGCTATTAGGATACATCATTGACCACATCCAGATTTTTGAAACTTCTAGATATGTTTTTTATTTAAAAAATAAAGGGAGCACTATAATTTGGGAGCCTAAGTGAGTTTTACTAATAAATCAATGGATAACATAAGTGGTTTTTCCATAACTCTCAAAGTTCACTTGCATTTCCATAACTATAAGTCGTTTTTCATGACGTCTCTTTGGTCTTTTTACCTGGTTTACCACATGACTCTCCATGCTAGTTTCTTCTTCCCCCGTTGGTTTTGTTTTTATTCTCACTCTCGAGGCTCTTCTCTCTTCCAACACACGCGCGCTCGAACTCCCCATGGTGCCATGCATCGTCCTTGTTTTCTCGTCTGTTTAGTGTGCTTTTCTTAAATGGATAATCGACATAGAAAATTTAATATGTATAAGCTGCCCACATAGACGAGCACATGACAAGTCTGGTTAAAAATGTGGATTGGGTACGGAACCAAGTATTTCTACTTCGGAAAGATGTGGGAGGTAAAGTACGAAAAAGTAGTACACAAACAAATGAGGAAACAAAACCATACTTACCACATGAATTAAGAACACACCATCCCCTATGGCAGCCCATGTCCCTAATTTTCTAGGCTCGGACAGTAAAACACCTCACTTGACCCTAATTTGAGGTGTTATTAGGGCCGCCCCTAAAAGGGAGGGAAATTTCTCTAGGTTTCCATTCCCACCTTAGTGATCACATTAGTGAGTGCTGCCAGTCACCCTGAATGTCTCCACCATGATCCATCTTCCTTCACGCCAACATTCTCACGCCGGAGAGAGAGCTCTCATGTAGACTCCTAGCCAGATAGAACCCCTAAAATTTTAAGGTCTACCCCTAAAACTACTTTTAGGGCCCATCTTACAGTGAATGGTTGTATTCTATACCAACTTGGTTCGCAAATAGATAATTAAATTTCTCTCTATGCTTTTCTTCGAGAAACATTCCTGTAAATTGTGCTCGTTATATTGACAAACATATGCTTAGATTGGCCAAGTAAAATAGCGGTGTTAGTTTTGTCATAGAAAATAGTTGAACCAAATCATCAAACTTTATTATGGATACGAGAGGTTATAATATTTATTTTACAACTTCTTCACAAGAAAGTCAGCCCCTCAATAATACTAACGTTGTAGAACTTACAAGGTCGCATCCTCTAGACGCGGTACGGAGGAGAGGCTTCCCCATAAAATCTGATGGCGACTTGGTAGCCTACCATTACCTGTGTGTGCGTGTTCATACTATGAACGACCATAAAAAAACGCTTTGACCCTTTGAAAACCTTGACCCCCGCCGTTGCTCCCGTACCGACCACAAATATCACCACACGGCTGCAGGCTGTCGATTTACTGCACGCATCCACTCACAGCTCGATCATCACAAGGTCAAACCCCAAGCCGATCCGATGCATGGTCAACTCGTTTGTGGGTTGACCTCCCGCACCTATATATAGCTGTACGTACACTGGGAAGCTCAACCGGTGCAGCCAGCCAGCCACGTACACGAGTCAAGAAGTGGAGTGTTCGTCCGGAGGGTCAGCGCTCGATCGCGGCGATGAGCCGGGCAGAGGCAGAGGAGGAGCGGTGCCGGTACAAGGGCGTGCGGCGGCGGCGGTGGGGGAAGTGGGTGTCGGAGATCCGGGTGCCCGGGACGCGGGAGCGCCTGTGGCTGGGCTCCTACGCCACGCCGGAGGCCGCCGCGGTGGCGCACGACACGGCCGTCTACTTCCTCCGCGGCGGCTTTCTCGGAGACGGCGGCGCGTCGGCGCTCAACTTCCCGGAGCGCGCGGCCGCGGCGTACGGCGCCGGCTCCGTGGCGCCCCTGTCGCCGCGGTCCGTGCAGAGCGTGGCGTCCGACGCCGGCATGGCCGCCGACGCGCAGCTCGTGGCGGCGCGGGAGAGCGCGCCTGCGGCCGCGCCGACGCAGTACGCGGGCGCCGCCCAGGGTGGCGCGGGCGACGCGTACGCGTACACGTATATGGGCGGCGGCGGGTATGCTGCGGGCAGTAGCGGCGGCAGGGACCAGCTCGTTCCAGGGGAGATCAGCGTCGACGACATGGAGATTTTGTTGTAGTAAAAGCATACGTACTCAAAATGTTAAGACCGGCCGGTAGAAGTTAATTGCTGATGCGATGAGAATAAAGATCTATCCCGGGCTGCAATTGGCTTAGTACCATTGAATTCGCCATTTTGAAATTATATTACTGGTTGACATTTGAAAACGTTCGTAGTACGAATCTATCGCGAGCAGCTACTCCATTCAGAGCAGAACGGTTTTGATTGCGACTTGAAACGAATCTATCGCGAGACATATCCACTAGTACAACCTACAGCAGTGGTGCGAGTACTGTAGAGGTAGGCGAGGTTTGGGCGATGAGATGAGATGAGATGACGCTGCGTTCGTTGACCAGGCAAATGGTGGCTGAGGTGGCCTTTCTCCGAGCAGCCACGGAACGACCGAGACCGGTCAATCACCAGCGACCTTTTTCAACTGTGGAAGATGGATGGATGTAGGGATGCAGAGGTGACATGATTGAGACAGTGAATTGGCCACTGCAACTTTAATTTAGATGGGATAAGTGGAAGCGGGATATGTCAAATCTAGTTTTTTCATTCATTCCACTTGTTTTAAGTTACCAGTAAAAAAAAGTCAGATCACTCCTCTCCAATTGTCCCGCTTCGCACCCTAGATGGATGGATGGATGACGTGCGCCGTGACCTATTCCTCGACAGTTCGGCACACGGTTCCAGCTCCACAACGGAACAACAGTGTTCCCCCTTCCGGAAACAAAGATGAAATTTCCCGAGGAAAAATAGCAAAATAATCATATCATGCATGCGTGTGTTGGACAAGGGCTAAAGCCAGGTGGCCGGTCGTGACCTTCTCTTCCTCCGCTCATTCTTCCCAAGTCATGCTTTAGCCCGTGCCCCCGCCCAAATACTATGTGTAGCAATTTTTGTAGACTTGCTACTATTTCCACATTCTCGTTAGGTTGCATGAATAGATTTATTCCTATGCTATTAGTCATGTTTTATCTACTCCTGTGATATTCTATGAGTACTATTTTATTTTTATATATTAAATCATATAGTAAATTCCTCATATTTCCAACAATATTTGGTAGAAGCTTCACGAAATGAGGTAGTATGTGTCACAATGACCAACCGCAATGGTAAAATGTGATATTCACTCTAACTTAGTTTACTATTTTATGGTGTATTTTTCAAGTGCAGTGGTGAAAAACAAACATGTAATATTTAAACATAAAAATGAGTTAGAAATGTAAAAGTTGCTAAAAGGTGATCAGAGCATAGTTTTTTTTTCAATTTTCAAATGAATCAATCACAAAATAATCCACTTGTATAACAAGAATCCTCTCCCCCTAATATATTTTTGATCAATCGAACATCAAAAAAACAAGTCGGAGAAGAAAGAGTGCCTTAGATATCGGAACAGGTAAGAAGGAAAAGGAAAAGAAAAAGGAAAAAAAGGATAACATGCTTTTTTCGCGATTTTGTGTAGGAAAACGGTTTCATTTTATTTTGGCCAAGCTGTCACCACTCTACACAACATACCTCGACCAAAATACCATATTGGTACTATTTTCAGCTATTCTAAGGTACATCATGTTTGGGATATAGTACTAGATAGATATAGCCACAACATGGATATATTCTAGCAAGCCAGAGTGGCCCACTGGTGGCGAAGCACATGGCTCATGATATTGACCATGGCCTCCTGGCAACGCCAGGTAGTCTGGGTGGACTCTGTAGTCTGTTTTCTAGAGAGAGATAACATGACGCAGTAACTTCCACCGCGACTTAGCGCATTTTTTTACCTATTTTTTTTTCCACCGCGACGTCGCGGTATTAACTGAATAGTTGAACTGTCGCCACTCAGGTCACTGACACTGCGTTTTGTATTCCTACGCAGCCCCTGGTCGTTGGCTCGCACGCTGTTGCCCAGTTGGTCTCTACTGTATTTGACGACTTCTTCAGAACATAGTAGAAACGAAGTCAATAACGCAGGCTGGCATGTTAGCACAAAAATGGGAGCGAAAATGTAAGCAGATTATTACCATGAGTATGTAGCGAAATTACGTGCGAGAAGTCACCAGATAGAAAGGGGAAAAAGGGCACCAAAAGGAGCGGGAGCTCTGGACGCGGATATTGGCACGCACAGAAAAGACGCGTTCGTTCGTCCGTGGGTTCTGATCAGTGTCACGATCTCTCACCAGCTTTGTGCCTGACGCGTTTGGGTGATCAGACGCCACAGATGTTTGGCCACTACTCGACTTGTGCCTGCATTTCTCACACATTAACAGATGCCAAAGGCAAAATCTTGAACTGATTTGCATACAGATAGGTCATCCCAAATAAAAGAAAAAAAACAAGATACAGGTAGGAGCAGGATTGTCATGACGAGCAATATTGCACGACAGATAAAGCGACGAGCAATATTGCACGACAGATAAAGCTTGCGCTCCAGGAGTTACAGGCAGGAGCTGACTGACCACACTGCACATAGTCACCATACCACCGCTATACTTTCAGGTCCGACATGAGTTCCGTTCGCGCCAAAAAAAAAAAGAAAAATATAGAAGGTTGTACAACAACTAACAGTAAATATACATTATTGATCCAAGAAACACAAAAGAGAAAATGTCCCCGCACAGAACGAACAGGACAGCGACCGCTGACCTCGGGCGGGATTACTCAATTATGTACAAATCGAACACAACAGGTTGTTTGCTGCGAACTGTGCTTTGCCGCTGCTTCACGCAGTATCTTCCTTCGGTTTCTGGCTCAGCTCCGCGTACTGGCCTCCCAGCAGCTGCAGCACCTCGCTCCACAGGCAGGAAGGGTCCGCGGTCAGCGCGTCGGTTATCAGGCCCGAGCTGCAGGAGGTGACGACCCAGTACCCCGCGTCGATCTCGCTCAGCAGCTGGTCGTGGTCCCAGGCGGAGTACCCGACGTAGAACTTGAGGTCCTCGGGGTTAACCGCGCCATTCTTCATCAGGTGGCCGGCCTTCTGAAGGTCGGTCCTGAAACCGAAGCAGATGCCCGGCGCCACCTCTTCAAACCCCTTGATGGGCCTGCCTTCGTTGGTCCGCATCAGGAATACGCTCATGTCCACGGGGCCTCCGAAGAACAGGGAGCAGTCGCTGAAAGGCGTCGCCTGGTCACGGAAGGACGGATTCACGTGCTTCATCTTCGTGTAGAGTGGGCGGTTCAGGATGACGCCGAATGGGCCATCGTAGGCATCTCTTGAACCTAGTTTGAGGAGGAGGATGACAGTTCTTTCAAAGGTACCGTTCCCATCGAGCTCTTGAGTTGCAACCAACACACAGCCAGATTCCGGGGCAGAGATAGAATGGGCCCATTTCCGGGGAAGACAGTGTACTGGGCCGTCGAATGATGTCTGCGGCAGAGTATTTACATCCACTGCTTGCTCCTGATATGAAGACATTATGAACAGTAAATTAGGAGAAATAGTTTTGTGCACTTTTTGTGAGAAGCAAAAAGGTAAATGATGCAATGTTTTTGTCTTATGCATAGCACACTAAAAATCTTGTTACACTACGTATTGGAAATGTTCTAGCCCTGTCATGTATAGAAGGGAAGAAGACTCTGCTTTAACAGGAAATGAGTTAACGAAGACTCGTAGTGAGAACCTTCAAGAAATCCAGTGTCAAAGCAAGTTGAAGACATAGGTCTTAGTTAAGAGACTAATCTCAATGTTCCTCCAAAAAGAAAAGAATAGTCTGAACTAGGAGGATATGTTGACTCTAGAGCCTAGAATAGTTAGGACAAAATGTGTGCTATGGACAATCCAAAAATACACTTAGATTTCTTAAGTTCTAGCTCTGTTAAGTAATGCGATGTAAACATACAGGCCAGCTGAACCTAACACGATTACATTCTCTCTGATATGTTGCAGCTAACTAAATATAAGTGAAAAAAATAATATTTCCAGCTAATGCATTTCAGTTTTAAAGTGTATTCAGTTAAGGCTATCCTAGTTAGACAACCATAAATTAATCACTTCTAAAAAAATCACTTAAACAGGATCATGCTTAGTATCTAGCACGAGTGAGATTCACAAAGCCAGATCACCTAGTTTCCAAAGGCTGACTTTATTTACAAGATAATGGAGAGCGACACCGTTGGAATAAACTACTCCCTCCGGCCCGATTTAATTGACGCGGGGCATTTTTTGCAAAAACGTCCCCCTTCTTTTTCCGACAACCCTTGGCATCCTCAGCCTCGTCCCCATTCTTCTTCCTTTGCCCTGTGTCCCTGTCGCCGGCGACCTTTCCCTTGCCGTGCCTCGCCCATGCCGCGACCTTACCACGCCGCTCCCTTATCCCTACCTGCGACCTCGCCCACGCCGCGGCTGCAGCGGGTGACCCCTCCATCCACTAACCCCAACCATAGGGTAAAAGTTGACTCTTGCGGTGAGGTCGGAGATTTGGAGGTCGGCGATTCAAGGGTCCCAAGGCGGACGCTGTAGGTGATGCAACTCGATGCGGCGGCCCGACTTCAACAAGCTGCGGGGACGGTGGAGGTTGGTCTACTGCTGCGCGTCCTCGCCGGCTGCAGGGACGGTGGAGGCCGGTCCCAGTCCAAGCCGCAGCTGCCGCTCATATCGTCCGTGACGAGCTTGCATCCACTTCCCATGCAGGTGAGGACAGTCGTCTCACTTCTGATTCCAGATCAAACAATCGTATTCCAATTTAGAGTTTGATAAATGTTGCTGATATACTTATCCATCTGCATTTTTACTGGCTGACAGAATCTAGCGAGAAGTATGGATTCGTAACAGTGCAAAACCATGTTAAATTGGACCCTATTACTGTCGTTGCCTTCATGTACATTGCAACAGCTTCACAGTAAGCTGGCGGTTAATAACCTGAACTGAACCAGTAACTAAGTTTGTTAGTTTAGCTGCCTCACATGACCAAATATTCAGGTTCCAGTTTTACCAAAGTTTGTTTCTTTTCCTAAGAGGTTTTCTAGAGGTCTTCTCAAAGCTGAATTTTAAGAAATATACATGTGCTCCCTGTTATGTGTTTTGTTCTAGCTGACAATGAAATGACGCAAACTGTTGTATTTGGTGATGTGCAAATTGTACCTGATGTTCAGAAAACCTGGAGCACCATAACTTAGATGCTTGCAGCATAGTTAATTTTTCTTCATGAACCCATTGTATCTGATTAGGCTTAGAGACTTAAGCAGATGCAGACATGCTTATAATATCTCCCTGCATGCTATTATATACTTTGAGATTAGTTTATTTGCACGATGTAAAAAATTCTTCCTAGGTACTAATTATATACTTTGAGATCAGTTTTGTATTCCTGCTCTCTACTTAGTTGACAATTGAAACTGATAAGGAAGAGCTGACTTCATGAATTTATTGAATGCGGCATATACATGCTCCATAGACCTGGTAATTTCCCAAGTTGTTAATTAATTGACCACTTCAATCTTTGTGCTCTGAGCTACGTGAGCTTTCCCATGTTGTTAGTATTGTTGATGCTTAGATAGCACATTGATTTACTTATGAATATAATGCGTACAAATGTTTCGGAAGGAGTACTGACAATGGCTCATCAAAAGGAACAAAAAGTAAATTAGGTGATCTAAATCTAAATTTATGCACTCTTGCCTATCTGTAGGTGCATGTCAATTAAAAATATGAGCATTTATGTTTTAAGTGCAGTCTGGGCTACACACTGCAATGTTTCCATACTTGCAGTCTGGGCTACACATTCAGTTTAGCAAAGAATGAAAAAGTTTTGTAGATAAATGAAATCATAGCATCTGAGAAATAAATTGTTCAATTGTTGCTGGTGATCTTTTTGTTGTGCTGTAGTTATATCGAGACTGGTTAAGGAGGGCTAAGTTCATTGGTAGTCACGTATGCATATTTTCTTTTGAACCATCTTGGTAGTCAGATACACATATGCAGATTGGTGGAGTATTATTCTCTTGTTAGTCCACCGGTTTGTGATATATGAGGTCAAAAGTACTTGACCATTTTACTCATTTAACTTTGGTGTCTGAATTTGTAGAGGTATTCTCACGGATGATGCAATGATTTTCTCATGTGGGCATTCTTATGGAAGTAATGGGAACCTGCTCCCCTTGCACAATGATCCTGCCATAATCCAGGTACTACTGTGATGCAAAGACCTGGAACTTGCAACGTATGAGCTACTCAGCTGTTAATTACCCTGCTAGCCTGCTTGTTGATTGTGCCATTTGGAGAATTGTCTTCTTGTTCAGCATTGCTTGATCGGTTTCAGTTATAGAAGGGGTTTCAGTTTGGTTTTGCACTTGGTTTGTCTTGCATTGGTTTAAATAGGGGTTGAGCAGGAGTCTGACAATTTGGTTCAGCTTGGGATGTATGTACAAATGGACTGGACACAGTTTGTTTTGGACAGAAACAATTTGGTTCGGCTTGGGATGTACGCTGCTAGATACTCAATAGACCAAACAAACAGCTGCTTAATCTGAACCCTTTTTAGCTTTTGCAGATGGGTGACTGCTAACTGAGTTGCTATTTGTGGTTTGTGGAAATTATTTAGGTTTGATACGTTTTAAAAGGGCGAAGAAGTTGCACAGAATGTTAACAATAAACTTTTCTGTTCTCCAATTGGTATTGATTTGGTGGTTTCTGCTAGCAGTGCTTATTGGAGTACCTCTGTCATTTAAACTTTTTACTCCATTTATTGTGGAGTAACATATGTACACATGCACACCATTTATTGGGGAAAATTAGGCTTAATCTTTCTGAATCATGAGAACAAGTGCCAGGTCCCTTTCATTCATATTGTTTGGCAAGTTTCAAGTGCCAGGTTTCAAGAACAGCATGGCACCTTGCAAGATGAACTGCCTGGGCTGGAGGTCAGGATATGCAGCGGAGGCGGCAGGCAGCATGGCGTCCGTGGAGGTGCATCTGGGAGCGTCGGAGCTCTCCCTGGAGGTACGGCTCTCCTCTCTTTCCCGCAGCCGCCACGGCGACGTCCAGTGGCTCTCCTCCTTGGAGCCTGAGGTGGGGCGACCCTGGTGGGAACCCTTCGACGGCGATCGGAGCGGCGGCGCGGCCGCACGGAGCCGGGGACGGCGGCTGAGCGGCGGTGGACGGCGTGGGAGCTGCTCGAGGCCGGGGACAGACGGCGGGACCTGGACGGTGGGGGAGCTCGTGATCGACCCCGCCTCCTCTGCTCCACCTCCAGGAGGCCACGCCTCCTATGCTCCTGGAGACCCCGCAATCTGGAGCGAGTCGTGACCGGCAGGAGAGCTCGTGATCTGGAGCGAGCCCGGGATCGACCTCGCCTCCTCTGCTCTGACCGGGATCGATCTGGAGCGGCCGGCGGGGACGGCGGACGGAGATCGCGGAAGATTTCAATTTTGAATAAAGCCAAATTTGTAATGGTTTAAATTAATGAGGGTTTATTTAAAATTTGAACATTGTGAAGAGCCCGCGTCAATTAAATCGGGCCGGAGGGAGTAGTTAAAAAAGATTGGTCTTACCGATTTTGGAATCACGAAGCTTGCTCTCACATCTCGCCAATATGACAAGTTGCTGGGTACATACATCGTGTCATTGGATTTTGCTTCACCATGATTTTGGCTTGTTGCATTGTCATCTCCACTGGGAGAAGATGCATCGCCTTTTCCTGCATTAAGAAAACATCAATTCAACACATTCTTTATCAATCCTCCTTAGGCTTTTTCACTAAACATTCTGATAAGGACACATCAAACCTATCTTGATATGGTGACTCAACTATTCACATCGGAAAAAAGCACCGTGGTTGGGAAAAAATCTTATGTAACAAACAAGGAGTGCTAAAAGTCCACATTTTCTACATTCAGATCAGTGCAGTCAACTGTACTAAAAGTTCTCAGTGAGAGACTGCATCATGAACCCCATCCTAATATTCAATTTTCCTCATTAGCTTATCCAGATCGCAACTTGAAACCCGCCGAGGCAGGCACAAACGTTTACACCATACCATCACCATTTTTACCATCATCACTAACACCAAACTCCCATACTAGCAGGATCATCGCACGCCTCTTCCAAATTCGGCCATTTCATGACCCCAGCCGTAACGATCACCAGAAAGACAACAGAATCGCACCTCCTGTGATCTCCTATCACTACGATTCGCATCGAATCTACAACAGGTTTGACCATCTCTCCCACACAAAAAAGGATCGCGCCGAGATCCCACCGTTCCCACTACTGCAACCGCACCAATCGACACCGGCAGCATGTCAACTCTCATCATATCAAAAGAGAAAAAAAATTACCGGAAGAGGAGGCCTTGCTCTTGGCCTCGTCGCTGTCGCCGCGGTCGGGACTGCTCCTGCTCTTCTTCCCCGACGCGCTCACCGCCAACTTGGGCCACCGCGTCCCCCTCCTCGACCCGATAGCCAGCGAGCCGATCTCCCCGGCGGGGAGAGGAGCCCACGCCGCCGGCGGGTTGCGCCTGGGCGTGAGGAAGGGCCCGCCGGCCTTCAAGTTGAGGGCCCGCATGTCCATGGCTGCGAGGGGGCGGTGGGTGGCTCGGGCTTCGGGGTCGGAGTGGAATTTTTTAGATCGCAAAGGACAGAGAGTGCAGGAGGGAGAAGCAGAACTGGGGCATGGGTCCCTGACGACAGGGAGGGTGGATGTTTGTTTCGGTGGCGCTTATGCGGCTTACGTGCCCAGATTTTTTTCCCTCAACTCGTTCACATGTTTGTTCCACCATTCCGTTCTATTTAATTTTTTACTATATAAAATAATAAAATACATAACGGAAAGTGTCTTTGTCACATGGACAACCGTGCCCCCGTGTTTCTAAAATTGAAACTTGTACTTTTCAATCTCTAAAAATTCTGAAAAAAAATATAGCTTGATACATATATCTAGAATGTATGCCATTTTTTTTCTCGAAACAGGATTTCGTTCCGCTTTATAAATAAAGTCACAGTGGCTAAACCGATACAAGCGATGAGGAAACTCTCTTATGAATTTAGACCAAAGGTAAACAAAAAAAATTACAGAAAAAAAATCAAAACTTGTCACCGAAGAACCAAAACAAGAACAACGGTACCGAAACTTCACAACGACGCCCTCAAGAGGGTGAGGACGCAGCATGCCGCCATCGTTGAGACTAAGACGGTCAAATAGGAGATGCCTTTGCTGAAGTGCCATCAGTACCAAGATCCTCCTTGCCGGCTCCTCGCCAACCACATGACCAAAGAGAAAGGCCATGACCATATCCATGTCGCTCGACGTAGAGACGCCCGCATGGTCCACCTTATGGAGACGCTGCACCGGTGGCCATGAGCTCCAGACCAAGGATCGATAGACAGCTCACCACATGACCGACAGATCATATAAGATAAGCTGGCAACATCAAACGCGCATGAGCGACAACGCAACCATTAGAACGTAGCGGTGGCATGTCATGCCCAGAAGGCCTGAGTAGCCCCTACCATCGTGCTGCAACGACATGTCCATAGCCACCATCCTACAAGTCCAAGTTGTCGCTACCCTTGTCATCCTCGCCAGGAACATGTAGCAAGTCGTTGTTGGGCGACTAGCGGTACGAGAACACCATGGACAGAGGAGGGCAACCGCATCGGCCGAACCCAGATTGGGCCCAAGGGCCTAGATCTAGGCCAGCAGGGCCACCCTGCGGTACCCTCACCACCTACGACGGCCAACTCCTACCGCCTCCAGTGTCGCCGCTCACGGCAGACCTACCTACTGGTCCGTACAGCAGCACCACACCGTCGTCAAAGAACTTCACCCTGCGCAAAGCTCCATACACACGGGTAGAGAGAGTCGGCACCGTCTGGGCTTTGCCTGGAGGAGGAGGGACAAGTAGGGCTCAGACGAGTGTGGGCCTAGGCGCTCCTGCGGGGAGCGAGTCACAGGAGCACTAAGCAGAGTTTTTTAATCGTACACCAGAAATTTCATTTAAAACTATGTTGTATTTAGCCTACACAAAAAAAACCAATTTTTGACAAAAATATATGTATTTATAATCTTATTCACGGCCAGAAATTCTTTTCCTGTAGCCTAAAATAGAAGGATATTTTACTGAAATTCCGCACAAATATATGGGAACATGTATTCAGGAGATATTTTAAGTTCTTTTACACTCAAAATTATGGTTTTTATTTTTAAAATGAAAAGAACAGTGGTGCCTACATGTGTAGTTCCACTAAATACATAATGCATACACTTTTATCCCACTGGTTTTGATGTGTGGGACAGCATAATAAATGTGTATGCATGCAAGAGTATGGTTGTGCATTTATTCGGCAGGTACATACATTAATTATCCGGGTTCAACAAGAAACATAGCCGAATGCACAGATGGATGCTAACACTGACGCATGCCATATCTGTTTTGAGTTTTGACGTAACTACGTGAGGCATTTGACGTGTCGAGCGAAAATTCATATTTGTAGCAGAAGAAGACTACTAATATAGCATGCGACAATGGATCTCATGCAGAAAAAAAAAGAAAATGGAATGTATATGGCAAAAAATATGCTCCCGGCGGGGCTCGAACCCGCGACCTTCGGCTCATAAGACCAACGCTCTAACCAACTGAGCTACGGGGGCTTTGTGATTATCTTTTATGTATTAAATATAATAACATATGATTTCTCCTACAAAATAAAAAAACAACAGAATAAGGAACAACTGAGTGCGTAGCGGATGATGCTCCCGGCGGGGCTCGAACCCGCGACCTTCGGCTCATAAGACCAACGCTCTAACCAACTGAGCTACGGGGGCTTCGTTGTTGACGTTTATATGTCCATATTAATAACTAAATATTAGCGAATCATAAAGTCTATTTGCTCCCGGCGGGGCTCGAACCCGCGACCTTCGGCTCATAAGACCAACGCTCTAACCAACTGAGCTACGGGGGCTGTTGCGGCCAAGAATTTGCACATCTCAATGGATACCAACCCCTGGTCTTGTCTCAACTCAGTTTTCTTTACTTTTTCTTGACTTGATCAATTTTTGTTATTCATTCTCGGCTTCTACACAACCTAAATATGCGACACGTTGTGGGCTACTGAATCGGATGTGTTCAAACATACACATGATTTGACCTCTGTCCTGTGTGCAGTTGCACTGCCACATGGTTAAACTCGTAATTCAAGAACAGAAAGGGGTGACGGAGTTCAACGATTAGGCCAATTTGTTTGCTTAACGTCTGCTTTAACATTGGATCATTTTTTGAGACAGAGAATTACCACGCTTTCATTAATCACATGTCAAGTTACAACACAAACACATGAAAACTGCTATATAAATGAGAAAATTCTTTATTTGACACTACTTCGTTTCCTTATTTGACACTATTTTTTTTCACTTTCTTATATGACCACCTGTGAAATTTATTTGCCTTATATGACACTACCATCAGCTCTGTTTGAAGGTTCCGTTAATTTTTTTCAACCGGACCAAAATACCCTTTAGTTCAATTGTTTGATTCGTTTCGGTCTAGACCGCGCAACGCAATCGCGAGCAGCGCATTGCTTTCTTTCAAGTGAGCAGCAGCGTGTGCGGACCCAAAAAGAAACGGAATTATTCTGTCTACGAGCCTTGTTGTCCGACATGAGTAGGAAACCAAGTCAAGTCCGCACCGCCAGATCGTCAATCAATGAGCTAAACTCTTTACTTAAAAAATGAGCTAAACTCTTACACTGGATGGATTCCATTGTCAGGAATCGTACGAAATTCATCGTTATAGCAGTTCTCAAAACCAAATACTTGCTAGCTCCTGTGATCGTAAGTGTGTATATATACGGGAGCAGAAACTCCGCCTCGACTGCGGCGAGTGCATTGCATGCCTGGATAGGTGGCAGGTAGCCATACGCACGGTCCGTACGACACGTAACATAAACTCGATGATTTGAGAGTATAGACGTCACAAGTAAACTATCCACAAAAAGAAGGTAAACTGATCAGGACACACAGTTCATCGGCTTTAATTCTCCTTTTTCTTAAATAGATGGCCGGATGTTTCTAATCATACTATTACACACCAGGGGCAAAAATGTCTTTGTAGGTATCTAGTTAACCCCGTTAGCTCTCAAAATACACTAAAGTGTCATATAAGTCAAAGAAATTATAGAAGTGGTCAAATAAGAAAGTGAAAAGTTTTCGGTGTCAAATAAGGAATCATATTGAGAAGTAGTGTCAAATAAGCAATTTTCTCTATATAAATAGACCGTGGAGACCTGTCCAAGAACATTTGCAGAAATTCTACAACTCCCAACATCACCGCTGATACCGACAAACGAGGAAGCACCATCGCCTTGAAGGGCTTTGTGAGTCGAAGAAGAGGCCCACCATCGACGGACCCTATGTCGTTGTATAGCGTTGATCGGATATCGTCAACATGCCCTCGAGACCCAGATACGCCACTCGTCGTCGACCAAGTCAAGGCAGACCACCGGATCCACCACCCTCTAGTCTTCTTCCATGCTCCTGGACTGATGTCCACCGTTTCACATCAGCGGCATCGCTGGAGACGATAACCACCACACCTAGAAACATTAGACCTGCCACAACACCAGAGTGACAGAAGACAAATCACACACAAGTCCCTCGACCTCATCGTCGTCGATGCTGCCGGGGTGGATATGGGACTGGAGAAATCTTATTCCAACAACCAGCGGTACCACCTCCATCAAAACTCCATCAGAGGATGAAAACCTAACCCTAACACATCATCCAAAGCAGAGAGTCGGGGTTCCCCAACCCTCCCGTCGCAAGAGCGATAGACAAAGGGGGAGGGAACCCAAAAACTTGCCAAAAAGATGAGGGAGGAGAGGGGCCGCCTACCTTATTACCTGGAGAGAGAGATTAGGTGGCGTGGGCGTCGAGGTGGATGGAACTACAAATTTAAAGAGAAAAATAGTCTCATCGAAAAAATGTGATGTGAGATTAGAATCTTCCCGCCGGCAGGAACATAACAACGATAACCACGGTTGTGAGGGATGTCAAAGGAACACACATGCCACGGAGCGGGCACTGGAGCTTGTGTTTAGCCGTGGATGGGATGTTGAAGGACATCATATGGTGGAGAATGACCATGTAGACGGGTGTACTCTCTGGGTACTAGGGAGTTTATCGCGGTGCTAGGAAGATGGTTGAGTATATAGGTGGTGGTGGAGAGGGCTTCAGCCCAAAATGTCTCAAGTGAGCCTGAAACATAAGAGTACGCATAGCCATTGATGGTATGTAGGGTGTTGAGGAAGAGTACGCAGTCGAAGCCAGGTGAGTCATTGTCGGTGAGAGCGTCTGCGAGTTACTTCTGGTGGCAGAAGTACTCGTGGATGGACATGGGACCCTGCACAAGTGGGAGAAAATCGTTGTCGAGGTAGATAACCTTACTTTCCTTGTTCGCCGTCAAGAGATCGTGAGCCGCGACACATAGTTGTCGTGCGGTCTGATCACCGCCGAGGATCATGTCGACGACATCCTCATAGATGGCGGCGTGGAGGACGTTGAGAACGATGTAGTCCTTTGTGTGCCACTCGGCGTCCGTTGGGACGGCAAGGGTGGTGCCGTTGTTTTGGCCGAGGTATCCGACACAACCAAGAGATACGCGCATGTAGATGCACCACTTGGTGTAGTTGTCGGCGTTGAAGGAGAGGACGATCAAGCCGGCTGATCGAGGGGTGCCACCAGGTGAGATGGCGATGGGGGTGAGTGCACTAGGGAAGGTGCTGATGAGCGCGCTCAACGTGCCATAGGAGAGGACAGGGAGCGTCACTGGGGGTAATAGAAGGGAAGGCGGGGGCACTAAGGTAGGATCAAGAGGAGGCTGAGACCACATAGAAGGGTAAGGGCCTGTTCGGCAACACTCCACTCCACCAAAATCTGTCGCTCCGCTCCGATTTATGCATGAAGCGCTCTTTCGATCTTGTGTTCGGCTCGCTCCGCTCTATGAGAAATTGGGCTGCCGGCCCATTCTAGCCAATTCTAGCCTGATCGCATGGTGATAAGGGCATGTCTGACCTTGTGAGAGTTATACGATGATGGGCATTGATCCCATTAGTGCCAAGTAGTTGCGGGGGATGAATATTGGAGCCGTTCAGGATCTTGTTGTGGCCGCGTAGAACCTGGAGGCGACGGCCGGAAACTCGTGATCACATGGCGATTCAAAGACTGGCAAATGAGATGATAGCATCGGCCATGTGTTGGAGATATGCCCTAGAGGCAATAATAAATGTAGTTATTATTATATCTTTGTGTTTATGATAAATGTTTACATTCATGCTATAATAGTATTAACAAGGAAACATTGATACTTGTGTGATTTGTAAACTTAATTTGAAGTCCCTAGTATAGCCTCTATACATCACTAGCTTGTTGGTTGATAAATGATTGTGGTTTCCCTATCATGAACATTGAGATGTTATCAACAACAAGATCATATCGTTAGGAGAATGATATGATGGACATACTCCTATAGATAAGCGTAGCATAAAGATCAAGTCATTTCAATAGTTCAATTGCTATATGCTTTCTGATACATAGTAACCTAATTCCTTCGACCATGAGATCATGCATATCACCTTTACAGGATGGATGCTTTGATGACATCAAACACCACACCGTAACTGGGTGGCTATAAAGGTGGCATTGAGTGTTCAGAAAGTATTGGTTGAGACACATGGATCAAGAGTGGGATTTGTCCATCCATATGACGGATAGATATACTCTGGGCCCTCTCGGTGGAATGTCATCCAATTGGCTTGCAAGCATGTGACTGGCTCACAAGGGATCACATATCACGAACGAGAAAAGAGTACTTATCGAACGAGGTTGAACTAGGTATGCGAGATACCGACGATCATAACCTCGGATAAGTAAACTATCGTGAGACAAAGGGAAATTGGTATCGTATGTAAGTGGTTCATTCGATCGCAAAGTAATCGTAGAAATATGTAGAGCCATATGAATTTCAGATTCCTCTATTGGTTATTATTAGAAGTGTCTCGATCATGTCCGCATAATTCACGAACCATAGGGAGACACACTTAAGGATTCGACGTTGTTTGAGTAGTTATGGTATTATGAGAAAGAGACCGAATGTTGTTGAGTCTCGGATGGGATCCGGATATCACGAGGTGATCCGAATAGTCAGGAGAATAAGATTCATATAAGGAAAGTCCGTTTTGGAGTTCGGGAATGATTAGGTGTTTTCATGGGAATGTTCTAGAAGGTTCGGAATGTCCGACACTCGGAGGAAGGGTACATGAATGTGTCATTGCATATTGGAATGGTTGCATCATGTACTAAGTGTCATTGTTCCAAATAAAGGATTAAATTGAATCCTAATTTGAAAAGTCAAATAGCTAGTTTGAAAAGTCAAATGGCTAAAATTGGAAAGAGGAAAAGAGGAAGGAGTGGAAACCGAGTTGGGAGGAATCCTCCTCCAACCGGCACCCTCCAAGCCGAGTTAGGAGGAATCCCTCCTCCCTTGGCCGGCCCCTCCACCTATAAGGGAGGCAGGGCTCCTCCTCTAAACACACAAGTCCTCACCTCAAACCCTAGAAAGCTGCAGCCCATAGCCGCCGCCACCACCTAGGGTTTGCCTAGCCGCCGACTTTGGGGTCCGGAACCCTAGCCACGGCTCTAGCCCCTCCTCCTTGGTGTGTCTAAACCCTAGATCTCCGAGGAGCTCTCTCATACTCCACCATACTCGCTTAAGGCGAAGCCTCCTGAGATTTCCCTCTACTTCCGCACGCCAGTTGTCTTCGGAATCGCGAGGAGAGTGCTACAACCTCCGCCTGCTGGAACAAGGAGAGGAAGGTCTTCCGAAAACCGAACGTGTGACCATCGGAGGCCGCTAACGCTTGGGAAGGATCGCTCACGCGATCTTGAGATCGGAAGAGTACGACTACATCACCCACGAGAATCCGCTCTCGTTAAACACTTTGGAATCTTCGAGGTAAGTTATTCCATAGACTCGTTGCTACAATCTAGTAGATAGATCTTGGCTTGTTTGTTTGTATGCGACAGAAATTTTTGTTTTCCATGCTACAAACGCCATAATGGTATCGAGCCGTGTCTATATGTAGATCTCACAGACGAGTAACACAATGGTCATTGTGGGCGTTGATGATTTTATTGTCGATTGCTTCTTGTGTACTTTGCATCTTGCGGTATGTTGGGATGAAGCGTCCCGGGCTAACCTTACATGACATCGTTCATGAGACTTGCTCCACGCTTGACATGCAACTTGTATTGCATAAGTGGCTTTATGGTGCTTTCTCCTAGCATAGTTAAGATCCAATTTACAACGGGTGATCAACAATGCTAGTATCAATGTTGTGGTTCTTGTTCGTAAGTTAGAACGACACTTATTGAAAGCCCCAAACCACGTAAAATATGCAAAGAAAGTAGAGGCGTCTAACTTTGTTTTGCAGGGGTGTGAAGTGATGTGATATGGCCATGATTGTGATTATATTTGATGTATGCAATGTTCCTTATTGTAAGTTGGCAACCGGCAGGAGCCAGATGGTTGTCTTTAATTTATGTCAAAACCCACCGGCGAGCAGCGACGAGCAACAAGAAGAGCCGGGAGGCTCCCAGAACTGCTGGTGGGCCCTGGTCCCTCGGGCAACGGCCCGCAAAAACTCCGACACGCCTGCTTGGTTCGAGCGTGCCACCTGACCTATACCGGTCGAAGGTGATGGATTGCTTGATCAGTTTCTGCATGGTAAACAAGTATCGTAAAATTCAAGTGACCGGCTCCTGTGTTTCTCGTGAATCGGCTCCTAGAGCCGATTATCCCATGGTTCTGCATTAGATCTATGATAACATGGGGTTTTGCTTTATCATTACAAGTTAAATCGATCCACGACAGTTTAACGTTTTCACCACGTAATTGGAACGTCCTACACGTAATTGAGCCTGGTAGATACAAAAGATGATAGAAAACTAATCCTAGAGGAGGCCTAACAACCGACGTAAAGTCAATTACCGGAACAACTCCTCTCGAACTAGCAAACCATATCCTTACGCATCATTCTTTGGATCGTTCAACTCGTTTGTAAGGCCTGACTACGTGGATATCAAACTAAACCTTGGAGAACAAGGCATAACTATAACAGATCGAATCAACTAAATAAAGATCAAGCAAGATGCTACCCTTGCACTTGGGAAAAGGTGCAAAGGTAGCGAGGTAACTAGAGGTAGCACAACTTAACAAATCATAGTGAAAAGTACCGATGCTATCCTAAACAAATCTATGATAGTAGTGTTACTCGCCATCAACAAGGATTCAGTACGAGTAACACCAAATAACGCATAAGTAGATACTGCCTAGATAGCGAGATGCGATCTAGGCAGCATGACACTTACCCGAAAGAAACCCTAGAAACAAGGGGTGGCGATGCGCCGAGATTGTGTTTGTTGTGAACGTGATTGTCCTCCTTTTCTCGATAACCTTAGGTACATATTTATAGTCCGGAGACTTTCTATCTTTGGAATAACTCTACAACTCTATCTCTTACCTAAACCGAAACGTAACCTACTACAATACTGAGATACATGGGCAATTCCAAATCAAATCTGACAAGGCCGATTCAACAACACGTTGCATATCGTATCTTCCAAGCCCATCTTGATCACGGCCCATCTCCTCCTTTGGCCAAAATATGGCGATAACACATGCCCCTGGTTTTGGCAATAATAATTCCAAAACCACTGCTGATTTTTTTTTCTTCACATCGGGTTACGCTGCGAAAGCAGAATCGCACGCCACCCCTCATCATGATGCCCTGTCTTCTCAACTCCTTCAGAGGCATGATTTGACGATTTGGCAAAGACATTCTGGGAAACTGCTACGGCATTGAACCGTCTCCCACTATTCCCTTATTTAAATTTATCCGAGCGCATAGCCCCATCTTCCTCCAGTAGCCAAAAAACCCTCTTCCTCCGCCGAAAAAAACCTCTTACTCCGCCATGGCCTCCTCTTCTTCCGCCCGTTCCTCCCAATCTTCCAACACCATTAGCGACCGGGAACCGACGCCGAGCACACCACGGCACAGATGAGGCTCTCCCCACAATGGTGGGACGAGAGGGATTGGGATTTCACCGCTTGGTCGGAGGACGACGCGTCCCTGACTGACGGCGAGGAGGGCCTGCAGTTCCTCATCGACGGGGAACTGGAGGCAAAGAGCAGCGACGACGCCTGGTCCTGGGACAGCGTCGAATCCTCCGACGAGGAGGAAGAATCGGAGGAGGACACCTCCTCCGACGAGTACCCGCCGGTGAAGAGTTTCCGCGCCGGGTCCAGCGAGGACACCGAGGACGACGACGAGGACGAGGAGGCCCCCGCTGGCTTCTTCAAAGAAGAAGATAAGACAACGCAAGAAATACCGACGACAAATGAACAAGACGGCGAAGACAGCGGCGACGACCTCGGCCTCTAGATTAGGAACTAGCAGTAGTAGTAGTAGTAGGTTCCCTTTTGTAAGCAATCAGCCCCACTGTAAATAATCGTCTTTTGAATGAACGAATATTACTTTTCCAACTCGAAGACTGCTTTCCCGACCCAATTTCGCCGATAGTCAAAATAGGTCGATGCTCTAGAAGCCGATAGGACTGTATCGGCTTTCACCACACTGCGTTCATACAGTCAAACAAGTCAAATCTCAAAGAGCCGATGGCAACACATCGGCTTTCCCAAAAAACATTGACAAGGTCAAAACTTGGTCGCATACTTAGGCAAGTCTAAGCGGCCACTTTTCGCCTCAAACGAATCGACCCTCTTCAAAAGGGCGACCCAGATCTCCAATTGCCCACCGACTAGATTGAGCTTACAATGACAAGAACCCTCGATCCCCAATCGCATAGATCCATCTCCGCAAGAAACTAGATGGCGGAATCGTCCAACACCAACCCAGAGGTCTCCGGTCTGAAGGTACGCCTACTCCTCGCAGTATGAACGTGATCAAAATTAATGGTGAACACCTGAATTAATGCCTTCTTCCACCATTAAATTTTTTAGGTTTCAGACATTCTGCTGCCGCATCCTTCTCTCCCAAATTCTCTCTGTCTTGGCCCTCGATGTAATCTAGTCCTCCATCCGATCTCTTGTGAAGCAAATGTAATCCCTTCGTAAGCCAAGACCTAGATTCAACTCTTGGGCCGACTATGAGCCCGGCCTAACCCCCGAACATTGGGTTTCTTGGTTCAAGAGGGTAGCTAGAGCTACCAATCCCAATGGGAAACCACGGAATAGCCGATGCCTTGCACTTGTCTCCTCTCTTGAGAAACACGAGAATCTTCTAAAAACCATCGGCTACTTCAGTCCGACGCTCGAATCGCTTCATGTTCGGTCATGGCCCCATGTCACCAACTCTGTTAGATGTGGTGATGATTACCGGTCCGATGTTACATCACCCAGCCCTCTCGCTTTTAAACGACCAAGGTCCCCTACAAACTGTCTTCTAAAACAGATCGCATTTAATCGGGTGCCTACCTCAACGCCATATGAAAACAAAGGGCCTCATCACGGAGAAAGAACACACAGCCTTTCTCAACTTTTTGGCTGGAACATTTCATATTTTGTGGCCCTTCCTTGCTCCAACTAAGAATTATCTCTTTAGCCCACGAACGCCAAAGGCACTCAACTTGGCATCAAACTGTTCCTTGGAGAGGTCTATCGATATCTCCAGTTGATGTCCGCTGTTGTTCTCGGCATAGCACCAAACAGGTGGTCCTTGGTGGTTCATTCAGCTATGGGCTCAGCTGTATTTTCAAAACCACATCCCAAACTTCCCCCTTTTGGCGAGTTGCACCTTTCCAGATGTAAAAGGGAAGCAGATCCGATGCACCAGCTATGGCCAAGCTTTGTATAGACTGCCAGGCAGTAAGCTGACCCCTCAGGAAGCGTCTAAATGGTTCAGTATTTTCTTTCAAGGACTGGACAATCCTATCTTCTTTCCTTACATGGAAGAATCTGAACATTTTGAAAACCCACTCTCCTTCAGGCTAGACAATTTTGCCGATGACACCAGCACTCGGCAGCTCTTTTCCACTGTGATTCGTCCCTGTTTCCTTCCAGTTGGCATGAGTACATCCAACAGAATAATCAAGCCTGGGTATGAATTCTACTACCGATCGTAGTGGCTCGCAATTTGGCCTTGGACAAGTACCTCCCATTTCTTTCTCCACCACCTTACAGAGAGCGAGCCGACTGCCTCGATCCTCTCACCACCCAAAGGTGTTATTCCTTCTTTGATGCTCGAGTATCCCAATTCCCAACGACCTCACCTTCGCCTCATCAACCGATGGCTTTGAAGACTGGTGATGTGGAAGACTCACGCCTCAGGAGAGCTCGGGACCGTTCTTTGAAACACTCGATGTCGACTATGACATCCCGTGGAACAGTACCACTACTTGTAAATTTTCTTGATGCAGCTCACAAATGATTCTTCTACTAACCCACTTTCTCTTTGCGGCAACAAGATGGCCCCGAACCCACGCATGGATGGCTCCCCTTCGAGTTCTTTTCCGCCACCGTGGTTCTTTCTGCAAAAACTCGCCACCTCTGAAAAAGGTCATAATGCAGAAACAGCCGATATCACCACGATCGGCTTCCAAGAACCCAGCAACTTCTAAGTCAGCTGCCCCTCGAGTTCCAACTAAAACAAGAACGATGGCGAGGAAGGTAGCTGCCAGGAAGACCTTGAAGCGCCGGAGCCCTTCTCCAGAAAGCTCGCATGTAGGCTGATTCATACCTTGGTCGATCCTTCTCATTCTTCCATTCTTGCAGACATGCTCGTGCTTTACTGGTTCTCCTTTCTTACAGGCTTCCGTCGAAGACACCTCCAGCGAGGACACTCAGACCAATCGAGGAGAACTAGGCCCAACAGATTCTGAGAGGACCATCACACCGAGCCAGACAGAATCACCACCATCGGCTTCAGTGAAAAGGTCATTCTCGAACCTCGCCCCGAGCACCCGGCCGAGGCGGCCACTGTGGGTCCCAAGAGGGCTCGCAAGGGACTGCACGCTTCTTCGTCGAGCCAGGAGGTTCCAAAAATCACCCCCCTTCATGCTCTTACTACTTGTTTCTTTTTGTCTGCCGATTCATCATCATTTACATCGGCTAAACACCTTCCATGCAGAATCGACGCTTTCTAGTGGGAAAGCCGGGGCCGATGCCTTTAGCTGCCGGATCTAGCGATCCCGAAGGTGCGATGAAACGGCTACCACTTTGGCCAAGCCCCAAGAACCACACACAAACCGATCGTCTCATCTCGCTATCCTCGATCTTAGGAGAGGTACGTTAGCTTCTTTCGGCTCATTCTTACACGTTTGGACGCATACTGACGCTTTTTCGGGCTGCCAGAGTTGTGATATTTCAGGCTTGCTGACGTTTGACCCTGAATCCATCGAACCAACTCCCTCTGTTGCTGATGATGAACCACGGGCCAGGGCTGTTCCACCTCAATTCCAGCGTCTTAAAGCCCTGCTGTCCTCCCCGATCGAAGAGTTGATCGAGGGTTCTGAGGAGGTGAAGAGCGTTCTGGCTGAAATAAAAGACCAACTCCCAGTAGCACTACAGGTGAAGCTTTGGCCAGTTGTAACTCTGTCTTTCTACGGGTCAAGGGTGAAGTTGGCTCGTGAGAGGATCAGTCTGCGCCGCGCCCAACTTCCACTAAAGGCCAATATCGCAGACAGATGTCAGCAGCTCAACGAGAAAAAGGCGGCTCTGGATGCCAAAACTGACACCTCTGTCAGTACCACCGAGCTTGCATCCTTGAAAAGGGAGTTGGAAGATCTTGAAGAGAAGGTCCAGGCGACTAAACAGCCCATTCGCGACAAGGAAGAATCCATCGCCCGCTCCCAAGACGAGGCAGAAAGCCTCAAAGCTCAACTGAAGACCGATCTGGCAGAAATACGTGCCCTGAACAAGCAGCTAGTGACGGGCAAGGATGAAGATGACGAAGCCGAGATCGCCGAGGTGGATCGTGTCCGTGCTGACGCCCTCCACGCCTTCGAGGCATTTCTTCAGTAGTTCGTCCATGTAAACGGCATCCGCCAGGCCAGTTTGAACCTCTAGAGTCGATGATGCATCGGCTATATATTTTCTTTTATTTTTGGCCGATTTCATGTATCGGCCACATTTCATCGTCCATCATCCCACATGCTTGGGAAATATTTCTTGAGATGTTGGCCGTTGACCCATCGGAATTTTACGCCGTCCAGCTCCTCAAGCATGTACGTGTTTCCTCTTAAAACCTGATCGACCCTGTATGGCCCGTGCCAATTTGGAGACCATTTACCATGTGTTGCATCCTTAGTCCCTAATGGCAACACAGCTTCCCATACCAGATCGCCAACGTGGAATTCCTTTGGTCTCACTTTCTTGTTATATGCACGAGCTACCTTGGCCTTGTTCTCTTTGATTTTCTCAGCGACCTGACCGAGCTCGGTTAAATCCTCAACACCGCCACTCATCGGTTGCATATTCTTCGATTGTTAGATTGTCTTGAAAAGTGACACGTCTCGATCCAGCCGTAATTTCCCGTAACACGGCTTCTTGTCCATAGACTAGATGGTATGGCGAGGTTTTTATCGCCCATGGCATGACATGCGATAAGCCCATAACGCCTCGACAAAACCTCGTACAACGCCTAAGGTGCTCATCGACTTTTCTCTTGATCGGCTTGATGAGGCTCGGTTGACGCTCAGCTTGCCCATTTGCTTGAGCATAGTATGGAGATGATCTAATCAGCTTAATCCCTGTTTCCTCACAGAACTTTCTAAACTCGTGAGAAATGAAGACCGAACCTCCATCGGTCGTGATAGTTTGGGGAATCCCGAATCTATGGATGACATGTTCTTTCACAAAATTGATAACATCCTTTGAGTTCACTGACTTCATCGGGACATCTTCCACCCATTTAGTGAAATAATCAGTAATGGCCAAAATCCACATGTGGCCTTTGCTTGATGGAGGATTGATCTTGCCGATCATATCCATGCCCCAACCTCGGAATGGCCAAGGCTTGATGATGGGGTTCATTGCTGACGTGGGTACCATCTGAATTTTCCCAAATTTCTGACATGCTTGACACCCTTTGTAGTACTTGAAACAGTCCTCAAGCATGGTGGGCCAATAAAACCCTGATCGCCTGATCAACCATTTCATCTTGTTAGCCGATTGGTGAGTTCCACAGGCGCCTTCGTGTACCTCGTGTAGGAGCCGATTGGCCTCGGCTGTCCCCAGACATTTGAGCAATAACCCCTCCAGAGTCCTCAGAAACATGTCGCCCCGATAAGCACGTACTTCATGGCCTTGTACCTTATCCGTTTAGGTGCCCCGAGCCGAATCCTTCAAGTAATTGAAGATATCGGCTCTCCAGTCGTCTGCTTCCAGGAACTGTACCTGAACATCGGCTCCCTCCGCTACGTCTTTGTAGCCTGAAGCCATTTCTGCAAGATCATTCGCCTCGGTATTCTGCGATCGCGGGATCCAGGTGAAGTTTATGAACCGGAACTGCCATCACCGCGGCATTGCAGCCATAATGGGAAGAGCGAATCGCTCTCACACTTGTATTCCTCCGTGAGTTGAGAAATCACCAACTTGGAGTCTCCAAAATTTCCACGCCGCTCCGCTCGATGAGCAACTCCATTCCCTTGCGTATCGCCTCATACTCAGCGACGTTGTTGGTGCGAGGGGCAGATAACCTGATGGAGAAGGAAAATGTTGCCCCCCGGGGCGACACGAGTAGCATGCCGATGCCGCACCCATCGTCACAAACCGATCCATCGAAAAACATAGCCCACGCTCGTATAGACAGTGCTGCTATACTAGTGTTGATCCTTTCAGCGATAAGGTCGGCCAATGCCTGACCCTTAACCGCTTTTGCGGGTTGATACCGGATGTAAAATTCTGATAACGCAAACATCCATTTGCCGAGTCGGCCTTTCAACATAGGAGCCGACAGCATGTGTTTTATGACATCTGATTTGCATATGATGACAATCTCCGCTGATAGCAAGATGTGGCGCAACTTGGTGCAGGTGAAAAACAGGCAAAGGCACAACTTATCGATCTCAGGATACCTTGTTTCTGCATCCAAAGATCCTTCCGATGTAAAATACAACTCGCTCCAGCCCATCATGAACTTGCACCACCACCGAGGCGATGGACGTCGACCATCGACAATTAAATGTAGAATGGTTTATCCGTCACGGGCGGAACCAACCTTGGCGGCTTCACGATATTCTTTGATCTCGTCAAGGCTCGTTGTTGCTCGCCTCCAATGAATTCCTCGATTTAATTTTCACCGTCCCATGAACGGCTCTATTCTTCCCGACAGATTGGAGATGAATCGTTCGACGAAGTTGATCTTGCCGATGAGAGGCTGCAGTTCTTTCTTCGTGGTAGGCTTCATTGTTCGACGCCTCCCGACTTTTCAGCCGATCTCAATTCCGCTCATGGACCAAGAAACCCAAGAACTGACCGCCACACCCAAGGCGCACTTTTTGGATTCATCCGTGGCCGAATTTTCTTGTTCGGTCCAGACGCTGCAGATCGTCCAAGTGTCCTTGCACCGAAGGACTTGACCACCACGTCATCGATGTAAATTTCCACCAGCTTGCCGATCGATCATGGAAAATGTAATTCATGGCTCGTTGGTGCGTGGCGCGGCATTCTTCACCCAAATGTCATGACTACATATTCAAACAACCCACCGAACTGGGACTCAACGCCGCCTTGTGTATGTCTTCCGCGCCATAAAAATTGGTTGTAACCGCATTGCCATCCATGAAGCTCAAGATCTTATGACCAGCCATGCGTTGATTAACGCCTCTACGCCAAGCATCGGTACTCATCCTTTGAGTAGCTCTTGAGATCCCGAAAATCTATGGCAACACGCCACAGCCATCCTTTTTCTCTACAGCACGATACTAGAAATCCACTCAAAGATACCGCATGGCCCGATTAACTTGGTCAACATTTTCTCGACCTCCTTCTTGACTTCTTCGAATTTCGCCTTCATCCGTCGTGCTCACCGGAATGGCGAAATCCTTTTTAGCGGAGTCGATGCTCAATGATGCTCTGTCTAACCTGTGCATCTTTGTATAGTCCGGGCGAAGCGATCTGGATATTTTTCAACAGAGCTATCATCGGACCCCGCACTGGGTCTAACTTTTGCTGATAAATGTTGGTCGTGGCTTATCCCGGGACCGATGTCGATCTCCTCTAGCTCATCACGGACGTAAACCCATACCCTAGCTTTCGTCACCAAATCGATGCTAAACACAGGGCAAGCAAGAGGTGAGGATAGCAAAAATAATTTGGGCGATTGCCTGAATCGCCCCTTTGATTGCATTAGTCAAGGACGGTTTACACCTTATTGTTTTACAATGGCGGGAATCTCCGCCACGACTACATGATCCGCTTGTCGAAGATTGCTGCTTTTATTTTTGTGGCCGATCGCAGGATCGGCCGCATAATGCATGATCGTGGATTTTGCTACTCTGTGCCGGTGGATAAGACCAGCCTCACCCCGCTTTTTGTAGCTTCAATGCGCCACAGCCGTCTAGACGATTCCGAGATCGGCTCTTGGTCTTCGCTTCCTGAGATGTTCATGCCAGCTATGGAGATCTCGATAGAATCATCTCGCATGAATGACCTCCACCTCATCTCCATCCCATTAGACCTTTGGTGCATCGTGGATGGGATGCGAAGATTAGCATGAATCCAATCCTCCTAGCAAAACAGCAGGTGCTTTTCTTGTCCACGAAAGAATGACGTAGGGATGGTTTTTCCGCCCACGGTCGATCCACGCTCAAGACGCCTTGCTTCAAGTTTGGCCGTTGAAGTCGCTTAACGTGACGTTGGTTTTGATCGATTCGTAGGGAGCGTCCTAAACGCCGTAGCATGGAGTATGGCATTATATTGATCGCCGCTCGGTGTCCACCAACATCTTGCCGACAGTTGCCCATTGATGTAACCTCGAGGCTGTGGCTTTCAGATGTTTGTAGCCCTTCTCACGTGGCTTTTCAAAGATAACCGCCGGGCCGCAGCCAACCGTGCATTGGTAGCTCGTTGGTTCTTGGAGCGTAACTCGGCGAAGTACGAACACCATGTTTGTGCGGCCGATGTCTTTGCATCGGCTTTTACCGGTTTAGGCGCCACTCTTTCCTTTTCGGCGATCTTCCGCTCCAAGGTCTGCCGAATTTTAACGGCCAGATCGGACGTGCTTTCTTTAAAGCGTGAGATATCGTGCTTGGCTTCCTCCAAGTTACGCAGCCGCCGCACTCTACGCTTTTGGGTGTGTCTCGAGTCCGTCGACACCACCTTGACGGTGATATCTGTCTTCTTCTTTGTCATCCCTTGGCTCTCGAGATCTTTTGGTCGAGGACTCCAGACGGCTACGAGGGAGAGGCCCTAGATGCTTGAACACCGAAACCGGCCCCGTGTCCTCCTTCGCTGTCCACATTCGGCGCTTATCGATTGTAGGCAATCGGCTCATTCCGTATCCCAGCAATACTTGAAGAAAGGACAATCCCAATGCTTGTCGACGCCTTCCTTTTCTTTTGACGTTCCCTAGAGAGGTGCTCATATCCTTCATCGTCTCTATCGCTTGGCGACGTCGATCATCTCGACGCCCATACTTATTAAGGAGGTGCGGAGTGTGGCTTCCGATATCGCACGCTCGACCATTGCTCGATTATACCTTGTCATCGTGGCTGGGCCGGTCGCGTGGACCAGCCTCCTCTCTTTCTTTGCCCCGAGAGCGACCGCCTTCCTCCTTGTATGTGCCATGGTGGTACCTAGGTCCTGCCATATTGACATCGAACGAGAAATCCAGCTGACGCCTCGTGGAGTGACTGTGTTCTACCATGTTGACGCCGGGAAATGGGTTTGTGTCTACTTTCATGGCGAACTGCCCCAGGATCATACGGCCTTGTTCTATTGCTGTTTGGATCTGGCGACGTAGATCTTTGCAGTCATTGGTGGTGTGGGTGAACGAGTGATGCCACTTGCAGTATGGCCTCCCGTTCATCTCCTGAGCCGTAGGGATTTTGTGGCCTTCGGGTAACTTCAGCTGCTTTTCTTTCAGCAGTAAATCAAATATCTGCTCAGCTTTGCTCACGTCGAAGTCGAACCCTTTTGCAGGCCCTTGCTGCTTCACCCATTTGCAGGACAGGATCGCCCCGAGCCCATTCACCACGGCCACCTCCTGGTCTTGTGTAGGATCATCTTCTTCTCAGACGACTGGCTTATCGGACGTTTGAACTTGTCTTGGTACAACTCGGGATGGCGCTGTTCACACATCGCCGTTTACGGGCCATGCGCCAATGAGTTGTACTCTACTTGAAAGCGATCCTTTATAGGTGCCGAGACCCAACACCGCCAGCTCGACCGCTTTTTTCGATTAAACGAGTGAGTAACATCGGTTCTTGACACCTGAGCGCCGGATGTACTCGGCCGCTTTCTCCCTTTTGCCGCACTGCAGTCCGCAATGCCGGCCTCGAGCCTCGAATGATACCGAATGTGGAACCGCTCTTCCAGCTTGCTTCAGTGTCGGATCGAATCGGTGGCGAGGTGTACCACCCAAAAGCTGGTCTGTCGAGATTGCGCAAAGAACTTACGCGAATCGATCCGGCTGAAATCATGCCTAATCGCGTGTGTATCGGCTCACGTGCTCGATCGAGCTCGACCCTTCCGAACCGCTAAACCTTGAGAACTCGGAGCCGATACTTGGGCGGTGGAATCAGATCGAACTTGGAAGTACGGCTTAGAATAGCCGATTGTCCTTCTTCGCACGGTTTAACTGGTCTCTCAAGATGGTACGGATTTGCTCCACCGCTTGAGATGCAGGGCTAGATTCTCTGACTGCTCGGTGGCATACTTGGCTAGCCACGCTTGTTTGTCGGCGTCCATCCTGCATATCGCCGCTCGAACGCCTTCTGAAGCCCCGCCCAGAACTCGCTGCAAAATCCCGCGTTGCAATCTGTTGGTGCGTCGGAGTTATTGATCCCGCACGTAGGTGCACACATATCCATGCGGGATTTCTTTAGGTGGCTCAAACAGAACCGGCAATCGCTGGTCGCCTCCGACCTTGTAGACGACGTATGCCGCCCTGGTGGCTCCGGAGCAAGTGTGAATGGCAGCGGCCTGGCTCGAGCGGTCTTTCTCCTGGTGAGTCCCAGTAGGCCCCGACAGAGTGCGATGTTTCATGATCTCCGAACCACGCGAATCGCGATCCGCTCAAAGCGTTCACGGGCTCTCGTAATGGCGGTGAAGAGAATGAGCCACCATGTAGTTGACTTCTGTCGCAGAGCCACAGTGCGCTCCCTCGAAGGAACAGAGATCCACCTCATCAAGAGCACCTTCGGTGAGAAACCTTTCCACCGATGCCATGCTTACGGGTCCTCTCAAAAGAGCCGATGAGATCGGCTTCAAGAGAGCTTTGATGTCATCATACTTCCGCCTTGTGCTCCTCGGGCAGCAGCTCGTCAATGCGTGGATCGGTCTGCCCCCATCTCGGCGTCGGATGTTGATGCAGATCTTGTTGAAAGTCCCACCGGTGCGTAATGTGTTGCTGTCAAAACCCACCGTGCAGCGACGAGCAACACAAAGAGCCGGAGGCTCCAGGCTAACTGGTGGGCCTGGTCCCTGCAACGGCCCGCAAAACTCCAGACACGCCCGGCTTGGTTCGAGGCGTGCCACCGACCTATACCGGTCGAAGGTGATGGATTGCTTCGATCGGTTTCTGCATGGTAAACAAGTATCGAAATTCGAGCCGTGACCGCTCCTGAGTTTCTCGTGAATCGGCTCCTAGAGCCGATTATCCCATGGTTCTGCATTAGATCTATGATAACATGGGGTTTTGCTTCATCATTACAAGTTAAATCGATCCACGACAGTTTAACGTTTTCACCACGTAATTGAGCCTGGTAGATACAAAAGATGATAGAAAACTAATCCTAGAGGAGGCCTAACAACCGACGTAAAGTCAATTACCGGAACAACTCCTCTCGAACTAGCAAACCATATCCTTACGCATTACCTTTGGATCGCTCAACTCGCTTTGTAAGGCGACTACGTGGATATCAAACTAAACCTTGGAGAACAAGGCATAACTATAAGATCGAATCAACTAAATAAAGATCATAAAGATGCTACCCTTGCACTTGGGAAAAGGTGCAAAGGTAGCGAGGTAACTAGAGGTAGCACAACTTAACAAATCATAGTGAAAAGTACCGATGCTATCCTAAACAAATATATGATAGTAGTGTTACTCGCCATCAACAAGGCTTCAGTACGAGTAACACCAAATAACGCATAAGTAGATACTGCCTAGATCGCGAGATGCGATCTAGGCAGCATGACACTTACCCGAAAGAAACCCTAGAAACAAGGGGTGGCGATGCGCCGAGATTGTGTTTGTTGTGAACGTGATTGTCCTCCTTTTCTCGATAACCTTAGGTACATATTTATAGTCCGGAGACTTTCTATCTTTGGAATAACTCTACAACTCTATCTCTTACCTAAACCGAAACGTAACCTACTACAATATACAGATACATGGGCAATTCAGCCCAAATCCACGTACAAGGCCGATTCAACAACACGTTGCATATACGTATCTTCCAAGCCCATCTTGATCACGACCCATCTCCTCCTTTGGCCAAAATATGGCGATAACAGTTAAGACCCGCGTGTCTATTCAAAGTAGTTGTAATAGTTGAAGACCGGTGGACGACAACCATGGAGAAGCGTCATTGACCTTGATGCAATGCCGGTGATGATGGAGATCATGTTCGTGCTTGAAGATGGAGATCGGAAGCACAAAGAAGAAAGGCCATATCATATCACATATTATTGAATTGCATGTGATGTTAATCCTTTATGCATCTTGTATTGCTTAGTAGACGGTAGCATTATAAGATGATCCTCATGCACATGAATTTCAAGTCATAAAGTGTTCACCCTTAGTTAGCACCGTTGCTAAAGCTTGTTGTTTCAAGCACCACGTGATGATCGGGTGTGTTAGATTCCGCAAGTATATAACGTGAGCAAGCCAGATTTGCTCATGGAAACTAAGGTTTGATCTTGACGAGCCTAGCATGTATGCATGGTCTCGAACACGGATCGCCGAAAGGTAAATCATGAATCATATAGTAGATATGATGAACATGACTATTGTTCGCCATTGAAACTATATCAACTCTCGTGATGATCGGTGTTGATGTAGTGGATTTGGTTCGTGTGATCACTAAAACAATGTGAGGGATGTTGTTTTGAGTGGAGTTCACCTAGTTTAATTTCATTATTAATTTGAACTCAATTTGTCATAAACTTAGTCTAAACTATTGCAAATATGTTGTAGATCAATGGCAGCCCCTACCATCAATTTTAATGCGTTCCTAGAGAAAGAAAAGTTGAAAAACAATGGAAGCAACTTCATGGATTGGTTCCAATTTGAGGATTGTCCTCACGGTGGTAATTTGACCTATGTCTGGATGCATTGGGTGACCCACTGCGGTGATGCTACCGATGAAGTAAAGAATGTTTACCTCGCTCGGAAGAATCGATACTCCATAGTTCAGTGTGCTATCTTGTATGGTTTAGAATCGAGCTTGTAAAAGGTTTGAGAATTCAGACCCATATGATATTGTCGAGGATCTCAAATTGATTTTTGAGACTCATGCGGAATTGAAAGCTATGAGGCTTCGAAAAGTTCTTTAACCGCAAGATGGAAGAGGAAGCTCTGTCGGTGAGCATGTGCTTAAGATGTCCGGGCACGCAAACAAACTTCAAAGCTTGGGTATAGTGATTCCTAATGCTTTGGGGATTTACCGTGTCCTCCAATCACTACCACCAAGTTACAAGAACTTTGTGATGAACTACAACATGCAGAACATGAACAAGCGATTGCAGAACTGCTTGCTATGTTAAAGTCTGAGAAGTGGAGATCAAGAAAGAGCACCAAGTGTTGTTGGTCAATAAGACCACCAAATTCAAGAAAGGCAAGTCTAAGGAAGGGACACTTCAAGAAGGGTGGTAAGAAAGTTACACACGGCCGTGAAGACCAAGGCTGGACCCAAGCACGATCGAGTGCTTTTGCGCAAGGGAGAAGGTCATCGAAGCGAATTGCCCAAAGTACTTGGCGGATCTCAAGAACGGCAACATCAAGAAGAAAGGTATATCGATATACATGTTATTGATGTGTATCTCACTAGTACTCTTAGTAGTGCACGAGTATTTGATCTTGGTTCGGTTGCTCATATTTGTAACTCAAACAGTCTTTGCAGAATAAACGGAAGCTAGCGAAGAACGAGGTGACGATGCGCATTGGAAACGGATCAAAGGTTGATGTGATCGCGGCCGGCACGCTACCCCTTCATCTACCATCGGGATTAGTTTTATACTTAAATAATTGTTATTTGGTGCCTGCGTTGAGCATGAACATTATATCGGGATCTTGTTTATTGCGAGACGGTTACTTGTTTAAGTCCGAGAATAATGGTTGTTCGATTTATATGAGTAATATGTTTTATGCACATGCACCTTTGATAGATGGTCTATTCTTATTGAATCTCGATAGTGGAAATACACATATCAACAACATTGAGGCCAAACGTTTGAAATCAAGCGATAATTCGACCTATATGTGGCACTGTCGTCTTGGTCACATTGGAGTGAAACGTATGAATAAACTCCATTCCGATGGACTTCTTGAATCACTGGATTTTGAATCACTTGAAAGATGCGAAGCATGTCTGATGGGTAAAATGACTAAGACTCCATTTTCTGGTATGATGGAGCGAGCTACGGACTTATTGTAAATCATACATACCGATGTGTGTGGCCCAATGAGTGTAGCATCGCGCGGTGGTTATCGTTATGTTCTTACCTTCACGGATGACTTGAGTAGATATGGGTATATCTATTTCATGAAACATAAGTCCGAAACTTTCGAGAAGTTTAAGGAGTTTCAAAGTGAGGTAGAGAATCAACGTAACAAGAAGATTAAATTTCTACGTTCTGATCGTGGAGGTGAATATCTAAGTTACGAGTTTGGCGAGCATTTGAAGAAATGCGGAATACGTTCTGATTGACACCGCCGGAACACCACAACAGTAATGGTGTGTCCGAACGTCGTAATCGAACTCTCTTAGATATGGTTCGTTCTATGATGTCACTTATAGGTTTACCGCTATCATTTTGGGGTTATGCATTAGAAACAGCCGCATTCACTTTAAATAGGGCACCGTCTAAATCCGTTGAAACTACACCGTATGAATTATGGTTTGGGAAGAAACCTAAATTGTCGCTCCTTAAAGTTTGGGGTTGCGAAGCCTATGTAAAGAAGTTACAGCCGGACAAGCTTGAACCCAAAGCGGAAAAATGCGTCTTCATAGGATATCCGAAGGAAACTATTGGGTATACCTTCTATCATAGATCCGAAGGCAAAATCTTCGCTTAAGAATGGATCCTTTCTAGAGAAGGAATTTCTCTCGAAATAAGTATTTGGAAGGAAAGTAGAACTCGACGAGGTTGTCGAACCTTCTCTCGAATGCGAGTAGCGCAAAGACCGAAGAAGTTCTGTGGTGCTGCACCAATTAGAGAGGAAGATAATGATGATGATCATGAAACTTCGGTTGAAGTTACAGAGCTCTGAGGTCAACGAGAACTCGTACCACTCCATTGGTATGATCCGTTATGAATGTCATGTTGGTGGACAACACGATGACCCCGAGACATATGAGGAAGCAATGATGAGCCCAGATTCCAATAAATGGCAAGAAGCCATGAAATCCGAGATTGGATCCATGTACGAAAACCAAGTATGGACTTTGGTGGACTTACCGGATGGTAGGAAGGTTGTCGAGAACAAATGGATTTTCAAGAAGAAAACAGATGTTGATGGTAATGTTACTGTCTATAAAGCTCGACTTGTCGCAAAAGGGTTTCGACAAATTCAAGGAGTTGACTACGATGAGACTTTCTCACCCGTAGCGAAGCTAAAGTCTGTGAGGATTATGCTAGCAATCGCTGCATATTATGATTATGAGATATGGCAGATGGATGTCAAAACAGCATTCCTCAATGGAGATATTGATGAAGAGTTATATATGATGCAACCCAAAGGTTTTGTCGATCCTAAAGATGCTAACAAGGTATGCAAACTTCAACGGTCCATCTATGGATTGAAGCAAGCATCCCGAAGTTGGAATCAACGTTTTGATAAGGTGATCAAAAGTTTTGGTTTTATACAAACTTATGGAGAATCTTGTATTTACAAGAAAGTGAGTGGGAGCTCTGTAGCATTCTTAATATTATATGTGGATGACATATTGTTGATTGGGAATGATGTAGACCTTCTTAATAGTGTCAAGGAATATTTGAATAATAGTTTTCAATGAAGGATCTTACAAGGTACTTACATATTAGGCATAAAGATTTACGAGATAGATCGAAACGCCAAATATCATTGTCACAGAGTACATATTTGGACAAAGTTCTAAAGAGGTTTGGAATGGAAGAAAGCAAGAAAGGGTTCTTGCCCATGTTGCTAATACGACCTTGAGTAAAACTCAAAGTCCGACATCGGTAAGATAGAGAAAGGATGAGTAAGACTCCTATGCCTCACCATAGAATCTCTAATGTATGCCATGCTATGTACTAGACCCGACATTGCATATGCCGTTAGTTTAACTAGCAGATATCAAAGTGATCCAGAGTGGATCATTGGACAATGATCAAAACATCCTTAAGTACTTGAGAAGAACTAAGGATATGGTTCTTTCTTATGGAGGTGATGAACAACTCGTTGTTAATTGTTACACCGATGCTAGTTGGAACACCGATCGGATGATTCTAAATCACAACTGGATACGTATTTATTTTGAATGGTGCAGCGATTATGGAGGAGTGCAAAGCAAAGCGTTGTGGCGAGATCTTCAACTGAATCGAATACATGGTCGCCGGAGGCTTCACAAGAAGCGATATGGATGAAAGAGTTCATTACGAGCTGGTGTGGTTCCAAGTGCTGGACCCAATGTCTATCTCTTGTGATAACATGGGCGCCATAGCCAATGCGCAAGAACCAAGGTCACACAAGAAGTCAAGCATATCAAGCTACGTTTTCACGCTATTCGAGAACATATTCAATATGGGGATATAAAGATTTGCAAAGTACACACAGATCCGAATGTGGATCCGTGACTAAACCTCTCCCGAGGGCAAAACATGACCAACACCAAACCGCCATGGGTGTTCGGTATATTACCATGTAATCTAGATTAGATGACTCTAGTGCAAGTGGGAGACTTGGAGATATGTCCTAGAGGCAATAATAAATGTAGTTATTATTATATCTTTGTGTTTATGATAAATGTTTACATTCATGCTATAATAGTATTAACAAGGAAACATTGATACTTGTGTGATTTGTAAACTTAATTTGAAGTCCCTAGTATAGCCTCTATACATCACTAGCTTGTTGGTTGATAAATGATTGTGGTTTCCCTATCATGAACATTGAGATGTTATCAACAACAAGATCATATCGTTAGGAGAATGATATGGTGGACATACTCCTATAGATAAGCGTAGCATAAAGATCAAGTCATTTCAATAGTTCAATTGCTATATGCTTTCTGATATATAGTAACCTAATTCCTTCGACCATGAGATCATGCATATCACCTTTACAGGATGGATGCTTTGATGACATCAAACACCACACCGTAACTGGGTGGCTATAAAGGTGGCATTGAGTGTTCGGAAAGTATTGGTTGAGACACATGGATCAAGAGTGGGATTTGTCCATCCATATGACGGATAGATATACTCTGGTCCCTCTCGGCGGAATGTCATCCAATTGGCTTGCAAGCATGTGACTGGCTCACAAGGGATCACATATCACGGGAACGAGAAAAGAGTACTTATCGGTAATGAGGTTGAACTAGGTATGCAGAGATACCGACGATCATAACCTCGGATAAGTAAACTATCGTGAGACAAAGGGAAATTGGTATCGTATGTAAGTGGTTCATTCGATCGCAGTAATCGAGAAATATGTGGAGCCATATGAATTTCCGATTCCTCTATTGGTTATTGTTCGAGAAGTGTCTCGATCATGTCCGCATAATTCACGAACCGTAGGGAGACACACTTAAGGATTGACGTTGTTTGAGTAGTTATGGTATTATGAGAAAGAGACCGAATGTTGTTCGAGTCTCGATGGGATCCGGATATCACGAGGTGATCCGGAATAGTCCGGAGAATAAGATTCATATAAGGAAAGTCCTGCTTTGGAGTTCGGAATGATTCCTGTTTTCATCGGGAATGTTCTAGAAGGTTCGGAATGTCCCAAGACCGAGGGAAGGGGTACATGAATGTGTCATTGCATATTGGAATGATTGCATCATGTACTAAGTGTCCTCGCTATTCCAAATAAAGGATTAAATTGAATCCTAATTTGAAAAGTCAAATAGCTAGTTTGAAAAGTCAAACGGCTAAAATTGGAAAGAGGAAAAGAGGAAGGAATCCCTCCTCCAACCGGCGGCGCCCCCTCCAAGCCGAGTTGGGGAGGGACTCCCCTCCCTCCCCTTGGCCGCCGGCCCCTCCACCTATATAAGGAGGGGCAGGGCTCCCTCCTCTAAACACACAAGTCCCTCACCTCAAACCCTAGAAAGCTGCAGCCCTCCATAGCCGCCGCCACCACCTAGGGTTTTGCCCTAGCCGCCGACTTTGGGGTCCCCGGAACCCTAGCCGCCGGCTCTAGCCCCTCCTCCTTGGTGTGTCTAAACCCTAGATCGCCGAGGAGCTCTCTCATACTCCACCATACTCGCTCCGGCTAATGAAGCCTGGATTTCCTCTACTTCGGTACCACGCCATTGTCTCGGAATCGCGAGGAGAGTGCTACAACCTCATTGCTGGAACAAGGGAGAGGAAGGTCTTCGCCGAAATCGAACGTGTGACCGATCATGGAGCGCCAGGAACGCAGCATGGGAAGGATCGTCTATGCGATCTTGAGATCGGGAAGAGTACGACTACATCACCCACGAGAATCCGCTCTCGTTAAACACTTTGGAATCTTCGAGGGTAAGTTATTCCATCGACGCGTTGCTACAATCTAGTAGATAGATCTTGGCTTGTTTGTTTGTATGCGATAGAATTTTTTTGTTTTCCATGCTACGAAACGCTACACCATGCGAGATCCTGGATGCATGTGGAATTAGATCCTTCCGGCGGTCCATTTTCACTGGTGGCGGCAACTGTCAGTTGAACGGCTTCGTGGGTCTAATCTAGGAGACGAACTAGAGTCCAGGCACCATGAGATGTTCTCGGGAGAGTGGCGAGAAAAGATAAAAGAGAGACGAGGGAGTTGTACCTGTTCGATCACTTATCGGTGGCACTGCTATGTAATTTTCAGCCGCTCCGTATTTTTCCTTTCCGCGGATCGATGAAACAGTCGCTCCGCTGTGTTCATGTATATCCCGGAGCCCTCCTGTCTTTCCAATCCGCGAAGCCCACGCGTTCGGGGCAGCTCCGCTTGGTCCGGCTGGGGAGCAAGGAGCTGGAGCGTTGGGGGGGGGGGGGAGAGCCACACGCGATTAAGGTCGTGGGATTGCGGTATTTATATTAGACACATGAGTCGATTAGGGTTGGTACAATGCAGGTACAAACTGTAGATGGCATGCTATGTGTAGGGTGTGAGAGGGAATCCCACCAAAGTCGCACTTCTAGTTTATTTGTCAAATTCTATTTTAAACTTTGCTCAAAATTTGAAATAGAATTTAACAAATGTACTAAAAGTGAGACCTTAGCTATCCACCCCGGTGCCTTAAAGATCTCCAATATGATCAAGGGCTGCTTTCACCTCTATAGCCGTGAACTCCGCCACTAAATGTTCGTTCGTGGCAGGAGGTACACATGACTGCACTGCCGTAAGCAAAGGACAAGATATAATTTGTTTAGCTCTCCTTGCTCCTTCACCTCTACTCCATCTTCTCTCCACAACTTTTTTATTCGATTGTTTTTCTTTCTAGCCGAAGGAAAGGAATGCACTTTCTTTTTCTTTGTGCGGTCAGAAAACACGCGGTAGAGATTTTATTTTTCAAAACACAAACATTGAAGTGTTTTTCTCTTCCGAAGGAAATAGGAAAAGGAAAACGATACAATCCCCCCGGGGGATCGCTCGCCTCCCATCCTCCTCCTTCTTAGCCTGACGCGTGTCGTTTCCGTGTCGAAAGAAAACAGTCCGTGTTGCCCAGGGTCCCACCGTAGCACCAGGAGACTATGCTTAGCCGTTCCTCTCACAACCACTCGTTCCTCTCACAAAAAAAACGACCTCTTATCCCGTTGTCTCTTGCATCTCGTTGACCTCAACTACTCGTTCCCCATCTTCCTCGCCAGGAAACCATGGATTTCTCCCACCGCTGCACTGCAGCCCTCCCTCCACTAACCGACGCGCCACCACGCCGTCGTCATCCCGCTTCCCATCACTTTTCCCCTCAATTTATCTGTTCCCCTCAAGAAGGCCAGTTCATCACCACCACCGTGCTCTGCTGGTTCCCCACATCACGCGTCGACGCTGCTGGTCCCCACACCGCTGCGTCGCCGCTGCTATAACGGCGAGGTGTCACGCTATCCGGCCGAGGCACCTCTTCTCTGAGGACACTGGGCTTGCTACCAAGTGCGACCGCCATGGTCGCTCCATAAAGCGGTGGTTGACCTTTGCTACAACGGACGGCCGAGATTGCTACAATGGGTGGTCGGACTGCTACTGTGGCACAAATGCCTGCTACAAGGCGACGATGGCCTTGCTACAAGGTCGCCGGTCTTGCGACAATAGACGGTCGGCCTTGCTACCGGTGGTCGGTGGCTGCTGAAGCGGTGGAGGCGCTACGGCAGTGCAGCCGATTTCTTCTCCGGTGAGGCGGGGAGGATCTGCTACAAGGAGTATTCGGCGACGCCTTCTCCGGCGCAGCGGTGGCCTTCTACAAAGCCAGGAGGATATGCTACAAGGAGTATCCGGCGGTGCTCGCCTTCTCCGGCGACATCGACTTCTCCGGCGGCAATGGAGCCTCCTACCGGGCAGGAGGATCCGCAACCGCCGCCAGCCTCCATGCCACCCCACGCGCACCACAACCGCCGCCCACATCCATGCCGCCACATGTGCACGCCTTGCAGCCGCCGCCCATGCATCAAGATGCCCATGCGCCACCGCCACTCGCTACATCGGTGCTCGCTATTTTGGTGTCTCAAAGTGCTACTAACGCTTTGCTACTTCGTAAAAAAACGTTTTGCTACTTTAGCATATTAATTTTGCTAATTATTAATATGTATTTTGCTACTCTCACAGCTTGGTTTGCTACATCCGATTTCTATGGTTTTGCTACGAGGTCTTGGTGAGAGTCTCCGTGATGTTTTCGAAAGTCTGTTTTGCTACATTAGAAAAATATTTTGCTACAATAGCGTTGAGTTTATGCTACAATAGCGTTGATTTTTTGCTACGATCTCCAGAGGTTTAATGAAAAGCCTCCATGAGTCTCCCATGAGGTCGAATATGCTACATTAGCTCAACTTTTTGCTACACGGTCACCGATTTAGGTCTCCGTGAGGTCCAGTCTATTTTTTTATTTTCTGGACTGAACCGTTTTTTGCTACAATGTAGCAAAAGCGGGACAAATGTAGCAAAAACGGGACAAATGTAGCAAAAACGAGATTTTGAATCAAAAAGCGGACACGTGGTTGGCTAGGGACCCGGGGGATAAAAACCACATATCCCCGGGGGACGCGTAGGGCTGCCCATAGGAAAATAACAGAAAGGGGTAGGGGATGGAGTCCGGTTCGGTTCCAGGAAGGGACTGTCACCCTATATACTCTCTAGATCGAAACTAGCAAGCAGTCAGTCCCCTCCCAAACCCCAGTCGCCCCCGGCGTTCTGAAGCTCGCCAAGCGATTCAATCGGATTGGAGGGGTGGGTTTGTCTTCCACCCACCCCCCATCGATCTATGTACCGGGTTCTCTCACCAGAGCAGAACCTCGTGCCCTTTCGGCACTCAACTTTACAACCCCCCATCGATCTATGTACCGGGTTCTCTCACCAGAGCAGAACCTCGTGTGCCCTTTCGGCACTCAACTTTACAATTGCCAAGCTACGATTTTTTTGTGTGAACTACACAGGTATCTGACAGCCTTGTATGATTCATAGGATGGTGCGGCGTCAACGCAAATCGCAAAAGCTCCACGCTGCCTCACTGCTTAATGTGAAGAAGGAGGAGGAGGAGGAGGAGGCTGATCATGAAGGCCGGCTAAAGTCTGCTGATGTTTCTGGCCGTGAGTCCATCCACTGCCCTCTCCCTTTGCATCCTAGTCTTTAAACTTTTATACTACTTCTCTCTGCACTACACTGCTACCATGTCTGAATATTTCGTGGCACCGCGTGCAGGTGCAGTTCGGCATGCCGTCTCTGATGTGAAGGTGAAGTTGGAGATTGGTGATGACCATAGCAAGCCTAATAACTTGGACGGTGAGTGAACACGCTCTTCCCTAACCTGCACCACACTCCTTATACTACATTACTTCTCTGCCTTGACTATGCATATAGATCTGCTTGACCAACGTCTGCATCCAGCGGGATATTAATTTGTTCGATACCTGTAGGCCTGTGCAAGAAATGAAACCGCTCAAACCGTCTAAACCGGCTATAAATTATCTAGTTCAATCTTATTCACAAATCCAATCTAAACTTTGAAACTAGTGCAAAATTTTGAACTAACCCAAACCAGTCAAATCGGCCAAACCTTATTTGCACAGGCTTAGATACCTGGTTGCGAATTACTCATGTTCCCAATTAAGATTATCACTATATAGATAGGGATGCAGATGAATTTGAGTCTTTTACCGAAACCCCTTTTGTTATTTTAAATTAGTACGTACTAATATGTTGTTGCAGCCTAGTCTTTAACTTTTATGCTTCTCTCTGCACTGCTACCATGTCTGAACATTTCGTGGCACCGCGTGCAGTTCGGCACGCCCTCTCTGATGTGAAGGTAAAGTTGGAGATTGATGATGACCATAGCAAGCCTAACTTGGACGGTGAGTGAACACGCTCTTTCCTAACCTGCACCACACTCCTTATACATTAATTCTCTGCCTTGACTATGCATATAGATCTGCTTGACCAACGTCTGCCTTGACTATGCATATAGCAGGAAAATTAGTTTATTTATCAGATGAATTGTAGGGATGCAGATGTTTCCCTGGTTCTCTTTCCTCACTGCGGTAACACTAAATTTGCAGGGTGCAAAATGGCGCATGCCCAGAGGAAGACAGTGAGGAGAGGCCGTCGGGTCAAGTATGGCAAGGACAGTCGCCATGCATACATCATGTCAATAGCACATCGAATGAAGTCGTCCCCTAACAGATTGGTACCAGCAGTTGAAGGAAGGCTATTGCATAACGTACTGAACCACCTGATTGATGCAATCGTATCATCTCAAACTGCTGGTATTTGCGAAATGTGTTTTTTCTCATCAAAACTACACTGCATTTGTGCTAGAACTTGTGAAAACATGCTACCACTTTTGTATCTAACATTTATTTGTGTACCTCCAAACTAGGGAGCGGCGAAAAGGCTATAGAAGTGGACATTGGCTCGGATGGATGTGATTCTCCAGTGACTCTTGTCAATCGAGAATTTCTCCTAAAGAAAATCTTGACTCTCCTGCTCTGCATGGCACGCCGGCGCCATTATAATCCACCATCTGACAGTGAGATTGTGTACTATAGAGAACTTAAGAGACATATCAGATGCGTGATTGCATACCATGAAGCAAAGGGGAGATCAGGAGGTAATCCAGTGCAATCTTTAACTATTGAACGTTGCAAGCCATATGCAGTTATTGACAATCTATTGTGATGGTCTTTCTGCTTCTCTTGTTTTGACATGCTCTGCGGATTTTTGGTGTTGTTCCTTCCTTCACAGATGTTCAGTGGGAATATTCAAAGGATCCAGCAGGTTATCATAGTTTGTCATGCTCGCAAACAGTATCAGCTGTCGAGGAGCTTATAGAGTTGACAGGTTCGCTTCGAAATGCAACCTCTCAGTTTAAGGAGTTTAGTCAGAACAATGGTAAGTGAAGTTTGTGTTTTACTCACTGCCAACTATTCTTCAGTTTGCATGTTAAGGATAGTAATGCTCGACTTGTTAACGGATGGAATGGCCTTCTCGGTACAGTTCAAATTGTTATGGTTATGCTCTCTAGGACACTTGCCATGACATGCTTATATAGTATCAAGGTACATAAATGCTGATATTGTACTATTCCCTCTTGCACAGCTTTCTGACCGTATGGCTTTTACTTTCAAAAAACCATGTTACCTTCTTTCTTCTAATGATAATATTCGTTCAGTTTGAATATTACTTTGCTCAAGGATATTTCTCTGGACCTATATCCCTATTTCAGCCGATGCAAGACGTTTATAGAATGCCTCCTTTTTTGTTCTCTCACTGACATCACTGCAAGCAGTATTTATCTTTAATAGTAGTACGTATCTTTCATTGTTATTGTTCTCAAGTCCTCTGTGCAAACTCTTTCCTTGCAGTTGCAGTTTTAGCACCAGCTATTGCTATACATGTGAGGATGGATTTCAAATCTCTGCCAGAACGAGATTGGAGTGTTGAAAAGACCAATGCGTTCTACTACAGCAAGTTGATTTTGGTTCTGCATGATCTTAAATGTTCTGGTCTGGTAGGTCTGCCTCCTGAGAGCAATGAGAAGAAATCAATAAATACTTTACTGGATTATATAACATCTAGCCATTTACGTGTAAAGAAAGGTGAGTGCTAATAACTTTTGCTGAACCATTACGCTGCTGGGAATTTCTACCCATTTTAAAGTGATATTCTTGCAGAATATGAAGTGTGTGACTCCTCTGTATGCAAACCAGTTGGTGCTACTACTACTACTACTACTCGGAAGCGAGGAATAGGTACCCACTTTAAAACCGGATCGCTGTCTGTTACATTTTATTTTGTTTTCTTCACCATGCTTTACCGAATTGTAAATTTATATCTCTCTTTTTCTAAATGAGTTATATGTTGTGTTACAAACAAGGTCATACATTTTGGATGACAACAGAACAAAACATTCTTGCAATGGATTCAGTATTTTACATGAAAAAAGTATTGTCTAACTGCTATGTGTTTTATCAGATATACTGATGGACGATGGCGACGATGATGTACTGATGGACGATGGCGACGATGATGATATTTACCCATTGGGTGCACTGATGTTTACAGTTGGCTTTTTTGATGGGAGATTGATAGAGTATATGAAGCAGCTGAGGAGATCCTGCTTGACCTTGATGCTATTCATTATGGGCAAACTGGAACCTGACTGTCACCCCGTGACCTTATTTCCTGTGTATGATAATAATATTATGCATGAATGGTTGAAGCAAGTGAAGTTCAATAGACCAAGAATTTCTGCAAATGACATTCATCAGCCTGTTTTACTTGCACGCTATGCTGCTTCACTTATTCAAGGAATGTCTTCTAGCGTGGAAGATGCAAGTGCAGAGTTGACTGATATGTTGCGAAGGGGGCAGCGCTGCTACGAATTTGCACCTCAGGCTCTTCTAGTGTTGCTGCTTTTAGATTGCAGTAAGTCCATTCTATCTTAACACCACTGATAAGTAGTAGGAGTTGCATTTGGTGAGACACTTTATACAAAATATCCCATCATTCTGCATGTCTCTTCTTGTCCAGATTAGCCGGTCTACTTTGCAGCTTGGAGTGACCTTGGACGAGATATTTACCGAATACATATAGTTAGTAATAATCAGTTAACTGTAAGACTAGTTAATGACCACCAATGCTTATTTCTCCACCAGGTGCATTTAGAAAAACAGGAGAGATGATAGCCGGACTGAAGGGTCTTCAAGCTCTGAACTCGGACTGCAGTACTTCCTGTCAATGTGGTGCGACTTGTTTGAACTGCCACCACAGTGGCGCCGAGTCGAGCGGCAACGGAGTGAAGTGTGGGTATAGTGACACAGACAATGCGAAAATTCTCGCGACCATCTTCCAGGTCCTGAAGGACATTGGAACATCTGATGCACTTGGCGGCGCACCGTCCCCTAGCGAGGTGATAATACTAGACCAGATCATGGAACATGTCTGCTTGTGCATCGACGGTTCTCTGTGCACAAAGGCGTATCAAAAGGAAAGAGACATGAGACGGAGTCCAGATGTAGGTAAGTAAGCATATCACCTCTGCTGCCTGTCCCACATTATTAGCCTTCTTATTATCTTGAGCACGTTAACTGAATGTGATGTTTTGTGTTTTTGCAGGTTCCGAGCTGTTTCGTCTCAGAGCCAGCGGATTTCCCAGATTTTTGGAGTATGCGTGCGTGTTTGAGGTGGAAGTCATGTCTGAGCGGTTGAAACAACTCCAAGAGGGCTTCGATCTCGTGGTCCAGGCATTGCAGAAAGTAGAGATCGTGTAGAGGATTTGCAGTCTATTTATTTATGCCCCGAATCCTTGGACTGATGAGCATGTAGTTGTGTTTGTTTAGACGAGGCTAAGAGTAGGTATGTAGGTACTATGGTGAACCGTAAAACTTCGTTTTTCGATAAACTGTGCAGTAAAAAAGGCTATGTGCATCACTACTTGATGCTGAGGCCGGGATATCGCTTCCCATTTTGAAAAAAAAGAGAGGCTATGGTGAATTTGTCTTGTGGCCTGATCAACAGTTTATTTATGTCGATTGTCGCATGCAGCAGCCAGAAGCACGACATGCCTGTCACGGAATATTTCGCACGGACGAGGAGAGTTGGGGCGTGTTTGGTCGGTCTAATCTTCGTTTTTTGCACCAGGTTAGAAGCAATAAGTCCGTTTGGTGTGTCGCAGTGTATCGGAGATTTGGCCCGCACGGGTTTTAAAGCAGGCCTCATCCTGACTTTAGAAGAACGCTAAAATCGAGCGTTTCCACCGAGACAGACCCTGGCAAGCGCAAGGGAAGAAGCGACGTGCACGAGGAGGCAGCGTGGAGATGACGGGAGCCAAAAAAATTGCAGCGCCATATGGCGCGAAAGCTAGGCTCACCTCCCTCTTATGCTATGACCTTCCACTGGGAGACAAATCCCTCCCTATTTTCCTTTTGTGCGGCGGCGGCAGCAATTTAGAACTCCGGCAGCAACTAGCAGCTGCTACGTCCACTCCGTCACCGACTGACGTCTCTTGTCTGACTCCGGCATTTGCTGCCTCGTAGATCTGTGGCGCGACTTCTCCCTTGTCTTCTTCTCTGCCTGCGGCAGGTCTTCGACGTCCACCATCATGAAGGTAAAAACCGCAGCCTTGCCTCCTCTCCAACGTTTTTACCAAGGTACTTAGCTCGGCATTACAGTAGTACATACAGTGCTTACGCAATGCCACTCCGTTTAGGGCCAACAATTGAAAGTTATCATCCAGGCAACTGCCCTAGTCACTATGATTCAGACATGGATGTTCCTGATCTACAAAAGAGCGGCTGTTAGGACTAACAGGCTGGTAGTGAAATATGGTCCCCTGATCCAGCGCAACAGAGAGAGGATGGCAAATCTAAACTACATCTACAACAACAACGATGTGGAGGCTATTGTGATTCTCAGGATGAGAAGAGTCTCATTTAACCATCTTGTGCACACATTCAGGTCTAGGGGTTTGCTTAGGGACAACATCAACACCTCTATCGAAGAACAGGTGGCTCTGCTTCTTCATGTTCTAGGCCATAACTAGAGATTCCGAGTGATTCACAACACATGGAGGAAATCAATCAAGACAATTTCCCGGTATTTCCATCAGGTATTGTATGTTGTTGGAGAACTCAGTGAAGAGATGATCAAGCCATCATCTGGTCAAACCCCCCACGAAAATATAAGGCAATGGTCGATGGTTCCCCTTTTTCATGGTGAGCAAATCTAGCATGTTCTTCGTTGGATGATTGTATTACACAACCTACTAACATTCTTGTAATGTCAGGATTATATTGGAGCAATTGATGGTACTTATGTGATGGCTAGAGTGCCAAAAGATGGGCAGGCTACATATAGGGGGAGGATGCACTACCCTAGTCAGAATGTTCTTGCCGATGTTGATTTCGATATGAAGTTCACATATGTGCTTGCTGGGTAGGAAGGATCTGCCCATGATGCGGCGATTCTGACTGACAACCTTAGTAGACCCGATGTCCTCAAGCTCCCTAATGACAAATTCTACCTAGCAAATGTCGTATATGCTTGCCGGCCTAGAATTCTTGCACCCTTCAGGTCAACAAGGTACCACCTCAATGAGTTCTCTGCTAGAAACTACCCAAAGACTCCATAAGAACTTTTCAATCTTAGGCACTCTAGCCTTAGATTCACGGTTGAGAGAGTTTTCGCTTACTACTAGGAAACTAGCTATAGATAGTAATACTTTCTGTAGCGCATATGAAAGGGCATGCGCATATAGACACAAACGCCACAGAGAAAATGTAAATTCTGTGGTGCACGAAACCCATATGCGCTATAGAAATGTGTGTTTCTATGGTGCATATATTCCCGTGCTCCACAAAAAGTGATGGGTCTGTGTCACATATAGACATATACGCCACAAAAATTGATGGAACCCAGGACAACCTAAGGGTGGAGCCAATTCTATGTCGCATATGTCTATGCGCCACAGAAAGTGGAAAACAGATCCAACCCCCTCTCCCGTGGATCGCCTTTTAAGTGTTGTAAACATAAACAAAGAAGATGAAAACTTCAAAAATGATTCCTTTCAGATGTAGTTATATTTTAGGGTATAGTTATAGGGAAAATTGAAAAACATGAATTTTGATGTATTTTGCAAAAAAAAGTCATGGCACGGTAAAACGGTCATAACTTTTACACACGATGTTGGAAAAATGTTTTACCCATCAAAACGATCGTTTCAAAATTTCCTACTCGAATTCAACTGTCAAAGGTTGTTCAAGATTTTACAGATTCCCTAAATTCAAAAGGAGTAAAAAATTATGGCAAAAAGAAGTTTTTTCCTGCAAAAAAAAATAAAAAAGGGGAGAAAATTATATGGCGCATATCTCCAATATGCGCCACAGAATTGTTAGGCGGGATTCAAAATCTGAATCCACCGGCGCCCCTTCTCCCTCTCGTTTCCCCTCTTCTCCTCCTCCTCCTCTCCTCCACACTTCTCCTCCCTCCACTTCTCCTTCCCTTCTCCTCCCTCCTCCTCCTCCTCCTCCTCCTCCTTCTCCTCCCCTTCTCCCCTTCTCCTCTCCTCCTCTAATACCTCTAGTGACCTCCTCCGGTGACCACCTTCGGCGACCTTCTCCTCTACCACCTCCGGTGACCTCCTTCGGCGATGACCTCCTCCTCCTCCGGATACCACCTCCTTCGGCGACTTTCTCCTCCACCACCACCACCTCCGGCGTGGCCTCCTCCTTCTCCACCATCTCTGGCGATACCCTCCTCCACCCACCTCCGCCCTCCTCCGGTGACCCCCACAAAATTCCAGCAAAAAAAATTCGGCGGCTACAGGGCTAGATCAGTGGTGCATCTCATGTGCGCAATAGAATCCCAAAAACGTGCGTCACTGGTAAGCTTTTTCCCAATAGTGGCTGCTCTGAAGACCGGACCAAACTAAGTGTAAAACTTGGCCCGAGCCAATCTCCCCCATGCAGCACCCATCGATCCAAGTAGGAAAAACGAGAAATTTGGGCCTTTGCAACCAAGCACGCCCTTGGCGACACGATGATGTCTACCGAGAAGAAGATGAACGACGATGATCTGGTGGCGTACATCCTAGCTAGACTGGACGCACAGCGGAATCCGCTCGTCATGTCCATGGCTGCCCCTTACGAGGAAATAGCACATAACACCACATGTTGGTGTTGTTTTAGCACAGAACCACAAAAGACTTTCTTTTTTTTATAGAAATCGCCATATTTTACCATAAAAATTGCATAGAACACATAACTCGTAATTAAGAGTCAAAATGGTCAATTAGTCGGTCCGACCCACTCATGCATTTCCTCTACCTTAATCAACCGAAAAGGACAGTTCATTCAGGTATGAGGCAGAGGCGGTCGGCTAGAGTTGACTAATTGGCAACAACATGATGGTCGGGCAGCACCGGAAGGCGGGGTCTCCTAGAGATAGGGAGACACAAGCGGCCCCATGTGGTGGTCGAGATCATCGGCAGTCATCGACGCCATCCTTCTGAGCCCCGCGCACTTTCGGGTGCCAAGGATTGTACTAGGGTGACTCTAGTAGAGACAAGTGGCGGTGCGTCACCGGGAATGCATGTGGTGGCCTGACGTGATGCGAAATCCGGCGAGGCCACGACTAGGCGTGCTTTGCAGGCCTGGTGACCGGCACCCAATTCATTCTGAGGTTGCGTCTAGGCGTGTGCGGTGACCCAGCATACCACTGCATGATGTAGTACACTATAGTCGTTGATATAACACCAATGAAACATTGTTCACTAGTATTACATCCCTCATAGTGGTACAACAGAAACACAGCAGGTCCAAGACATGACTATAGGTTATAACTCAACTCTTTACACAAGATCCAGAGAACACTCTAGGTTAAAGAGAAAGAAAGATACTTCTTACAAAGAAGAATCAGGAATAAACAACTCAAAAACTATGATACTAATAATACTAGTATCTGAACTATTGGTCTGGCATTGCTGCTATTGCAATACACTAAAGAAATAGGTTCTACGGCTAGAAATTATATTCCTATCTAATCAGTAACTTCATCTTCACTTGAGTTGATGTATATGTTGACTTTCTTGACTTCATTGAAGAACTTTAGCTTCTGGTGATGATTCCTGGAGCATAACTTGATGTAGACGTCGTCTTAATGGCTTCAGAATCTAGCAAGGGTTAAGAATATACGTTGAGTACGAGCGTACTCAGCAAGTTCACTAGAAAGGAGTGTTTGATGCACTATATCTACAGCCAGAGACCATAGGTCGTACGCAATGCAGGCTTTCGTAAACATTTCTTCAAAGGTTGCTTTTATTCTGAAAAGCTATGTCCGTCAGCCTTCACGGGTTTACCAGAACTTTCATGGAGTTACTTTCTCGCAGCGTTCGCAGCTCCTTCTCGGAACAGGGAGTAACAAGTTCAGTTCTTACACTCTACAGAGGTGTGTCACTTTACCCATGAGAGACCTTAGGCTTTGTTGCACGGTCGGGAGTATATTCCCATTCAAACTTCCTTGGTTTGAGGCCCAACCTAAGATACAAGCCAATCACTGTCTTCTCCATGACCCCGCATGTCTCCTTGGTGTACACCATGCCCATCCATTGAATTACGGCAATGGTTTGTACAAACCTTCATATGCCGAAACTATCGTGGGACGTTGAGGGTTCCCACTCATATGCTGCATATCCTCTATGAATTACCAATTAATATACACGCTACGAGTGATAATAGCCATGACCCGCACATCCGGCTCCATGCGAGAGGGAAAAGATACAGCTAACTTCTCCGTCCCATTCCAAATCTTATGGTCAACGCGTAATATACAACGCAAGAATCACTGGCGATATTGGTTGTTAAGTCCTAGATGATATAGTCTTGTGCAGTGGTATTCCAACTGCCCGACTTATTAGATTAGCTGATCACCCTGGATCAGTAACCAATAATTCATATTATCATCAAAAATAGTATTTTCTGACCTTTTTGAAATACAGGTGATGACAACACTGGATTTGCAAAATACTTTTCAAAAAATAATCAAAGGACATGGGCAAGTGTGAACTTGCCTTTTATGATTGTAATATTATGCACTCACGGTCTTCGAGACAATATAAGATCCAATATCTGTAATTAGCATCATTGGTCCGGTAAGGACTAATGTTTAAAGAAGCAAGATGCTATTATGCATAAGTAATGTAATGCAATTTTGTAAACTCGAATCCCGGGGATAACGTTGTTCTAGGGTTTAAATCTAGAAATGATTTCTTTGGAATGTGTTGCCCTTTTAGATTAAGGTTCACACTTATGCTTCTTATTAAGGCTTGTGAGTGTGTGTGAACAACACGTATTTATAATATCATACAACAATAATATACACACATACGGAATTCTACTCAAAGACTAATTATATAAGAATTGTTTATCTTCAAATTTTACTTTACAAGTAATGGAATTTATAAGGACCTTAAGTGTTTACAATCCTAAGTATGCAAGTAAAGTTCAAAGCAATGTGATTGTGATTAATTGTCATCTATTGACTATGATGAGAGTCCTTGAGTTTAGTTGTTAAGAGTTGGAGGTATTATTATAAGATTTGTTGTTTGAAGTGGCAAAAAGAATAACATCTGAAAAAAGATTTCTTTTCTATGGTTTAAACAATCTTTGTGGTTAATAAAATGTGGTTGATGTTGTTTGTGCTAAAATCGTTTGGACTTGAGATGCTTTAGGACTTAATTATAACAGACCAAAGTTAACTATAAAACATATAATAAAGTCTTTAGTATTATATTTAAAGTCTTGTAGACTAAAGTTAACTTTAAGAACATAGATGGACTTAGGGTTTAATGCTAATGATATTTGTATCTTGTTCACTTATATTATTTCATTAAAGTTACTTAATAATTGCATTACTTCTATTTGAGTAGTGGTTTCTTGATTTTATAATGGAATATAAGCTTTTATCTTTTTTATGAATGATTGGTTATAGTTTCTAAACAAGGAAATAATATTACTTAACTACTTATGAATTCACTATAGTGTTTTGAAATATTTATAAACTTGTAGTTGAAGTGATGGAAAATATTTTATTTAGTCACAAATTATTCTTGAAGATTTTATATTGAATAAGAATCTATTTAGAAATCAGCTACATTTATGGTTGAATGATAATTCAATAAGATTGTATTTAAAATGTGTTGAACCATTTTGACTTCATAATATCAATATTTAAGACTAATACTATTTATTAGACTCAATTGGCTAATTTTAGAAATATTAGCAAAAAAAATTTATTTACCCTTATATGAATTATTAACTAAGGAAATAGGTTTAAATTCAAGTTGTTAAAGTGTTTAAATTTTTATTTACCTAAAAAGTGTAATATTATATTTATACATGTAGGTATTATTTTTGTGATCATTTTGGTATATTACATTTATTTTTGTGATTTACAATTAATAAGATATGATTTTTATAAGATTTATTACTTTATAAACACTTAATAAATAATAAATATTTAACTAAGTGAAATAATAACGCATGATTATATTTTTAAATTATAGTTCTTATTTTCTAAGATTTTTGGTATTTTATTTATATTTTTAACATTTACAATATTAAAATGTGAATTTTTTAAAGTATTAAAACTTATAAAATATTTATTAAATAATAATTATTAAAATTGTTGACATAATAATATTTGATAATAGTTTAATGTTATAGATTTTATTTTTCTAAAAAAATTCATATATTAAACTTATTTTTCTAATTTATGAAAAAAAAGTTATTGAATTTTTAAGGTTTAATTATTTTCTAAAATTATTAAATACTTTTATTAGGTTAAGATGACATCAGCAAATAGAACCCTAATTAATAAAACTTTCGGTACTAACCTATTCCTACCCACAGTAATCGACCTTGGTGGGTCTCCACCACGCCAAGACGCCACATCAAAGTGGACCCGACAGTAGTTCGATGGACTTGATCACACGCGGTGACGTCACTCTGACATCACCCCCCGGAATTCTATAGAGGCGCGGCGAGGATGACGATAGAGGACATGGGAGCGAGCGTGCGCGTGTTGGTTCAAATTAGAACAACGAGGCGAGCAAGCTAGTGGTGGCGCCGCTGATTTATGGTCATTGGAGCTTGGTCGACGGCGAGCCTAGGCGGCGGCTATGTCGGACTCACACGGGTAGGCCATTACAACGAGCAAGCAACAAATCGAAGAGTACAATGGTATTAGGGGCTCACCAAGAGCGAGACGAAGGGCTCGGCGAAGCGAATAGTGGCTGGAATCGACTGGCGTCAGAACATCGGTGTTGGCGAACTTGATTTAGGGCAAGCGGCTCCGATTCCTTTGGGGAGACGAACGAGTCGAGCACGACGAACTCACTGGAAAGCTCGTATGTTAGAGGGGTGGTCTCTAGCGGCTACGACAAGCATCTCCGACGAGCTAGGGTTTCGGTGTTCTTGCGAAAGAGGAAGAGGAAGGTTGTGATGAGATGAGGATAAGAGAGGGCACTCTCGCGGTTCTTATCCTCTCTTCCGGAGCTCAGCGGCGGCGGGAATCATAGCGGGCGATCGACGACGGCCGGCGCGACATGCAGTTGCTTCTGCCGATGAGGAATTGAGGCTGAAGAGGTACGGGCCTGAGGCGGGCTGGTGCTGGGCCAGGTGGGCCGTAGGGAACTGAGCGGGAAATCTGCAGCTACTACACACGGGCAACAAATAAATGCGAGAAGAAATGGGTCGTGGGCCAGGATTGGCTGCTGCTTCTTTTTTCTTATCTTTTCTTTTTTATGTTTTTAGTAATTTGTTTTCAATTCAAATTTCCTCAAGGTTTTAAATACCATAATTTTTGTACGGTATTTTTAAATATTCCAAAGATAACTATACTAATTGATTACTCTAATCATGTTGGTATATTTTTTTATACTCATAATTATTTTAGAAATTATATATTGAGTAGAATAAATGAGAATTAGGGTTTTTAGGGATTTGTTTATTATATCAAACTCTGGGAATGGTGATTTTGTTTTCACCATAAAAATTATATAGGTAAAGGTTTAAGTGTGCATGGTATATTTTCATATTTAACAATCATATAGTATGATTTAAGTATTAACATTTCCTTAGCATTGTCTTGTTAAATTATTATGCATGAGTAATAATCATAGGTGTAGAAATGAAGATTAAGAGATAAAGCATATTGTTTTTATGTTTGTGGTCAGGGATAATATCATCATCCAAGATAAAATAGTGGGTTGTTCTTTAGGATGACTTAAGAGTAAGAGTTGATAATTATGGTTTCTGGTTACTTATGATTTTATTGTTTTGAAAGTGACAAAGATATGCTTCAGTGAGTTTCTATAGGAAAATATTCCTATAAACCACTTTGGAAATAAGATGATTGATCCAATAGATGAAATAGATAATGAGTTTGATTACAAATTTAAGGTTGAATGATTTAACAAGAATTTATATTCTCCATAATTCATATTCTTGACTTACACTTAAAGAAATCCTTTCCTAGATATACTACTCCTTCCTATCCATCATCATGTGTTAACATGATGAGCTTTACTTCACAAGAATATTCCTATCCACCTTTTATTCTTCTAAATCCATTTATAAATCCAATGAGCTTGTTACTAAAGCTTTTCATAATCTGCTCACATCTATAATTGGGTTATATCAAACTACTCTGATAATGATAAACTCTAATCCACTAAGTAGTTACTTCTAACTCCATTCATATACTTCCTTTATCACCCTTCACCAATATTACTTCAATAGATGTATACATCAAATCCTACTTCACCTCAAGTGCTTAGTATTTCCAAAGAGGAAAATACTACTTCTTTAATCCAATGTTGCTCTAACATCATCTTAATCATAATATCTTATATTTACTTTACTCTAGTATCTTATATTCAAACTTCACATCATATCATGGTGACTTATCATGGCTAACCTAGAATAACATATCTATACTAGGGTTCAATCATGTTCTATCCACCAATGTCACTTATACATGATATAAGCATTCAATCTTGGTGACTAAAGCATGATCATTATAATCCTTTATGGTTTAGGTTTCCAGTTGGATAATCAAGGCTTTCATCCATACAACATTACAGTTGTATTATAATTATCTTCTGTTTATCTCTATTGGACTAAGAGATACTATTCATTGACTATACCTACTTGATCCAATAGGATTACTCCTGGTAGCTACCTTCAATACTCATCCTTGTAACCTTTATCTCAAATACTCTTGTATTCATTCAGGAGTGAATTAACTCCATCAATTATCACATTGATCCTATTTTCTTCAATCACCCTCGTCCTATAGATGATATTTAAATCTAGCATTACTATTTATCCCTTCTTACTTATTTCTTTATAGGCCTTAAGTGAATGCTATGATATGGTCAAGAGTTGATAGATCAAGAATTGATAGATTAAGAATTGGTGAATCAATAGTTGATTACTCAACATTGATGAACAACAGATATTGAGATAGGATTCCATAAGTATTTATATGGAAAGAAAGATATATGGTGAATGATCTTGACTTGGTTTCTTTCCTACTCAATCTCACTAAAGAGTTAAGGTTAGGTATTACCATGATACTCATGGTATAAGTTGATGAGATTGAGATAGATCAAGATTTAGTTGTTACATTACTATTACTTAAGTTATGTTTATAACTTGGTATTCATGAGTTGTGTAATGAATACTACGATATGATTACTTAAGGATCAAATATAAACCATTAAGCAATGTATTAGGGTTTAACTTTTATTACATTTGATGTACCCTTACATCAAATCTCCCTTACCCAAAATAAGGTTTTAGAAAAGGTCATATTGAAACTTATCGCAATCAACTTGATGATCTACTTCAATTCCATCAAGTTGAGAGAAGCTTAAATCACTTTGAAAAGTTTTGTTCAAAAGCGCAAAAATTATTCGTATTTTCTATGCATGAATGCAATGCACACATATGTGTTCAGCTTATTTCTAAGCTCTAATAGTGGGATGTTACAGCGTGCTTCGTGGCCTGGTGATCGGCTCATAGTTCTCTCTAAGGTTGTGGCTACGCCTGCTTCATGGGCCTGGTGATCGGCTCACAGTTTGCTCCGAGGACACCGCACGAGCGTCGCCCCCGGTCTCATGTGATACGTCGACAGTGCTACTTGATGGTGGCTCAGTTGACTGTAGAGCCTCGTTGGGAGACCCCAAGAGCAAGGTGTGATGATCATAGCAGCAAGTTTTCCCTCAGTTATGAAACCAAGGTTATCGAACCAGTAGGAGCAAGGAAACAAGTCCAAGGTGTTGCTAACAACTTGGAATCCTGCACACAACACAAACTCAAGACTTTGCCCCAACTTACACTGAGGTTGTCAATCTCACTGGTTTGCTGAAAACAAAGGATTAAACATATAGTGTGGAAGGTAATAGTTGCTTGTAAAAAGCAAACGACAACAGTAGATGATGTATCAATGGTAAAGGAATGGATCGGGGTACACAGTTCACTAGAGGTGTTCTTCTTAAGATAGTTAACATGATGGGTGAACAAATTATAGCGGGGCAATTCACAGGTTGAGAAAGCATAACAATGCAAACACTAGACATCATGACTCCTATGAGATTTGATTGGGAATTACAACAATATACATAGACCGTAATCCAACTGCATCTATGACTAATAATCCACCTTTAGGTTATCATCCGAACCCCTTCCAGTATTAAGTTGCAAGCAATGGATAATTGCATTAAGCAATGTGTGTAAAGTAAGCAATATAATTGTTCCATGAACAAAAGATTGTTGTTTTCTCCCTACTAGAAACAGCACATCTACAGCCTTAGAGATTTATGTCACTTACCCTAATTAATAGAGGCATGAACCTACTATCGAGCATAAATACTCCCTCTTGAAGTCACAGGCATCTACTTGGCCAAGATAGCTACTAGCAACGTAGAGCATGCAAGATCAGAAACAACACAGACATGATAGAATCAATAATCAATCTGACATAGTATCTTAATATCCATCGGATCCCCGCAAACACAACATGTATGATTACAAACAGATGATATTGATCATGAACGGAGCTCACAAGATCTAAACATGATCGAAGAAAGGAGGAGAAACAACCATCTAGCTACTGTATGGACCCATAGTCCAAGGGTGAACTACTCACGCATCATACCGGAGGATGGCATGGTGATGAAGAAGGCCTCCGGGATGATCTCTCCCCTCCGGCAGGGTGCCGGGAAGAGCTTTAGATCCCCCCGATCTAGGGACAATGGTGACGACGGCTATGGACTGTTTCATGGAGGTCTGATTGGGTGCTTAAGGTTTTTTCATCGGGGTGAATTTATAGGCGAAGAGGCGAGGCAGGGGGCCGCCCGAGGGGCCCACACCAGGTGGCGGCGTGCCCCCTAGGTTGCGCGGCCCTAGGGTGTGGACACCTCGTGGCCCCCCTTCGACTGCCCTTCGGTCTCCGTGTTCTCTTTGGTAAAATATTGACTTTGGCTTTTGTCCTGTCCAATTCCGAGAATATTTCCGTACTAGCTTTTCTGAAACCAAAAACAATAGAAAACAGGCAAGTGGCACCGTGGCATCTTGTTAATAGGTTAATTCCAGAAAATGTATAAAAATACCACAAAGTGTAGACAAAACATAGCAAATTTGATACTAAACAAGCCTGGAACATCAAAAATTAAAGATACGTTTACGACGTATCAAGCATCCACAAGCTTAACTCCCGCTCGTCCTCGAGTAGGTAAGTGATAAAAATAATAATTTTTTAGGTGATATGCACCATCACAATCTTGATCAAACCATTTGCAAAGCATTGAAAGCTGGGATCAAAGTACTCTAAACATGAGCATGAAAGATATAGTTCTAACAATAAGACATAGCAACTATGTTGCAACATGAAAATATACAAACAAAGATCATGAATAACAATGCATTGAGATACGTTTGTTTGTTTCACATATAGAAAACATAGCATAGTGGTATTCAGCTTGTTCCTCATGGAGTAGCAAAACATAAATGCATAGGACACCTTCAAAGTTCATAAGGGTGACTAGATACAAATAGTTCGAGAACAAGCAATATCAACATTATGAATCAATCAATAATTTTTGGGACAATGCACATAAAACTAAGACTAACAACTATGATCTCTTAATTGGTGCATAAAGATAGAAGGTGGAGACTCAATATAAAAGTAGGAAGAAAGGCCCTTCACAAAGGGAAGTAGGGATTTCAAGTTTCATAAAGAGCTTCCAAAAATTATGGTACTTATTAGATTTCAGCTCTCATTGCCCCTATCATAAGCATCTTGAAGTGATTAAGGTTAAAGTGAAACAAATATGGAGTATATGCTTGACAAATCATAAGTTGGCAATCTCATGTCCCTTGATTACGAGGGTCGTTCCTCATGCTACTCAATTTTAGTCACAAACAAGTTCTTGTCATTGTAAGTATATGTGTATCATAGAGAACCGCCAACGGGGTACCCCTTGCCCCATGATACAGGAGCTATCCCATATCAAAATGACAAGGCAATATACAATGAGCATCTCAGCGATCCTTTTATTTACCATGAGCATGGTGCTATATTTTTTCTTTTTCTTCTCTTTTTTTGTTTTTTTTCTAAGGATGCTTCATAGATTGCTCACTATGGTGATGCTGCAAGTTTCCACCTTGATTAGGCATGGCTTAGGCTAGTCGCCCAGACGTTTCTCTAACACATATATAATACTTCATGGACTTACAAGCTCCCCTTTTATTTCACACCGCCGACATCCATAAACAAAACATCATGATATTAACTAGGTAATATGTACAGGTGTTGAAAGCGTTCCCCATGACAACATGGTTCTGATAATTCCCAACTTATAAGTGCAAGCATATACAACATAGATGACACAGGTGTTCAAGTTTATTAGGGGCAAGAAAAATAAAGTGTGCCATCAAGTTTGTGAGAGCTTTAATCACTAATTTTCTCATAACAAGTTTAATTTGGAAGATAGATAAAACAAGAATGTACTTGGAATGGTGTAACACACCATGCATAGGAATTTATAGTGGACTCTTTGGAATAACTTGGTTTCTTGGGAGTTGGATGCATAAGTAGAGCCTACTCAGTACAAGTGGAGGCTAGAAAAAGACTGGGAGCGACCAACTAAGAGAACAATAATGGACATAATCATGCAGAGCGACAAAACATTATCAATCAAAGCATAAAGTGATGCTACAAGTCAAAAACTAAATGATCATAGAGGCTAAGGTGACTGGTTCATAGTCATAACATGTTGTGAGCATGTGCCAAGTCAACCCAAACAAAACATCAAAGGCGAATACCACAATATTATGCTTTTGTATGCTAAAACAACGCATGATTCTTTCAAGGCACATTAAGCAATCTCAATTGTTTAGAACAAGTAATGATACAACAATAATCACTAAGCATAAGGTCAAAGCAACTTCTAGCATGACATGACAAAGTCACAGTCACAGTCAAAACAACCTCCCTTTTGTACCACTATAAGCATGAAACTCTCTACTCTTTTCCAACACCAATCAACTTATTTGAAACAAAAGAGCGAATGCGGGGGTCCAACTACTTTATTCAAGCAAACTAAACAAAATAAAACCAAAAACAAAAACTAAGATGCTCCAAGAACAACACAACTGTGTATGAAACAATAAAAAACGAAGGGTGTAGAAAGAGACATGAGATTTTTATTGATAAAGAAGGGGATGCCTTGGGCATCCCCAAGCTTTGACCCTTGTAACTCTTAAATATTTCTTGGGGTGGCACGGGGTGGCATCCCCAAGCTTGAGCTTTTGTCCATTCTTCATCTCATCACATCATTCTTCCCCTACACTTGAAAATTTCCTTCTTACAAAACTTCACAAAATCTTCATTAGCAACATTAGTGTATCCAAAATAACAGTCCTTTGGGTTTTGTTTCAACACAAGTAAAACTTTCATTAAAACACAAACTACTATAGAAATTCCTTTAAAAAGCTCCAGTGATCAAGAAGAACTAAAAAATAAACTGATTAAGAGGCAAATGCAAATAATGGCAGAAATTTGTCAAAATAGACCAGCAGGTAAACCGATTTTTTCCAAGACCTTCTGTTGCTCAAATCGAAAAGTCTTAAACTAACTAAAGTTATATAACAACCTGGGGCACATATTCAGAAAATTACAGCTCAATACGACATACAGGGATTTTTTACGAATTTTTACAGTGAAGCATAAAAATCTGTTCCGGGACAGCAACTTCACCAAATCATACTTCTCTCTCATTAGAGATTATTCTTGGCACAAAAATCACACAAAAAGGGTAATGAAAGGTTATTACAGAAGTAATAACTTCTAAGACTCAACTAAAACTATTGGGTGATGCGTGCACCCAGTGTTGACGTGGGACACTTCGTTGGAACCCCAACAGCAAGGTGTGATGAGCACAGAAGCAAATTTCCCTCAGTAGAGACCGAGGTTATCGAACCAGACGGAGGAAGGAAACGTCTCAAAGGTGTTGCAAGCAACGTGGAAACCTGCATAACAAAAACTCAAGACTTTGTCCCAACGAATCAGTGAGGTTGTCAAGCTCACCAGTTTGCTGTAATAAAGGATTAAACATATGGTGTGAAAGGTAATGGTTTGCAGCAAGTAAATAAGTAACAGTGGAATATGTATTAATGGTAAAGATTGGATCGGGGTCCATGGTTCACTAGAGGTGCTCTCCTTAGATAAACAACATGGAATGAAGGGTAAACAAATTACAGCAAGGCAATTGACAGAAACTGAGCAAGACATAACAATGCAATTACTAGTCAAAAAGATCCTATGAGATTCAATTGGGCAATACAACAATATACATAGACCACAATCCAACTGCATCTATGACTAGACGTCCACCTTCAGGTTATCATCCAAACCCCCTCTAGTATTAAGTTGCAAGCAACAAACAACTGCTTTAGGCAAAGTGTGTAAGGTAAACAGTCCACATGTTCCATGAACAAGAGACCGTTGTTTTATCCCTAGTGGCAACAGCACATTCTACAACTGAAGAGATTATAGTCACTTCCCTTGGAAACTAGAGGTATGAACCCACTATCGAGCATAAATACCCTCTCTTGGAGTCACTAGCAATTACTTGGCCAATATAGCTACTAACAACGGAGAGCATGCAACATCACAAACAACACAGACATGATAGAATCATAAATACAAAACCATAATCAAACCAATATAATAATCTCAATATCCATCGGATCTCCGTAAACACAACATGCTTGATTACAAATAGATTAGATCTTGATAATGAACGCAACTCACAAGATCTATACCTGAAAGCACAAAGGAGGAGATACAACCATCTAGCTACTACATGGACCCATAGTCCAAGGTGTAACTACTCACGCATCATACCAGAGAGAAGGCCTCCAGGATGATCTCCCCTCCGGCAGGGTGCCAGGAAGAACTTCAGATCCCCCCGATCTAGGGATGATGGTGGTTGCGGCTATAGACGGTTTCGTGGAGATTTGCTCGGGTACTTAGGGTTTATGCATCGGGGGCTTCTTATAGGCGAAGGGGGAGGCCGAGGCGGTGGCTAGGGGCCCCACTTGATCACTCAAATGGCTATAACCAACCTTTCCTTATTAATAAACTAACCTCACATGATCACTCAAATGGCTAATTAGTTTCTATTGAACACCTAAAACTAAATTTTATCCTGAATTATGGAACCTATGACTTCTATCATAGTTCTACCATGCTATCTTCTTACTTCTACCTTAAGATAGTTTATTAATTTATTGTCATTTTTACACCTGTATCATGGTTTCGGATCTAATCTCACCATGATCTTATTATGTTCTACCTATTAATCATGATTTAAGAGCTAATCTCACCCTGATGACTTTACTTCTCACAGTATGATCATTGATCTTTGATATAATTTCACTCCTTCATGTAGAATTATTAAATGAATACCACGTGATTTACTAGCCAATACAACTATACATACTCTAATGGTCTTCATTATGTTGTCTTTGGTTATCAACTGACACTAAGATTTTACTGTTCTTACTTAAATGCTAGGATTAGGCTACACCCTTAAAACTACTTCCACTAATATCTTACACTTGATCCTAATTTACTATGACCAATTAGATTTTCTAAAGTATCTTGGTGATTTATGTCTCCTTCGGAAGACACTAAAGAGCACTATACTTGAGAAAAGATAAAATAATTACTCCTAAGAAAGAATGACTTAAGCATCTGACTTAGGTGTGACAATATTATCATCAGGTGGATACTCATCACAAGTCATATGAATATTTGGTTTAGATAAGATGGCTCCTATAGTCACTATCCCACCTATAGATCTTCCTAAAAGGGTTTTAATCCTAAGGTCAAAGCATATGCTCTGATACCGACTGTGGTGACCCAACAATACCACTTCATGATGTAGTACACTATAGTCGTTGACATAACACCAATGGAACACCGTTCACTAGTATTAGATACCTTAGAGTAGTACAACAGAAACACAACAGGTCCAAGACATGACTATATGTTACAACTCAACTCTTTACACAAGATCCAGAGAACACTCTAGGTTAAAGAGAGAGAAAGAAACTTCTTACAAAGAAGAATCAGAAATAAAAAACTCATAACTATTATGCTAATAAAATTAGCATCTAACTATTTGGCTTGTATTGCTGTTATTGCAGTACTCTACAGAAGTAGGTTCTATGGCTAGAGATTCTATTCTTATCTAATTCACAACTTTGTCTTCACTTGAGTTGATGTATATGTTGACTTCCTTGACTTCATTGAAGAGCTTTAGCTTTTAATGATGATTCCTGGAGCATAACTTGATATAGACATCGTCTATACTGGCTTTAGAACCTAGCAAGGGTTAAGAAGATACGTTGAGTACGAGCGTACTCAGCAAGTTCACTAGAAAAGGAGTGTTTGATGCACTATAGCTACAGCCACAGATCGTAGGTCATAGGCAATGCAAGTTTTTGTAAACATTTCTTCAAAGGTTGCTTTTATTCCGAAAATCTATGTCCGTCATCCTTCATGGGTTTACCAGAACTTTCATGGAGTTCCTTTCCCGCCGCGTTCGTAGCTCCTTCCCGGAACAGGGAGTAACAAGTTACAGTTCTTACACTCTGCAGAGGTGCGTCACTTTACCCATGAGAGACCTTAGGTTTTGTTGCACGGCCGGGAGTATGTCCCCGTTCAAACTTCCTTGGTTTGAGGCCCAACCTAAGATCCAAGCCAATCACTGCCTTCTCCGCGACCCCGCATGTCTCCTTGGTGTACACCATGCCCACTTATTAAATTACGGCAATGGTTTGTACAGACTGTTCAGATGCCGGAACTATCGTGGGACGTTGAGGGCTCCCACCCATATGCTGCATATCCTCTACGAATTACCATAAATAATATGCATGATACGAGTGATAACAGCCACGACCCGCACATGCAGCTCCATGCGAGAGGGAAAAGATACAGCTGACTTCTTCGTCCCATTCCAAATCTCATGGTCAACGCGTAATATACGGCGTAAGAATCACTAGCAACATTGGTTGTTAAGTCCTAGATAATATGTTCCTTTACCACCGGAACTCTTATAGTAGGTTATTACCTCATGGTAAATAACTTATATTCACATTATTATGAAAATAGTGTTTTCTGACCTTTTTCAAATGCAGGTGATGACAACACTGGATTTGTAAAATACTTTACAGAAAATAATCAAAGGACATGAGCAAGTGTGAACTTGCCTTTTGTGATTGCAAGATTATGCACTCACGGTCTTCGACACAATATAAGATCCAATATCTGAAATCAGCATCATTGGTCCGGTAAGGACTAATGTTTAAAGAAGCAAGATGTTGTTATGCATAAGTAACGATATGCATTTTGTAAAATTCCCAAGGTGAATCCCTAATACTGTAAGTGAAGTGAACTGAGGTGATTCCTTTAAGAGTTGGTTTATCTTCATATTTTTACTTCACATGAAGTGCATCTATAGGGATTTTAAGTTTTGATATTCAAGATATAAAAGTAGAGTGCAATAGTAACTTAAGATTTAGATTAGTTGCTATTTGGTGATTAGGATGGAAGTCTATGTATTGGATTATTAAGGTTTGAAAGAACTATCTTAGAGTTGTTGCTTGAAGTGGCAAAAAGAATAACATTTGAAGAAAAGATTTCCTTTATAAGGTTTAAACAATCATCATTGTTAATAGAACATGATTAATGTCTTTTGGTGTTTGATTTATGAGTTTGGACTTGAGATGCTTTTGTATTAAGTTAAATAGACCAAAGTTAACTATAAAAACATAAGTAGTGTATTAGACATGATGTTTATAAGCTTTGAGACTAAAGTTAACTTTAAAAGGGTAAGTAAATTTAAGATGTAATATGTTTTAATTATTCCCAAGTTTTAGATTTATGGTAGGTATAACTAAGGTGTGGAATTATTCACTTTCTATTTAAGTGAAAGATTAGATTAAATTTGTTTTGCTATTATGAAAAGAATATGTATTTATTTAATGGAAGCATAATTAGATGATCTTAGTAATTTGTTAGAATTTTGAAGTTATGTTAATAATGGTTAAAATATAATGATTATTCACCATATTATATAAATGGGTGATACCCAATGTTTATTTAAAAGGATTCTTAATAAGATTTTTTTAAAATATTTTAAAGTTAATAGTTATACTTAAATTTGATTATTAATTTAAGTTATGGGTTTGGAATTTAGTATAAAGATAATAATTACTCAAGGTTTTATAAGAATTTTGATTATTTATTACTTAACAATTATTTTTAAAGAATTCACAAAATAGGTATTAGATAAGGATTTATTATTTAAAATATTAAAAACTTTTCTAATAATATATTTAATATTTTTCTAGTGTAATATATTTATTCAAGATCTTAAAAATGAATTTTATTTATTTTTAAGTATTATATTTATTTTTATAAAATTCATCAAAGAATTAAGTGTCTTTAAATATTTGCTTTTTTATTTGTAAAACTCTAAGTTAGTATTTTTATAAAATAGTAAAGTTGTTTTGATACACAAAAATGATTTTTATTTATTTTTAGGGTTTTATTTTATTTTTTAAAATTTAATGGTGTTAATAATTATTTACTTTATATTTATTTTAAATAATTAAAATTATATTTTTATTAGGTAGATATTATTTTGGTGGTCATTTTGATATATCATATGTATTTTTAAGATTTGATATAACTTCATATGTATTGGAATTATCTTATATAGTTTATTTTATGGAAAAATAATTTAATAGTGGCAAGTAGTTGGGTTGTGGCCCAATTGGGTGTAAATAAATTTGGTCCAACGGACTGAGTTGGGCTTGGCCCAATAGGCCGACCCAGTTCAGCTTGGGGTTACACAACCCACCCTAGGGGCCTCTCTTCCTCCTCGCACCTGAGTACACCCCGCACGCCCATGGCTTCCTGGGCGCCACCATGCCGTCGTTTGGCTCCGGCTGCTCCCGTCCTCTCCGGCGCCGGTAAGATAGGGCTTTGGTCCGCCGTGCTACGATCTACAACCTCCCTTTGCTCGATTTGTTCCTCCCTGCCTCTCGTGCACACTCGGTTGAAAACTCTAGCTCTGCCCTGACATGGTGGCTGTCGATTCGGACGGTGCTGTTGCTTGGGTGTGATGTTCTCCGCGTGCTACTGCCGCTGGTGTGACGGCTCGGCGCGGTGTAGGCGCCTCGGTGCCCACCGTGTCGCCGTGGCGCTAGCCTCGCCGTCGACCTCTCTGCTTCCTCGTCTTGCTGAGCGAGGATCTCCGGGTAAGTGGGTATCTCTCTTCCCTCTTCTTTTCCACTATTAATTTTTGGATGTTTTCCTCTCTATCGATTACAGTGACCAACTACTAATATAAGTTGTACTCTAACGGTGGTTTGTGGTGTTTCTTTTGAACCAATTGATAGCGGTTAAGTTGGTAGCTGGTTAAGATGATAATATACCAGGCCTTGAGTTATTGAACCTTTGGTTCAATGATGATCTGGAGTCTATATTGAACTAAAATTAGCTATCCATGTTGACAGCTAGTGTTAAAAATGATTCCTGGAAGTAAATATTCAGGAAAATGATATAAGTAAACTTCCTGGATTTATTACAGAACCATGTGATGCTCTTGGGATTGATTTAAAATATGTCTAAGCTATGCTTTGGCACTGCCAATCTAATCTTGTGGTGGTACTCATATATTTTTTATAAGTTATGGATTCATAATGTTCAACTGAATTCTATGCTTGTCAATATGACAGAGTTGTTACCCCAAAATGATTCCTAGCCATATGGCTAGGAAAATGATCTAAATTTTTAATGTTGGTTGCTTGCAGATGGCTTTTAATGAGCTATTGATTATTTACAGATGGTATATCTTTTTATTTTGTCATGAAATATTTGTATATATACTTAGCTGAATCTTTGATTCAGTTCTATGATTAGTGCTTCTTTGGCTCAATGTGATCTCAAGCCATTCTTACTTGTAAAACAAAATGGTATTTATAATAATATTTTTGTTGAGGAATGATTCCTAACTAACTAGCTAGGAAAATAATTTGACCACTTCTATGGTTACGGCGGGGCCGGTCTTGGCGTCACCACCACCGCCTCCAGCATCGGAGACGTGGAGGACAACGAGCGTGACATAGTGCCCTGCACTCCCGCGCATGACGTCCTCCGTGGTGGCAAGCCAGTAGAGGCGCTCAACCTTGTCGTCGCCCGGGTGATGGACCACCACGGCCGCTGCATCTTGCGCTTGACAGTTCCCCATTTCAGGTCAAGAGCGTCTGCCTCCTTGCCAATTCGTTGCTCCTAAAAGGGACTTGCGGAAGAAGCGAGAGTGCGAGTGCGAGTGCGCACTATTCGACAAGGTACACTGGAACGCGGCGGCGACGTGAGGGAGGCTACGGAGGCGGCTTCATCGGCACGAGAAAAATCGTGAACGATAGCACAGTCAGAGCTATTTGGACTTGAGCCGAGGCTGTCTACGGCCCATGTACGGGATTTTTTTTGCGGTGCCGATTTTCTGGACTAGTATCTTTACTATTATTTCTGAAGATACGAGTGACTGGTGTCATACTTTAAGAAATTACACACAAAATGCCACCGCTAACAGATTTTTCAATAAAATAGATAAGAAATCTTAGCTTATATCCACTAACCCTGACTATCCAAATCGTGTCCGACCCCTAAAATCTTTCCATGAGATCCAAAAATATCTCGTGTGTACAGTTAAATAATATCTTGGCACGCCGTGTTATTAGAGAAATACGATCCAAAAAAATCGCATGTACTGTTGAAAGGTAGCGCTTTTGAGACGCAAGGAAATAAGAATCGCATGCACCATGGACATGGTCAACTTCCTGCTCAACGAAGAACGATATGGTCGCGCTCTCCGCCACGTGGAAAAGAATCATATCACCTGCACCACATATGCCAAGAGACGAAGGTGTCTACAAAACGAGGAATCGCCACCGGCGAGGACGGTGTCATGGTCTTTCCAATCGTCCACTGCAGCTCCATGGTGATCATGACGGCGAAGGTGCTTCGGCCGGGCACGGTGCAGCCAGCGTCAATTTGAGCAGCGGCGCACTAGTGGAAAAAGGACCATCCGTTAGCGACCCCTCAGAGTATTAGTCCCGGTTGCATCACCAACCGGACTAACGCTTGACGCTGCTGGCCGGAGCGACGCCAGGAGCATGCGTCCCGGTTGGTAAGGAATCGTCCGGTTGGATACCAACCGACTAAAGGTTTGGCCACAGCCACGTGGCGTGGCACACACCTTTAGTCCCGGTTGCTGGCTCCAACCGGGACGTATTCTCCTGTCCTCTTAAATGCAACGCCCCAACCCCCTCTGCCTTCACTCTGTTTTTTCGAATGGTGGAAGGTGTGAGGGGTGTGTTAGTTTTTTCTCTTCTATGCATGCATTGAAGGTGTTTGATGGAATGTTTGAGTGAATAATCCCGTTGAATTTCTCATAGAACAAAAATAAAGAAGGTGTCCGAGACGCACTTGAGCTTTCTCCTCTTTATTTCCCTCGATCGAGGTTAGCAATCTTATTTTTTCTAGGTCATTGATACAATTCATGTGTCAGTGTGAATTGGTTATTTCACTATTTATGATGTCCTGTTTTTTGATAAACTTACTTATATGATGCAGATGAATGGTCGGGAATGGATGTACGATGACCAGCGCGTAGCCAGGTATATCAAAGGCGTGGATAAATTTATCGATGTGGCTACGGCAAACAAAGAGAATGGATTTATACGTTGTCCATGTGTTCAATGTTGAAACAACAAGGAGTACTCTTCCTCGAAAATCATTCGCGGCCACCTGATTATGAAAGGTTTCATGCCCAACTATAATTTCTGGACCAAGCACGGGGAAAGAGGGGTTATGATGGAAGATGGTGAAGAAGAAGATGATGATAACAACTATCATCATATGTTTCCTGAATACAGTGATACTGCAATGGAAGACAATGGAGAGAAAAGAGGTGAAGAACGGGCATCGATGAGCGGCTGATGAACTTGGTAGGGTCATTTCGATGCAAAGCGACCGTGAAATGAAAATGAGAAGTTGAAGTTAGAGGGCATGTTAGAAGATCACAAGAAATTGTTGTATCCAAATTGTGAAGATGGCAGCACAAAGCTCGGTACCACATCGGAATTGTTGCGATGGAAGGCGAGTGTGGTCTAACTGACTCCTCATTTGAAAATATGCTGAAAATAATGAAGCCAAGTTTCCAAAACATAACGAACTTCCCGAGAGTACCTACGAAGCAAAGAAGACTCTCTCCTCGGGATTAGATGTGCAAAAGATACATGCATGCATTAATGATCGTATCCTCTACCATGTAAGGAGTATGAGAATTTAGATAAATGCCGGTATGCAATGCGTTATGTATAAGATCGACGAGATGACCTGGTGATGTTGAGGAGAGCCTCCGGAAGAGGGTTCCTGCTAAGGTTATGTGGTATGATCCTATAATACCAAGGTTGAAACGCATGTTCAGAAACAAAGAGCATGCCAGGTTGTTGCGATGGCACAAAGAAGACCGTAAGAAAGACGGGAAGTTGAGACACCCTGCTGATGGTCACAGTGGAGAAAAATCGAGAAAGACTTCCCAGACTTTGCAGGTGACGCAAGTAACTTATGGTTTGGTCTAAGTACGGATGGCATGAATCCTTTTAGGAAGCAGAGCTGCAGTCACAACACATGGCCCGTGACTCTATGTATCTACAACCTGCCTCCTTGGTTGTGCATGAAGTGTAAGTTCATTATGATGCCAGTGCTCATCCAAGGCCCGAAGCAACCGGGCAACGACATTGATGTGTACCTTAGGCCATTAGTTGAAGAACTCTTACAATTGTGGGGCAAACCAGGTGTACGTGCGTGGGATGAGAACAAACATGAGCCATTTGATCTACGAGGGTTGTTATTCGTAACCATCAATGATTGGCCTGATCTTAGTAACCTTTCAGGACAGACAAACAAGGGATATAAGGCATGCACCCACTGTTTAGATAAGACCGAAGGTACATATTTGCATAAATGCAAGAAGGTTGTGTACCTGGCGAATCGACGATTTCTTCCGACCAATCATCCCGTAAGAAAGAAAGGCAAGCATTTCAAAGGTGAGGCAGATCACCGGAAGAAGCCTGAACTCCCTGCTGGTGATGATGTATTTGGTATGGTCAAGTACATAGAAGTAATCTTTGGAAAGGGTCCCGGCGGTCAATCAGTTCGAACGACGCCGCCAGACACGCACCCATGTGGAAGAAGAAATCTATATTTTGGGAGCTACCATATTGGAAAGTCCTGCGTGTCCGCTCTTCAATCGACGTGATGCACGTGATTTAAGAATCTCTGCGTGAACTCGCTAGGATTCCTAGGCATGTATGGGAAGACAAAAGATACGCTGAAGCACGGAGGACCAAAAATTATGAAAGACCCAAAGAACATGCATACACATAACAAGGCGGATAAAGGGCGTCACTTAAGTCGTGTCCGTGCTCTTACCAAAGCGTAGAAGGAAATCTTTTTGAAGCCCTTTACGGATCAAGGTGCCGTCGGGCTTCTCATCTAATATAAAGGGATAATAAATATGGCAGAAAAAGTTCCAAAACCTGAAGTCTCATGACATCACGTGATTATGACGCAGCTTCCGATTGCATTGAGGGGCTTCTACCGAAAATGTTCGAGTACCCATTGTGAAGTCGTGTTCATTCCTCAATGCAATATCTCGAAGGTAATCAATCCGGATATTCTACCAAGGTTCTGTAAGGATGTGGTACAATGTCTTGTTAGTTTTGAATTGGTGTTCCCACCATCCTTCTTCAATATTATGACGCATCTCTGGTTCATCTAGTGGAAGAGATTGCCATTCTCGGTCCGTATTTCGCACAATATGTTCCCTTTGAGAGGTTCATGGAGTCTTAAAGAAATATGTTCATAACCGTGCTAGACCAGAAGGAAGCATCTCCAAGGGATATGGAACAGAGGAGGTCATTGAGTTTTGTGTTGACTTTATTCCTGACCTTAAGCCGATTGGTGTTTCTCACTCGCGGTATGAGGGAAGACTAAGTGGAAAAGGCACGCTGGGAAAGAAAGCAATGATATGTAGGGACGGGGATTCTTTCACTAAAGCACACTACACAGTTCTACATAATTCCACATTGGCAGCTCCGTATATCGAGGAACACAAGAATATTGTACGCTCCAAAAACCCGGGGAAGCCTGAATCATGGATTACAGATGAACACATGAAGTCTTTCGGTGGTTGGATGCGGACACATCTCTTGAATGACACCACTGTTGGAGATAAGCTATACTTGTTGGCCGCGTCACCATCTTCTACTGTATTGAATTTCCAAGGGTACGAAATAAATGGAAATACATTCTACACGATCGCCCAAGATAAAAAGTGTACCAACCAAAATAGTGGTGCCCGCTTTGATGCAATAGACGAGAATGGACAAAAGGACACATATTATGGTTACATAGAGGAGATATGGGAACTAGACTATGGAGTCTCTTTTAAGGTCCCTTTGTTTCGTTGCAAATGGGTCAACCTGAATGGGGAAGGGGTAAAGATAGACCAGTTGTACGGAATGACAATAGTGGATCTCAACAATCTTGGTTATAGAGATGAACCATTCGTCCTAGCCAATGATGTGTCTCAGGTTTTCTATGTGAAGGACATGTCCTCCGGACGAAAAAAGAAAAATATGCAAACGAATACATCATATGATGATCCAAAGCGTCACATAGTTCTTTCGGGAAAAGAAACGTCGTGGAAATCGAGGACAACGGACATGTCGGAAGATTATAATAAGTTTGATGAAATTCCGCCCTTCACGGTGAAAATCTGAACCAAGCATTCCGCTAAGTAAAGAAGATGCTCCATGGTTACGTCTGGCGATCATAAGGAAGGACATATGCCAAGAAGTTCATGCTCATATTATGTAACTCTAGTTCATGTCTTTCGCGGTTTGTGGCTTGACCGAAGGATATCTTTCGCGGTTTGTGGCCTTTAGTCCCGGTTTTGTAGTCTCGCTTTTAATATTAATAAATGTCTTGAGTGTTAGTCCCGTTTGTGGCTGGACCGGAGTGCTGTATGACCAGTTTCTTGGAGATTCGAGGAGGGCTCGTCGGCATCTCCACGAAACTGGTCGTAGTGGTGTCCCTGCTCTTGAAAACCATCTTGCAGCTTGTAACTTCACTAACTAGATCAATCGCCTCGAGCTAACTAATTTCACATATTAGGAGTGCCTCTATGACCGATTTCTCGGAGATGCGGAGGGTGGGCTCACGGCATCTCCACACTGGCGCATGATGGTGTCCCTGCTCGAAAACCATCTTGCAGCTTGTAACTTCACTAACTAGATCAATACGCCTCGGAGCTAATTAATTTCACATATTAGGAGTGCCTCTATGACCAGTTTCTTGGAGATGCCGGAGGACTGGCTCGTCGGCATCTCCACGAACTGGTCGTAGTGGTGTCCTGCTCTGAAAACCATCTTGCAGCTTGTAAATTCACTAACTATATCAATACGCCTCGGAGCTAACTAATTTCACATATTAGAGTGCCTCTATGACGATTTCTGGAGATGCGGAGGACTGGGCTCCGTCGGCATCTCCACGAAATGGCCGTAGTGGTGTCCTGCTCTAATACCATCTTGGAGATGCCTCAAAGGCTGGAGGACTGGACTCACAAGGATGCATATTTATAGTACAAGCAACTCGGCATAATGTCGACACTCACGACATAATGTCGACACTCACCTATTATTAGTGTCGACTCATCTTTAGTCGGTTGGTGACACCATCCGGGACAAGGAATAAGCACGACATAATGTCGACACTCACCCCTATTATTAGTGTTGTCTGCCCACTGCGCAATCCTTGATCGCGGTTGGTTTCTCCAACGGGACTAAATATGAACCCTCTCTTTATATAGGCATTTCCCTCTATTTATTAGGTAACACTTAAGACATTTATTAATATTAAAACCAGGACAAACCGGGACTAGCTAACACTCGGGCCTAAAAGCCCCCTTTAGTCATAATCATGCCTAGTCCTATAACGCAGCTTGAGTCTTCATCGTCGTCGTCATCATCATCGCCGTCACACCACTCCGGGATCCTCGGCCCATCCATGGCATATACGAGGGGCCATTCCAGCCTCGGATTCACGGCGGGTGGGAGAGGGTCTCTGGAAGACGATGCCGCTACCGGGGGATGTGGGGCTGTGGCGGGTGGACTCGTGACCGTGGCGAGATGGTCTCCCGGCGATGTAGCGCATCACCGATGATAATGCGGTTCGCCCACCACGGTGACGACCGACTTCGTTGTGGTTCACCGGTGGCGGGCCATCACCCTCGTACTGGCGAGCTCCCTTTCCGCCCATTAGCGAAGAAGGCATTCAGGTGTCATAGTTGTCGGGATCCCACGGGATCCATCCGGCTTCGGCGTGAGCTCGTGGTAGAAGTGGTTTGTGATGGCCGCTGGCGTGCGGAACCTTGAGGACAGGAGGGACAGAACCCCTCCGGCGCTCGGCATCGGCCGGCGGCGGCGGTACCGATGGACAAGGGTAGTTGGGCGCCAGCGCCTCGGTCTCCTCGAGGTCGAATGGCCCATGGCGTTGTCCATTGTTCTAAGAGAGGAAGGTGTGGATGTGTGGATAGCCATGACACGATCACCCTAAATATAGAGGAAAGGCGGAAAACTTGGCGTGAAGCTTTGGGAAATGGCGGAAATATCTTTAGTCGGTTAGTGACTACATCCGAGACTAAAAGCTCTAGTAGAAAGGAAAGGCGGGAAAACTTGGCGGGAAGAGGTGGGAAATGGCGGAAAATATTTTTAGTCGGTTTGTGACTACATCCGGACTAAATGTCTTGAACAATGATCATGTTTGAAAAACCTTCACAAAATGACCTATCATGTTCGAGGTTTCATGGCTTTCGGTCCAAATGACCGATGTTATGTCTTGAATCACGGCATAGTTTGTGATGTTGTGCCCATATTATGAATGTGTGTGGACATTGGTATGGAGAACAATGTTGCGGAGGAAGTTTTCCTTTGTCGCATGGAAAAGCCCTTTTCCATTTTCCGAGCGCAAAAGCGGTCGTTTTGAAGTAACCACCAAAATGCCGTTTTACAATGCTACTATCCCATTTTCCTAAAATACTAGACCACCTTACATGGACTATCTCCCAACGGTACATCTCAAACCTTTTCGTCCATCCGGGTAAAAGGACAAATGTCTGCGAATCGGCTGTGAAGTGGGTCGGTTTGTACTACAGTACATCATCTATCACCCGTGATTTTTGAAAAATCATTTTAGACTACAATATGTGGTTTCTTGAGATCCAATGCAAGTTCTAACGATGCCCGTCCCTATCTTCATGCACACCGGTTCGACCATAGTTAGAAATTGAGATAATTCAAAGCGGGCATAATAAATTCAAAAAATCCGAACAATGAAAATCCTTCGCGTGGTGTCATATTATGTTACATAGTTGAAAGGAAAAATACCAGACTTGGTATATTGATCATGTTTCGAAAAAACCTTCACAAAATGACCTATCATGTTCGAGGTTTCATGGCTTTCGGTCCAAATGACCGATGTTATGTACTGAATCACGGCATAGTTTGTGATATTGTGCCCATATTATGCATGTGTGTGGACATTGGTATGGAGAACAATGTTGCAGGAGGAAGTTTTCCTTTTTGTCGCACGGAAAAGCCCTTTTCCATTTTCCGAGCGCAAAAAACGGGTCGTTTTGTGAAGTAACCACCAAAATGCCGTTTCACAATGCTACCATCCCATTTTCCTAAAATAATAGACCACTTTACATGGACTATCTCCCAACCGGTACATCTCAAACCTTTTCGTCCATCCCGGGTAAAAAAGACAAATGTCTGCCGAATCGGCAGGAAGTGGGTCCGGTTTGTACTACAGGTACATGATCTATCGCCCGTGATTTTTTGAAAAAATCATTTTTAGACTCGCAATATGTGGTTTCTTCAGAGATCCAATGCAAGTTCTAACGATGCCCGTCCCCTATCTTCATGCACACCGGTTCGACCATAGTTAGAAATTCAGATAATTCAAAACGGGCATAATAAATTTAAAAAAAATCCGAACAATGAAAATCCTTCGCGTGGTGTCATATTATGTTATATAGTTGAAAGTAAAAATACCAGACTTGGTATATTGATCATGTTTCGAAAAAAACTTCACAAAATGACCTATCATGTTCGAGGTTTCATGGCTTTCGGTCCAAATGACCGATGTTATGTGCTGAATCACGGCATAGTTTGTGATGTTGTGCCCATATTATGCATGTGTGTGGACATTGGTATGGAAAACAATGTTGCAGGAGGAAGTTTTCCTTTTTGTCACACGAAAAAGCCCTTTTCCATTTTCGGCGCAAAAGCGGGTCGTTTTGTGAAGTAACCACCAAAATGCCGTTTCACAATGCTACCGTCCCATTTTCCTAAAATACTAGACCACCTTACATGGACTATCTCCCAACGGTACATCTCAAACCTTTTCGTCCATCCGGGTAGAAAGGACAAATGTCTGTAGAATCGGCGGAAGTGGTCCGGTTTGTACTACATGTACATGATCTATCGCCCGTGATTTTTGAAAAATCATTTTAGACTCAATATGTGGTTTCTTGGAGATCCAATGCAAGTTCTAACGATGCCCGTCCCCTATCTTCATGCACACCGGTTCGACCATAGTTAGAAATTGAGATAATTCAAAGCGGGCATAATAAATTTAAAAAATCCGAACAATGAAAATCCTTGGCGTGGTGTCATATTATGTTACATAGTTGAAAGGAAAAATACCAGACTTGGTATATTGATCATGTTTGAAAAAACCTTCACAAAATGACCTATCATGTTCGAGGTTTCATGGCTTTCGGTCCAAATGACCGATGTTATGTCTTGAATCACGACATAGTTTGTGATGTTGTGCCCATATTATGCATGTGTGTGGACATTGGTATGGAGAACAATGTTGCGGGAGGAAGTTTTCCTTTTTCGCACGGAAAAGCCCTTTTCCATTTTCCGAAGCGCAAAAACGGTCGTTTTGTGAAGTAACCACCAAAATTCATTTCACAATACTCTGTCCCATTTTCCTAAAATACTAGACCACTTTACATGGACTATCTCCCAACGGTACATCTCAAACCTTTTCGTCCATCCGGGTAAAAAGGACAAATGTCTGTAGAATCGGTGGAAGTGGGTCCGGTTTGTACTACATGATCTATCGCCCGTGATTTTTTGAAAAATCATTTTTAGACTCGCAATATGTGGTTTCTTGAGATCCAATGCAAGTTCTAACGATGCGTCCCCTATCTTCATGCACACGGTTCGACCATAGTTAGAAATTGGATAATTCAAAAGCGGGCATAATAAATTTAAAAAAATCCGAACAATGAAAATCCTTGGCGTGGTGTCATATTATGTTACATAGTTGAAAGGAAAAATACCAGACTTGGTATATTGATCATGTTTGAAAAACCTTCACAAAATGACCTATCATGTTCGAGGTTTCATGGCTTTCGGTCCAAATGACCGATGTTATGTCTTGAATCACGGCATAGTTTGTGATGTTGTGCCCATATTATGTATGTGTGTGGACATTGGTATGGAGAACAATGTTGCGGGAGGAAGTTTTCCTTTTGTCGCATACGGAAAAGCCCTTTTCCATTTTCCGAAAAAGCGGTCGTTTAAAATTAATATTCAAAAATAGAATATAAGTTAATTCATTTTAAAAGGTTACATTAATTATTTTTTAAAAATAGAATATGCTTTTGAATTATTTATTCAAATCCATACACTTCTTATGTTTAAAGTTTTCTAAATTCCAAATTGATATTAAAAAAATATAAGTTAATTCATTTTTTATTGTAAATGGTTCATATTTTAAATGGTTACATTAATTATTTTTAAATGTAAAATGGTTTTGAATTATTTATTCAAATCCAAACACTTTTATGTTTAAAGTTTTTCTAAATTCCAAATTAATTATCATTTAAAAACAATACAAATTTAAACCCCAAAATAAAAAATAAGGCGGAACAGAGAAAATACGAAATTTTTGAAAGCAGGGGAATATGTCTGGTTGGAGCCACCAACCGACTAAAGACCTCGCGAGCCAACCCTTGGTATCTTTGAAAATATTGGAGTATAGGTCCCGGTTGGTGGCTCCAACCGACGTATAACCTTAGTCCCGGTTGGAGCCACCAACCGACATATCTCCCCTTATACACGACGCCTGTTCCTCTCCTTCCCTTCTCCATTCTGCAACTCCGACGGCGTATAGGAAGACGCCGCCGCCCGCCGCCGTCGCCTAAGCGTCGCCTCCGCCGTCAAGGCCGCATGCGTTCTTCCCTCTTTCTCCTCGTGCGTTCTTCCTCTTCGAAAACGGAATCGCCGCCAACCTCGTCGTCGTCCCGACCTCGACAAAGCTCGCCGTCGTCGATTAGCTCACCGGCCTCGCCGATTCCAAGACCCCACGCCGAGCACCGTGGTGAGCTTCTTGTGCTCGTGGCACCCTCGCTTGCCTCCTAGATCTTTGTAGCCACCGCTGCCGTTCGTTTGTGAGCTCCGCCGCCGCCGCTGTGCAAGCCTCACTCGAGTGACCCTAAAGGGGTGACGCCACCACTATGTGGTTCCCTTGTCACGCTCTTTCCGGGCACCCTCCGCGTCTTTGGGGTGGCCCAGATCGTCATGGCGACCACCGCCGACGCCTCCCGCTGCCGCGTCGGCGTGGCGCCTACGTACACCGGGGTGGACCAGATCGCCTAGGGCCCCCTAGTCGATGGTTGTGGGTAGGAGCCCCGGTGTAGAAAGTTAGGGATAGGGTTTATGACGTCAGGGTGATGCAGTAATGGCTTAATCCTTTTCAGAAATGTTTAAAAATAGCAGAAATTAATATAATTTTGTAAAATCAATAAGTAATTCATACTTAATCATAAAAATATGTATAATGTATCAAAATGTTCAGAAATTTGAGAGCCATGTGTCTAAGCAATCATAATACATTGTCAAGAAACTTTAAACCCTTGTTTAGTTGGAAGAACATCGATACCCCTCATATACATGTGAGTTTGACGATGCACCTTTGCCAGGGCATTCCAAAACCTCTTCTTCTTCTTCCCCATCTCATTCATCGACGCCTTTACAGTGAACCCCCACGACGCCGCAGGCCGCCCGAGCTCGCCGAGGAGCTCCGCTTCTTGGACTACGTCTCACGCCAAAGGAATCGTCCTGCTCGGCCTTAATCAAGCTGCAACCCATCTTCCGAGCTCCGGCCGATTCGCCTCCGTCGGCCACTTAATTAGAAAACAAAATCAACCCCTCTCATATACTCGAGTTTACGAGTTAGGGTTTTCACCCTGAACCCGTTAAATTGCCGAGCATGTCTTAGGGTTACTTTTTAATACAAATTAACTTGTCATATCATTATCCTTGTTTTAATCTATAAGTCATAAAATATGAATAATATATCAAAATGTTCAAAAATGAAACCTAGCTATCTAAGCTATAATCATGCATTGTTCAACAACTTAAATTACAAGTTTAATTAGAAGAACAAATCCACCCTCTCATGTGTTAGGAGTTTCTCCGAGTTAGGGTTTTCACCCCTAATCCCGATTAAATCGTCGAGCATTTCTTAGGGTTACATTCCAATGAAAATTAACTTGTCATATCATCATACTTGCTTGAGCATTGCATCGATGCCATGTGTTGATTGTTTCCTTTCTTTTGGTGTTTGGATTATTAGGTTTATTATTAGTTAGGTATTATTAGGTTTATTAATTAGTTTGGTATTATTGGTCTTCGCCCCACCTTTGGTCGATCCATGTGGGTAGCCCTGACCGATTCACATTTTCAAGTAACTTAGGTGCATGTGGGTTCGACGATGTGCCTATCTACTATCTGGTTTCCTTTCTCTTCATTTTTATTATTGTGTATGTATATATTAGGGTTTCTCCGAATTAGGGTTTATATCTCTCAACACCGTACTTAACTTTCTCCTTTAGCCGCTTTGACTTATTCGCTTTTTCCACCTATGCGTAAAATATGGACCCACACGCCGAGACGAAGAAAAGGAAGAGTTGATCCAAGGTGTGATCCGTGGGGAAGATAATTTAGACGTATCAACGTTTACGAACAACTACGTGAGGGTGATCCTCTTTACCGAGTAGACAACTTGTTTGAGGTTGAAGGTGTTGCCTTCTGCGAGGGAGAAGGCGATGCCTTGTGTAATCGAGAAGACGCACCGCTCCGAGGTGCATGTAATATAAATCAATTCATTAATTAATCATACGCTATCTATATAGAAATAGTAACGACGATCTTTATTCTTTTAGCCCTCGGATTGAAGGAATCTCTTGAAAAAGAGCGAGGCCCAACCAAAAAGTTGCAAGACCATGAGAGGTTCAGGATCGAAGATGTCACTTTAGGCAGCAACTGACTCCCGAAGTTGTCGCAACCAAATTTGTGGCACAATGCGAGTAATCGTTAGGGACTTAATCCCGATCACCATTAGAAATTGGAATAGGCCTGCTAATGCGGATGAAGAGGGAACATGTTTATTTGTCCCTAACCACGCCAAAGATTTACTGTGGAAGAGGCTCATGGTTAATTTCAATCTACCGAAGATAGAGCTGGATCCAAATGCGGAGGATCTAGTTGAGGACGCCTTACAACATGGGAGAGCCATGGAGGCTAAGGTCAGGGAGTGGGCTTTGAAGAAGATGGCCCAGTGTTTCACCAACTGGAATAAAAGATTGCACCTTGACTATGTCGTGAAAAAGAAGACTCCCGATTTCAAGAATATTCAGTTTGAGAAGATAAAACCATTCTGGGATGAGTTTGTGGAATACAAGAAATCAGAAAAATCTAAGAAAATGTAAAACGAATAATGAATCTCGCTAAGAAGAAGTATCACCATACTATGGGGCAAGGTGGCTCTGAGGTTGGCATTCCTAAGTGGGAGAAACTTGAGCGAGGCTGCGTGATAAAAATATCACCCTGCAGATGCATTTATTGGGTAGAGCGTGCAAGGAATTGGTTTTACGGGCATGGGGGCACGTTGGACTCGGAAGGAGGTGTATATATAACATACGACATAAAGAAGACCCCTTGCCAATCGAGAGGATCGAAAAGGTAAAGCTGTTAAAGATGGGGACTTCATTCCCGATAGAGAATGATGAGCTCACACTCGCCCTTGGAAATAAGGAACATGATGGACGAACACGAGGCACAAGCGGCTCCCAATCATGGAGGACTGGGTTTCCCGAAGAGAGGAAGAAATATCCTGATAGAAGCCGTCAGAGGAGAAAGGACATGGCGACAGTTGAAGCGAAAGTCGAAGAGCGAATGCGTTTAATTGAAGAACGATTAAAGCAACAACAAGATGAAATTAACACACTTAAAGAGCAAAGTACTACGGTGCCCCATCTCGAAAGACACCGCATTCGATGCTATCGGCCTATCGAATAATCGAAAAAGCAGTGGCTTCCACCGAGGTCCCGGTGATGACAATGGCGATGCCGATGATGCACGACGATGGCTCTGTGGCTACCCAGTGGATGATATCACAGAGATGACACATCGCGAGCTACATGTCAAAGTTGTGAACATATCAATGAAGGTGGCGGTCGGCTATGCCTTACCAATTGGACCCACACCAACTTACCACCGCCGTCCAGGTTCCGGAGGGCTACGCTGTTGTCGGCGTGGATGAAATCATGCCCATCTTTGAGGTTTTGGATCTTCACTACCCTGTTGGTGAAGGGATGTGATGTCTGGGTAACGCAAAAACGTCACCATTCTATGGCCGAAGGATTGTATCGTGCTTCAAATCACACGCCAAGGCCATCTTCGCCACGCCTCACCCGTCTCCAGCCGAGGTCGCCGCCCATGGCAGCCGTCTTCGTCGCCTCACCCGCCCGTCGCCTCACCAATCTCCGTGCAGCCATCGCCATGGAGCCATCGCCGGTGCCTCAGGATAAAAAGCGTAAGCGTACCGCTATTGTGCGTCGTAAGCAATCGCCGAAACATAAACAAGAGCCTCTTCCAAAAGTACCAATGGTTCCTCCCAAGAGAGCTTATGATCTTGAAGAGGAGATCTGCGATCGTTGATGCGGAAACGACAGCGTTTTAAGCTAAGTGAGGCCGAAAGAGCGAGTTCCCAAAGACCAGAGAAGAAAAGCCAAAGTGTTGAAAATGCTAAAGAATCTTCATCAACCCGAGCCAAAGCTGTCATCGACTATGAGCGTTCTATTCTCAAGTCACATGCACAAAAAAGCCTCGAAGAGCAACTGATGCAAGCAGGAAATCATTGCCCAACTTGGAGAATAAGCAAACAGACTTGCGCCCCTCTCAAGGTGATTTCTCAAACCAATGTGGGTCGAGCAAATATGGGGCGAAGAGCAAGCGGTATGATCCAGGTAGTTGCTGTCGGAGAAGCCGCTGCTCAAGGTATGAGTATTGCCCGATGCTTATCCCGATTAGAGTTCTTCCTCAGGAGTGAAGTAGCATACCAATACCGGTCTGGAAAACCTCTCACAAACTCGAGGAGGTAAACAATCTTCCAACAAAATGCGAAGATTGCATAACTGGTACATGCATGCCACAAGGGCGGGCTAATCGGATAGTCTGAGGGTTACAAAAAGCATCATGGGAAAGATAAGGATGACATGATATCCATTGAATTTGATGAACTATTTCAATTATTCAATCAAGACGCCTTGGACAAATCGATCATGAGTGCCTATTATGCGTAAGTACTAATTACGTAATTAATTTAGTCTCCATCTGTATTATTTTGTTTATTGCATGTATATAATCATCTTGTAATATGCGAACAAAGATTCTCGAATGCAGAGAGGACAAATCTATGACATTGGCTTCATTGACCCATATTGGGTTCATGAAGATAATCTCAAAATAAGCCCCAGGATACGGAGGATAATATAGTACACGCTTTAAGGTTTCAAGAAACCAAAAGGGAAATACTATTTCCTTACAACTTCCAAAGGAGTGTTATTGTCTTGTATACACTTTCTATTTCGCTTACTCGATGTTAAGTATATAATTGATTAGTTCTACATTTGCGGTGTACCACTATATTACATTAATCATTCAACTTGACAAAGGGCGTGTACTAGTCATGGACTCAAACATAAACCCCTTGAGACGTGGAAGGACATGATACTTCTCCAAATGTAATTCTAATCATTACGACACTATATCGGCAACGTTCGTGAATTTTATGATATCAAGTACTTAATAACTTATTTTATTCGCTTTTCACGCCGCAGCTTGGAAGCAGTTCACCAAGAAGGCTAGGGGTGTTTGGAAAGAGGAGCTTACATTTCAACCACTAGATGTAAGCACCACTAGCTATATCCGCGCATCTCTTTGATTCTAGTTTTGATACGATTATTATCATGCTTGATTATTATTTTGATTGAACTCGTTCTCGTAAAAGTGCCCGACGCAGGACCGGTAACAATCTATGTGGATACTATGTATGCGAGTTCATCCCAGACGCGGCGATGAGAAGGGCAGAAATTTAGAGCAACTCCACACGTAAAAATTTCTATAGTTTTTATTACAATCAAATTGTGTTTAGTTTCATATTCATATAGGTGACTCCTTTTTAAATCAGATCGAACGTCTACGGACGGTCTTACGCCAAAGGATCGCATCTGAGCAATTCAGAGGAATTGGCGGTATTCTTGGATGCGTAAGTCCTAAACACAAGGGGAATACTACTCGGTGTGTATAGACAATAGGAATTGTAAAATAGCAACTTTCAAGAAATTGGCGGTAGCATCGAATAGCAACTTTTGTATGTAGTGCATGAACTCGATCCGTGTATTGAATGTAATGTTGTCATGATGATCTTGTGTAATATAAGGTTCCTTCGTTGATAAGTGCAAAACACTAAATAAACAATAAAACAACCTAAATGAATTCTCCGTCGCACAAAAAGTGGCGAAAATCTTGTCGACAACAAAATGTGCCAAAATGAATTCTACGCCATGGCAGAAATGAAAATCTACGCAAGAAGGTTATTAGTCGGTTCGTGTTAACCGGGACTAATGCTCCACCCTCGGCCTCGATGCCGCCACGTGTGCCCCATTTGTCCCGGTTGGTGGGGCAACCGGGACTAATGGTTAGAGCTTTAGTCCCGATTGCCCCGTCCCGGTTGGGCGGGACTAATGGCCCTTACCAACCGGGACGCATGGGCCCTTTTCTACCAGTGGTACCTGTACTATATATTGTGTCCTTTGGCCCCCCAGAGGAATACAAGTTGCATATTCCTGACATGGTATCAGAGCTAGGTTAGACTCCTCTTTCTTGCAACTTTGTCGCTGCAGCCGCCACCGTCCCTGTCATCGACGGTCTTGCCGTCGTCGCCGCCGCCGGTTGACGCCTTGTTCCTGGCCGTCGTTGCCCGTTTTGTTTTCAGATCGGTCTGCACCCGCCGTCATCCGTTTCGTCTACAGATCTGTTCGATCTCGCTTCAGATTGGATCGATCTTACTGCCCAGGTCCCGTTGGTATGCCTCGATTTGCTCGACACCGTCAATCCACGCGGGACTCGCTCCGCCAGATCCCGCCAGAGCTGCTGGGCGGCTGCCACGCGGGACTCGCCGCCTGAGACTGCTCCACGCGCGGGTCCGTGGTGCTCCACGCGCAGTAATCCCGCGTCCCGCTGATGCCACCTGCCACGCGCGGTCCAACCCACGTCCTGCTGCTCCTGACGCCACCTGCCACGCGCGGTCGACGCCACCTGCTGCTCCCGACGAGCCCACCCGGCCAGGTTGCTCCGTCTGGCCCGCCCCGTCTGGCCTACCGCCCGCCTACTCCATCAGGTCTGCTGCCTGCCGGCCTCGTCGGTTTCAACTCTGACTGATGTTCTTCGTTAGTTTTCGATTAGATCTGAGAGCTGAACTCAAAAAAAAAGGAGAGATATGTCTTCTTCATCGGGGTATGTTGCGATTCCTCATTTCCCGGTGATCTTCGATGGCCCGAATTACCCTGATTTCGCTGCCTTTATGCGCGTTCACATGCGCGGTCTCCGTCTCTGGGGTGTGCTCTCTGGCGAGGTCTCCTATCCGCCGTGCCCCCTGCTCCTGTGGCTCCTCTTCCGCCGACGCCGATTGTTCTCGATGGTGATGCTTCTCAGGAAGCCAAGGATGCTGCTCATAGTGCTGATGATAGTGTTGTTGCTGCTTATGACCCGAAGTTCAAGCAGTACTCTTCTGATCTCGAGGTCTATCGCCACGCTCTGACTGCTTACACTCAGTGGGTCGATGAGGATGCTTTCGTCCTTGCTATTCTCACCTCCGGTTCTCGCCTCAAGATGTCTTTCTTGAGTTCATGAGTCTCCCTCTTGTTGCCGCTCATGGGCACATCTTCGTCGGTATCACGTCTGGGATGCTCTTTACTGTCGTGGTTCACGAGCATGCTCTTCACAGGTGATTCCACTATTGATGAGTTTTATACTCGAGTGATGCTATCTGGCGTCGGCTTGATTCTCTCCGTGCCTTGTTTGTGGCACATGCTCGTCCGCCAGGACAGCGCCTCGGTTTGGAGTTTCACCGCATCTATGAGTTTCTGTCTGGCCCGCCAGATTTTGATCGGCGTGCTCAGCTGAATGCTCGTGGTCGTGTTCCGCTCTCTGAGGTATTGTCTGAGCTTCGGGCTGAGGAGACCCGTCTCCGTGGTGCTGGTCTTCTTGCGGTCCCATCTATGCTTGCTACTCGTGGTCCTCCTATACCGCCTGCTCCATCGACTCAGCCGCGGTCCTCTGTGCCACCGCCGATACTACCCACTCCGATTTCGGTCGAGTCAAGACCAACAGTTTAGGGTCGAATCCGCACCAGCCAGTTGGGGCGAGTCGGCCCAGCGCTCGTGGTCAAGGTCGCCGTGGTTACATTTCACACGCTTTATCTGTAACAAGGATGGCCATACTTGGGCCACTGTTATACACGCGATCGATTTACGCCGACAGATCAGTGGGCAAGGCTCCTTTCGGATCTTCCGTAGCTCTCTCCGATCAGGACATTATCGAGTCTTCGCGTGCGCTTTGCACTGGGCTCTTCTTCGACGAACGCTGCTGGTTCTATGATCGATTCTTGAGGCCTGGCGACCACCACCTTCTACACAGTCAGGTACGTCCCCATGGTATCTGGATTCTGGAGCTTCTTTTCATATGACCTCCGAGTCTTCTTTTCTGTCCGCTCTTCGTTCTCTCCCTTCTTATGTCCGTGTTTTCACAACTGATGGTACCTCTCTCCCTGTTTCTAGTCGGGGCACCCTCTCTACTTCTCCCTTTTTTGTTCCTGATATTTTGCATGTTCCTCTTCTTAAGATGAATCTGTTCTCTGCTAGCTTGACTTCGACTACGGTTGTCGTCATTCTTGATCTGATTCTTGTGTTGTCCAGACCGTCGCAGGCCACAGTTGGAGTTGGCCTCGCAGCCGTGACTCTTTAGGACTTTGGGAGTTAGGCGGCTTGTTCCTTCGCTGCCACTTCATCCTCCGTTCTTCTTCTCCGGCTGTCGCCTCTGCTACCAGCTCCTTTCAAAGATGGCATCATCGTCTTGGTCGCCTTTGTGACTCTACCGTCGTCATTAGTTCATCGTGGTCTTCGGGTGCATCTCGGAGATGGGTCTTTACATTGTCGGCTGTAGGTTGGGTAAACATTCAGCTTCCCTATCCTACTAGCGGCTCGTATGTCGTGACCTTTTGATTTAGTTCATTCAGATGTTTGGGGTCCGCCTTTTCGCCGAAGGGCCATCGCTACTATATTTTATTCATCGATGATTTTTCTCGGTACACTTGGTTGTATTTTATGCGCTCTCGTAGTGAGGTGCTCTCCATATATCAGCGTTTTGCGGCCATGGTCCGTACTCAATATTCTTCCCTCATTCGAGTGTTTCGTGTTGATTCTGCTGGTGAGTATATCTCCCAGATGTTGCGAGGTGTCCTTGTTGAGCAGGGCACTCTTGCTCAGTTCTCCTGTCCTGGCGCCCATGTCCAGAATGGCGTTGCTGAGCGTAAGCATCGTCATCTTCTTGAGACCACTCGTGCCATGATGATTGCTTCTTCTCTTCCGCCGCATTTCTGGGCTGAGGCTGTTGCTACATATGCTTACCTCATCAACATTCAACCTTCTGCTTCTCTGAAGGGTGGTATCCCTCTTGAGCGCCTATCTGGACAGTCTCCAAACTACTCCATGCTTCGCTTGTTTGGTTGTGTTTGCTATGTTCTTCTTGCTCCTCGCGAACGCACCAAACTAACCGCTTCATCTGTTGAGTATGTTTTTCTTGGATACAATGATGAGCATAAAGGGCTATCGCTCTTGGGACCCCGTTGGTCGTAGGATGCGTATCTCTCGTGATGTTACTTTTGATGAGACGCGCCCTTTCTATCCTCGTCCCACCGCTGGTACCTACCCGGTGGAAGATATCTCTTTTCTTCTCTTTCCTGACACATCTCCTTCTACTCCCATTGTGCCTTCTCTAGGATCTCCTACCCCTGATGTCTCTTCTTCTACACCGTCCTCCTCTTCTCCGTCTAGTTCTCCTAGTTCTCCTCGTTCTCCGGAGTCTTCCTCTGCTATTCCTTCTTCTTCATCGTCGTCTCCTGAGTCGTCTTCCTCTGATGAGCTTCCCTCTACTCGTCCTGTTTGTCAGCGCCGTGCCCCCAACCGTTACTCTCCTAGTCAGTATGGTCTTTCTACTGCCTCTGAGCCGACTTCTTATCGGGATGCTGAGCATCATCCTGAATGGCAGCTGGCCATGGCTGAGGAGATTGCTGCGCTTGAGCGCACTGGCACATGGGATCTTGTTTCTCCCCCTCCTGGTGTTCGTCCTATCACATGTAAGTGGGTCTATAAGATTAAGACTCGCTCTGATGGATCTCTTGAGCGCTATAAAGCGCGTCTTGTGGCTCGTGGTTTTCAGCAGGAGCATGGTCGGGACTATGATGAGACCTTTGCTCATGTGGCTCATATGAGCACTGTGCGTACTCTTCTTGCTTGCTTCATTGCTCGTCACCTTTGGTATGTGTCCCAGCTTGATGTTCAGAACGCCTTTCTCAATGGTGAGTTGAGTGAGGAGGTTTATATGCAGCCTCCTCCTGGGTATTCTGTTCCCGAGGGGATGGTTTGTCGTCTTCGACGTTCTCTTTATGGCCTCAAACAGGCCCCTCGTGCCTGGTTTGAGCGCTTTGCTTTTGTAGTGACTGCTGCTGGTTTCTCCCCTAGTGCTCATGATCCAGCGCTGTTTGTTCACACTTCTCCGTGGCCGCACTCTTCTTCTTCTCTATGTTAATGATATGATCATTACTGGTGATGATTCTGAGTATATCGCCTTTGTTAAGGCTCGTCTTCGTGATCAGTTTCTTATGACTGATCTTGGTCCTCTTCGATACTTTTTGGGATTGAGGTTTCCTCCACTTCGGATGGCTTTTACATCTCTCAGGAAAAGTATATTCAGGATCGTCTTGCTCGTGCTGCTCTAGGGGATGAGCACACTGTTGAGACCCCTATGGAGCTTAATGTTAAGCTTCAGTCTACTGATGGTGATCTTCTGTCTGATCCAACGTGTTATCGTCATCTTGTTGGGAGTCTTGTTTATGTTGCTATCACCCGTCCTGACATTTCTTATCCTGTTCATATTCTGAGTCAGTTTGTTTCTGCTCCTACCACTGTTCACTATAGTCATCTTCTCTGTGTTCTTCGTTATCTTCGTGGTACGATCACTCGTCGCCTTTTCTTTCCTCGTTCTAGCTCCCTCCAGCTCCAGTGTTATTCAGACGCTACGTGGGCGAGTGATCCTTCGGATCGTCGTTCACTTTCGCCATCGTGTGTTTCTTGGTGGTTCTCATTGCTTGGAACGAAGAAACAAACAGTGGTTTCGCTCGAGTGTTGAGGCTGAGTTGCGTGCTATGGCCTTGTTATCTTGAGGTGACTGGTTAAGGTGGTTACTTATGGATTTTGGGGTCTCTATTACCACACCCATTCGGTTTTGTCTGACAAGACAGTCCTATTAGTGTTGCACGTGATCCGTCAAGCATGAGCTTACCAAGCATATTGGTGTTGATGCTTTCTATACACGTGCTCAGTGTGTGTTTCAGGTTGTTGCGCTTCAGTATGTGCCTTCAGATTTACAGTTGGCGGATTTCTTCACGAAGGCACATACCAGAGCGCAGCATGATTTCTTACTCTCCAAACTCAGTGTTGTGGATCCACCATGAGTTTAAGGGGGGTGTTAGATGTATATATTTGTATATTATATTTCCCCCATATGTTAGGGGCTTCCTGCATATTTGCCCTGTACCTGTACTATATATTGTGGCCTTTGGCCCCCCAGAGGAATACAAGTTGCATATTCCTGACACTTAAGACTATTCATGAGCACCTTAGAGACAAGCTTGTAGAGTACGTTACAAAAACTAATAGGTCATAGATCTTTAATTCTCGATATATATTTCACCTTTGGAACGAGAACACCATTAAATGTCATTCCATCCCTCTGGCATAACTCCTCATTCCAACACATTTAGAACCACTTCCACAATTGTGTCCCCCACTATGCGCCAATACTTCTTGTAGAATAGTGATGGCATACCATCCGGCCCCGATGCCGTAAGATCTCAAATATGATCAAACGCTGCTTTCACCTCTATAGACATGAAATCCGCCACTAAATATTCATTCATGGCAGGAGTTACACACGGCTGCACTGCTGCAAACAACTCAACCATACGATCACCACCTTGAGAAGAGAAGAGATCCTGAAAATAAGACAAGTTATAATTTGTTATCTCTCCTTCTTCATCCACCTCTACTCCATCTTCTCTCGTCAGCTTTTTTCTTCTTAGCCAAACCAAAGGAATGCACTTCCTTTTTCTTTATGCTGTCAGAAAACGCATGGTAGAGATTTTTTAAACACAAACATTGAAGCATTTTCTCTTCCGAAGGAAATAGGAAAAGAACAAAAGGGGTAGAGGATGGAGTTCGGTTCGGTTCAGGAAGGTAATGTGGCCCTAATATTAGTCCCCTCCCAAACCCCAGTAGCCCCAATCGCCCCAGGTGGTCTGAAGCTCACGAAGTGATTCAATCGGATTAGAAGGGCGGGTTTGTCTTCCTCCCTCCCATCGACCTATGTACCAGGTTATTGAAGGAGATATGCCCTAGAGGCAAATAATAAAAGGGTTTATTATCATATCTCAAAGTTGTTCATAATAGTTCCATATTGTACTATAATTGTATCATTTCCTATGATACATGTGTGGTATGCAAACAAACCAAGATCCTAGTAGCCTCTACTCAACTAGTTCGTTGGGCAACCAATGATCAAGGTTTCCTGATCATGGTGCATTTATGCCAGTTGACAATGGAGTTATGTCATTAAGAATGACTTGATGGACATGACTTGATGGACATTACCCACATAAGAATTACAACGTGATTTAGTCACATGGTTTATCATTGTAATAATTAGAAATGAAGTAACCTCCTCCTTAGACCGCGAGATCATATTAATCAATGTCTCCTGAGGAAGTTTTGATTTATCAAACGTCATGTTCATAACTGGGTGAAAATAAAGGTGTGTATTTGGTTTACAGAGGAACAGATTGAGGCCTATGTATCAAGATCGATATTTATCCACCCGCGTGACAGAAAGATACACTTGGACCACTCGGGGAAATTGTATCCAATAAGCTGTAACGTATGACTAGGTCATGGGGATACAAGTGTCGTGGTATTGTCGACGAGTACGCCATGGAGGGGTCCTCATAGTGCGTGTTTAGAGACGTGGGGGAAGGTGGACGGTTGATGGGTTACCCAGGTTCAGATCCCACGACGGTGGCGGAATCCTACTCCTGCTATAAATCACTATAAGGGCAACACGCGAAACTGTGGATTGGTTACATTGCGAGTGCGTCATAGTCGACACTAGGTTGTCTAAGATTGTGCCCTAAAGGCTCCCATAGGCCCGATTTATATAGTCGCCAGGTCCTAGGGTTATAGGGAAAAGTCCTAGCCGGACAGGTTACAGAGTCCTACACTGCTTACCACTAGTCTAGCGTGTCTTGCACTCCAAGGCTCCGGGTACGTCGGTGACTCCTCCGTAGCCTTCCTTTATCCGGCATGGGCCTCCCTTCTGGATCAATCTAACTGGGCCGCCCAACAGGCCATGGGCCATGCTACCAACTGTGGTCCACCCGGGTTATCCGGATAGGAGCCATGCTATGAGGATACCCATATAGCATATCCCCAATAGTAGCCCCGGAGAACTCCGAGATCTTGCGCTGTCTTGCCTCTTCACGTTGAATGCTCCATCTAGATGGATGTCGGCAAATCGTCAAGCAATATCTTGTAGTCCTCACAAAGAACCCTGCAAGGTTTTCTTCGTCTTCAACTTGTAAGTCGGAGAATTGCTGAATCTTCTATCATACTCTTCCGTAGCCGGAGTGGATCCGTCCATGCTGGAATCTTCCGATGTGATGGTTCATCTACTAGTGACAGCTATGGCGACGTAGACATAGGTCAGCAAGGCCTCGTAACTCACACATGCAGAGAACACAATCATGTCCATTTTCCCCGTGCGAGCGATACGAACCGTTGGCGGCGACGGTTGGCAACATGGCGAAATTTCTGCGCACGCTCCCGCACACGTCGTCCACGCGTCAACCATTCGATCATTTTGCACGAATATTGATGCCGGAGGTTATAAATTGTAACATCGATGGAAATTTTACTTTTCACCTCATTCTCCTCCCGCATCGTCTTCTTCCTCCAGCGAGCGCCTCCTTGAGCTCTCCGCGCCATAGCAAAAAACCCTAACTTTTCAACCTTTCTCAGTCACCACCTCAACCTCTCTAATGGCCAGCAGCAGTTCCACCCCTTCCATGGCGGCGTCAGGCGATGCTGCGGCGAAGCCGGCGAGCACCATCATCGTTCCCCTAGAGGTCCTGGTGATCCCCAAATCCGCGGTGGTCGAAACCACCGGTGGCGACCATAACCCAGCGACACTGGAGCTGCTAGAGGAGGAATATGACTCCCACAAGGGCGACTGGCGCGGTTCGGATATCACGGACCGTGATATCAAGGAGCTAATTATCGAGGGCTACCTTCCTGTGACAGAGGGGCTCGCCTGGTGGGTCGCGCCGGCCGGCGAGTCACCCCTTCTCCCCAAGCCAGAGAGAAGGTGTACATCAAAGCCCAACTGGTACGCGACGTCTCCCTTCCCATCTCCAATTTCTTCCTAGCTGTCCTCAACCATTACCGAGTACAACCTCAGAACCTCTCCCCCAATAGAATCCTCGCGCTTAGCAACTACGCGGTGCTTTGCGAGAGTTACTTAGGGATTAGGCCTAGGCTAGATCTCTTTAAATACTTTTTCACCGTCAAGCGGGAAGTCAGAGCCAGCAAGGACGAGCTCGGGAACTGTGACACTATTAGTTTTAAGATCCGGCCTGGCCGGCGGTTCCCCGACATCATCGGCCATGAGTCCTGTAAGAACTAGCAACGAACGTACTTCTACGGCCCAAATATCCCTCTGGCCGGCCGAGAAGCAACATACCCGGACTTCGTCAATGGAGCCGCCGCCAAAGCTTCAACATGGAGATCCCATGCCTCCCTTCCTTCTGACATTGATGCTTCCCGCGCTATAAGGCAGATAGAGTGGTTCGTAGAGACGGGTCTAACCGAATTGGACCTGGCCATGTGTTGTTTCGTCAGGCGGATCCAGCCTCTGCAGCACCGCTCGAAGTTGATGCATGAGTATACCAAGGAGAGGAAGGATAGCCTCCATATCTCCGAGGACAACTTTTCCAGCGACTCTGTCAAGCTCCGCCTCAAGGACATCGTCAAGGTGAAGGATAGGAAGCGTGGCTTCACCATCACCTACGACATGTTCGAGGAGGGCAAGCGCCCAAAGGTACCTGTTTATTTTCCATGTATGACATATGCTCCAGTTCTTCCGTCTAGCCATTATCATTTCATCTAACACTTTGGGTTTTCACTTAAATCTTAGCAATCTAGGGGAGGATAGCATGGCTGTCCAAATCTATGATCCAAAGATGAAGGAAGTCACTGTCGTGTCTGATGACGATGTACCGTTGGCGCGAAAGCGGAAGAGCTCCACCTCTGACGCTGCTGACGGAGGCAAGAAAGAGAAGACGGAGGGTGGATCCTCCAAGAAGACTATCGTCGCCCTGGAGGCGAAGAAAAGAAAGGTTACCGGGATCCCCTTTGCCAAAGCACCCCCTCTTGTGTAAGCATTTTTCTCTCCGATATTGTCCATTGCTTGTCTTATTCCTGTACTTATACATTTCGCACGTTTCAGGAAGAAGGCCACTACCAGTTTGAAGAAGACCTCCAAAATTTTGGGGGCTTCTAGAAACATTAAGGATATGTTGCATCGTGACATTTCTCCCCACGCATCTCCCGCCATCACCCCTGTCACTCCCAGCGTCCAGCCTACGCCTGCTCCGACAAGCTCACAAGCCAAAGATGCAGCTGGCCCTTTCGCCATGGAAGTGGACTCAGGTGCCTCCGTGGAGCTTGCCGTTGTCGGCGAACAGGCAACGCAAGAAAGTGCCGCAACCCAAATGGCTGAAGCTCCGGCTAAGGATGCCATCGGTAGCGGTAAGGCGATGGTGGAGAGTGGTACGTCTGCCGAAGGCGGCGCCTCCGCACCCAAGAAAGCCATCGAGTTCCTGAAGATATTCTACCCGATACTTACGCCGGGTAGCTCCGCTTTGGTTCCTGGTGCGACACTGACATCTCCAACATGCGGTCTTGAGGAGCTTCTCCGGCAAGCATAAATCTTGCAGGGAAACAACTTAACCTTTGGCAAGTTGCTTGCTGAGAGCGCTACAAACCTCAAGATCATCGCACTTGTAAGTTTTATTTGCCTTTTGCATTTCAAATGAGTATCTCACTGTAGCCCCCGAGGATTTAGACGAAAAACCATAAGTCTTTGCATATAAATGCTCTAGTGACTAAGCTAGAAAACTTCTCACTGTAGCCCCCAAGCATATAGTTTGAATGAATTATTCCGACTAGATGCTTTCAGAGTAGCATACATAACGTTTATAAATGTCAATACTATAGCCCCCAAGCTTCTAGTTGTAACTGAATTAGTTCCGACTAGATGCTTAAAGAAAGACTAAGAATATGACTGAGTTTAAAAACTTTATACTGTAGCCCCCAAACTTCTAGGTGAAAATTGAATCAGTTCCGACTAGATGCTTAAAGAACGACCAAGCATATTGCTAAATTAAAGACTCTCACTGTAGCCCCCAAGCCTCTAGGTGGATATTTATCTGGCTAGATGCCCCAAGTAGACTAAACAATGTTAAATTTTTTCCTTTCCATGGAATGAGAATGCTCGGAGGGGTGTGGCCAACGAGAAGTACCAGAAGATGCGCTCTGACTTGGAAGCCGAAAAGGGTAAAACTGCCTTCTTGAAGGAACAAATCACGAAGAGCAAGCGTCTGTTTTTCCTTTCTTTTTCGTATTCCGACTTGGTCTTGTGCCAACATTATCCGAGTACTCACTATGCATTGTTCTTTCTCCGACTTGCAGAATCCATTTCCAAGGCTAAGGATATTGTTGAGCAATCCAAGCATATTCAGCAGCTGGATAGCGAAAACAAGATCCTTAAGCAGGAGAGAAAGGATATGCTGAAGATGCATGAGGACTCAACGAAAGTCTTGCAAGACTCCACCAACGAGGAGATGAACCACTTGAAGGAGGAAATCACGATCTTGAAAGATCAGAAGAAAGCTGCCGATGAGCAAAATCAGCGCCATCTTGAAGCGTACAGGATCCTCCGACAAGAACGGGACTCCATGGCGGAAACTCTCCAGCAGGCTGAGATTAGCATCTTCAGTAAGTGATTCTCCGCCTTGTACTTTTGTAAGCTAGATACTCTGAACTTTTTGTGTTATTGAACTCATGCGCTTCCTTGTCGGAAATCTGCTGCTCCTATTGGGTTGACCCAGTCGCCTCGTCCGCCAAAGTAATGCATGGTCCTTGCCGGCAACTTTATCAGCACCGCCATCATGCAAGCCAAGGAAATAGCCAAGCACCACCATATCAACATCAAAATGGTGGATTCCGTGGCGAAGTTCTCGGAGATCTTGCGCCGAGCCCCCGAGCGTATTACAAGCTGGAAAGCTTGATGTTCACGGGCTGGCACGAGGATAGCACTGTCAATGGTCAAGGCACACTACGAAGACACCGACATTGACACGGTGACCTCCGGTATCCCCGACGTAGACGACGAAGGCCAAAAGATAGATCACGAAGCTATCTTGGCGTCACTCGCAGGTTTTGACACCAGAGTCGCCGAGTTGGTCGACCTTAACATCTTTGTGCCTATGAAAACCATTGATGGTGGCAACTAAAGCTCCTCTGAGTCCCTCAATGATGGGGATGTGCCTACTGGGGTATACCCAGCAGGACGTTTCCGACTGGCCCGTGAGCTGGCGAGTGGGCCTGCATAACGGCGAGTGGATTAAAGCCCAGCAAGGCACCGAGCGACTGGAAGCTGAAGGCCCAGGCGAGTAATAGGCCCAGTCGGATTAGGTTAAACGACTACCGAAGCTTTAACTGAATCGGTTGAGATATGTAAACCCTAGGGGAGGTGAGCCTATATAAACCTCCCTATAGGGCGAGTAGAGACACGTTCCATCATACACCCAAGCGACTCACTGCCTAGCCGCCGAGCTCGCCCATTGTAACACCTCCATAATACAATCTAGAAGGATTAGGTCTTTACCCTCCCGGGGGCCGAACCTGGGTAAAACCCTGTGTCTTTGCCCTCATCTCGCACCGCAGATGGCTGGCCGCCCTTGACCCTCGTTCTACTACTCGCTGCCGATTGCAGCATCTGCCGTGACTATTCCCACGATAGTGGCGCCGAACGTGGGGCCTGGCCGGTCCGGCCGGTGTTCTGCGGCGATATCCAATCTGCGCATCAACGAGACGGTCGCCACCGGCCGCATGATAGTGATCGGCGAGATGCTCCAAATCCTGCCGAGCAGCTACGTCCCGGCGGCGCGACCCGTCACGCACAGCGTGATCCTGCCGATCGGCACGATCAGCCTCTTCGTCGGTCTCACCGATGTCGCCGTCTCGGAGGATTCGCGCATCCGCGAAGTCGCCGCTTGTGATCGGCTCTCCGAGAGCAGATCCGCACGATCCATCGCCTTGCCGAGTACAACTCGCCCACAACGTGGCGGAAATTTAGCGGCCGCAGGATGCATCCTCACCGACGACGCCGACTCGGCGACCGAGTCACCGCGGATCCATCACCGCGGTCCGCGGGCTCCATCGCCAGGTCTCCAACGGGAGACTTGAGGATCCCTCCATCCTCGGGATCTTCGAGTTTGACTCCGGATCGGAGAACTCCGCGACCCAGCGACGAAACGGTCGCCACACGCGACCTACATGGCAACCGCACCGATCCGCCAGAGGACCGTTCTCCACCCCAATCCCTCCTAACGCCACGGCAGCGGAGGTCGAGGAACTCCACAAATCGGGCGGAGGCGGCAAGAAGAGCAAGCCGCAAAAATTTCGCCTCGGCGGTGATCGACAGAGCTGTCACGCTACCACCAGAGCGGATCAGTCACGCTGAACCCAGTTCAGGGCCTGAACCGACGACAAACGACCCGCCGCGTGGCGGCGCGCGATCTGCGAGAACGCGCCACCAGAGGAAGCGCCCGCCAGATCAGCGGCGAGGCCCCACCTCCACCCAACCGCACCTCCTGTGGACCAGCCATGATAGTAGTCTCCTCACGGGAGCGTGGCGCAAACGGCCTCCCACTGTTTCTCCACCCCAATGGACAACCTCGTGGCAGCCGAGCCCGGCAACATCACCCACCGCGGCGCCCCTACAGATCCAATACGTCGTGGCCCCGCTCAAGGCCGTCGAGCAGCAAAGAGCGGGCGGCGACTCGCAGGTCGAGTACACTCGCGTTCCTCGGAAGCGGCCTCCGGCCGCCATGGCGGCAAACACCTCAATCGCCCGCCACCGAGCCACGCAGCTCAATACCGACCAACGCGCACTTCCACCAACGACCCCGACGAACCGACCTTGTCGCCGCCAGCGGCAACCCATCGACGCCGCACCCACATCATCAACAACTAAAGTTGGCGCGACGCCAGCCGACGACTGGACATACCTAACCAATCGACGCGACGGCGAGCCCATGGGGTCGCCACGACTGGCCCAAGTGCTTGACCAATGATCCGAGAGAAGTATCCGCCAAACTTCAAGGCGCCAAAAGAAATTGAAAATACGACTCAGACGACCCGGCCGTATGGCTCGACACATACCTCATGGCAATGAGGATCGCGCCACATTGACCTTCGCCGCCCGTTACCTCCCACGATGATGGAGGGGCGTGCGAGCGATGGATCAACACCCTCCCCGGGGCGATCGACTCATGGGAGGAAATGCGCGACGCCTTCGTCAGGCACTTCGAGTGCTCCTACACCCGCGCCACCACTATCGAGGACCTGGAGCGGTGCGTCCAGGGACCCCGCGAGTCGACCCGCAACTGGGTCCAACGGTGGCAAGAGCTTTGGTACAACGCGGTCGGCATCCACCCGGACACAGCGATCCATTGCTTCAAGACCTCGTGCCGCTACGAGCCCCTAGTCGCCAACCTCAAGCGACACTCCCGCACACTCGATAACATCCCCAACCTCCTCGAGATCGCCAAACGGTACGCCGAGGAAGATCCAAACCAGGAAACTGACGACGAGTCAGGAGGTCAACGCCGCACGAGCGGCAACGACGGCGGACACCGACCCGACCTCTACGCCTGGCATTTTCGCCTCATCGGCAAGCGCCAGCGTCGGCGTAGTCGACTTCGCCAACGCCGCACGCGCAAAGACGAGCCCAAGAGCTTCCGCGACGGAGGACAACGCCACGGCGGCAACTACAAGAACAAACCAAGGTTCGACCCGCGGCCCTCCTTAACCAACCATATGCGTTCCATAGCAGGGAAGGAAGCCAACGCACACCACCGCCGATCGCCACGCCCTCGGAAATCGAGAAGGCACGGCAAGCGGAGGACCGACAACGACCCGCCAAACGGCAGAAAATTCGCAAAGTAGCCGGCTCGCTCCACACCTTCACAAAGCTTCAACACGAAGCGAGAAGAAGGTCATCGCCGCCAGCATCGCCGTCAACGCGGTGGCCGGATAGACGTCCCCGCCCTAAACTGGTCGGAGCAGCCCATCACCGAGCCGCCAAGATCACTCGCCACGCGCCAGTACCGTGATGAGTCGCCCGGTGGTCAAGCCCAAGGTCGGCGACCATCGCTCCCAAGACAGCGATGGACGGCGCAGCTCCATCAACATCCTATACCTCGACACCTTCAGCTGCGGCTCCCGCAATCGATGATCGAGGCGACCCACACCACATTCCACGGCATCGTCCCGGTCGTAAGGCGCACGATCGGCAAGGTCACTCGCCATCACCTTGACACCGGCAAACTTCCGCACCGGCGGATCGTCTTCGAGCTGGTGCCCTTCGACGGCCCCTACCACTGCGTCTCAGGGCGCCAAATTTATGGCGCTCCACTACGTATAACGCTATGAAGCTCCCGGCCGCGGCGTCATCACCATCCACGGCGACCCGACATGGCCGCCGAAAGCGAGGCCAAAGGAGCCGAGCTCACGACGCCGTCATCGCGTGGGAGACCAACCACGCCGACGAGCTCGCCACGCGAGTTTGGGTCAACAACGGCGACCCCACCATACTCAAGAAGCCCAACTCGAGGGCGCAAACACCTCAACCTTTGAGGCCACGGCGCACACCGCATCGTCGAGCTGGTCCCGGCGACTCCGGCCCGATGTGACGATCGGGGCGGGCATGAGCCCAGCATAGGAAGGCGCGCCATCGAAGTTCCTCCGTGAGAACAGGGACATCTTCGCATGGAAACCCTCCGACATGCCCGGTGTCCCTAGGGACCTCGCTGAGCACAAGCTAAACACCGACCCCAAAGTGCGACCTATCAAGCGATCATTGGCCCCTTCAATGAAGAACGCCGTCGAGCAATCGCCGAGGAAGTGCGGCGCCTACTGCCGGCTTCATCCGCCAATCAAGTACTCAAGTGGCTGGCAAACCCAGTCTGGTCGAGAAGAAAACGGGACTGGAGAATGTGTATCGACTACACAAACCTGAACAGCGCCTACCAAAAGCGATTCGTCCTCCCGGGATCGACCGGATAATCGATTCAACCGCTGGCTCGAGTCTCTATGTTTCCTCGACGCCTACTGGATACAACCAGATCAAAATGGTTGTCAAGGCGAGGAGAAGGCGGCGTTCATCACGCCATTCGAGCTACGCTACACCACCATGACCTTCGCCTCAAGAACGCGGGCGACCTACCAGCGGTGCATGCACGAATGCCTCGCGAGCCAAATTGGCGCAACATCCACGTTTACATCGACGACGTGGTGAAATCCGCCGCCAAGGCGACCTACCGCCGACCGGCGAAACATTCGCCAACTTGCGGCGGTATAAGATAAAGCTCAACCCAGTAAATGCACCTTGTGTACCGCTGGACAACCACTGGGTACGTCGTCTCAAGCGGGGAATTGAGGCGAACCCCGAAGGTCGACACGATCGCGGCTCGGCAAACCAGAGTGCTCGCGGACGTTCGAGGCTGGCCGGGCGAGTAGCGGCTCTCGATCGCTTCATTCCCGCTGGGCGAAAAGGCGATGCCCCTATACCGCTTGATGAAGAACCCCACCTTCGATGGGACAAGGAGGCGGACGACGCTCGCGACCTCAAAAAGGTGCTACTCGACCACTACTCGCCCCGTCGACAAAGAACCCATGCTGGTTTACGTCGCGGGCGTCCGAGCGTCATTGCCGTGATGGTCGTCGAGCAACCGAGGAAGGAAAGGAGCGCCCCCAGCCGGTGTACTACATCAGCGAGGTCCTCACCGAGTCGCCACCGTACCCTGATACCAAAAGCTAGTATACGCGGTCTTGAGCTCGGGCGCCTGCGCACTACTTCGAGAGCACCCGATCACGGTCGTCTCCTCGGCCACCGCAAAGACATCATCCGCAATCGCGAGGCGACCGGGAGGGTCGTCAAGTGGGCCGTCGAGATCAGCGTCCACAACATCAAATACGAGCCACGAAAGGCGATCAAGTCACAGGCACTGGCAGACTTCATCGCCGACTAGGAGGAGGCCCAACAACTAGAGAAGCTGCCGTACCTCCATTACTGGAGCCTGCACTTCGACGGCTCCAAGAACGCCAGACGGTGCGCAGAGGATAGTCTTGACTTCACCAAAGGCGACAAGCTCCGCTACATCCTCTGCCTCGACTTCACGCCCGCACCAACAACATGGCTGAGTCACGAGGCCCTACTCCACGCATGCGAGCCGCCAAGGAGATGAGCGTCAATCGCCTCCGCTACACGGAGATTCCGACCTTGTCGCGGGCAAGTCGCCGCACTGCGACGCCGTCTCCCTACCACGTCGATACCGCCAACGGTGGACAAGTTGGGCGCCACTTCACGGCTACTCCGTCGAGTGGATCGACAGCGGAAAACGAGGAGGCCGACGCACTCTCTCGCATCGGGTCGGCTCGCACCACCACCGGCGTCTTCCTCGACCACGATCACCAAGCCATCAGTCTCTCCCCTGAGGGAGATCGACATCGGAGTCCCACTCCAACCAGAGGCAGCCTTGGTCGCACTCGTCAACGAGCCAGACGACTGGACCAAGCCCTACATTGCCTACCTGGAGGCCGGCACCCTGCCGGCAGACGAGACAGACGCTCGAATGATCGCTCGTCGATGCAAGTCCTACACCATCGTCGACGGCGAGCTCCACAAGCGCAGCGTCACTGGCGTGTTCCAACGCTGCGTCCAACCAGATGAAGGACGCAAAATCCTCCACGACATTCACTCCGTGATCGCGGCCACCACGCCACCGCTTCGCTCCACGGTCGCCAAGGCTATGCGACATGGCTTCTCTCGCCCACACCACGCCGACGTTGTCGATATCGTCCAGCGCGCGGGTGCGACGCCAATTACGCCGCATCGAGCTCGGCGCTCAAAACAATCCCCATCACTTGGCCATTCGCCGTGGGGCATGGACATGGTAGGCCCTTCAAGAAGGCCCCTTGGCTACACCCACCGCTGATGTCGTCGACAAATTCACGAAGTGGGTGGAGGCCAAGCAAGTCCGAAATGCGACGGAAGACCGCCACTAAATTCCTACGCGAGCTCATATATCGCCACGGGTTCCCAAACAGCATCATCACGGACAACGGAACCAACCGCCAAGGGAGCCATGGCGGGTCGAAGAGCATCATATCCGCTCGACCTCGCGTCGATCGCCCACCCGAATCAACGGCCAGCGGAACGGGCCAACCAAAGCATCCTCCACGGCTGACGCGACTCCAAGTACCACTCGGCGCACCGGGTCTTTGGTCAAGAGCTGCCTCTGTCATCTGGGGATCCGCACTCGGTCAATAGATCGACGGATTCACCCTTCTTCATGGTCTACGGTGCAGGCCATGCCCACCGACCTCGAACACGACTCGCCGCGGGTCGTCCACTATACGGAGGCTGCAAACGAGCTTGCCCGCCAAGAAGGGATCGACCAAATAGATGAAGCACGCGACCTCGCTCGGTCACGCACTGCCATCTACCAGCAAGGACTCCGCCGCTACCACATCCGGCGGGTGAAAGATCGCACCTTCCAGGAAGGCGACCTGGTGTTACGCCTCATCCAGGACAAGAAGGGCATGCACAAGCTCTCCTCCGTGGAAGGCCCATTCGCTATCGTGCTACGCAACGGCGGCGCCTACTACCTCATCGACGTCCGGGGACGATTAACTCGGCGATCAGCGACCATGGAATGTAAACCTCCTACGGAAGTTCTACTCCTAGAACCCCACACATGTACTCTCCGGTCGCTATGAAATAAAAAGAAACGGTCGCAAATTGTGCCTACTCTCCATAACTTGTGCCACTTTTTCGTAATAACAGCGTTAAGCTAGCAGAAGTCAACCTTTGGTACAGATCGAACGGCTAAGTAGTGCGGTGTAAGAGCATGAATCACCTCGGTCTTGCATCGTCCACTAAAACGCCCACCCGAGCCCCATTGAGTCGCCTAGCTCGACTGGTTCTCTGAGCCAAGACAAGCGCCTCGCTTCTCCATGACCTTGGTCCTCCGCATCCCGGCATTGCGACTCGAACTAAGTACCACGCCGGGGATGAAGACCAGCCGCGATCGTGGAAAACGCCAAGTAAGAGAGCATGCCCAGACGCCACGCGGTGACCCCACGTCCAGCAGGAGTGACGCGCCCAAACCAACGCGCTAAGTCCTCAACCACCCTCGAGTCGCGCCTAGAACAACCAAGTACCACGCTCGGGGGCTCGGCCACGCGACCTCGTTCGCAAGGGAAAGCGGTGAATCTGAGCACTCAAGGAGTCGCCTAGCGACTGGCTCTTGACTCGGGCGAGTCAACCAAAACATCAAAACACATGACAACAACACATACATCATATCTGAGGTAAACCCCACAAAAAGGCGGACGCGCTGGGGACTCGTTCAAAAATCAATCACAAACACACAACAAATACTAAAATAGACACAACGTCTCATTCATTCGCGTAATGCATTGTTTCATGTTACAAAATATGCAGCGGCGTAACCTGCTAACGCCACAAGGCAAACTACCTTACTCTAAGCTTCGATGACGACTCGCCAACATCACGGCGATGCGGATGAATGCCGTTACGGGTTTGACGGATCGTCACCGCCATCGCCGCGCCGAGGCTGCTCGACCTTGAAGTCACGATGCGGCTCGGGGTCGTTCGCGACGACCGCCTCTGGTACGGAAGGAGGTCCATTGCCCGGAACCGTTCGAGTGCGCGGCACGGTCCTCGCAACAGGACCTCGGACAGCTCCACCGCGCCCGATCGGCGATGGATATCCACCGTCACATCGTCGGCGTCGAAATCTTCGGGAAGTGGCGAGTCCAAGGCTCGAGGCCATCGGCGCCCACGCCGAAACACCGACCGCGTCATGTATTCAACGATCGCGGGCGCCTTCTCCAAATATTTCCACACCTCAACGAGGTCGCTGGGAATCACCTCCGTGGGCGATATATCTTGGAGATAGGCACGGATGCACGTCGCCGACAATGTCGCCGAGTCGACGAGCATACTTACGCCTCGCTGGCCGAAGAGCTCGCCTCCTTCGCTATCGATGATGCGACCTGCGAGAAGACAACAATGAATACGGACACTACAAAAGAGACAACCATCGGAAAGGAAGGAGTACTCACCAAGCATGACGGGCGAGTTCCGTGATGAAGCATGAAGCAGTATGGTCGCCCGAAGCCCAGCAATGAGGACTTCCGACACCTTGCGATCCTCCTCGCCGCAATGGCGGCCTTAGCTCGCCTCCGGCCGAGCTCGCTTTTCCTTCGCTTTCGCGCTTTCGAGGTTGGCGATCCGGTTCAGCGGCACTCAAGGCCGATTATGCGCCGCTAATTCACCACGGGACAAGCCTGGCGAGCTTCCTCTGCCTTCACAGAAAGCTTGAAGCCCTTTGTTCGCTTCGGACGATGGCCAGCTCCTTCTCCATAAGCTGCTTAGCGCCAATCGGTCCGCCGACTCAAGCAGACTCGCACATCACCGAAAAAGTTAGTCAAAAAATTCCTAAGTGCCCACCGCTAAAATTCATGAGCACGCACTGGGACTGGCGATCAAGAAATTAAGTGCCTACCGCTGAAATTCAGCGAGTGCGCACTCGGGGACTGGCGATCAAGAAATTCCTAAGTGCCCACCCGCTAAAATTTAGCGCATGCGCACTCGGGGACTGGATGCGAAAAATTATAAGAATCAGGCCGCTGCAAAGCACAGACCTGATCCTCGGGGACTGGATGTACCTGGATGGCTGCACCAAGCATGCCATGGAGTTGTATCGCGTCCACGGACGCGAGTAACTCCGGCGTGTGTCCACGGCGTTGGTCAACTTCAGCATCGGCGGTCGGGAGGCGTGGCTCGAGGCGCAGCTCACTCGCCGTGGCGCTTTGGTCACAGCGTGGGAAGGTAGCGATAGAGCACCGTCCCAAGGAGGTCGCCTCCATTCCGAGCAAGGAAGCGCCCTCAGACGTGAGCGGATGCCTCCGTCGCGGGCGGCCGTGACCGCCGTGTCGTCGAAATCGTGACGGCGTCATCACCCTTGGCCTTCTTGCTGCCATCCGCGGCGGCGACCTCGTCGCCTTCCTCTTGCGGGAGGGGTCCTCCTCGCTAACGGGTGGCACCTTATACGGTTGGATGGCCCATCCTCTTCACTCGATCTGCATCAATCGAATAAGCAAAAACAAGCGAGATAGTTATGGAAGGCAAGGAAGGGTGAGTGCACTCACTTGGCGACTGGGATGAAACGTAGCCCCGTATGGAGGCCGACCGGTTTTTCCAGTTCAAGGCCCAGTCGGCGACTGAGCCCCATCTCCAGGACGTCGCGTGCCCAAGACACGGACGGCCTTCCGTCGTTGAGGCCGCAGATGAGCCTACGGGACATCCTTGGCAAAAGCCTCCTTGCGGCGAAGTTGTCATGCCGAGCCTCCTTGCGGTGCGCCGCTGGTGAGCCTCTGCCAGGCGGGCGAATGGCGGAGGCATTGAAGCCAGCGGCACTTCTCGGTCGCCGCATCGTTCGGTTGCCGGCGCGTCCTCACCGGCAGCTGGAGCATCGGAGCTGCTCGCGAGTGCGGCGAGGCCGGCTTGATGGCCGTCTTCTTCTTGGAGGCCCGCCTCCTTTCCTTCTTCTTCTTCTTGACGGAGTGGCTTGGCGGCGAGGTGGTCTCTGGAGCTCGTCGTCGTCATCGTGGCGCCGAGGCTTCGCTGCCTCGATCTCGCTGTCGTTGTCCGGGTCTTCGGACCCGGGGCGACCTCCTCCTCGGACTCGTCGTTGTCGTCCTCGTCGCCCTTGGCGGAGACTTCGCCCACATCACAGGCGGATGAGCCCGAGCTCTCGTCGTCGAAGGAGGGCCACCATTCCACCACTTGGAATAGCTGCAACGAATCTGAATGAATCGAATTACATGCATTGCGCATGTTGCGAGCAAAGTAAGGTGGTTACCGTTGAGCTGGGCGCAGCGAGATAGGGGCGACCCCACTGCGTCCGGTACACCGCTGGGTAATCTTCTTCACGGGGAGGTAGTCCTCCAGTTTCCATTCGCCGAGGCGAGGCCTTCGTCGAGTCTCCCGGCCGTGTCTTGGTACATGTAGTGGTCACGTTGGGCGAAGGACGAGCCCGCCCGAGCCAGCGTTATGATTTATCGTCTGGAGGCCCTTCTTTTTCAGACCACGGATGGTCTGGAGCATCTCGTCGACGACCATCTGCTGGTCGTTGGGAAGCATATAGTGGGTGTTACCCGCCAAATCAGGAAGCCGTTATCGCGCGATGATTACGCCAAAAGTTACCGTTGGATTACCCCAACGGCTAGTTTAACCACGCCTGACGGTCCAACTCCGGCCACTCGGCTCGCCGACCCAATCACTATGACAGTGATTCGCCGACTTCAAAGCCGCGACTTGGATCAAGTTTTCTCCTTAATCAGAGCCCACCGATTATTTGGATGCCTACTCAAAGCACGTGCTCCGGCGCGGTAGCCACCTACGCCTAATCGACAACGGCCTCGGGGACTCGATGGGGATGTGCGTCTGGGGTATACCCGAGACGTTCCGTCGCCCGTGGTGGCGAGTGGGCACCGCATAACGAGTGGATTAAAGCCCAAGAAGGCACCCGGCATTGGAAGCTGAAGGCGAGTAATAGGCCCAGTCGGATTAGGTTAAATGACTATCGAAGCTTTAACTGAATCGGTTGAGATATGTAAACCCTAGGGGAGGTGAGCCTATATAAACCTCCCTATAGGGCGAGTAGAGACACATTCCATCATACACCCAAGCGACTCATTTGCCTAGCCGAGCTCGCCCATTGTAACACCTCCATAATACAATCTAGCAGGAGTAGGTCTTTACCCTCCGGGGGGCCGAACCTGGGTAAAACCCTGTGTCTTTGCCCTCATCTCGCACCGCAAATGGCTGGCCGCCCTTGCCCCTCGTTCTACTACTCGCTGCCGATTGCAGCATCTGCTGTGACTATTCCCACGACACTCAACACTGCCGACTTCGAGGAGGGTGACTCTCCTGCTGCTGATGACGTTTCGTCCAAGTCGCCTGCGCCAGAGGAATGAAAAACAATTATGTAATATTTGTTTCCTCTGTAATGTGTATGCGGAAAAAACTACGTGTTAACTTAAGGCGGAAAACAATGGTTGTTATTTCCTGCTACTCAAGAACTTGTTCCAGCATGTATATATTTTTTAAGCAAGTGTTGGATTATCCATTACTTTGGTTTTTATACTTGACTTTTCGTGGGTCGGAAGACTCGTTGTCGGAACTATGTGCTCAGGCGATGATGCCCAATGGCACCGTCAATAACCTAAGCACAAAATCACTGACAATAAGTGCCGAAAGTCACTACTCCAGAATCCACATAAAAACGACAAAGAACGTGTAGACCAGAAAACTTAAGCTAACGCCCGTAGGCGGAATTTTCACAAGGGCAATCGCAAAGCTTGTGCATAAAGGTTTTATACGATCCAAAAATGAACACTAAAGGAGGTAAAAGACTCAGAAATATGAGTGAACCAGAGAGCTTTATTTCATTGATCATATAAGAGGTACATAATCGATAAAAAATGCTAAGTGTAGAAAGGACGTAGCCGTGCTATGTTCCATGGCCGATCAAGCTCCGGATAGTCATCATCCGGGTCACGTCGATTACGCTTATGATCCTCGTTGGGTCTATCCTTTAGTTCACGATTGTCAACGAGGTAGTAAGACCCATTGAGTAGCGCCTTGCTTATGATGAACGGTCCTTCCCATGACGGGGATAATTTGTGTGACTTCTTCTGCTTAAGTCGGAGCACCAAATCCCCCTCTTTAAACGAGCGATGCCGGACGCAGCGACTATGGTAGCTGCATAGCTTCTGCTGGTAGATGACGGATCTTTGGCACGCCAAAACACGCTCCTCCTCGAGAAGGTCCACATCTAGGCGTCTAGATTCTTCTGCGTCATCTTTGTCATAGGCGGAAACTCTTGGTGCATCGTGAAGGATGTCGGAAGGCAGGATGGCTTCTGCTCCATATACCATGAAGTAAGGGGTGTTTTCGTGGGAATGACCACGACAGATGCTGCAATCGGCAGCGAGTAGTAGAACATAGGGCAAGGGCGGCCAGCCATCTGCGGTGCGAGATGAGGGCGGAGACACAGGGTTTTACCAGTTCGGCCCCGGAAAAGACCTACTCCGCTAGATTGTATTATGATGGAAGTACAATGGGGCGAGCTCGGCGGCTGGGCGAGTCGCTTGGGTGGATGATGGGCGTATCCTCTACCGCCTATAGGGAGGTTTATATAGACTCACCCCCTAGGGTTTACATATCTCAACCGAATCGATTAAGGTTTCGACTCGTTTAACCTAATCCGGTGAGCCTATCTACTCTCTGGGCCTTGACTTCGATCGCTTGGATCCACGTCGAGCCTTGATCCGGCCGCCGTCCCACTCGCGATTCTGGGCTGGTGAAGCGTCTGCTGGGTATACCCGGTAGGCATATCCCCATCAAGAGTCCCCGCCATCGCCGATTAGTCGCAGTGTTCGCTTGGATCGAGCATACGTCCAATGCGACGCCTTGATCGAATTGGTGGCGGGCTCCTGAATAAAGGAAGAACTAATTACTCTGGTCGCAATGATAGTAGTTAATCGGGTCGCAGCTCGGCGAACATGTCGGCGAAGTATTTAGTCACTGTTGTAGTGATTGGGTCGGCGAGTCGAATGGATGAAGTTGGACCGCCAGACGTAGTCAAAACTAGCCGTTGGGGTAATCCAACGGTAACTTTGGCGTAATCACCGCGTAGTAACGGCTCCCTGATTTGGCGGGTAACAACCGCTATATAAAGGAAATGGTAGGCGATCGGGGAACCGCTCCTTCGTCATTTCCTCCGATTTCGCCCATCTCTGTTTTCCTCCACATCGCGATCCAATCGATCCAAAATCCCCCGACCTCCACGAACCTTTCCGCCAATGGCCCCCTCCACCGAACCATGGGGTGGGTCCAAGTGCACAAGAGCGCTACTGGCATCCTTCGAGGAGGCCGGGATCCTGCGCGCCGGCAGGTGGCGCATCCCCGCGGCCGGAGAGGTGACCCCGGATCCGCGCGAGGGAGAATTTGTTTGCTTCACTAGCCATCTGGAACGGGGGCTGGGGTTCCCACGTCTCTCTTCTTCCGGCGCTTTTGCGCGTTCTACGGGATCCAGCCGTCGGACCTGGGCCCGCACAGCATCGAGCAGCTCGCCATTTTCGTGAAGTTCTGTGAGTGCTACCTGGGCTGCAGGCCCTACTTCCCCCTATGGCAAGATCTGTTCCACGGGAGGATCAGTCGCGAAGAATCAGGCGGCCCAATGCTTGCTGCGGGTGGCCTGACGTTTCAGCTGAAATCGAAGGCCTCCTTCTTTGACCTGATGCTGCCGGCCAAGGCGGCGAGCGAGTGGAAGAAGTCCTGGTTTTACGTCACCAGGGCGACTCCAGACGGTGAGGTAGCGATCCCCAAGTACTCCGCCAACCGGCCCGAACCACGCTGACTCCAGGTCGGCAAGCTTCCAGTGGACCAGAGGATGGTCGTCGACGAGATGCTTCAAACCATCCGCTGCCTGAAGAGGAAGGGCCTTCAAACCATCAATATTTACAATTGTTGGCTCGAACGGCGACTCGTTCCCCTGGCCCGTCGCAAGCACTACATGTATGAGTACACGGGCAGGGAGGACTCGACGAAATCCTGCCTCGCCGAGTGGAAACTCGAGGACTACGTCCTGGCGTTGAAGAAGATCACCCAGGCAACGTACCTGGACGCGAAGGCTGGGGTCGCCCACTACACCGCGAAGCATCCAGCCCCGACGGTAAGTCACTGTCTACCATTCGCAGTCGCAGTTGATGATGTCGCGGTTATACTGATATTGTCTCATTCCTACTGCAGTTATTTCAAGTGGTGGAAGGGTGGCTTCCACCCGCGGACGACGAGAACTTGAGCTCGTACGTCCAGGATGGGGGCGAGTCGCCTCCTGCCAAGGGCGGCGTCGGGAGCGACACGAGTGATGACGACGACGATGACGACGAGCCCAGGGAAGAATCCGCCCCGATGGTTCGCAAAACCCGCGGTCAACATCAGCGCGAGCTCGAGGCGAGTAGAAGCCTCGAACGTCACGACAACGACGATGACGACGAGCTTCCCGAGCACACCTCGCGTCGTGAGGCTACACCATCAAAGAAGCAAAAGAAGAAAACGAAGGAAGCGAAGGCCCCACCAAAGAGGAAGACGAAGCCGGCGAAACAGGCATCTCCACCTCATTCGGAGTAGTTGGCGCCACCAGCCTGGCTGGGATGAAGCGCCCTTGACGACAAAGACCGGATGCCACCCGAGTCTGAGTGAGGTACCTCTAGCCTCGCTCCCCCCATTCGTCCTAGTCTCTGGGTTGGGGGCTGCTCCAGCCGCGGCAGCTTCGCCTCCCAGGAGAGCTCCTGCCGAAGTCATTTCGGAGGCTCCTGTCGCGGCCTCGTCGACGAAGAGGCCTTCCGTGTCTTGGGCGCATGATGTTTTGGAGATGGGATGTAACAGCCTCGCCTGATAAGGCTGAGTTCATGTGTATAGTGCCAATCCCTGGATCGGTTCACTGGCACACACAGTACAAAATGATACCAAATATAACTGTTGAAAGGATCGTATGGGCACCTAGAGGGGGGGTGAATAGGTGCTACTTCAAATTTTACTCTTTTTCAAATTAGGGTTTGACAAGAAAGGTAAATTCTCTAGAATATGCAACTATGGTGAATTTACCTATATGTCAAGCAAGCACAAACTAACACAACACTAAGCAAGAACAGGTAAGTAAAGTGCGGTAAAGGATAGAAGTAACCAAGGGAGTGGACGCGGAGACACAAGGATTTGTTTCCCGTAGTTCCTTCCTTTTGAGGGAAAGTACGTCTACGTTTGGAGAGGGGGTGGTTTCAAACCACCAACTCCACGAGAGGCCTCCCTTGTTCTCCGATGAACTTCACCCCAAGGGGCTCGATTCACCTTCCACTATATCGGCAACCTTCGAGGTGGAAGCCGGCACCTTTACAACAAGTTCGGGGCACACATCCACAACTAAATTGGAGGCTCCCAAATACAAGCAAGCTGTCAAGACAAATCAAAGACAAGCTTGTAAGAACCAAATCAAAGTTACGGTTTCCAAATAAACACTAGAGCTTGGGGGGCCTCAAGTGAATGAGGGGGAAATGAAGATCTCTCTTGGTGAAGATGTGAATCAAGGCCTCCTCCTTCGATTCTCCAAATATCAATGACTTTGGATGGTTGGATGAAGAGATCTTGTGGATTTGGTGGCTCTAATGGTGTTGGTGTTCTTGAGTAGCTCGAGCAACTGGAGGAAGAAGATAAGGGTACCTATTTATAGACAGCCCCCTCCACGAACCGTTTTCTGACCGTTGTAGGAAAGTCAGACCGGAGACTCCGGTGTGTAGACCGGAGACTCCGGCCAATCTCCGGACCAGTCTCCGAACTGGCCATCTGACTGACCCAGCCCAATTCTTCACCAGCAACACCGGAGACTCCGGACTTCCAACACCGAAGACTCCGGTCCGACCAAAGTCTCCGGATAATCTCCGGACTTGTCTCCGGACTGGCCATCTGACTGACCCAGCGCATTTCTTCACCAGCAACACCGGAGACTCCAGACTTTCAACACCGGAGACTCCGGTCTGACCAATGTCCGGACTCGGCCAATCTCGGACGATCTCCGGACGAGCCATCTGAATGACCCAGCCAAGCCACAGGAGGCACCGGAGCTAAGATCGGAAACTCAGACCATCGGAGACTCCGGTCTTGGCATCGGAGACTCGATGCAGGTTTCGACGATGGCAAATGTATGTGGTCTTTTCCAAGAGTGTGTGTCTGTAGGGGTTCGTAGCATGGAAAACAAAAAATTTCTACCGCATGCACACAAACAAGCCAAGATCTATCTACTAGATTGTAGCAACGAGTCGATAGAGGAACTCACCCTCGAAGATTCCAAAGCGGTTAACAAGAGCAGATTCTCGTGGGTGATGTAGTTGTACACTTGCCGATCTCAAGATCGCGTAGACGATCCTTCCGTAGGCTGCGTTAAGCGCTTCCGTAGTCGGTCACACGTTCGATTTTCGACGAAGACCTTCCTCTCCTTGTTCCAAGAGCGTGGAGGTTGTAGCACTCTCCTCGTGATTCCGAAGACTGGCAATGCGGTACCTAAGTAGAGGAGATCCTGAGGCAGCTTAAGCGGAGCGAGTATGGTGGAGTATGAGAGAGAGCTATTAGTGGTCTAGAGATTAGACACACCAATTAGAAGGCTCTAAACCAAGGCTAGGGCAATTAGAAGCTCTAAACCAAAACGGCTCTAAACCGGAGATTAGAGGATAGGAACTTGTGTGTCTAGAGGAGGAGGCCCTGCCCTCCTTTTATAGGTGGGAGCGGCCAAGGAGGAGTCCCTCCCAAGTCGGCTTTGTTGGTTGGCAAGCTTGGAGGGACTCCTCCCCAATCGGTTCAACCACCTCTTGCTTGTTTCCACAGTTTCTGTTTTAGCGTTTGACTTTAAAGGCCATTTGACTTTTCTGTTTTAGGATTCGATTTAATCCTTTATTTGGAACAGCAAGAACACTTAGTACATGATGCAATCATTCAATATGTAATGACACATTCATGTACCCTCCCGAGTCGGACAATCCGGAACCTTCTAGAACATTCCCGATGAAAACACGGAATCATTCCCGAACTCAAAGCGAGACTTTACTTATATGAATCTTATTCTCCGGACCATTACGGATCACCTCGTGATATCCCGGATCCCATCCGAGACTCGAACAACATTGGTCTCTTTCTCATAATACCATAACTACTCAAAACAACGTCGAATCCTTAAGTGTGTCCCTACGGTTCGTGAATTATGCGTACATGATCTAGACACTTTTCTGAACAATAACCAATAGAGGAATCTGGAAATTCATATGGCTCCCACATATTTATACGATTACTTTGCGATCGAATGAACCACTTACATACGATACCAATTTCCCTTTGTCTCACGATAGTTTACTTATCCGAGGTTTTGATCGTCGGTATCTACGCATACCTAGTTCAACCTCGTTACCGATAAGTACTCTTTTCGTTCGTGATATGTGATCCCTTGTGAGCCAGTAACATGCTTGCAAGATAATTGGATGACATTTCACCGAGAGGGCCAGTATATCTATCCGTCATATGGATGGACAAATCCTCTTGATCCATGTGTCTCAACCAATACTTTCCGAACACTCAATGCCACCTTTATAGCCACCCTGTTACGGTGTGGTGTTTGATGACATCAAAGCATCCATCCGGTAAAGGTGATATGCATGATCTCATGGTCGAAGGAATTAGGTTACTATGTATCAGAAAGCATATAGCAATTTAACTATTGAAATGACTTGATCTTTATGCTACGCTTATCTATAGGAGTATGTCCATCACATCATTCTCCTAATGATATGACCATGTTGTTAATAACATCTCTATGTTCATGATCAGGAAACCATGATCATATATTAACCAACAAGCTAGTTTAACAAGAGGCTTTACTAGGGACTCTTTTATGTTTACAAATCACACAAGCATTAATGTTTCCGGTTAATACAATTATAGCATGGTATGTAAACATTTATCATAAGTGTGAAGATATGATAATAACCACTTTATTATTGCCTCTTGGGCATATCTCCAACAGTGTCATGTTTATCTATGATAATACCAACCTGGACAATAACAAACTGTAAAATGATCTACTTGTTGTTAACGAACACCAAAAGTGATTATGACAATAAATGTCCTTTCAATCTCCCCCTTTTTGGTGTTCGATGACAACAAGTGATTTGCATGGAATAACATAAAAATGTGGCTCCCCCTGACTATGTGCAACAAGATAATGAAGTAAATCATGTAAAGAAAAAAAATACCAACGATAGCACACATAGATCTCACATGAGTTACAATAGATGTTGCACACAAGCACATAGTCAGACACACATAAGAACATTAGATAACACACAAAGTTCAAGTTCGAATATCCAAATAACAAAAAGAATGGCAAATAACGGCAGATAGTCGCAAATCCCGAGTCCCATGCAAAGCGGATGAGAATGTCTTCTCCCCCTTTGGCATCGAAACGCCGAAAAGGGAAAAGACCTATACTAACGCCCCAATGAATCAGTAGTCATCGTCATCCTCGTCGTCCTCGGCATTCTCAACCTCATCCTGGTCATCCTCGTCCTGGTCATCCTCATCCTGGTCATAGTCATCATCATCATCATCCTCAGGGATAGTAGGCCCTTTCTGAGTGAGAGAGGAAGTACCTGGTATCCAAACCCGAGGTGACATCAAGAAATGTCCGATCCACGGACTATCCTGTTGGGCGTTCCATGCCCCAAATGAGAGAGTGTGATCAGACTCTGTGGACTGCTGGGCTCCATGCTCATCATTGTATTCATCTTCACCTTCCTCAGTATCAGCAGCACCCTAGTCCTTGATCTCTTTTAGGAGCTTCTCCATGCGGCGGTTGCTTTGGTAAGATGCATGCTGCTGCTTGCGAATGTCAACGTTCATGCAGCAAAGAGTTCTCTCCCAGAAACTGACCTTCTTGACCTTCTCATGCACATAGGCTCTAGTCATGGAAGGCATAGGGACATTTGAGGCATTCTTCCTCCGAACTCTGGGTGGAGAGGGATCCCTCTCCGTCTCAGTCTCCTCATCATCATTTCCATATCGACGCCTTGGAGCTGGCCCCATGTGCCCCTTCTGGTGCAGAGAGACCAGAGTGTGCGCCGTGAGGTGTGGTGGAACGACATTGGGAGAATCATGCGGCTGCGAGTTGATTAGTCTCATAATCAAGGGTGCATATGGATGAGATTTCTTGAATAGAATTGCATGGAACATCTCCTCGAAAATGAAGTCCATCACATCAATGGGTGCAGCCTCAGCATCTGGTCCAGCATTGAAGGTCCGGTGAGTATGGTACAAGAGGTTGAGAAGTCCTCCCCTGAGAGCATCATCATTTCCAGCACTTGGAGCAATAGTGTGACGGAAAATCCTCAACATAAGGTTGTAGAGGGGCTTGAGTCCCTTGGAGGCCCCAACAATACCATCATCATACAGAGGTGCCAGTTTTTGCTTGTTATCACCCAAAGATGCTGAGTGCATGCGCAGCCCCACAGGAGTAGATATGCCGTGGAAAGTCTCAAAGATGACATTGGCAAAGTCATGGAAAGTAGGCGTGAGTAGTAGATCATCCACACCATAGTCCTATCAAGATCAGTCCCAAACACCACGGTGGCATAGAAGCTGCTGAACGAGGTGCACACTATAGTCTTCATGCAGCTCCATCAAGTTGTAGAGACCCGACTTCTCACGGATCCACGGGGCATCCAAAATGGGCTCGCATTGCTCAATGTTCATGAACACGAGGGCAAGCAGCGATTTGGTGAGTACACCATACACATCCTTCATGAACACACTCTGCTCTTTCCTCCGAAGAGGGTCATCACTGGTGCAGGTAGTGCATAATCATCTTCCTCAGCTCACGGAACTCCACTTTAGACATCTTGTTTAGGTACTGGAGGTTGTCATACTTGGCTCTCTTTGCACGTTCCTCCCGTTCAGCCCTTTCTTGATCCCTCTTCATGTAAGCTGCATCACGTGCCTGCTATTTCCGGTTGGATGGAGGCACGATAAACTGACCCTGAGCTTCATCATAGCGAGGATTGCCCCTTTGGGACTTGGCCTTGGTACGACGAGGGCGACTAGAACCATCACCTGTGAACAGCAGTGAGGGAGACAACACAGATATGAGTATATATGTCCCAAAGATGCAGTACAGGAGCTTTGATGCATTTCTGGACTACTTTGATTCACCCAGCACCAGAGTCTCCGCACTAGACACCGGAGTCTCTGGTTCAGACCGGAGTCTCTGGTTCAGACCGGAGTCTCCGGTCCTGGGGACCGGAGTCTCCGGCCTGGACCGGAGTCTCCGGACCTAAGTCCGGAGTCTCCGGTCAGGAGGCTCGGGTATGCGATGGGGAGATGCTGGTGAGGGTAAATCTAGTAGATCGGGCAATGCAACAAGGCAAAAGTACTAGAGTGCAAGCAAACAAGTGATTCCTATGGACAAATCCGCAACAATCCTCAAAAACACATCTAGGGATGAACCCTAGGAGGAAAAGGAGGAGGAGGTACGGATATGTCCATGGGATCGATTCCTTGGGAATGACCCAATGGAGGAGAGGAGGAGGTTGGCCATTTGCACGGCGGATCCCGGGGCTTCTTGACCTCGGGAGGATTTTTGGAGGAGGGGGCGGGTTTGGAGGTAGGGGCGGGGTGAAGAAAGAGGAACTGTTGTTCAGTTCACCCGTGCCCCTTCTTTAAGTGACAGAACCGTCAGACCGAGACTCGGTCTACACCGAGACTACAGCCTACAGGGACTCGGTGTTTGTACCGCCGAGACTCGGCCCTCTCGACCAAAATTCGGGAAAGGTGTTTGGGGACATATATGGGAGATAGATGGTTTTTAGGATAGGAAAAGGGTTTGGGTTGAGACATCAAACTGTGAAGAACCAATAAGAGCCATGGAAGTTCGAAAATAAACAGAAAAGCTCCAAGAGACAAAAAATAATCAATTGAAGAACATGAGTAAGTGCCAACCTCTCAAATGAGAGAGGGCGCTGGCCTTGGCCACCATATTTGAGTATACTTGGCTTGGCACCACGAAGATATATCTTGGGTCCATTACCAACACTCATCATTAAGCTCACATATCACTAAATGATATTAAGAGGAATGATTTTGATTGCTTTGGGCATCATGGGGGGAGGGATGGTCCAATCAATTCGGACCGCACTCCCCCTATATCCATGCCTACACCTAGACCAAATATGAGATGAAACATAGGTGAGAGTGCAATAACATCAAGTCAAGCTCCTTGAATCCACGATATTTAGTTCATTCCTCAAGTAGCAAAATCTTGCTTCATCAAGTGGCTTTGTGAAGATATCGGCAAGTTGATCTTTGGTTGATACATAGGATGGATCAATATCACCTCTAGCAACATGATCTCTAATGAAGTGATGTCAAATCTCAATATGCTTTGTCCTTGTGTGATCCACCGGGTTGTATGCAATCTTGATGGCACTTTCATTGTCACATAGAAGAGGCACTTTGTCACAAAGGACACCGTATTCCTTTAAAGTTTGCCTCATCCATAGCAATTGGGTGCAAGCACTAGCAGCAGCAACATACTAAACCGGCTTCGGTGGAGAGATATACAATTTTGCTTCTTAGAAGACCAACATACCAAGGACCTAACAAGGAATTGACAAGCCCCGGATGTTGATTTTCTATCATCCTTGTCTCCCGCCCAATCCGAATCCGTGTATCCACAAAGAGAGAATGTTGAGCCTTGAGGGTACCAAAGACCATAAAATGGGGTATGAACTAAATAACGAAAGATTCTCTTGACCGCCATTAAATGGCTTTCCTTAGGAGCAACTTGATATCTTGAACACACACCTACACTCAACACAATATCGGGTCTAGATGCACAGAGGTAAAGCAAAGAACCAATCATAGACCGGTATACCTTTTGATCCACATCTTTACCATTAGGATTTTGTTCTAGATGAGTCTTTGTAGCCATGGGAGTAGGAGCTCCATTCAAATATTGCATTTTGAATCTCTTGAGCATATCTTGAGTATACTTGGCTTGGTTGAAGAATGTTCCTCCTCTAACTTGCTTGATCTCAAAGCCAAGAAATACCTTCAACTCCCCCATCAATGACATCCAGAACCTACTAGTCATAAGCTTTGAGAATTCATCATTAAAAGCTTTATTAGATGATCCAAAGATAATATCATCAACATATATTTGGCATACAAAAAGCTCCCCATTGACCCTCTTAGTAAAAAGAGTGGGATCGATTTTCCCAACCTCAAAACCACGGCCAAACAATAACTCTCTAAGGTGCTCATACCACGTGCGTGGGGCTTGCTTGAGCCCATAGAGCGCCTTATCAAGTTTGTAGACATGGTTTGGGAAGTTGGGGTCCTCAAATCCCAGGGGTTGATTAACATATACCAATTCATTTAAAGGACCATAAAGGAATGCACTTTCTACATCCATTTGTTGCAACTTAAAGTTATGATGTGCCGCATAAGCAAGAAGGATACGGATGGACTCAAGTCGAGCCACGGGTGCATAAGTCTCTCCATAATCAATGCCTTCAATTTGATAATACCCTTGTGCAACCAATCTCGCCTTGTTCCTTACTATAATTCCATGCTCATCTTGCTTGTTCTTGAATATCCACTTTGTTCCAATAACATTGCGGCAATCCTTTGGCTTCTCAACTAACTTACAAACTTTGTTTCTCTCAAAATTGTTGAGCTCTTTGTGCATAGCTTCTACCCAATCCGAATCTTCAAGAGCTTCCCACACTTTCTTTGGTTCAATCATGGAGATGTGTGCTTGGTGTTCACTGAACCTCTTCAATTGTGATCTTGTGGAAATTCCTTTCCTTAGGTCTCCAACAACATTTTGGAGAGAGTGGTCTCTTATTTCCAACATTCTTTCTTTTCTAGCTTCGCGACGAGCGTGGATCTCCTCATTGTTTCTTGGAGGACCCTCTTCATCATTTTGATCCTCGTCTTGACCATCAACTTGACCTTGATCATCATTGGATTCATCCTCTACGCTGGGAGGCAAGGATTGACCTTGGTCTTGATCAAGTTCTCTTCTAGCCTCAATTTGAGCACGTCACAAAACAGCTTGGATGGATCTTCCTTGGAAATTGACTTTGCACCACTTGACACCCCATCGAATGGACCAAGCTCCCTTTGACTAGAGTTCACACATTGACCACTTTGTTGAGGGTCTACATCTTGTATTTGGCTTGAGTCAAAGTCCTCTTCGGTAGATGGAGCATGTCGAGGTTGTGAAGATGAGGGCTCCACTTGAGTGGAGCATAGTTCTTCTCGATCCGCCATAAGGGTTCCTCAACGCGGATATAACCACACCCATTCTTCCTATGGCATCTGAGGCATTTCATCATCTGCATCACAAGCATCAACACGCCCCTTGGGACCATCATATTCTTGAAGGTCACACTACAAGATTCTATGACAGCTCGGAGAGCTTGTCATAGATTCTATAAGTGTGATATTCGAGACCATAGCCAACAAAAATACCCTCTAATGCTTTAGACTCGAATTTAGAGAAGCGAACACCTTTGATGAGATAGAAACACTTACAACCGAACACGGAAATAAGATATGTTGGGCTTGTTCGGTAAGTATCTCATATGGAGTCTTGTTGATTTTCTTATGAGGTAGAGCCGGTTTGAAGCATGGCAAGCGGTGGAGATGGCTTCGGCCCAGAAGTTGTATGGAGATTTAAACTCCTCCAACATGGTCCTGGCCATCTCAATAAGAGTCCGGTTCTTCCTTTCGGCCACACCATTTTATTGAGGGGTGTATGCAGCGGAATATTGATGTTTAATCCCCTCATCACTAAGGAAATCATTCAAGGTGTAGTTCTTGAACTCGGTGCCGTTGTCACTTCTTATAACCAATACGGGAACATTGTGTTGCCGTTGAACCAAGTTGATGAATTCAATAAAAGTCCTTTGAGTTTCACTCTTCAACTTGAAGAAATAAACCCAAGAGTATCTTGAAAAGTCGTCAACAATCACCAAACAATATTTTTTCCCTCCAAGACTTGCATGAGATGGATGACCAAATAGGTCCACATGAAGTAGTTCCAAGATCTTGTTAGACTTGATTTGGTTCGTGGGCTTGTGTGGAGCGTCATGCATCTTCCCTAGAACACATGCCCTGCAAACACGATCTTTGGCAAAGGAAACATTTTCTTTTAGTCCAACAATATGACCCTCTTTATGGAGACTTTGCAAAGTTCTCATATTGACATGGGCTAGTCGGTGGTGCCATAGCCAACCCACATGACCTTCCGTATAAGCACATCGGACCAGTGGCTTGCCCGAAAAGTCCACCACATACAAGTCATTTTTCGTACCCAACGAGCGACCTTGAGAGACTTGCTCCACCTGAGGACCACAATATCATTATCAATAAAGACGACAAAGCCCATCTTTCCAAGAGCACGGACAGAAAGTAAATTGTATCCAAGGGTTTCAACAAGCATGACGTTCACGAGGGTAATGTCGTGTGTCGGGGGTGTACCCCCAGGTACCCTAGAGTTGGTGAATTAAGTAAGTAAATAAGATACATATGTAGGAAAATGATATTAAATATGAGTACAAAAGATAAACAGAAAAAGATAAAGGTAAAAAGAGGACCTGGGCCGACATAGGCAAGACTCGGCCTGGTCAACCTCTCTCCAGGCCAAATTAGGCCTTACCAGCATCACTCAGGCCCTCCTGGCCGAACCACACGAAACCCGGCTGGGCCAAGGTGCGCATAGCCGGCCTACCAAGCCACCTCGTCACTGCCTCACCCTGGTGGGCCGGCTCGGTCTCATCCCAGCCCAGCAACGTCTCCAGCCTCGACCACCTCGTCGCTCCCGAACCAACACACCGATCTTGCCGGCTCCTCAAGCATCCCCCACCTCGCCATGACAACCTAGCTCCCGGGTGGGCCGACCTCGTCCACCACGGCCCATCCCGGACCGCTAGCCTTCCTCGCCATCGACGAACCGCACTAGCGCAGCAGCCACTCCCGGGTGGGCCGACCAAGGTCATCTCGGCCCACCGCGGGCTCTCTCCTTCGGGCCAGAAGGACGCCACCCCGGCTGGACTGTATCTGATCCGGATGGGCCGCGAGATAGCTCAGCAAGGAGGAGGACAGACCAGGATTGAGCCCAATATCACCAGGACGAATTAACCCTCTGCTAGGCCGAATTAACAGTGACTTCAGGACGTTTAGGACGAGGTATAAAGACCCGAACGCCCCCTTATTCATCTCCAGACAACTTCTCAGCATCTACGATGACTCAACGTTGGGTCAAGACAAGATTAACAAGTATCGTGCCAGTCTTGGGAGCCCACCAGCTCAGACTGGCACAGGGCATGTGGAATATGCCAGTGGCATCTAGGAATATGCTAAGGAATATGCCATGGCATCCCCAAAGATGCCAAGGCATATGCTCAGCATCTAAGAAGATGCCAGGAATATGCTGCCTAGATACCAATCGTGGGGAACAAGGTTCCTCCCCTGGGCTCCCCTTTATAAGGAGCACCAGGGGGATCGTTCCCAAAGAGGCCCCGAAGGGCTCCTCTCCTTTCTTCTCACTAGGAGCTCTCCTTCTTCCTCTTCCTCCACTCTCACAGAGAGCTTAGATAAAAGCATAGGGGAAATAGCTCAAGGAGCATGATTGTAGCCACAAGTATGGCAAGATTACAAATGATTAGATGTATAGAATGAGGTGTTATCTCCACTTGAGAGCTTCAATCCAATATACATTGTATTTCTCTTTGTTCATATGAGTGCGGTCTTCACCGCATCATCCCTCCCCGGATTCCTCCACGTCCATTGGCCCAAACTTTAGCCTACCCATGGCATATGTCGTGATACCACCACGACATCGTGAGCCACCACTACCTTGCCGAAACCCATTACCGTAGATTTTGACTTGTCGGCATATGTGACAGTGATTTGATCTTCATTTGACACCAAGTCCTTGACAATAGACGAGCTTTCGGTCATATGACTTGTGCAACCACTATCGATCACCCATTTTGACCCTCCGGAAGCATAAGTCTACAAAAGATCAAGCTAATTTTTAGGAACCCATTTATCAATGGGTCCTCTTATGTTAGCAACAAGGGTCTTGGGAACCCAAATAGACCAAGCAATATAACCATCATAAGGACCAACATATTGTGCATACACATCACCATAATAATCTCGCATTAGAACATAGTGAGGGTTAGCACTTCCCGCAAACTCATCATGAGACATAGTTTTACCACTTGTGGTCTTACTTTCCACAATGGTCTTGTTGGTCTCTCATGAGGTCTTGTCCTTCTTCTTCTTATTGTTCTTCTTCTTCTTCTTCTTCTTTGTTTTGGAAACAAAACCAATGCCCCCTTTATCACCACTACGCCTTTGCTTGCTCAAAAGATCATCAATAGACTTGTTTCCTTGTGGAAATGTGGCCTTAGCAAGCTCTCCCTTCAACCTAGCATTCTCTTCAAGAATAGTTGTGCTACTAGATGGAATGAAGTTACTAGGTGAGGGAATATTGGCCAATTGAGTTTGAAGCGCTTCATGGGACTTTGTGAGAGACAAGAGTTCACTCTCCAAGGCTTTGTGGGCCTTGTTAAGCAAGCTAAAGTCCTCGGCAAGTTTTTCATGAACCACACCAAACTCAACCTTGTCCTTTTTAGCTCTTTTGTATTTATCAATAGCATGATCACGCTCTTTGATGAGTTTGTTAACAATAATGTCATTGGCCTCATCAAGCCCTTCAAGTTCTAATTCAAGTGACAACCTAGTTTCTTGTTCTTCTTCTAGAGCATTGTTTAGGGCCTCTAGCTCAATCATATGTTCATGCCCAAGTTTACATCTTACATCTAGAAGCTCTTGAGTATGTGATAGTTGATCTAAGATGTTTCCAAAATGTAGCTTAGCATCACCTTATAGATTAGTCATAAACTCATCAAAGGTAATTAATTCCTTTTTAACATCAAGTGACATATCATCATCAATTTCATCATTATATAAGTGAGTAGAGCGGGATGATGAAGATACCTCCGTTCCTCTTGCCATAAGGCAAGTGGCGTTCTTGGTGGAGGAGTTCTCATTTGGAGAATCGAAGAGTGAGAATGTCGGAGTAGATGTGGTGGAAAGAGCAGCCAGACCATGAGAAGTTTCCTCTTCGTCATCTTCATCATCTTAATTGTCGGAGGAGTACTCTTCATGAGTGATCAAGACAATTTCTCCCGGCTTCTTGTTGATGGGATTCCTTTTGATGAAGGGTTTCTTGTAAGGTGCCTTGAGAGTCTTATTCATCACAAGCTTACCACCATTATCTTCTCTCTTCTCATAGGGGCAGCTTGCCACAAAGTGATATCGGTCACCATAATTGAAGCAAGTTCTCAACCTAGTGGTGTTCTCTCTTTTCCCATTTGGATTGCTTCTTCGTTGCATTTCCATCTTGGCCTTGGCGGGGTTATTCCAAAAGTTCTTTGCATAGAAAGCCATATATTGACTATGAGCAATCTTGATGTCATCGGGATGGTCCAAGGAGAGGCCTTCATCACTATCATCTTCATCTTCAAGGTCCACAGCTTTGGCCTTCAAAGCAACATTGACCACATTGCTCATACCGAGAGCACGAGCACGGGCATCTTTGGCATTCTTGGCGGCGACCTTGAAAGCGGCCATCTCTTGCATAACTTCATTTGAGGTCATGAGATTATAGTTGTGTCTTCCCTATAAGCTCTTCAAGTCGGTGGGCTCAAAAGGCATGAGTGCACTCACATATTTCCTTTTTATCCATGCATCATCCACATGTGAGGCACCCACATTTCTAAAAGCGGTGGCGGTGGTCTTGAGCCTTCGATACATGTCTTCGTGGTCTTCACCTTCTTTCATGTAGAAACCTTCGGCTTCATTGCTTAGAGCATCATATCTGTTCCTCCTCATACTCTCATTTCCAACAAACAACACAGTGAGAGCATCCCAAGCTTCCTTGGCAATACTAAAGTGCTCAATGTGTGGGTAATCCTTTGTTCCCAATCCTTGTTGAATCATATGCAAAGCAGTGTCATTGAGTTGACTATTGACAACCTCTCTTCTTGTCAAGTTGTTTGGATCCCCAATAAAGAGTCCATGCTCGATGGTGTTCCATAGTTCAATGCAAGAGTTGCGCATATGAGTCCTCATTAGTGATTGCCATTGAGCAAAAGTAGCAGACTCTTCTAGCTTAGGTGGGTCACCTCTATTGTACACATGAGGGTGAGGGATGGGAGGATCGGGGGAGTACCAAGAATCACGGTTCTCACCCTTCCCCCCATCAAGTCGTGTGGAGGAGTTAGCATTGTCTAGTTTGTCCCCTACCACCATACCTTCGGGGGATACCGGAGTATTCCCTTTAGGTACGGATGGTAGTTCCTCTTGAGGAGATGGGGGTGATGAGCCATCTTTGTCTTTAAGAAGTTGCTCAAGCATCTTCTTGACTTCGTTGACCAAGGAAGAGCTCAATCTTGTTTCCAAGTTTCTAAGATCTTCCATGGTCACCGGGGTTGACTCACTACCACCATCCCCTTCTTGGCTACCCATATTCTCTTAGGCGGTAAAGCCCGAATAAAGAGCCGATGCTCTGATACCAATTGAAAGGATCGTATGGGCACCTAGAGGGGGGGTGAATAGGTGCTACTTCAAATTTTACTCTTTTTCAAATTAGGTTTTGACAAGAAAGGTAAATTCTCTAGAATATGCAACTATGGTGAATTTACCCATATGTCAAGCAAGCACAAACTAACACAACACTAAGCAAGAACAAGTAAGTAAAGTGCGGTAAAGGATAGAAGTAACCAAGGGAGTGGACGTGGAGACACAAGGATTTGTTTCCCGTAGTTCCTTACTTTTGAGGGGAAGTACGTCTACGTTTGGAGAGGGGGTGGTTTCAAACCACCAAAGCCACGAGAGGCCTCCCTTGTTATCCGATGAACCTCACCCCAAGGGGCTCGATTCACCTTCCACTATATCGGCAACCTTCGAGGTGGAAGCCGACACCTTTACAACAAGTTCGGGGCACACATCCACAACTGAATTGGAGGCTCCCAAATACAAGCAAGCTGTCAAGACAAATCAAAGACAAGCTTGTAAGAACCAAATCAAAGTTAGGGTTTCCAAAGAAACACTAGAGGTTGGGGGCCCTCAAGTGAATGAGGGGGAAATGAAGATCTCTCTTGGTGAAGATGTGAATCAAGGCCTCCTCCTTCGATTCTCCAAAGATCAATGACTTTGGATGGTTGGATGAAGAGATCTTGTGGATTTGGTGGCTCTAATGGTGTTGGTGTTCTTGAGCAGCTTCGGCGGTTGGAGGAAGAAGATAAGGGTCCCTATTTATAGACAGCCCCTCCGAACCGTTTCGACCGTTGTAGGAAAGTCGATAGGAGACTACGGTGTGTAGGCGGAGACTCGGCAAATCTCGGACAGTCTCGGACTGGCCATCCGACCGACCATTTCTTCACCAGCAACACCGGAGACTCCGGACTTCCAACACCGGAGACTCTGGTCCGACCAAACTCTCCGGATAATATCCGGACTTGTCTCCGGACTGGCCATCTGACTGACCCAGCGCATTTCTTCACCAGCAACACCGGAGACTCCGGACTTTCAACACCGGAGACTCCGGTCTGACCAATGTCCGGAGACTCCGGCCAATCTTTGGACCAGTCTCCAGACAGGCCATCTGAATGACCCAGCCAAGTCCTGGGAGGCACCACCAGAGCCAGTACCGGAAACTCCGGACCACACCGGAGACTCCGGTCTTGGCAGACCAGAGACTCCGGTCTGGAGTTTCCAGAACAGTGCCAAATGTATGTGGTCTTTTCCCAAGAGTGTGTGTCATGTTTATCTATGATAATACCAACCTGGACAATAACAAACTGTAAAATGATCTACTTGTTGTTAACGAACACCAAAAGTGATTATGACAATAAATGTCCTTTCAACTGTGCATCATAAATACAACGAATATGATCAGAATTTACATTATTTATACAAGTACATAGCGGAAAACGAATACAAGGTAGATCTCCATCCTTCAATTGTGCCACAGGCGAACAATTGTTGAGTGGAGTCTCACGACCTATGAACGATCACTCAGATATGATATAACCTGCAACATGAAACGTTGCAGCCATGAATGGTCAATACATTGAATGTATGGCAAGTAGGCTAAAGTGGTTAACAACAGATCTATCAACTACATGCTTATTTGGCCAAGTGGAGTTCGGGCTCATTTGCATAAAGCAACAGTTTTATCCTAACATTTGTAACAAAGTAGTTTTCCAATACGATAAATAGGACACTCTGGTTCACACCCAGGTTCTCCTACCCAATTATGTTCACCCAACAAGTTTTAAGTAATTAAGAAATAAGGATGAGTGAGAAATATCATAGCATCAGTATCAGGTCGCTCAAATTGTCCATAACCGGAGACACGGCTAAGCACTTAGTTTATACACCCTGCAGGGGTTAGTACACTTTACCCATGTGACTTGGCCAACCTAGCTCGTACCACCACTCTCATATTGGGTGATGATAGGGAGAAGTCCAAGAAGAGACTGTTCGGGAAGTAGCTCCCCAATCCCGACGCGCACCGGTCCAACCTACCAAAATTCTACATCTCTGGATACGCGGGTTCGAGTTACCACAACCTACTAAGTCCAACCAACCGCCCATTCCATTATTGGCACATGGTTGTACACGTAAGCTATAGAATAAAGAAGCCAGCCATTTTCTCTTGATACCTGGGTGCCTTTCCGCAATGAAACCACCAAAATTTATCAATCCCATCACACCCAGGAGATTCATTGATTATGTTGTTTTAGTTTTCACAAACCAACACATTTATAAACAACTTTCAGTGATGTAACCCAGCCCCCGTTCATCACAGCATGGCTAAGCACATCTACAAACGGTGTTTCATCTACAAGGGAATCCCTACCACATAATAGGACATAGCATAACGATAGTATCATCCTACACATGCGTCTACAAAATACACGACAATGCATAGAAAATAGTAGGACAATATCATGAACAAAATAGCATCTACTTGCCTTTGTTGTAGATGTAGTCGATTAGATAATCCTCACAATTATAATGGCCTCTTTCGCAATAACCACAATACTTGCAATCATAGTAGTTGCAATCACAGTAGTTGCACTCCTCGCAATCTAACGTTTGAAGCAAACACAACAAACACACCATTCAAAACATTGCAAACATGCAACAGTGCAACATTACAATAAAACAACGATGAATAGATGCATGCATGACAATTTAATGAGTCACAATGGTTGCATTTAGTGTTCTGAACATAATTAGATTACATGATGCACGTAGAAAGTCATTTAATGCACTAAAGCTTTTATTACTAAAATTGTATTGATTTAATATGGTGTATACAACTTTAATTGAACTAAATATGTTTATGTCGTATTAAATTGTGAACTAGATGTTACTGGATATAGGTAATGCAATTTAGAGACAGTAGCAATTTGAATCACCTAAAAAGGAGTTATAGATATTTTCTTATGATTGAAACACTATTTCAATGGGTTTAAATATTTCTGTATGAATTTCTATTTTAACAGTACCAAATAATTTGTCATGCAATTTCTCTGTATTGATATTGTCAATACAAAACCTTAGCACTTGGATTCACCCTAATCGGAGTTATAGATCTTTTTGTATGATTTAAATAGTGTTTAATGATTTTAAATGATTCATATAGTTTCTATTGTCTAAAAATCAAACTAAAATTATATATGTAATCTCCACGGAATTGTGATTTCAGCGACATATTATTTGTAATTTTTCGAATAGTATTTAATTTCTTATGAATTTATTACTCTAAATAGGCCATTAAAGCATTTAAATCTTCACGGCAAAACCTTACAGTAAAATGCTGAACTAATTGCATATTGATGATCTACATGGAACCAGATTTCCATCGGTATATCATTTATATTTTTGTGACAAGAAATTAATTTACTATGAATTTAATAATTTAAAAAGCCATTAAAACTAATTAAATTTCTACGGGTTAAATAATCTGCAAAGGCTAGATCCAACCATATATTATTAAAGTACATTACAGTAGCTTCAATTTGATATATTATTCATATTTTTCGGAGTTACAGATAATTTCTTATGAATTTATTAACCTAAAAGACCATTAAAACTAATTAAATTACTGCAGTAACCACGTATAGTAAAAGTTGGATCTATTCTTATAAGATGATTCTACGTGAAATTATCTTCAATTTGATATATTATATGCAATTTTTGGACGTGGTATGAATTTCTAATGAATTTTACAAGTTAGATCTATAATGTGCAATTTTAAATTCGAACGGAATATTCCAGAGAATATTCCGCTGATTGGACAGGTTGACTTTGCATGCTGACTGGGACTAGATGTTGACCTGACGTTGACGTGGCGTTAATAAGGAAGATGTCCGAGATGATGACATGGCACGTACCGATTTGATTGGATCTCGACCGTCTGGATAGGATCTGGTGGCTAGAAGAAGAGATTGACCCGATTTTGACTCAGAATAGACAAGAAACAGATCTGTGTTAGAGAGACAAATCCGTAGGTCAAATTGAAAAACTTAGAACACTAAAGTTGTGGGGAATCATTATTCCTACCTTCTCACAAAGGAATTTGGATTTGAAGAAACGAGCGCGAGTACATCTTGGATTTACACCGTAATATCTGAAATATTGCGATACGAAATTCTCCGGCTGTGGTGGATGAAAAGAGGTGAGGTTTGTCGAGATTGAAAGATTTCGACGATTCCTACAACTTTCGGTTTTTGACCGAAGGCAAACGACGAAGTCTAGATGGCTTAAAAAGCGAAATAAGATTCGGGCATGTGTAGATTCGGTATTTCGAGAAGGGAAACTCGTACAGCTGTGGCTCCACGAGATTATATGGAGGTTTGGGACGGTGTAGAGATAGGCCTTGGACTAGGGAACAAGTAGAAACAAACGGAAATCGATTCGGAGTTGTAGATAAAAAGTTATAAAAGTTTGAGTAGAGATAGGTATAGAAAATCAGTTTTCGCACGCTTTTTAAAGCAGTGGGATCGATCTTGCTTCACATACTGGCTGGCTCGGTCCCTTGCTGGGCCGGCCCGCTTAGGTTTTTTTTTCTATTTACTTGTTTTCCTCATATCTTTTGCATACGAATTCCAAATGACATGATTCTTGTTTCTAATTTTTTCTAAAATCGAATAGATCATTATAGGATCAAATTTGTAATCTTTTTACTAGTTTGGAAGTAGTGGATTTATAAATCCTTGTATATTCCATTTTATTTATATCTTTATTTGTTTGTATTTATTCCATAACTTTTTCATACTAGCTCCAAATGAGCTCAATTTTGTTTCTAAAATTTTGTAGTATTAATTGGATCTTTTTAGGCTATAATTTAGCAATAATCGCTGTCTTAGCAATAGTGGGTTTTATAAAGTCAATTTAATTTCCTTTAGGAACATCTGGGCAAATCAACTATAGGATTTAGATACCAGGATTTGGATTTAGTTTGTGAGAACTTTGCATGGATGTAATGAAATGCTTATGAATGCTTCATGATTTTCATTTTGAAATCTTGCACACCAATTCTACAATCCATAATCAATCCATGCCCTTTTGCCTATATGGCTACTTAGGTCATAACAAAAGAATATAAGATTTTGAATTCAAGGTTGAGAGGATTTTCTATTTAAAAAGTTTCTTCTCTTTGAGAATTTTCAACATAGTCAAACAATCAATCAGACTTATTTATTTATTTCACATTCCAAAATTAGTAGAATTTTGGGATGTGACAGACTACCACCCATAAAAGAAATCTCGTCCCGAGATTTGGGAAGGCTAGAAAGAAAGGTTCAGGATCCATTAGGATGCTACCGCCCTTAAAATAAAATTGACTAGGTCATTTCTCGAGGATTCACTTAGCTCAGATTGGTTCTCCTTTAGACTTTTATTGACACAACGTATCTTGCACATTCTAAACTTCATGATTGATAGTTTCCGAGAAAGCACTTCTTAAACTAGCAAAACTCTCATGGTGGGCAAATAGGGAACGTTTAATTCACGGTGCCCATTAATCATGGTTGAGATTCATTCTTACCGTACATTCCTATGCTTAGCACTGGGTGCTTTTATAAGGTGTAACAATATACCATTCTAGGGTTTAGGCTCAACATCGACTCTCTGCTAAGGTTGAAAAGGGCACTCAAGATTCGCAAAGCCAACAGTATAAGAGCGAATAATAAGAGTAGTAGGAATGGTGATCAATCCATCCTGCACCCAAATCATTACCCTGTATGAGGATAGGTGAATCACGTTTTTCTATCACTCGGGCATTCTCACTTGCCTTGAAGAATGTTTCCATGGACACGAACTAATGCTCGATGTAGACTCCCATGTATTCAATCAACAAAGCTACTACTAACTAAACTAACGATACTTCAACTTTCAGGTTGCGTAATCTACTACATAACATCATTTCAACACTTCATACTCCCACATCTCTTTTTTTCCATTAGGTGAAGCATTCTCTTTCCTAAATGCATTGTGTTGTCAAACCTTCCGCTTAACACATCATTATATCTCCCAGGGTTCAAGATAGGGAAGAATAGATTCTATAGGAAAGAAACGACTAAGAAGAATAATCCTACCCATAACTATATGAAGCATTCAATGTCACAAACAAGCAAACAATCATAAGGAGTCAACACACAAGAAAACACTTGTATGTCAACATTACAGGTGTATAAACTTAGTATTACATAACCACAAAATAGTTTTAAAGCATTGGGAACAATACTAGAGTAAAATAGAGCAACATATAAGCACTAAACTAAATCTGTCAAAATGGTACAGCAGACTTCACGAATTTTTCTGACCTACTTAAACTCGTCAGGAATTTTAGTAAATTTTTGTGCATGTACTACAGGTAATTATGCTACATATCCTATGTTTTTGGATTTTTCAGAGTTACCAGTAAAATATGAAAAATCGCGCGGTACAACAGGTCAGGCAGAAAACTGCAGCAGTAATCTCACGATTTTTAATCAATTCACACCATTAAAATAATTTAAAAACCTCATCACAATTTCAGAAACATTAGAGTTCAAAACTAACTGATCCTAAACAAAGCATCACACAAAATAGCTCAATACAACCAAGCAAACAACCTATATTGTCATACCACATAAGTTGATAAGAACAATATGCTAACACGATAGCGATGATCTCCTAAAGAGATAGAACATGGTGGTCTAGACCTAACCAAACTTGATGAGATGTTTATTTATGTCATAATATTTGTTCTTTACTTGTAGGCCAACTCTCATATAGTGATTTGCTTTATATAAAACTACTAATAACATTTTCCAATTCTTGTAGTTTTTATGGTAGATCACTTCTTCTACTAATCAAATGAATGGACATCTACAAGTTTGAACAAGGAGAGGTGTTGGAAAATGATAGACAAGGAATATAAGAACTCTAATAAGTATAAAATATGATAGTTCTCCTAATAGAGGCCTTCTATTGCTAATCCAATTCTAAGGTCATGATCCTACAGTCAACACACAGCTCTGATACCATCTTGTAACACCCTCGCCTGATAATGCTGAGTTCATGTGTATAGTGCCAATCCCTGGATCGGTTCACTGGCACACAGTACAAAATGATACCAAATATAACTGTGCATCATAAATACAACGAATATGATCCAGAATTTACATTATTTATACAAGTACACAGCGGAAAACGAATACAAGGTAGATCTCCATCCTTCAACTGTGCCAGAGGCGAACAATTGTTGAGTGGAGTCTCGCGACCTATGAACGATCACTCAGATACGATATAACCTGCAACATGAAACGTTGCAGCCACGAATGGTCAATACATTGAATGTATGTCAAGTAGGCTAAAGTGGTTAACAACATATCTATCAACTACATGCTTATTTGTCCAAGTGGAGTTCAGGCTCATTTGCATAAAGCAACAGTTTTATCCTAACATTTGTAACAAAGTAGTTTTCCAATACGATAAATAGGACACTCTGGTTCACTCCCAGGTGCTCCTACCCAATTATGTTCACCCAACAAGTTTTAAGTAATTAAGAAATAAGGATGAGTGAGAAATATCATAGCATCGATGTCAGTCGCTCAAATTGTCCATAACCGGAGACACGGCTAAGCACTTAGTTTATACACCTAGGGGTTAGTACACTTACCCATGTGACTTGGCCAGCCAGCTCGTACCACCACTCTCATATTGGGTGATGATAGGAGAAGTCCAAGAAGAGACTGTTAGGAAGTAGCTCCCCAATCCCGACGCGCATGATCCAACCTACCAAAATTCTACATCTCTGGATACGCGGGTTCGAGTTACCATAACCTACTAAGTCCAACCAACCGCCCATTCCATTATTGGCACATGGTTGTACACGTAAGCTACAGAATAAAGAAGCCAGTCATTTTCTCTTGATACCTGGGTGCCTTTCCGCAATGAAACCACCAAAATTTATCAATCCCATCACACCCAGGAGATTCATTGATTATGTTGTTTTAGTTTTCGCAAACCAACACATTTATAAACAACTTTCAGTGATGTAACCCATCCCCCGTTCATCACAGCATGGCTAAGCACATCTACCAATGGTGGTTCATCTACAAGGGAAGCCCTACCACATAATAGGACATAGCATAGCGATAGTATCATCCTACACATGCGTCTATAAAATACACGACAATGCATAGAAAATAGTAGGACAATATCATGAACAAAATAGCATCTACTTGCCTTTGTTGTAGATGTAGTCGATTAGATAATCCTCACAATTATAATGGCCTCTTTCGCAATAACCACAATACTTGCAATCATAGTAGTTGCAATCACAGTAGTTGCACTCCTCGCAATCTAACGTTTGAAGCAAACACAACAAACACACCATTCAAAACATTGCAAACATGCAATAGTGCAACATTACAAGAAAACAACGATGAACAGATGCATGCATGACGATTTAATGAGTCACAATGGTTGCATTTAGTGTTCTGAACATAATTAGATTACATGATGCACGTGGAAAGTCATTTAATGCACTAAAGCTTTTATTACTAAAATTGTATCGATTTAATATGGTGTATACCACTTTAATTGAACTAAATATGTTTATGTCGTATTAAATTGTGAACTAGATGTTACTGGATATAGGTAATGCAATTTAGAGACAGTAGCAATTTGAATCACCTAAAAAGGAGTTATAGATATTTTCTTATGATTAAAACACTATTTCAATGGGTTTAAATATTTCCGTATGACTTTCTGTTTTAAAAGTACCAAATAATTTGTCATGCAATTTCTCTGTATAGATATTGTCAATACAAAACCTTAGCACTTGGATTCACCCTAATCGGAGTTATAGATCTTTTTGTATGATTGAAATAGTGTTTAATGGTTTTAAATGATTCATATAGTTTCTGTTGTCTAAAAATCAAACTAAAATTATATCTGTAATCTCCACGGAATTGTGATTTCAGGGACATATTATTTGTAATTTTCTGAATAGTATTTATTTTCTTATGAATTTATTACTCTAAATAGGCCATTAAAGAATTTAAATCTTCACGGCAAAACCTTACAGTAAAATGCTGAAATAATTGCATATTGATTATCTACATGGAACCAGATTTCCATCGGTATATCATTTATATTTTTGTGACAAGCAATTAATTTACTATGAATTTAATGATTTATAAAGCCATTAAAACTAATTAAATTGGTACAGGTTAAATAATCCGCAAAGGCTAGATCCAACCAGATATTATTAAAGTACATTACAGTAGCTTCAATTTGATATATTATTCATATTTTTCGAAGTTACAGATAATTTCTTATGAATTTATTAACCTAAAAGACCATTAAAACTAATTAAATTACTGTAGTAACCACGTATAGTAAAAGTTGGATCTATTCTTATAAGATGATTCTACGTGAAATTATCTTCAATTTGATATATTATACGCAATTTTTGGACGTGGTATGAATTTCTAATGAATTTTACAAGTTAGATCTATAATGTGCAATTTTAAATTCGAACGGAATATTCCAGAGAATATTCCGCTGATTGGACAGGTTGGCTTTGCATGCTGACTGGGACTAGATTTTGACCTGACGTTGACGTGGCGTTAAAAAGGAAGATGTCCGGGATGATGACATGGCACGTACCGATTTGATTGGATCTCGACCGTCTGGATAGGATCCGGTGGCTAGAAGAAGAGATTGACCCGATTTTGGCTCAGAATAGACAAGAAACAGATCTGTGTTATAGAGACAAATCCGTAGGTCAAATTAAAAAACTTAGAACACGAAAGTTGTGGGGAATCATTATTCCTACCTTCTCACCAAAGGAATTTGGATTTGAAGAAACGAGCGCGAGTACATCTTGGATTTACACTGTAAGATCTGAAATATTGCGATACGAAATTCTCCGGCTGTGGTGGATGAAAAGAGGTGAGGTTTGTCGGGATTGAAAGATTTCTACGATTCCTACAACTTTCGGTATTTGACCGAAGGCAAACGACGAAGTCTAGATGGCTTAAAAATCGAAATAAGATTCGGGCATGTGTAGATTCGGGATTTCGAGAAGGGAAACTCATACAGCTGTGGCTCCAAGAGATTATATGGAGGTTTGGGACGGTGTAGAGATAGGCCTTGGAGTAGGGAACAAGTAGAAACAAAAGGAAATCGATTCGGAGTTTTAGATAAAAAGTTATAAAAGTTTGAGTAGAGATAGGTATAGAAAATCAGTTTTTGCACGCTTTTTAAAGTAGTGGGATCGATCTTGCTTCACCTACTGGCTGGCTCGGTCCCTTGCTGGGCCAGCCCGCTTAGGTTTTTTTTTCTTTTTCTATTTACTTGTTTTCCTCATATCTTTTGCATACGAACTCCAAATGACATGATTCTTGTTTCTATTTTTTTCTAAAATCGAATAGATCATTATAGGATCAAATTTGTAATCTTTTTACTAGTTTGGAAGTAGTGGATTTATAAATCCTTGTATATTCCATTTTATTTATATCTTTATTTGTTTGTATTTATTCCATAACTTTTTCATACTAGCTCCAAATGAGCTCAATTTTGTTTCTAAAATTTTGTAGTATTAATTGAATCTTTTTAGGCTATAATTTAGCAATAATCGCTGTCTTAGCAATAGTGGGTTTTATAAAGTCAATTTAATTTCCTTTAGGAACATCTGGGCAAATCAACTATAGGATTTAGATACCAGGATTTGGATTTAGTTTGTGAGAACTTTGCATGGATGTAATGAAATGCTTATGAATGCTTCATGATTTTCATTTTGAAATCTTGCACACCAATTCTACAATCCATAATCAATCCATGCCCTTTTGCCTATATGGCTACTTAGGTCATAACAAAAGAATATAAGATTTTGAATTCAAGGTTGAGAGGATTTTCTATTTAAAAAATTTCTTCTCTTTGAGAATTTTCAACATAGTCAAACAATCAATCAAACTTATTTATTTATTTCACATTCCAAAATTAGGAGAATTTTGGGATGTGACATGGGCCTCGATCGAGCTGGGCCCCTGGAAAGCCCGGCATCACTTGGTGCGTGGTTCATACCAGTCGCCAAGTGAGTTTTGTTCACCTGTCTTGCCTTTCGTTGTACTCGGACCATTTCGCTCATGTAAACAATTCGCAGGACTGGATTTAAAAAGATAGGCCACCCGTCCGTGGCCAAAGTGCCACCAGTCGTCGCCAAGGAGGACCCCTCTTGGAAGAGGAAGGCTGATGAGGTCGCTGCCCCCGCAGACAGTGCCAAGAAGGCCAAGGGCGACGATGTCGTCACGGTGTCTGACGACATGACGGTTGCTCCGAGTGCTCCTGCGATGGAGGCGTCCTTGAAGATCAAGGAGGGCGCTTCCTCGCCTGGGGTGGCCGAGCCGGCTTCTCTTGGTGCTGGCGCGTCTACCGCGACCTTCCCCCGCTTCATGGACAGAGCAGCTATGGCGAGTGGTACCACGCCATCGAGCCGCTGCACAGGGTCGCCAAGCAGATCGAGCAGCGTCGCGGGCACACTCCGGCTCTTCTCGCATCCGTGGACGCGCTACAGCTTCATGGCATGCTTGGCGCAGCCATCCAGGTATGTACAGTCCCCGAGGATCGGGCCACTGAATTTCAGTGGTCAGATTATTTTGGTGTTTTGTTTTTATTTCTAGCACCTAGTCCCCGAGTGCGCAATCGCTGAATTTCAGCGGGTGGGCGCTTAGGAATTTTGATCTCCAGTCCCCGAGTGTCCAGTCGCTGAATTTCGGCGGGTGGGCACTTAGGATTCCATTGTTGTTAACTGTTTGAATTGTGCATAGGGCTTGCAGCGCGAGTCAGCCGACCGGCTTGCTACAAAGTGTCGCGCGGAGAAGGAACTTGTTGCCGTCCAAGAGGCGAACATGGGACTCCAGGCGATTGCTGCGAAGACAAAGGAGGTCTGCCAGGGCCTTGTCCCGGCGAGTGAACTGACGGCGGCTCAATCTGTGTTGAGTTTGGCTGAGAAGCGGATCGCCGACCTTGAGTGCGATCTTAAGGAGGCGAAGGAGGAGGCGAGTTCAGCGGATGGGTGAGCCAAGGCTGCTATTACGGCTGTCGCTAAAGAGCGTAAGGTCTCTGACGCCCTCGTTGCTGGGGCTCTGTCGTCCTTTGATTGGTAAGTGTGTCTGCCTCTGCCTGTAGTAGCTATATTGCGTGATCTTTGTTGTACTCACTGTCACCCTTTGTCCATAGGTCGGATTATCGACAGCTCGGAAGAGGCGCAGTCGTACGACGCGTGGCAGTGTGTGGCTACTCTGGTAGACTCGGCCACGTTGTCCGCGGATTGCATTCGGGCGTATCTTCAGGAGATGTCGCCCACAGAAGTGATTCCCAGCGACCTCGTCGAGGTGTGGCGGTATCTGGAGAAGGCACCGTCAGTCATCGAGTTCATGACGCGGTCAGCGTTCCGGCGCGGGGCGGCGATGGCGCTTAGCCTTGGGCTCGCCCACTTCCCGGAGGATTTTGATTTGGACGACGTGACGAGTGGCTACCCCTCGTCGGTGGCTCGGAGATTGCCGAGTCTTTGAAGGCGACCGTGCCACGGTGTACTCCGATAAATGTCAGGCGATGGTGAACTCCTTCCTTATCGAGACGACCGTCGCGACCCGATCCGCCGCGACAGGACATAAAGATCGAGCAGCCTTCCGATGCGGCGATGGCGAGTGGTGACGGCGTTACCCGTCGAACCGTACCTCCGTTCATTCGCGCCGAGGTGGCGGTGAGTCGACATCGAATCTGTGGAATAAAACATTGCCTGGGGCGTTAGTAGCAGTTCGGCCATTGGGCGCAACTTGTATTTTGTAACAACTTTGGTCTGCTATAATGGGATTTCGCGTTATTTTGTGAGTTTTCTTGCGATTGTGATTGATGATTGAACGAGTCCCCGAGCGTGTCCGCCCTTTTTATGGGGTTTACCTCGTTTGTTATGTGTTTGTGGTTTCGAGCATTTTGTCGGTTGTTTTGTTATTGAGGTCGACTACTTGAGCTTGGAAAGCTAGTCATGGCGACTCCATGAGTGCTCTTTACTTCACTGTTTTCCTTGCATAAGCGAGGTCGGGTAGCCGAGTCCCGGCGTGGTACTTGGTGGTTCTAGTCGCGTCTCTAGGGTGGGTGAGGTGGCGCGTCGAGTGAGCGCATCACTCCTGCCGTCGGGTCGATCGCATGGCGAGTCTGAGCACGCTCTCGTGCCAGCATTTTCCCTCCGCTCGTGCTTAATCGTCGATCCCCGGCGTGGTACTTGGCCGTTCAGTCGCTGTGTCGAGGATCGGAGGATCGTGGTCTGTGAGGAGCGGCGATTGTCTTGGCTTGTTAAGCGTCCGAGCTAAACTACTCAATGGGGCTCCGGGTGGCGTTTTTCGTAGGCGTGGCGAGTCGGGTAACCAGTGCCCTCGTGAACGCACTACTTGGCCATGCGGTCGCTGTACGAAGGTTGACTTGCAGATTAGCTTGACGCTGTTATTACGAGTGCGAGTGGCACAAGACACGGAGAGTAGACGCAATTTGCGGTAACCGATATATTTTATTTCATAGCTAGTGGAGGGTACATGTATGGAGTTCTAGGAGTAGAACTTCCGTAGGAGGTTTACATTACAATGTCGCTGACGAGTTTCCGTCTCCGGGGCGTCGGTGAGGTAGTAGGCGTCGTTGCAGTACTCGCCGATGGCGAATGGTCCTTCCACGGGAGAGCTTGTGCATTCCCTTCTTGTCCTGGATGAGGCGTAGCACCAGGTCGCCTTCCTGGAAGGTGCGAGTTCTCACCCGCCGGCTATGGTAGCGGCGGAGTCCTTGCTGGTAGATGGCAGTGCGGGAGTGAGCTAGGTCGCGTGCCTCGTCGAGTTGATCGACTCCATCCTGGCATGCGAGTTCGTTCGCAGCCTCCATGTAGTGGACGAACCTTGGCGAGGCGTGCTCTAGGTCAGTGGGCATGACTGCCTCGGCGCCATACACCATGAAGAAGCGGGTGAACCCTGTCGACCTGTTAACCGAGGTGCGGATACCCCAGATTACGGAGGGTAGCTCCTCAACCCAGCACCCGGCGGTACGCTCGAGTGGTACTTGGAGCCGTGGCTTCAGGTCATGGACGATGCTCTGGTTGGCCCGTTCCGCCTGGCCGTTGGACTCCGGGTGGGCGACTGAGGCAAGGTCGAGTCGGATGTGATGTTCCTCGCAGAACTTGGCCATGGCTCCTTTGGCGAAGTTGGTGTCGTTGTCCGTGATGATGCTATTCGGGAACCCGTAGCGATATATGAGCTCGCGTAGGAACTTGGTGGCGGTCTTCCCGTCGCATTTCCGGACTGGCTTGGCCTCCACCCACTTTGTGAATTTGTCAACCGTGACCAGGAGGTGGGTGAAGCCGGAGGGGGCCTTTTTGAAAGGGCCTACCATGTCCATACCCCACACGGCGAATGGCCAGGTGATAGGGATTGTCTTGAGCGATGAGCTCGACACGTGTGTCTGGTTGGCGTACTTCTGGCACACGGCGCACCGCTGGACAATGTCAACGGCGTCTGCATATGCGGTGGGACAGTAGAAGCCGTGCCGCATAGCCTTTGCGACCAGAGAGCGGGCGCCGGCGTGGTGGCCGCAGTCGCCGGAGTGGATGTCGTGGAGGATTTTGCGTCCTTCAGCGGGTTGGACGCAGCGTTGGAACACGCCGGTCACGCTGCGCTTGTGGAGCTCGCCATCGATGATACGAAGGATTTGCAGCGTCGCGTTATCATCCGGGCATCTGTTTCGTCTGCCGGCAAGGTGCCTTCCTCCAAGTAGGCGATGTACGGCGTAGTCCAGTCTTCTGGCTCGGCGATGAGTGCGACCAGGGCTGCCTCTGGTTGTAGCGGGACTCCAATGTCGATCTCCCTTGGGGGAGAGACGGAAGGCTTGGTGATTGTGTTGAGGAAGACGTGGCGGGTGGTGCGAGTCAAGTCGAGCCGATACGAGAGAGTGCGTCGGCCTCTTCGTTTTTCCGCCTGTCGATCCACTCGACGGAATAGCCTGTGAAGTGTCCTCCCAGCTTGTCCACTGCTTGGCGGTATGCCGCCATGGTGGGGGAGACGGCGTCACAGGTACCAGCAACGAGGTCGGAGTTTCCGTAGCAGCGTAGGCGGTTGACATTCATCTCCTTGGCATCTCGCATGCCATGGAGTAGCGCCTCGTACTCGGCCATGTTGTTGGTGCAGGGGGTGAAGTCGAGGCAGAGGACGTAGCGGAGCTTGTTGCCCTTCGGGGAAGTCAGCACGATCCCTGCTCCTGCGTCGTCTGCATTCTTGGAGCCGTCGAAGTGCACGAGCTCCGATGGTGGAAATGCGCAGCTTTTCCGCTCTGGGCCTCTTCGATCGGCGACGAAGTCCGCGAGAGCCTGCGACTTGATCGCTTTGCGTGGCTCATACTTGATGTTGTGGACGCCGATTTCGATGGCCCACTTGGCGAATCGTCCGGTCGCCTCACGGTTGCGGATGATGTCCTGCAGCGGTGCTGAGGAGACGACCGTGATCGGGTGCTCCTGGAAGTAGTGCGGCAGTCGCCGCTGTGCTCTGAAGACCGTGTATACCAGTTTCTGGTATTGCGGGTATCGCTGGCGCGAATCGGTGAGGACCTCGCTGATGTAGTACACCGGTCGCTGTACCGGGCACTCATTTCCTTCCTCTGGCCGCTCGACGACCATGACGGCGCTGACGACACGCTCGGAAGCCGTGACATAGACCAGCATGGGTTCTTTGTCGACGGGGGCGGCAAGTAGCGGTGCTGCGAGTAGCACCTTCTTGAGGTCGCGGAGCATGTCGTCCGCCTCCTTGTCCCACTGGAAGTTGGGGTTCTTGCGCATCAGGCGGTATAGGGGCATCGCCTTTTCGCCCAATCGGGGGATGAAGCGACTGAGAGCCGCGACTCGCCCGGCAAGCTTCTGGACGTCGCGCAGGCACTCGGGTTTGCCGAGTCGAGTGATCGTGTAGATCTTGGTGGGGTTCGCCTTGATCCCGCGCTTGGAGACGACGTAGCCCGATGGTTGCCCTTTGGTACGAAGGTCCATTTGCTGGTTTAGCTTTATCTTGTATTTCCGGGTTGGCGAATGTTTCCGCCAGGTCGCAGGTGGGTGGCGCGCGGACTTCTACTACGTGATGAGTCGTCTGTGGCGGGACTCACTACCACGTCGTCGATGTAGACGTGGATATTGCGCCAATTTGGCTCATAAGGCATTCACATGCATGCCGTGGTAGGTCCGGCATTCTTGAGACCGAAGGTTATGGCGGTGTAGCAGAAGGCTCCGAATGGCGTGATGAACGCCGTCTTTTCCTCGTCCTCGACAGCCATTTTGATCTGGTTGTACCCAGAGTAGGCGTCAAGGAAACACAGCGACTCCGAGCCTGCGGTGGAATCGATTATTTGGTCGATCCGGGAGGACGAATTGCTCCTTGAGCGGTATTTGTTAAGTTTGTGTAGTCGATACACATCCTCCAGGTCCCATTTTTCTTCTCGACCAGGACTGGGTTTGCCAGCCACTTGGAGTATTTGATTGGCCGGATGAAGCCTACAGCGAGTAGACGCTGCACCTCCTCGGCGATGGCTCGGCGGCGCTCTTCATTGAATGGCCGCAGCGACTGTTTGACAGGTCGCACTTTGGGGTCGGCGTTGAGTTTGTTCTCAACAAGTTCCCTAGGGACACCAGGCATGTCAGAGGGCTTCCATGCAAAGATGTCCCTGTTATCACGGAGGAACTCGATGAGCGCGCCTTCCTATGCTGGGCTCATGCCCGTCCCGATCGTCACTGTTTGGCTGGAGTCGCCTGGGACCAGCTCGACGGTGCGGGTGTGTGTCGTTGCCTCTAAGGCTGAGGTATTGCCGCCTTCCGAGTTGGGTTTCTTGAATATAGTGGGGTCGTCGTTGTTGACCCCGCTCGTGTACTTGGTGAGCTCATCGGCGTGGTTAGCCTCAGCCGCGATGACGGCGTCGGCGAGTTCGGCTCCTTTGGCCTCGCACTCGGCGGCCATGTCGGGGTCGCCGTGTATGGTGATGACGCCGCGCGGTCCGGGGAGCTTCATCGCATTGTACGCGTAGTGGGGTGCCGCCATGAACTTGGCGAACGCCTAGCGCCCCAGGACGCAGTGGTAGGGGCTGTCAAAGGGCACCAGCTCGAAGATGATCCGCTCGGTGTGGAAGTTTGCTGGTGTTCCGAAGGTGACTGGCAGTGTGACCTTGTCGATCGGGTACGCCTTCTGACCGGGGACGATGTCATGGAACATGGTGTAGGTCATCTCGACCATCGACTGTGGGAGCCGCAGTCGCCTGAAGGTGTCCAGGTACATGATGCTGATGGAGCTGCCGTCGTCCATCAATGTCTTGGGGAGCCAGTAGTCTCCCACCTTGGGCTTGACCACCAGGGCGACTCGGTCTGGGTACTCGATGCGTGGCGAGTGGTCCTGGCGGCTCCAGGTGATGGGCTGCTCGACCCGGTTGAGGCGGGGAGCGTCCACAGGCCACGCGTTGACGGTGACGGTGCGGGCGATGACCTTCTTCTCGCGCTTCGTGTTGAAGCCTGTGAAGGTGTGGAGCGGGTCGGCCACACTGCCGAATTTTCCGCCGTTTGGAGGGTTGTTGTCGGGGTCCTCCCGCACTCGGCGTGCCTTCTCGATCTCCTTGAGAGAGTGGCAGTCGGCGGTCGTGTGTGTGGCGGGCTTCCCTTCCCTGCTGTGAAACGCAGAAGGCTGGTTAAGGAGGGCCGCGGGGTCGAACCTTGGTTTCGCCTTGTAGTTGCCGCCATCGCGGCGTTGCCCTCCGACGCGGCGGATGCTCTTGGCTCGCGCTGCGCGTGCCCAGCGTTGGCGACGAAGTTTACTCGCTCGTCACTGCGGCACTTGCTAGTGAGGCGAGTGTTGTTGTTGCGTAGGTCGGACCATCGTCCGTTGTCGTTGCCGTTCGTGCGGCGTTGACCTCCTGACTCGTCATCGGTTTCCTGGTTTGGGTCTTCCTCCGTGTATCTTTTGGCGATCTCAAGGAGGTCCGGTATGTTGTCGAGTGTGCGGTATGCACGTTTGAGCTTGGCGACCAAGGGCTCGTAGCGGCACGAGGTCTTGAAGCAGTGGATTGCGGTGTCCGGGTGGATGCAGACCGCATTGTACCATAGTTCTTGCCACCGTTGGACCCAGTTGCGGGTCGACTCGCGGGGTCCCTGGACGCATCATTCCAGATCCTCGATGGTGGTGGCGTGGGTGTAGGAACCCTCGAAGTGCCTGACGAAGGAATCGCGCATCTCTTCCCAGGAGTCGATGCTATCCGGGGGGAGAGTGTTGATCCACTGCCTGCACGCTCCCTCCATCATCAGGGGGAGGTAGCGGGCTGCTAGTAGGTCGGTGTGGCCAGCGATCCCCATCGCCATGAGGTAGGTGTCCAGCCACACGGAGGGGTCATACGAAGGATCGTACTTCTCTATTTCCTTCGGCGCTTTGAAGTTCGCCGGGTATTTTTCGCCTCGAATCATCGGTCCGAAGCATCGGGGCCCGAGTCGGCTTAGCGACCCCATCGGCTCGCCGTCGCGGTGATTGGTTAGGGTGTGTCGCAGGTCGTCGGGCTGGCGTGCGCGCCAGCTTTGGTTGTTGATGATATGGGTGTGGGCGTCGACGGGTTGACCGTTGGCGGCGACGAAGTTGGTCGCTAGCCTGGGGTCGTTGGTGGAGAGTGCCGCATTCACGGGTCGATGTTGGAGCTGCAGTGGTTCGGGTGGCGGGCAGTTGAGGGTGTTTGCCGCCAATGGACGGCCACTTGAGGCCGCTCTGCTGCCCGATGAACGCGAGTACATCCGGCCCTGTGAGTCGACGCCTGCGTTTTGTTGCTCGACCGCCTTTGCGGCGAGGCCTTGACGTCTTTGGATCTGTAGGCGCCGTCACCGTAGTCGTGATGTTGTCGGCGCTGCTCGCCCGCCACGAGGTTGTCCATCGGGGTGGACTCTTTGTGGTAGGCCGTTCGCGTCTCGCTCCGTGAGGAGACCACGATCCGGGTGGTCCACAGGGGTGCGGTTGGGTGGAGGTGGGCGTCGTTGCCGTCGACCTGGTGGTCGGCGCTTCCTCCGGTGGCGTGTTCTCCAGATCGCGGCCCGGCCCGCTGGGCGGTCGTTCTCGTCGAAGTTCAGCGCCCTGGATGAGTGGGGTTCAAGCGACCTGATTCGCTGCTGGTGATAGCACGGCTCTGGCCGTCACCTGCTCGGCGAAATTTTCGCTTCCTGCTTCCGCCCGGCTTGACGAAGTTCCTCGACCTCCGTTGCCGTGGCGTTAGGAGGGATCGGTGGAGAAGGATCCTCGGTGGGTGGTGCGGTCGCCATGTAGGTCGCGGCATGGCGACGGTCCCGTCGAGGAGATCGGCGGAGTTCTCCGACCGGGTCGTAGTCAAAGATCCCAGGATGGAGGGATACCGAAGTATCCTATGTTGGAGACACGGGTGATGGAGCCAGCGGTGCGCTCTGATGGATCCGGCGAGTGGCCGAGTCGCCGAATCGGCGTCGTCGTTGAGGGTCGCGTCTTCCGCGACAGAGGTTCGACCACGTTGCGTGGGCGAGTTGTACTTTCGGGCGAGGCGGTAGATCGTGCGGACTGGCTCTCGGAGAGCCGGTCGGCGTGGCGGCGACTTCGCGGATGCGAGCCGAGTCCTCCGAGACGATGGCGTCGGTGAGGCGAAGAAGAGGCTGATCGTGTCATGGCAAGATCATGCTGTGCGCGTGAGTCACGCCACGGGACGTCATTTGCTCGGCAAGATTTGAAGCATCTCGCCGATCTCTATCATGCGGCGGTGGCGACGACTCATTGATGGGCAGATTGGATCTCGCCGAGAACACCGGCCGACCGGCCAGGCCCCACGGTGGGCGCCAGCGTGGGAATGACCACGGCGGATCTTTGTCGGCAGTAGTAGAACATAGGGCAAGGGCAGCCAGCCATCTGCGGTGCGAGATGAGGGCGGAGACACAGGGTTTTACCCAGGTTCGGCCCCCCGGAGGGTAAAGACCTACTCCTACTAGATTGTATTATGATGGAAGTACAATGGGGAGAGCTCGGCGGCGGCGAGTCGCAGGTGGATGATGGGCGTATCCTCTACCGCCCTATAGGGAGGTTTATATAGACTCACCCCTAGGGTTTACATATCTCGAATCGATTAAGGTTTGACACTTTAACCTAATCCGATGGGCCTATCTACTCTCACAGGCCTTGACTTCCGATCGCTTGGATCCACTCCAGGCCTTGATCCGGTCGCCGTCCTGCAGGCCCACTCGCCAGTTCCTGGGCCAGTCGGAAACGTCCTGCTGGGTATACCCCGGTAGGCATATCCCCATCAGGTGTAGCCGGTGGATCTGTTGGGTGTAGTCCATAAACTCCATAGCATAGATGGCAATTCTTCCGCCCAGGCTCTAGTTGCTCTATGTAGCGGTGCCTCAAGACGTGGCTTGATTCCCTGCAGAATTAATCCGTTGGCTCGCTCAACCTGACCATTGGACTGTGGATGTGCCACAGATGCAAGGTCAAGTCGGATGTCCTTCTTCCAATAATAAGCTTCCACTTCTCTGAGTGACAATTTGCTGCCATTATCGGTGATAATGCTATGTGGGAGACCAAATCTCACCACTATATCCCGGACAAACCTAAGGGCAGTTGCCCCATCGAGCTTTCTAATGGGTTTAGCTTCTATCCATTTGGTGAATTTATCAACTGCTACTAGCAGATGCGTAAACCCACATGGTGCCGTCTGCAACGGACCAACCATGTCTAGCCCCCAGACTGCGAACGACCAATTTATTGGTATTGTTCGCAATTCTTCAGCAGGAACATGTGGTTGTCGGGCATAGTACTGGCATCCCATGCATGTCTCAACCAGCTTGTGAAGGAAATATGCCCTAGAGGCAATCATAGAGATGATTATATTTCTAATGTATCCATGAGTTATTGTATTTTTCCTTGAATATCCATATCAGGCAACTTGTATTGATTGGCAATTATGTGAATTGTTTGTGAAACTCTTTACTTGTATGGTTGTTTAAGAGTTGTCGCTAGTCGGAGTTCATGTGAGGACACACGCGAATATTAGACTAGCACATTGATTGGTTGATGACTATGTTTCGCAAGTCATAGACATGGAGATGTCAAACCAATGATGTGGACACATGTTATGAACATGGGGTTAGACTGAGCCAACTTGAGACTAGAAATTAGTTGCGGCTCTCTCTCTACACATCGTGTACGTTTTGTTCTTAGACCTGAGATTGTCGCATGTACTTGAGATGTGGATCGACCTACTTTGGGGCTATCAAACGCTGCTCCGTAACTGGGTAGTTGTAAAGTTAGCTTTCGGGTTTGTCCTGAAGCATGCTGCAAGGCATGGTCAGTCAAAATGGGATTTGCCCCTCTCTACTTGAGAGAGATATCTCTGGGCCCCTCGAGTGATCGGATCCAGAAATGCATGGCCATGCTACATATGGTTAAGAGTTAACCTAGTAAAGGGATTCCGAATCACAGTATCGAGAAAGGGAGGTCAACTTGGAGCTAGACCAAATATGGTGAGGCAAAGGGAAAGAGATGTACTAAACCTTGTGATGGTTCGTCCGATATGATATTTGTATGTTAGGAGTTGGCATGTCTTGCTAGAGGCCGCTACCAACTATTGACAGAGTAAAAGTATTCATGTCATGTTTATACGTATATGAACCTATAGGGTCACACACTTAAGGGGATGGAAGCCTAATGAGGATTGGATCCGAATTAGACCAGGCTTAGGCTACTAATGGGATGCTAATGTAGAAGCCCACTAGGAACGCCTATATAAGAGAGGGTGGGGCGTGCTGACCAGGGTTAGACCATTCCACCCAGCCACCACTCCTCACGCATGTGTTGCACGTGCGGACCTAGCAGTCCGGCGTCTGACGCTTCCATCCTGTACGTGTGGATACCTCGGAGGCGCTGCATCTGTAGCGCTTGGACGAGCCGCGCAAGGGGAGCTGCTCGTGGGATGAGAACGAGGAGGAGACGTAGATCGTCTGCACTGCCTCAACGCGCTTCATCAAGTTCCGCAATTGCGCGTCTAGTGGTAATCCCGTGATCTATGACAACAGTAATCCTGGTTTACACGGTAGAAAATTTTGATTTGCGCTAGTGTAGCCTACCCGTATCCCTTTAGCTTGTCGGTGTCCGCCTTCGCGGTCAGCCAGTAGAATCCTTGTCGGAAGGCTTTAGCGACCAACGATCGGGCGGTGTGATGCCCGCAATCTCCGAGATGGATTTCGTGTAGGATTTCAATACCTTCTTGCTGGGAAACACACTTAAGGTATACACCAGTAGTGCTTATTTTGTAGAGTTGTCCATTGATTATGGTATAGCCCTTTGCTCGATGTACTATTTGCCGTCTTTTGACCTCGTAGTCGGGCAAAGTTCCGTGTTCAAGATACTCCATGAACGTTTTTGTCCAAGCCGGAGGGACCTTTGTCACCATGTGAATGGAAGAATCAACTCTGTCCGGGTTGTCGATGTCTGCTCCATTAACGGATGGTGTCCGTAGATGCTCCAGGAAAACTCTAGGCGGAATTCGTTTGTGCCCTAGTCCAAGCTTAGACAATAGATTAGCTGCCTCGTTTTGCTCCCTAGGTACATACTTGACCTCGTAACCCAAGAAGCTCTTGGATATCTCGTCCACTTCATCTCAATATGCTGCCATCATAGGGTTCCGCGTGTTCCAGGTGCCAGCCACCTGCTGGGCAACCAAGTCGTAATCTCCACAACAAACTATGCACTTGATGCCAATATTCTTGGCTACGCGTAGTCCGTGAATGAGTGCTTCATACGCCTCCATGTTGTTCGTAGCCTCGAAGTGGATCTGCAGAACATAGTGTAACTTGTCCCCAGTTGGTGACTGTAGCAGTACACCAGCCCTCGAGCCATTGAGCAGCTTTGATTCGTCAAAGTGCATCACCCAGTATTCTGGCTCCGGCATTGGGGTAGCATCTAGAATCTCCGTCCAATCTGCGATAAAATCCGCCAAGGCTTGTGACTTGATAGCGTCGCGTCTCTTGTAGGTGATCTCGAAGGCGGCAAGTTCAATGCCCCACTTCACGACCCTTCCTATAGCGTCGCTGTGTTGATAATGTCGGATAGTGGAGTCTTGCTCACCACTATGATGGGGTTCTCCTGGAAATAGTGCCTCACCTTCCGAGAAGCAAGGAATAATCCATAAGCTATCTTTTGGTAGTGCGGGTAATGCTGCTTGGACTCCGTCAAGACCTCGTTTACATAGTAAACTGGTCGCTGAACTCCGTGATCATAGCCTTGTTCCTTCCTCTCTACCACGACGACGATGGTGATTACCCGGTTGGTGGCCGCCATGTAATTTAACATGGGCTCTCTAGGCTCGGGTGCTGCAAAGATAGGCGCTGAGGAAAGAATCTCCTTAAGTTGCTTCAATCACGCCCGTCTCCCGTCCACATGAATTTGTCCGTCATCAACTTGTAATGAGCCTTCTCTCCAAGTCGGCTGATGAACCGACTAACTGCTGCAACACAACCTGTTAGTCGTTGAATGTCCTTTAGGCATGTCGGACGGTTTATGTTTAAGATGGCCTTGATTTTCTCCGGGTTGACCTCGATTCCACGCTGGAAAATGATGAAGCCTAACAATTTGCCGACTGGAACCCCGAAGATGCGCTTCTTAGGGTTAAGCATCATGTTGTATTTTCGAAGATTATCAAAGGTTTATTTTAAGTCGGAGATTAAGTCGTTTGATTTTTGAGACATCACCGCTATATCGTCCACATAGGCGTGAACGTTCCGACCAATTTGTTCGTGTAGGCAACATTGCATTGTCCGCTGGTACATAGCACCTAAGTTTTTTAGCCCAAAGGGCATCGTGACATAGCAAAACGTGTTGTAGGGTGTAGTGAACGAAGTGGCCAATTGGTCCGACTTCCTCATTTTGATCTGGTGGTATCCTGAGTATGCATAGAGAAAACACAAAAGCTCCGAGCCAGCCGTCGAGTCAATGACTTGATCAATGCGAGGCAAAGAAAACGGATCTTTGGGACATGCCTTGTTCAAGACGGTGTAATCAACGCACATTCTTAATTCTTTGGTTCCCTTTTTGGGGACAAGTACATGATTGGCTACCCATTGGGTGTGAAGGACTTCTCGGATAAAACTAGCCTTAAGTAAACTAGCTATCTCTTTGCCTATGGCGTGTCTCTTCTCATGTCAAAAGCATCGTAGAGGTTGTTTCACTGGTTTACATTTTGGATCAATATTCAAGCTGTGCTCGGCAAGTTCCCTAGGTACACCTTTCATGTCGGCAGGTTGCCAGGCAAAGATGTCCTTGTTCTCACGGAGGAACTCGACGAACGCGCTTTCCTATTTAGGGTCCAGGTTCGTCCCAATGGCGGTGGTTTTGGAGGCATCGCCTACCACAAGTTCCACCGGCTTGGTCTTGATGGCGGCCTTGAATGCTAGGGCGGAATCAGAAATCTGTTTCTTTGACGCGAGCATATATGAGGCATCGACCTTGCTCTGGATCTCCTTGAATTCTTTGCTGTAGAGGACAGCTTCTGCGTAGGCTACTTCTCCAATCTCGTAGTCCCTTTCTTTGGTAAAGGTTCCGGATACGGTGATGACACTGTTTGGTATGGGTATCTTGAGTTTGTTGTAGACGAAGCATGGCTTGGCCATGACGTGGTACACGCTCTTGAAGGGGACCACCTCAAAGGTCATGCATTCTTGGCGGTAGTTATTAACATCACCAAAAGCGACCTGAAGTGTGATGCACCCAAGGGACCGAGCCTCCCGACCAGGAACTACGCCATGGAAGATGGTGTTGGTCCGCCTTAGGTTTTCCTCTGTCAAGTTCATCTTCTGCAGTGTATCCAGGTACATGATGTTGATGTTGCTTCCACTATCCACCATACATTTGGTGAACTCATTGCCGCCAATCAGGGGATTGATGACCATGGCGTATTGGTTCTCCGCAGGGATGAGGTCTGGGTGATCCTTCCTGTCCCAAGTAATTGGAATCTCCGACCAGCGCAGGAACTGGGGAACTGGGGGTAGAGTGGCCATCAGTATCCTCATGGAGGTCTTCTGTTGTCAGATGGTGGGGGTGCTAAGGAAAGTGTGTAAAACTGCCGCCTTCTTCTCGAAGGGGTTCTTGCCCTTGCCGTCGCTCTTGGCGGTGTGCTTGGGGTCAACATCCTCGTCCATGTCACTTGAATCTTGGACTCCTCGTTCTTCTCCCCTTGCCCTTTCCTCGCGGTATGTTCTTCCGACTTTGCTTGTAGCCGGACTCCGGGTCCTTCTTGAGGTCGTTGACGAACTTGCAGTGGCGATTGGTGTGGGTGGCCTTGCCGTTGGCATCGAGGTGTACGAGGCACGACATATCGCGGTACTCCTCGTAGGTTTGGGGAATGTGGAGCGCTGCCGAGGTAGTTTCACTGCCTCGCTGCTTCCCACGACCAGCTCCCCGTCCTCGGCCATGCTGTCCGCCATCACCTCGTCCTTCAAAAGTCATAGCAACCATGTCGGGGTTTTGCTTTTCTTCTGGTGCGGATTTCCGCTTTGTGCTGCTGTTCCTCCGAGCCTGAGTTGGAACGGCCGTTGCTGGCAAAGAGCCACAAGCATCATCATCGGTAGCCGCAAACTCACTGGCCAACTGAATCATCTGGTTCAAGTCTATCTGGTGATTATCCTGTAGGCGCTTTAGCTTATGTCGGAGCAACGTGCCCCTTTCCAACCCATGGAAGGCGGCCATGGCGGTCTGAGCGTGCACTCCTGCGCTAGAATTCTTCATATCCAGCCAGCGGGAGAGGTAGGCGCGAGATGTCTCGTCTTTCTCTTGCACGCACCGCAGTAGATCGCTAACAGTGCAGGGACGCTTGTACGTACCCTCGAAGTTCTTGGTGAACGCTTCTTGCATGTCCAACCAATTGCATATGGATCTTTCCAGCAAGTCATCAATCCATTGACGGTCCGTGCCCGCCAACATCAATGGGAGGTACTTGACGGCGATGTTGGGGTTACCCCCGGCGATCTCCACCGCATTGTCGTAATCATGCAACCATGTAGCTGGCTTGGCGGTGCCATCATAGGTCTTGATGGTATTGTCAATCCGGAAACCTTTGGGGTAAGTTGTGGATCGTATTATAGGTGCAAAACAACGTGGTCCTAGGTATGGTCCTTCCCGGGCCTCGTGGATCTTTTCCAGACGCGTACGTGCATCGTATGGCTCCGAGCTTCTTTTCTTCTTCTTGTCATCAAGGGATGGGCTGCGTGAACGACGCGGGCATCCTCCGCCATGGTGGTTGCTAGGTGGCGACGGAGGTGGAGGTGGCGGTGGGTTAGCTTTCTTGCTGTTACCCTCCTGCAATGCCTCATGCTTGTCGTGGTTGCTTGTCGAACATGGAGGGTCATGGCGTGACCTGCTCTTGTGTCCTTGGTTGCGCTCTCTGTCATGACGGGTCTGCTCCGCGTTGTCGCATATGACGATGCTGCTCTGCCTTGGCGGAGGCATATCCGTACGACGGTGAGCCTTGGTGTCTTTGCGATGTCAGAGTGAGTGGGGCGGCGGCGATGGGCGACGAGGATGGGCCTTACCTCCGTGTTTGGAGGATATGGGGATAGCATCTTCCTATTGCGCGCATCCCTCCATCTTCGTTATGATGAACCTGTCTGAGACCCGACATCAAGAGGAGATCTGTCCCTTGGAGGCTTGTGCTGGCTAGACTGGAAAAACACTGGGTCAGACTCAAGCCTCTGAGAGGTGGCCTTTTCCTGCTGTTTCACCGCCTTGGCCACTAGGTCATAGACCTTGTCCACCGCTTCGAGTGATCTATCCTGCTCTAGAAGGGTCTTGGCTACGGCGAGGATGAGGAGAGGATTGGGCATCACCTGCCTGCCTTCACTGTCAATGTATGGCTTGGCTTATGCCGGCTTCGGGGGAGCCCATCCTAGGTTTTGCCACACACCAGAATCGTTGATGACGCGAGCAGGAGCTTTCTTGGCCTTCTGCTGCTCCAGCAGAGTCTTGTACTCGTCCTCCATTGCTCTAGCTTTCTCTATGGACTTCTGCATGTTGGCCAGATCTCGATCTAGCTTTGCGCCTTGCTCCGTGATGTCCTGCGCTTCCTCCAGCAGCTGCTGGCGCTTCTCGTCAATCTGGACTACATTGCGAATATGAGCCACGGTCATGGGCTCGACGAGGAGATTGTCGTGCATCACTCTATCAGCTGGAGTAACTTGGGGAGCAGCAGACATAGATGTCGGAGGCGGCGGGTTTGCGGTGTTATTGTTGCTCGGTCCGGTGCCGAGTTCCTGTGGTTGTTGCACTGGGTTAGGCGGAGGGGCATGTCCTTTGCGCGATCATTGTCGGCAGCAGTAGGTGGTCCCTTCCCCTTGTCCAGCGCTGTAGGTGGAGCTCTTCCGAGTTAATCTTCATCCATCACCGTCCCAATGGTGACGAACACTTCTCAAGACGCGACGGCATTGTTGGCCTGCTCGTCGCTCTCGTAATCCTCCTCCATCTCCTGCATGGCAGAGTCTAGCTCCTCCGGGCTGAAATATATCTCCTCCGAATCTGCACTGAAGTCGGCGTAGAGCGCGTCAATCACAGAGTCGGAGGGTGCCAGGACTTCCTCGATGACGGGGGGTGGAGGTGCAACAACAGCGATGATGACTGGAGGTGGTGGTGCAGCTGCGACGATGGCGGCGGCAGGTGGTGGTAGCGGTGGTTGAATCGGGGGGCTCCGTCAATGAGTGCAAGGGCTGTCTGAGCTGCCTCCTCAGCCTCCGCGTAGTTGTTGAAGGTGTTCACCATGCTTTCGAAGGTGAGGCGTCCTGACGCATGCTGCCGCCTTAGCGAATGCCGGAGAAGCGTACCTTGGTCCAGTCCTTCCACAAAGTTATACATGGAATCATCATTGGGGTAATACGCCAGATCGGCCCGTATACGGAGCCACCTGGAGAGGTAATCATGGGGGTTTTCGCCCACTCTCTAAACGCAACACGCCAGATCGAAGATGGTAACCACGCCGACGAACTTGGATCTCTATTGTCTAGACGCACGGACGAAGTCAGCGGACTTGCAGTGATCTTCCATCGTTATATCCTGCACAGGGGCGGTTTGGGTGGGCCTTGAATTTTTCCAGTATTTGCCGGCAAACTCCAAAGAGAGATCGGACATCGATCCTTCCGCGAACGTATCCTTCCCATAGGCGGTCCGTGCGGGTCTTGATGCTCCTTCGACTCCCAGGTAACTAGTGCCCGAGTCGGTTTCGCCGATGAAGAGATGGATATCTCCGATGGGGACGAACGAGCACCGCGTAGGGTTCGTCTTCGCCGGGATCCAGAACTCGTCGGGGGGGGGGGGACGATCGGAACATTGCCGGAGAATAGAACACGACCGATGTCTACGGTTTTGCGGATTCCCGCGAAGATCTTGGTCCTCGCCCGCTGAAGAGCCTGAAGCGCCTCTTGCCCCACGGTGGGCGCCAACTGTCATGGTATTGCCGACGAGTACGCCCCTAGGCTTAGTTTTATCATAAATACCCACAACATCTACACTTGAGCCTAGCATATTGAAATGCTCAAAGACCTTTTTGGCTTCCCTAGCAACATCATGGAATTCTTTTGATAAAGTTTCAAGGATGAATTCCCTCCTTTTAGCATTATTCTCTTCTTTTAGTTTTAGGAACAATAATTGTATGAAGGGGTTAAGGCTAACAAACCTAGCCTCCAACATATGAACTAAAGAAGTTGCAGCAATCTCATAATTAGGAGCAAGCTCTGTTATAGATTTATCCTCAATATCCTCATACTTGCTAACATGATTAAATAATTCTTCAATATTATCTTTCCCAATTATGGAGCCACTACCTATTGCAAGATCTTTAAGGGCGAACTTGGGGAGTAATATGGTGAGCTAGAGCAAGGTGGCAACTAGAGCAGGAACTAATTTTTTTGTGTGTTTTTGAATAAAGCAAACAAACCAAACTAGACTAATTTTTTTGGTTTTTTGGAAAGAGGCAAACAAAACCGAGCAAAAGAAACAAAGCAAACTAAAAACAAAGTAAAGAGAAAGGAAATGAAGGACTCCCCTTGTGAAGACGTCCTTAGCCTCCCCGGCAACGGCGCCAGAAAACTTGTTGATGGCGCCTCCTTGATGTGGGAGCGCTTCGTTGGAAACCCCAAGAGCTAGGTGTGAAGCAGCAAGTCTTCCCTCAGTAGAGATCGAGGTTATCGAACCAGAAGGAGGAAGGAAATGTCACACATGTGTTGCAAGCAACGTGGAGACCTGCACAACACAAACTCAAGACTTTGTCCCAACGAATCAGTGAGGTTGTCAAGCTCACCGGTTTGCTGTAACAAAGGATTAAACGTATGGTGTGAAAGGTAATGGTGGTTTGCAACAAGTAAACAATAACAGTGGAAGATGTATCAATGGTAAAGGTTGGACTGGGGTCCATAGTTCACTAGAGGTTCTCTCCTTAAATAAACAACAAGGCATGAAGGGTAAACAAATTACAGCGGGGCAATTAACAGGAACTGAGCAAGGCATAACAATGCAATTACTATTCAAAAAGATCCTATGAGGTTGATTGGGCAATACAACAATATACATAGACCGCCATCCAACGACATCTATGACTAGAAGTCCACCTTCAGGTTATCATCCGAACCCCCTCGAGTATTAAGTTGCAAGCAACAGACAACTGCTTTAAGCAAAGTGTGTAAGGTAAACAGTCCACATGTTCCATAAACAAGAGACCGTTGTTTTCTCCCTAGTATCAAAAGCACATCTACAACCGAAGATATTATTGTCACTTCCCTTGGAAACTAGAGGCATGAACCCACTATCGAGCATAAATACCCCCTCTTGGAGTCACTAGCAACTACTTGGCCAAGATAACCACTAGCAACGGAGAGCATGCAAGATCACAAACAACATAGACATGATAGAATCATAAAGACAAAACCATTAATCAAACCAACATAATAATCTTAATATCCATCGGATCCCTGCAAACACAACATGCATGATTACAAATAGATTAGATCTTGATCATGACGGAGCTCACAAGATCTATACATGAAAGCACAAAGAAGGAGATACAACCATCTAGCTACTACATGGACCCATAGTCCAAGGTGGAACTACTTACGCATCATACTGGAGAGAAGGCCTCCGGGATGATCTCCCCTCCGGCAGGGTGCCGGGAAGAACTTCAGATCCCCTCGATCTAGGGACGATGGTGGCGGCAACTACAGACGGTTTCGTGGATTTCTGATCGGGTACTCAGGGTTTCTGCATCGGGGGCTTCTTATAGGTGAAGGGGGAGACCGAGGTGGCCGCCTGTAACACCCTCAGAATCGGACCTATGCAAGTTTGAGCAAAATTCACCAAACCCGCATAGAAACGATTCAAAGGTGCCCACCAGGCACTTTCGCGAGGTGGAAAAGCGTAATAACATTACACAACAGTCCTCGATGGGACCCAGAGCAGATATATATATAACAACGACTCAAAGAGTCAAGAATACAGATATACGGTACAAAGATCCAAATCACCTTGAAAACGATGGGAGGCGTCCGACTAGACAAGAAGCAAATGGGGCTAAGAGCCGGAAGAATAACCAATGGCGTCCATACTCCCGCCAAAGCCGGAAGGGTAACCTCGCTAACGTCGATCTCAAACCTGCTTAAACAAAAGGGTGCCGACAAAGGGCAAAGGAAAAAGAAGGAGCGTCAAGATCGAGGCCAAGACGGCGAGGCTAGAATGGCGGTCTCGCCACATAGGTATGGTGGATCAAGCGGCGTGCAACATGCACTAAACAACCTATAGAGACTCGATACAATGGCGGTTATCGAGAGGGGTGAGAATGACCTATCCGGATCCAACCTGAAGCTAACACCAATCAAACCCATCTGTGTTTCCCCTCGAGACCAACGAGGAAGTCAACCGAGGAACTCACACGGTTGGCTTTTATACGATTATAGTTGTGGCACTTTACTAGTCGAGTTAGATAATCGTCACGATAAAATAGCGATGGGCACTTTTAATTAACCATTCCGTTATAGTGGCAAGACTTACTAATCGACACAGATAGCATGAGATAAACCCAAACCCAGCTTGTTGGTACTTTTATTCAGCCAATTCGTTGTAGTTGCAATACTTACTAGTCATATACAATTGTATGGCGACAACCAAACAATTGTGGGCAGTATTAATTAGCCATTCCGTTATAGTGGAGCTGATTACTAGTCATTATAAGTCAAATTTATAGCGGTAAACTTTAGTTATGCTTGTCTATGATCAAGCTGTGCTCCAAGTCGTCCATATCCGCGGACACGGCTTTGAAAGTTTTAACCCGCGGGGTGCACCAATAGCAACACGCCGATCAACCTCGAAAAACCAAAACAAAACCCAACGAGGCTTTCACATTGAACAATCCTTTGATTCAGAAATATTTCAGGGCCACCCTTAAGTAGAATCCGCAACGGAGTAAGCAAGCTCAAGACGGCCTCAAGGTCTGCGTCGGTGGCTGTAATTTGGGAACCGAAAGTGTGGCTGGGCTTGTCGATACCGCGAAAACACTCCGCTTACCTAAATAAAGATAAGGTGCTATCTGTCGCAATCGTAAATAAAGCAGCATGGCATAACAGGATCGTAAATAAAACCTCAAACTAGTTTGTGGCCCCAAGAAATAAGTCCGAATCAAGCTCGGCTCAGGGGTCCCATATACCTGGATGTGGATAGCGCGAAAATCAAGGAACAGTATCAAGTACTCGGGGTCTTACGGACACAAGTGGCTCGGAAACCAAATATTATCTATCACCCACCGATGCCTCTGCTTATTCAATTTTAGTTGTTAAGCAGAAAATAAAGTGACGATAAGTAAAACTAGAATCATCTCCAACATTAACATGCGGCAATACATCAGCAACTGTGGCATTGACAACACGCGACAACAACACTTGAGCAGCGACTACGACACATAAGTCCAACTAGCTACCAAACAACGTAATAGGATGTGTCCAAGGCAATATACACCTGTAGGGGATATCAAAGGTACGAAAACTAGAGCATCGCAACACGATAGCAATAGATCAACAGAGGAATAAAGACTATAAAATTAAGATAGGTAGAAAAGGGGGAGATGCTGCTTTGAAAACATTGTTGAAGGGTTCATCCGAAGATCGAAAACTCACAACAACTCAACGGCCTTATCATGAAGAAGCAAAACACTAGAATAAACACGGATGCAATATTTAATAAAAGCGGCAGAAGATCGGCATGATGTATGATGCATGGCATGGCAAGGTGCTATGCAATTAAGCGATTAAGCGGGGGTTCCGACAATTAGATAGATGGTTCTAGTTACTTAGCTACCCATAATTTAAATGTTGTATTAACATGACAAGATGAGATACCGGTTCGCTACACAAGTTTTAAATGAGGCCAATATGAGACTAGATTTGCCCGCATATGGGCCCCATATTTAATTATTAGGTGAATCGGCATAAGGCCCCCAAACCACAGATATGCATGCGGGCATGACAAAACAATATGCGACAAGTTGTATTATGTTGTAAAATAGGGTTCGGGAGAAAGGGTTCACACATTAGAGGGGGCTCGACGAACTTGGGAATCCGGGGTTCGGGGTTCGGGGTCGGTCTAGGGGTCCAGGGTTCGACGAGGTCGCTTCCGGCGGGTCCGTTCTCTCGTTCTCGGTACGGGGTAGTTCTTGGCGTTCCGGATCCGGACTTGGTTCGATGTCGGGGTTCATCGGATCTTCCGGGTCGGTGCCGTTCTTGTCGTCGCGCAGATCTTGTCGGGTCCCACGGTTGATCTTGCCGTCACGAGGATCTTGTCGGGACCGTGTACCGGGTCGGTCTTGGCGTTCACGAGGAAGTACTTATGCCGCAGGTTTTCTTCGGGTGCTCTTCGATGATCTTGTCGTCGAGGAACTTGACGGGTCCGCGGCGGCGAAGATCTTGTGGGTCCAGCGTCTCGGTATCCGTAGGCGTACTTCGACGCACGGGTTCGGTTTCGGTCCGGATCTTGGCGCCCGGATCTCGTTGAGCTTGGCGTCTGCGATGAAGGGCTTGGCGATTTCCGAGTTGGTGCGAAAGGTCGTTAAGCGGCTCGGGGTGCTCCAAAAGGGCCATAGGGTTCTGTGCGGTTCCCAGGACACATACACGAGCACACATATACACGCACACGGGCACGGGCCCAATGGTCGACGGCCATGTGCGGCAAGCGGGCCCTGCGAGGGGCAGCTTTCGGTCGCTGGGCGCCAGTCTGAATGGCCATTGGAAGTGAGCACCGCGCCCGGAGGGAGAGACACGGAAGCTTCATGAGGTCTTGAGGCAGAGGAAGTGGAGGTCTGTAGGGGTTCGTCGGGGATGGGGTGCAAGGCCGGGACGCGGGTGGGGGGAGGTTGGGGACGAACCAGGGAGGAGAAAGAAGGACCTGAGGAGGAAGATGGCGAGTGGCAGGTAGGTGGGTCCCAGTGGGCTTCAGTGATAGGGGGTGAGGTGGTGGGGGACTGGGCAGGGGAAGGTTCCAGAAAAGAGGGGCTGGCCTTGTGGCGGGGTGGGCCCAGGGCGGCAGTGAGAGTGGGGAAGGGCCAGCTGGGGGTTGGTGAGAGAGAGGGAGAGGGCATGGGACAAGTGTCAGGTGGGATTGGGTAGAGGGAGAGGCGCCGAGATGGCAAGATGTGATTGGGGGAGGTGGAGGGTGAGAGAGGGTAGAATAGTTGGTGAGTTTAGGATTAGAGGGGCGTAGGTGGACCGATTATTATTCTGGGGTGGTCGTCTTGGTCGGAACGGCGGCCTTAACGCCCATAAAAAATAATTAAATATTTTATTTAATTGAATTGGGCGTTTGAAACCCGATAGCAACAAAACAAAATAGTCCGGAGATCCGGGTTGGCGTTTTAAATAAAAGTTGGGGCGTTTTAGAAAACAAACGGGTGTTGAGAATAGTTTTGGCAAACAATGCATGGCGATGATGCAATGCACAAATTCACGATTTTCTAGTAGTGGTTTTTGGGATGCCACAATTCGACACTAACAAGGATCTCGCCCTCGAGATCCGCCTCGTACCGGAAAGAAGGTCGGCGATCTGCGTCTTGGCGCTTATGTAGATCCTCGCGACACCACTAACAAGAGGTCGTTGTCCGTGATCGCCGAGAGAACACTCAAAACAAAGGTCGAAGGTAGAGGCATCAACAAATAAAGCCACCTCTAACTTCGGTAGGAAGAGGGAATCAATGCATTCTCGTCCACTTCAATGTACAAAAGCGAATAGAAGGGGTAGTCGGCATGGGGGCCAATCCATCACGCACCCAAACTATTACTCCGCACAATCAGTGGAAAAGGGTGCAACCATTCTCGGAATCAGACTGAAGATCTCGACAAGCGAGTTTCGGAACAAAGGAGTGATGCAGACTCTGCATCGGATCGGGTGTAGATGATGTTGTCGCGTCGGAAAACACCGGATAGCACAAACAAGGAACAAAGAATGATACCACAGCAGACGGATTCCTCAGGCAGCTTGAAACCGGATGGTAGAACACCGTTATCAAAGGAGGAAGCGAAACCCTAAAGGTGCGACGGAAACCCAACCACGAGAATTCCTGGACTCGAAGAAAGAGAAGAGAGCGGATTCAAAACACGTCGAGGTAAGAGGAGAACAGCAGGGGGTAAGGAGTAAAATCAGACCTAACCAGAACTATCCAACCGGTTTTGCAAAATAGTTTTGACACTCTACTTCGGCCGTTAGCTAGGTTATCCTACAGGCTGGACTTGTGGGGTATCGCAACTGGGCTCTCGATACCACTTCGTAACACCCTCGGGAATCGGACCTATGCAAGTTTGAGCAAAATTCGCCAAACCCGCATAGAAGCGATTCAAAGGTGCCACCAGCACTTTCGGTGCGGGTGGAAAGCGAAGTAATAACATTACACAACAGTCCTCGATGGGACCCTGAGTAATATATATATAACAACGACTCAAAGAGTCAAGAATACAGATATCTGGTACAAAGATCCAAATCACCTTGAAAGCGATGGGGCGTCCGACTACGGACAAGAAGCAAATGGGGCTAAGAGGGAAGAATAACCAATGGCGTCCATAACCTGCCTGTGCCAAGCCGAAGGGTAACCACGCTAACGACGCCGATCTCAAACCTGCTTAAACAAAGGGTGCCGACAAAGGGCAAAGGAAAAAGAAGGAGCGTCGATCTTGAGGCCAAGTGCGGCGAGGCTAGAATTGGCGGTCCTCGCCATAGGTATGGTGGGATCAAGCGGCAGCAAAGATGCACTAAACAACCTATAGAGACTCGATACAAGCGGTTATCGGAGGGTGAGAATGACCTATCGGATCCAACACAAGCTAACACCAATCAAACCCATCTGGTGTTTCCCCTCGAGACCAAGCGAGGAAGTCAACCGAGGAACTCACACGGTTGAGTTTTACTTATCTGATTATAGTTGTGGCACTTTACTAGTCGGTTAGATAATCGTCCGATAAAATAAGCGATGGGCACTTTTAATTAACCATTCCGTTATAGTGGCACATTTACTAATCGAATCAGATAGCATGAGATAAACCCAAACCAGTGATTGTTGGTACTTTTATTCACCAATTCGTTGTAGTTGCAATACTTACTAGTCATATACAATTGTCGCGACAACCAAACAAGCAATTGTGGGCAGTATTAATTAGCCATTCCGTTATAGTGGAGCTGATTACTAGTCATTATAAGTCAAATTTATAGCGGTAAACTTTAGTTATGCTTGTCTATGATCAAGCTGTGCTCCAAGTCGTCCATATCCATGGACACGGCTTTGAGAAAGTTTTAACGGCCGGGTGCACCAATAGCAACACACTCGATCAACCTCGGAAAAACCAAACAAAACCCAACGAGGCTTTCACATTGAACAATCACTGGATTCAGAAATATTTGGGGCCACCCTTAAGTAGAATCATAACGGAGTAAGCAAGCTCGAGGCCTCAAGGTCTGCGTCGATGTAAACGATCGGGAACCCGAAAGTGTGGCTGGGCTTGTCGATCTGCGAAACACTCCAACACCTAAACATGCAGTGCTTCCGTCGCACAATCGTAAATAAAGCGATGGCATAGCATGGCATAAGGATCGTAAATAAAACCTCAAACTAGTTTGTGGCCCCAAATAAAGTCTGAATCAAGCTCGGCTGGGGTCCCATATACCTCCCGGATGGATGTAGCATAAAATCAAGAACGGTATCAAGTACTCGGGGTCTTACGGGACACAAGTGGGCGTTAGGAAACCAAATATTATCTATCACCAACCGATGCCTCTGCTTATTCAATTGTAGTTGTTAAGCAGAAAATAAAGTGACGATAAGTAAAACTAGAATCATCTCCAACATTAACATGCGGCAATACATCGACATTTGTGGCATTGACAACACGCGACAACACTTGAGCAAGCGACTCGACACGCAAGTCCAACTAGCTACCAAACGGGTAATAGGATGTGTCCAAGGCAATATCACGGTGCAGGGGATATCAAAGGGTACGAAAACTAGAGCATCGCAACGAGATAGCAATAGATCAGAGGAGGAATAAAGACTATAAAATTAAGATAGGTAGAAAGGGGAGATGCTCTTGAAAACATTGTTGAAGGGTTCATCAGAAGATCGGGCGAAGCTCACAACAACTCAACGGCCTTATCCGAAGAAGCAAAACACTAGAATAAACACGGATGCAATATTTAATAAAAGCGGAAGATCGGCATGATGCATGTATGATGCATGGCATGGCAAGGTGCTATGCAATTAAGCGATTAAGCGGGCAAGGGGTTCAATTAGATAGATGGTTCTAGTTACTTAGCTACCCCGCAATTTAAATGTTGTATTAACATGACAAGATGAGATACCGGTTCGCTACACAAGTTTTAAATGAGGCCAATATGAGACTAGATTTGCCCGCATATGGGCCCCATATTTAATTATTAGGTGAATCGGCATAAGGCCCCCAAACCACAGATATGCATGCGGGCATGACAAAACAATATGCGACAAGTTGTATTATGTTGTAAAATAGGGTTCGGGAGAAAGGGTTCACACATTAGAGGGGGCTCGACGAACTTGGGAATCCGGGGTTCGGGGTTCGGGGTCGGTCTAGGGGTCCAGGGTTCGACGAGGTCGCTTCCGGCGGGTCCGTTCTCTCGTTCTCGGTACGGGGTAGTTCTTGGCGTTCCGGATCCGGACTTGGTTCGATGTCGGGGTTCATCGGATCTTCGGGTCTTGCCGTTCTTGTCGTCGCGAGATCTTGTCGGGTCCCAGTTGATCTTGCCGTCCACGAGGATCTTATCGGGACCGTGCAAGGTCGGTCTTAGCGTTCACGAGGAAGTACTTGTCGCCTGAGTTTTCTTGGTGCTCTTCGATGATCTTGTCGTCGAGAACTTGAGTCATGGCGAAGATCTTGTGGGTCCAGCGTCTCGGTATCCGGAGGCGTACTACACGCGGGTTGATTTGGTCCGGATCTTGGCGTCTGGATCTCGTTGAGCTTGGCGCCTCGATGAAGGGCTTGGCGATTTCCGAGGTTGGTGCGAAGGTCGTTAATGACTCGGGGTGCTCAAAAGGCCATAGGGTTCACATGCGGTTCCAGGACACATACGAGCACACATATACACGCCTGCAAGCGGGCCCAGGGTCGACGGGGTCGGGCATCTGAATGCAGGGCCATGGCGAGGGCCTTGTGAGGTCGGCTAAAGTCATGGCGAGTCTGGTTGTGTGTGCTGGAAGAAGGCCTTGAACCATGTGCCGGAGGGAGACAGGGAAGCGGTTCATGAAGTGTGCTGGTCTGTGAAGGACGTGGAGGCTGGCGGGGTTCGTCGCCGGGGGATAAATCGCCGGCAAGCCAGAGTGGTGGGAGGTTGGGGACGAACCGGGAGGAGAAAGAAGGACTGAGGAGGAAGATGATGGCAGGTAGCAGTAGGTGGGTCCCAGTGGGCTGCAGGCGGTAGGTGGGGGTGAGCTGGTGGGGCAGGTGCAGGGCCAGGAAGGTTCAGGAAAGAGGGGTGGGCCTTGGTGAGGTGGGCCCAGGCTGATGAGAGTGGGGGAAGGGGCCAGCTGGGGGGTTGGTGAGAGAGAGGGAGTGAGCATGGGACAAGTGTCAGGTGGGGATTGGGTAGAGGGGAGAGGGCGCTGAGATGGCAAGATGTGATTGGGGGGGAGTGAGGTGGAGGGTGAGAGAGGGTAGAATAGTTGGTGAGTTTAGGATTAGAGGGGCAGGTAGGTGGACCGATTATTATTCCTGGGGGTGGTCGTTCGGGTCGGAACGGCCCGTTCGACTGCCCCCGCAAAAATAATTAAATATTTTATTTAATTGAATTGGGCCGTTTGAAACCCGATAGCAACAAAACAAAATAGTCCGGAGATCCGGGGTTGGCGTTTTAAATAAAAGTTGGGGCGTTTTAGAAAACAAAACGGGTGTTGCGAGAATAGTTTTGGCAAACAATGCATGACGATGACGATGCAATGCACAAATTCACGCGATTTTCTAGTAGTGGTTTTTTGCGGGATGCCACACCGCCAGGGCAACCAAACCCTAGCCAGGCGCGGTCTAGGGCCCACCCGCACCTAGGGTGGGTCTGCCCCCTGGCTGGCCTCCTGGGCTCCCCTCTGGACTTCGTGTACCAAACATAAAGTAATTGACTTTGTCGTTTGTCCCGTCCAATTCCGAGAATATTTCTTTACTAACTTTTCTGAAACCGAAAACAGCAGAAAAAATGCATCTGGCAATGTTGCAACTTGTTAGTAGGTTAGTACCAGAAAACATGTAAAAAGCACCTCAAAGTGTGGACAAGTAAAGCAAAGTAGATACTAAACAAGCATGGAGCATCAAAAATTATAGATACGTTTCCAACATATCAACATCCCCAAGCTTAACTCCTGCTCGTCCTCGAGTAGGTAAGTGATAAACAGAATAATTTTTGAGGTGACATGCACCCTCACAATAAAGTTCCAATCATTTGCAAGCATTGAAAGCTGGGATCAAAGAACTCTATACATGTGCATGAAAGATGGAGTTCTAACAATAGGACATAGTAACTATGCATGCAACATGACAAGCTACAAACAAAGATCATGAATAACATGCATTGAAAAACGTTTGTTTGTTTCACATGCAGAAAACATAGCATAGTGGCAATCAGCTTGTCCCTCATAGAGTAGCAATATAGATGCATAGGACACCTGCAAAGTCCACAAGGGTGACTAGAAACAAGTAGCACAAGAGCAACTAATAACACAATATGCATCAATTAATAAGCTTTGGAACACTGCACATAGAATGACAACTATGCTCTCTTAATGGTGCCTAAAGGTAGAAGGTGGAGACTCAAATAATGGTGGAAGAAAGGCCTTTTTGTAAAGGAAGTAGGGATTACAAGTTTCAAAAGGAGCTTCCAAAAACTATGGTACTTGTTAGCTTTCAGCCCTTATTGCCCCTATCATAAGCATCTTGAAGTGGTTAAGGTTAAAGTGGAAAAGCTGGAGTATATGCTTAACGAAGTATAAGTTGGGAATCTCAAGTCCCTTGAATACAAGGGCCACACCTCGTGCATACTCAACTTTGGGTCCAGGTAAGTTCTTGTCACTATAAGTATTTTCATATCATTGAGAGCAACAGGTACCCTTGCACATGGTACATGAGCTTTCCCATAACCAAAATGACAAGGCAAGCAGACAATGAGCATCTCAGCAATCTTTTTATTTACCATATGCATAGCTTTTTATTGAGGATGCTTCATAGATAGCTCATTATGGTGATGCTGCAAGTTTCCACCATGATTAGGCATGGCTTAGGCTAGCGGCCCAGGCGTTTATATAACACAAAATACAAACTCCATGGACTTACAAGTTCCCTCTTTATTTCACACCGGTGACATCCGTAGACAAAAGAGCATGATATCAACTGAGTACAAAGTACAAGTGCAATGTTGAAAACGTTCCCCGTGACAAAACGGTTCTGCTAATTCCAACTTATAAGTGCAAGCATATACAACAAAGTTGTCACAATGGTTCAAGTTTATTAGGGGCAAAGAATAAAGTGTGCCATCAAGTTCGTGAGGGCTTTAATCACTAAGTTTTCACATAACAAAATAGTATTTAATTGGAACATAGTTGAAAATAAGAATATATTTGGAATGGTGTAACACACCATGCATAGGAGTTTATAGTGGAAATTTTGGAATAACTTGGTTTCTTGGGAGTTGGAGGCATGAGTAGAACTTACTCATACACATGGAGGCTGGCAAAAGACTGGGAGCAACCAACTAAGAGAGCAATAATGGCCATAATCATACAGTGCAACAAAGCATACTAATCAAAGCAAAGAATGGTACTACAAGTCAAGTACTAAATGATCTTAGAGGCTAATGGTGACTTGTGAGAGTCATAACATGGTGTAATCATGTGCCATGTCAATCCAAGAAAAACATCAAAGGAGAATACCACAATACTATGCTTTTGCATGCTAAAACAACGCATAATCTTTTCAAGGCACACTAAGAAATCCCAATTGTTTGGAACAAGACATGCTACAGCAATAATCACTAAGCATAATGCTAAAAAAACACCTAGCATGTCATGCTAAAGTCTAAGTCACAGTCAATGCAAGCTCCTCTTGCACTTACAAGCAAGAACTTACTACTCCTTTCCAACACCAAGCAAACCTATTTGCAAAACAACATAGCGAGAACGGGGGTCCAAACTACTTAAGCAAACTAAACAACCTAAGCAAAGCCAACGAAAACTAAGTCACTCCAAGAACAACACAACTGTGCATGAAACAATAAAAACGAAGTGTCTAGACAGACCTGAGCTTTTTATTGATGAAGAAGGGGATGCCTTGGGCATCCCCAAGCTTTGACGCTTGTACCTCTTAGATATTTCTTGGGGTGACACCATGGTGGCATCCCCAAGATTGAGCTTTTGTTCATTCTTCATCTCATTGCATCATTTTCTCTCTACACCTGAATTTTTTTCCTTCATACAAAACTTCACACAATCTTCATTAACAACATTAGAATATTCAAAAGATATTAGACCACTGGCAAAGTTTTGGAACAGCAAGGCTTTTCACTAAAAACACAAGCTACTGTAGTAACTCCTTCAAAAAGCTCAATTTACCTAAAGATAACTTAAAAAAGAATCAATAAGAAGCAAATGTAAATAATGGCAGAAGTCTGTCAAAACAGACCAGCAGGTAGAAACCAATTATTTCGAACATCTTATGTTGCTAAAATCAAAAAGTGTTGAACTAACAAAAGTTAGATAACATACCGAGGGATTTATTCGTAAATTTTGAGCCCAATCCGAGTTACAGAGCCTCCTCACGAATGTTTTTGGTGGAGGACAGAAATCTGTTTCAGGACAGCAACTCCCCAAATCTTACTTCCCTCTCATTAGAGGTCATTCTTGGCACAAAAACCAAACAAAAAGGATAAGAAGAGGTCATTACTGAAGTAATAACTTCCAAGGCTCAAGGAAACTCTTGGGTTATCTCCCAACAAGTACTTTTATTTAACGCCTTTAAGTTAGGCACAAGAAGCAAGAAGAATCAAGTATTTTCAAATGAAGAAGCATTAACATTCATATTTGAAAATTCTTCAACTATGAAAGGTATCTCATCCAAATGGGTCTTGGAGGATCCCTTCTCATCCCTCTTTGGTCTACTACTTTCATCAAAAAGATTTTCAGGAGCAATCCAATCAAAGTTCTTTTCAAAGACTTCATGCATTCCAACAAGCTTAAAGGGGATGGGTATATTGAATTCTTCTCTAGGCTTAGTTTTATCAGAAATACCCACAACATCTACACTTGAGCCTAGCATATTGAAACGCTCAAAGACCTTTTTGGCTTCCCTAGCAACATCATGGAATTCTTTTGATAAAGTTTCAAGGATGAATTCCCTCCTTTTAGCATTCTTCTCTTCTTTTAGTTTTAGGAACAAGAATTGTATGAAGGGGTTAAGGCTAACAAACCTAACCTCCAACATATGAACTAAAGAAGCTGCAACAATCTCATAATTAGTAGCAAGCTCTATTATAGATTTATCCTCAATATCCTCATGCTTGCTAACATAATTAAATAATTCTTCAATATTATCTTTCCCAATTATGGAGCCACTACCTATTGCAAGATCTTTAAGGGCGAACTTGGGGAGTAACATGGTGAGCTAGAGCAAGGTAGCAACTAGAGCAGGAACTATTTTTTTGTGTTTTTGAATAAAGCAAGCAAACCAAACTAGACTAATTTTTTTGGTTTTTTTGGTAAGAGGCAAACAAAACCGAGCAAAAGAAACAAAGCAAACTAAAAACAAAGTAAAGAGAAAGGAAATGAAGGACTCCCCTTGTGAAGACGTCCTTAGCCTCCCCGGCAACGGCGCCAGAAAACTTGTTGATGGCGCCTCCTTGATAATGGGGCGCTTGTTAAACCAAGAGCTAGGTGTGAAGCAGCAAGTCTTCCCTCAGTAGAGATCGAGGTTATCGAACCAAAAGGAGGAAGGAAATGTCACACATGTGTTGCAAGCAACGTGGAGACCTGCACAACACAAACTCAAGACTTTGTCCCAACGAATCAGTGAGGTTGTCAAGCTCACCGGTTTGCTGTAACAAAGGATTAAACATATGGTGTGAAAGGTAATGGTGGTTTGCAGCAAGTAAACAGTAACAGTGGAAGATGTATCAATGGTAAAGGTTAGACTGGGGTCCATAGTTCACTAGAGGTACTCTCCTTAAATAAACAACAAGGCATGAAGGGTAAACAAATTACAGCGGGGCAATTAACAGGAACTGAGCAAGGCATAACAATGCAATTACTAGTCAAAAAGATCCTATGAGGTTGATTGGGCAATACAACAATATACATAGACCGCCATCCAACGACATCTATGACTAGAAGTCCACCTTCAGGTTATCATCCGAACCCCCTCGAGTATTAAGTTGCAAGCAACAGACAACTGCTTTAAGCAAAGTGTGTAAGGTAAACAGTCCACATGTTCCATAAACAAAAGACCGTTGTTTTCTCCCTAGTAGCAAAAGCACATCTACAACCGAAGATATTATTGTCACTTCCCTTGGAAACTAGAGGCATGAACCCACTATCGAGCATAAATACCCCCTCTTGGAGTCACTAGCAACTACTTGGCCAAGATAACCACTAGCAACGGAGAGCATGCAAGATCACAAACAACATAGACATGATAGAATCATCAAGACAAAACCATTAATCAAACCAACATAATAATCTTAATATCCATCGGATCCCCGCAAACACAACATGCATGATTACAAATAGATTAGATCTTGATCATGACGGAGCTCACAAGATCTATACATGAAAGCACAAAGAAGGAGATACAACCATCTAGCTACTTCATGGACCCATAGTCCAAGGTGGAACTACTTACGCATCATACTGGAGAGAAGGCCTCCGGGATGATCTCCCCTCGGCAGTCTTGGGAAGAACCAGATCCCTCGATCTAGGGGCGATGGTGGCGGCAACTCTGAGCGGTTTCGTGGATTTCGATCGGGTACTCGGGGTTTCATCGGGGCTTCTTATAGGTGAAGGGGGAGAGGTGGCCAGGCAACCAAACCCTAGCAGGCGCGATCTAGGCCCACCACCTAGGGTGGGTCTGCCCCTGGCTGGAGAAGCCCGGCCCGAGGAAGGAGGCGGCAGAGGCGGGAGGGCAGCCGGAGAAGGAGGAGGGGCGGGCGTGGATCTGGGGCGGCGAAAGGGAGAAGGGACGGGGGAGGGCGGTTGTCGGGGCGTGGGATAGAGGAGACGAGGAGGGAGGTGGGGAGGTGGGACCGGGGTCTGCGGGCCAGGTGGGGCGTGCGTGGGGCGTCGCCGTGTGGGGATGGGGCCAAGGGTCGAGGTGAGAGAATGCGGGGAGAGAGAGAGTGGCTGTGGGGTGGGGCCGGTCGTGGGTGGGGAGGTTGGAGGTGAGAGGAGTGAGAGAGGTTGGTGAGGTGGCATCGGCTGATTGGAGGGAGAGGAAGAGGTGAGGTGTCGGTGGGGATTGGCCAGGGGTGAGGTGGAGGAGGGGTGGGTAGAATAGGTTGGGTGGTTTTAGGATTTAGGTGGGCTGGTTTAGGTGGGCGTTTACTACAGGGGTGGTCGTTCGATTGAATCGGGATCGATACCCCCACTAAAATAATTTAACATTTTATTTGTTTAACAGGGCTTTTACCACCCGATAGGACAAAACAAAAATAATCCGGGACGGGTTTTGCGTTTGAAAGCAAGGCAGGCGTTTTAGAAAACAAAAACATGCTTTGCGAAAATAGTTTTATGCAAGCAATTGCAAGATGATGACGATGCTCAAATGCAATGTGGCATGATGACATGAGCATGCGGTCATGATGATGCAATGCACAAAAACGATGCGATTTTCTAGTAGTGGTTTTTGCGGGATGCCACAATTCGACACCACTAACAATGGATCTCGCCCTCGAGATCCGCCTCATGGTACCGGAAAGAAGGTCGGTGATCTGCGTCTTCTTGATTCGTGTAGATCCTCGCGACACCACTAACGATGGTTCCTTCTTCATCTAGAAATTGGCGACACCACCAACCAAGGGTCGTTGTTCCTGATCGTCGAGAGAACACTCCGGAGAAACAAGGACGAAGGTAGAGGTATCAAACGATAAGGCCACCTCTAACTTCCATTAGAAGAGGAAAAGTTACATTGATCCACCAGTTCGATGTACAGAGCGAACAGTAAGAGTCGGGTAGGGTGATCAATCCATCCCGTACCCAAACTATCAACTCTATACATGAATAGGAAAATCAGGCAACTCCACTCTCGAGATTTTAGAATGAAGATCTTCACAAGCGGTATTCGGAACAAAGGGATGATGCCAACTCTGCATTGGATCTGATGTAGATGAGGTCTGCACATCGGAAAACACCGAAAGATACAACAGAACTCGTATGAAAGACACAGTGATTAGGTTCCGCGATGGTTCCATTGGCATGAACAACACATGCTCAAGGTATACTCCAACTTCACCAATGCTCGTCCTTCTCATATGTTTTTCAACGACACGGATATCCAGCAAGGAACACATATAGATAAAGAGCTCAAGAACAAAAGATTGGATGAAGGGTACAACAGACAAGTTGCAGATTGATGATCGTAGCACCTCAGTTACAAAGGGAAGCGAAACCTGAAATGACGGAAACCAACCACAAGAAATCACGGACTCAAGAGAGAAGAGAGCGGATTCAAAACACGTAGAGGTAAGAGAGGAATAGCAAAGGGCAAGGAGTAAAATCAGACCTAATCGAACTATCCAACGATTTTGCAAAAATAGTTTGACACTCTACTTGCCGTTAGCTAGGTTATCCTCTGAAATTTGGACTTGTGGGGTATCATAGCTAGCGAGCTCGATACCACTCTGTAACACCCTCGAGAATCGGCCCTATGCAAGTTTTAGCGAAACCGCCAAACCCGCATAAAGCGATTCAAGGTGCCACCGAGCACTTTAAATGCGGGTGGAAAAGCAGTAATAACATTACACAGTCCTCGATGGGACCCATAGAAAGGAATATATACAACACGACTCCATGAGTCAAGAATACTGAATATATTGTACAAAGATCCAAATCACCTTGAAATGATCTGTTGCCGACTACGGACAAGATGCAAATGGGGCTAAGAGCCACGAAGAATAACCAATGCGTCCATAACCACCTTGAGCCAAGCGGAAGGGTAACCACCTTCGGCGTCGATATGAAAACCTGCTTAAACAAAGGGGCCGACAAAGGGCAAAGGAAAAAGAGGCGGTCGATCTTGAGGCCGATGTGGCGAGGCTAGAATTCGGCGGTCCTCGCCTACATAGGTATGGTGGTGGCGGCGGCGACATGCACTAAACAACCTATAGAGACTCGATACAATGGCTGGCGGTCGGGGAGGGGTAAGAGACCTAATCGAACCAACCTGAATCTAACACCAAACAAACCCATCTGGTATTTCCCCTCGAGACCAAGCGAGGAAGTCAACCGAGGAACTCACCACGGTTGGCGGTTTATTTATTCGATTATCATTGCAATTACTAGTCAAGCAAAGTAGATCACGATAAAATAAGCGATGGGCACTTTTAGTTAATCATTACATTGTAGTTGCGACACTTACTAGTCAAATACATTTAGCATGAGATAACCCAAAACCAGAGTTGTTGGTACTTTTATTTAGCCATTCCGTTGTAGTTGCCATACTTACTAGTCGGTACAATGGTGCATGGCGACACTCCAAACAAGCAATTGTGGGCGTATTATTTAGCCATTCCATTATAGTGAAGCTGATTACTAGTCATTATAAAGTCAAATTTATAGCACTACTTTAGTTATGCTTGTCTATGATCGAGATCTTTGTCTCAAATCGTCCATATCCATGGACACGGCTTTGAAAGTTTTAACCGGCGGGGTGCACAAATAGCAACACACTCGATCGACCTCGGAAAAACCAAATCAAAACCCAACGAGGCCTTCACGACAAAGCAATCACAGGATTGAGAAATATTTGAGGCCACCCTTGAAGTCTTACCATAGCAGTAAGCTAGCTCGAGACGGACTCAAGGTTTGGGTAGACGGTTTGTGAGCATTTGGGAACCCAAAGCTGGGCTTGTCGACACCGAGAATCGTGTCGATCCTAAACATACAGGTGTTATCTGTCGCACAATCATAAATACAGTAGTAGCATGGCATAAGTCAGGATAGTAAATAAAACCTCAAACTAGTTTGTGGCCCCAAGAAATAAAATGAATCAAGATCGCTCGGGGGTCCCATAATCCTCCGGATGTGGATAGCGCGATAAATCAAAAGCAGGTATCAAGTACTCGGGGTCCCACGGGACACAAGTGGGCGTTCGGAAACCAAATATTATCTATCACCCACCGCTGCCTCTGCTTACTTCAATTTTAGTTGTTAAACAAGAATTAAAGTGAACGATAAGTAAAGCCAAGATCATCTCCAACAACACACATGCGGCATTACTCCAACAAGCTGTGGTACTTGGCGACACATGACACTTGAGCAAGCGACTCGACATAAGTCCAACTATCTATCAAACAACGGGTAATAGGATGTGTCCAAGGCATTATATGCGCAAGGGATATCACGGTATGAAAAACTAGAGCATCGCAACCGAGATAGCAATAGATCAACAGGAGGAATAAATACTATAAAAAGTAAGATAGGTAGAAAGGGGAGATGCTACTTTGAAAACATTGCCGAAGGTTCAACCGAAGATCGGGGCGAAGCTCACATCAACTCAACGGCCTTATCCGCGAAGAAGCAAAACACTAGAAGAAACACCGGATGCAATATTTAATACTACGGCAAAAGATCGAGCATGATGCATGTATGATGTATGACATGGCAAAGATGCGATGCAATTAGACCATATTAAGCGAAACCGGGGTCCCGTCAATTACTTAGATGGTTCGAGTTGTTTATCTACCCCGCAAATTAAATGTTGTCTTAACATGGCAAGATATGGTACCGGTTCGATGCACAAATTTAAATGAGGCCAATATAAGGCTAGACTTGCCCGCATATGGGCCCCATATTTAATTAGAGGTGAATCGGCATAAGGCCCCCAACCCACAGACAAGTATGCATGCATGAACAATGAATATGCGACAAGTTGTATCATATTATAAAATAGGGTTTTCGGGAAGTGGTTCACACATTAGGGTTCGGCGAACTTGAGGTTCCGGGGTTCGGGGTTGGTCTCAGGGTCCGGATCTGGGGTTCGGTCTCGGCGGGAGCGTTCTCGGATTACTTGGGTAGATCTTGTCGCATCCGGGGTCTCGGTGTCCGGGGGCGCATCGGGTTCTTCCGGGTCGGTGTCGATCTTGTCGTTGCGACGATCTTGTCGGGTCCTTGTGTCGGGTCGGTCTCGGCGTTCGGAGAGGAAGGGCTTGGCATTCTCGAGGAAGATCATGTCGAGCCATCGGGTTTGGTTCGGTCTTCGGGTCTGTGGTGGCGTCATCGGTGCTCCATGAACAACTTGTCGTACCGACGTCACCGGATCCTCGGCTTGGCATCACCCTCGATCACATATCGGCGTACTTGGGGTTCCGGCTCGATGGCGAACTTGAGTTGGTTGCGGTCACTATGGAAGTTGGGCTTGTTGTGGGGACTCCACTGTAGATGGCAACCCCGAGGAAGGGATCTGCATCAACGTGGCGAGCGATGGTGGCCCCCACGTGGCTCGAGGAGCAGGAGAGGCCTGAGGACTTGCTAGCACCAGCGAGAGGAAGGCCTCGGCAGGCGCTTGCCACCCGCTGGAGGACCTGTGAGGCGGGCGGAGGCTGAAGGGCCTACTCGAGGAGAGAGGAGGCGCGATGAGGTCCGAGGCCACAGCTCGGCGGAGGCGGGGCCCTGCGGAGGAGGAGCTGGCGGAGCGAAAGGTCCTCTGCGGGAGGAAGGAGAAGCATGAGTGGCGTTCGGAGCAATGGCGGCCTCGCCCGGAGGCGGCGAGACCAGGTCGCCATGAGAGAAACTCTGAGAGGCGCCGGAGAAAGCGGCGGCCAGGAGGTCAGGTGGCGGAAGCGACGGCGAGTCACTGCCGAGGAGGACCACCGAGCCAAGCGGAGAAGCAGGAAGAGGGCCTTGACGGGCCGGAGAGCTGAGCGAGGTGGAGGTCAGCGGAAGGGAGGCAGCGGAGAGGCTCAGCGAGGCGGAGGTTCTTAAGCAGTGGGGAAAAGCGGCAGGCGGAGGTTGCTCGGGCCAGGCGTGAGGCGGCATGAGGAGGAAGGCCTTGGAGAAGAAGCGGCCTTGAGCGAGGCAGCCTTGAAGGGGATCGCGGAGAAGAGCCGTGAGGAAGGAGGCTGACAGGCGAGGCGGGCCTTGGGAGAAAGGAAGGAGGTGAAGCGTGGATCTGGCGAAAGGGAAAGGAAGGGAGGAGGCGGTTGTCAGTGGGATAGAGGAGACGAGGAGGGAGGTGGGGAGGTGGGACCGGGGTCTGCGGGCCAGGTGGGGCGTGCGTGGGGCGTCGCCGTGTGGGGATGGGGCGCCGGGTCTAGGTGGGCCTGTGAGAATGACGAGGAGAGGAGAGAGTGGGCTGTGGGGTGGGGCGGTCGTGGGTGGGGAGGTTGGAGGGTGAGAGGGACTGAGAGAGGGTTGGTGAGGTGGCATCGGCTGATTGGAGGAGGAGGAATAGAGGTGGGTGTCGGGGTGGGGATTGGTAGGGTGAGGTGGAGGAGGGTGGGTAGAATAGGTTGGGTGGTTTTAGGATTTAGGTGGGGCTGGTTTAGGTGGGCCGCTTACAGGGGTGGTCGTTGGTCAGATCGGCCCGTTAAATGCCCCACTAAAATAATTTAACATTTTATTTGTTTAACACGGGGCTTTTACCACCCGATAGCGGACAAAACAAAAATAATCTGGGGACCCGGGTTTGCGTTTGAAAGCAAGACGGGGCGTTTTAGAAAACAAAAACATGCTTTGCGAAAATAGTTTTATGCAAGCAATTGCAAGATGATGACGATGCTCAAATGCAATGTGGCATGATGACATCAGCATGCGGTCATGATGATGCAATGCACAAAAACGATGCGATTTTCTAGTAGTGGTTTTTGCGGGATGCCACAGAGACTACACTTCTAACTATTGCAACGATGAACCTTATGACTTGATCGTGTCGCAATCTTTAGTTAATGTCCATCACATCATTCACTAATGATATGGCCTTGTTGTCAGTTGACGTTATAGTAAGTCCATGATCGGGAAACCTCGATCATGAGCTGCCCAATGAACTAGTATAAATAGAGGCTACTAGGGACTTGGTTTGTTTCATACCACACACATATCAATATTTTCACTTGATATAGTTATAGTATAATATGAAACTATTACAAACTAGCTGAGATATGATAATAAAATCCATTTACTATTTGCCTCTAGGGCATATCTCCTTCACATCTCGGTCCCACTATTGATCATTGATTACATCATGTATGTGACATTTCCGAACCGTAGGATAACACACTTAAGGGTCCGATGACGTTCTAAGATCATTATGGAAGGAAAGGGATCACCGATGAGAAAGAGAGAATCAGAATCATCCCAAAGAAAAAGGTATCATCAGAATAGTTCTAAAGATGATCCAAATATGTTCGGAAGAAGGAATAAGCCGAAAAGGGTTTCCATCTGGGACCCAAAAACATTGCCAAGGTCAAAACAACGGACACAGTCGAAAAAAATCCACGATACAAACATTTTATTTACAGAGAGGCTAGCATGTGGGACCCAGTAGCGAGGCCTTATACATGGGCTGCATCGAGCAACATTGCCAAGTTCAAAAGAGGGAGGCTCGGGCAAAGAAAAAAAGTTTAGCATACACATGTTTCTAGCATACGCACATTTGCTACACACATGAGGCTGATATTGGGACCCAACAGTGAGACTTTATACATGTGTTGCATCAAGTAACGTTGCCAAGTTCGAAATAGGGAGAAACGAGCAAAGAAAAAAGTTCTAGCATGAACACATTTCCAGTATACATACTTTTCCTACACAGAGGGGGCTGACATCTGCGACCCAACACCATTGCCAAGGTCAAAATAGCAAACACGACAAAAAAGGTCCTTCATACACACGTTTTTTTACAAAGAGGCTGACATGTGAGACTCAATAAAGAGACCTTATACATGTGCTACATCGAGCAACGTTGCTAAGTTTGAAACAGGGAGGCGCAAGCGAAAAAAAAAGTCCAGCATGCACATGTTTCTTATAATGAGAGGCTGACATGGGGGACCTAATAGCCCAAATAAATGGCTGATACATCGAGCAACGTTATCAAGTTGGAAACACGGAGGCGCGAGCGAAGAAAAAAGGAAATGATACGTCGTAAACGTATCTATAATTTTTGATGCTCCATGCTTATTTTGTACCAACTATCTTATGTTTTGTCTATATTTTGAGGCAATTTTTATATATTTTCTGGAACTAACCTATTGACCAGATGCCACAGTGCTAGTTGCCTGTTTTTTGTTGTTTTTGGTTTTATAAAAGCTAGTAAAGAAATATTCTCGGAATTGGACAAAACAAAAGCCTAAATGCCTATTTTTTCAGACGCAACACGGAGCTCGAAGGAGAGACAAAGTGGAGCCACGAGGTGGCCACACCTAGGGCCACGCCGCCCTATGGTATGGGCCCCTCGGGCGTCCATCGACCCTACCCCTTCGCCTATATAAACACCCCGAGGCAGAAACCCTAAGAATCAGATCATAAATCCACGAAAAATTATGTAGCTGCCGCCATATCCATCCCTAGATCAGGGGGCTCTGAAGCTCTTCCCGGCACCCTGCCGGAGAGGGGAGATCATCCCGGAGTCCTTCTTCATCACCATGCCAGCCTCCAGAGTGACGCGCGGGTAGTTAATCCTTGGACTACGGCTCCATATAGTAGCTAGATGGTTGTTTTTCCTCTTTTGTGTTATCATGTTTAGATCTTGTGAGCTTCGTTTATGATCAAGATCATCTGTTTGTAATGCTTCATGTTGTGTTTGTGGGGATTCGATGGATATTGAGTACTATGTCAGATTGATTATTGATTCTACCATGTCTATGTTATTTGTGATCTTGCATGCTCTTTGTTGCTAGTAAATTCTTTGGCCAAGTAGATGCTTGTAACTCCAAGAGGGAGTATTTATGCTGGATAGTAGGTTCATGCCTCTAGTAATCTGGGGAAGTGATAGAAATCTCTAAGGTTGTAGATGTGCTGTTACTACTAGGGAGAAAACAACAATCATTTGTCCAAGGGCAATTGTATTGTTTACTTTACACACTTTGCTTAATGCAATTATCTGTTACTTGCAACTTAATACTGGAGGGGATTCGGATGATAACCTGAAGGTGGATTATTAGTCATAGATGCAGTTGTATTACGGTCTATGTATCATGTTGTAATGCCCAAACAAATCTCGTAGAGATCAAAATGTCTAGTACATGCATTGTTATGCATTCTCAATCTGTCAATTACCCCGCTGTAATTTATTCATCCAGCATGTTATTTATCTTATGGAGAACACCTCTAGTGAAATGTGGACTCTGGTCCAATCCTTGCCATTGATATTCCATCTACTGTTTACCGTTTATTGTTTACTTTCTACAATTACCACAAGCAATTACTATCTTCCATACTATGCATTTAATCCTTTGTTTTCAGCAAAACCGGTGAGATTGACAACCTCACTGTAAGTTGGGGCAAAGTATTGTGGTTGTGTTGTGCAGGTTCAAAGTTGCTAGCAACACCTTGGAAGCTGTTTCCTTTCTCCTACTGGTTTGATAACCTTGGTTTCATAATTGAGGGAAACTTGCTAATGTGCTTATCATATCTTCCTCTTGGGGTTCTCAACGAGCTCTACATCACCTGAGCCATCAGTCAACCATACATCTGATTCTTCTAACGAGAGGCTAACATGTGGGACCCAACAACATGACCAAACGGATGATGCAACGAGCAATGTTATCAAGTTCGAAACATAGAGGCGTGAGCGAAAAAAAATCAATTGTACAACCGATTCATAAAATGAGAGGATGACTTATGGGATCTAGCAGCGTGACCAAACGACAAATTCATTGAGCAACGCTATCAAGTTTAGAACAGGAAAATGCGAGCGTAGATTTTTTTTATCATACACATGATTCTTCTAATCAGAGCCTGACATGGGAGACCTATCAGCCTGACTAAATGACAGATGCATCGAGCAACGTTATCGAGTTCAAATCAGGTAGGCACGATCTAAAAGTATGATCGGCTAGAGACATTGATGTCGGAGACCCACACGCCTCAAAATACTTTGGTGAGTCAACATCGGGCAAGGAAACTAAAATCTTGCTCCTGCCATCACTACTAGGAAAACGGCTATAGGTAATCAGCACATCCGTGGCTCACATGGTTGAAGTGCCCCACGGCTAAAACAGGCGTGGCTCACCTGTGGGCAGTGCCCTACTAATAACTAGAACATCCGTGGCGCACATGACCATAGTGCGCCACAGATATGTGTGGGCGAGGCCACATTGGCCCTACGCCAAACTTGTAGCGCACTACAGCCATGTGCGCCAGTTGTTAGGTCATCTGTGGCGCGTGTGCATGGTGCGCTCTGACGCATGCCCACCTCTTCTACGAAGCGGCCACAAACTTCCGTGGCGCACTCCGCCTAGTGCGCCACGGGGACTAGAATACATGGCGCACTCCGCCTGTGCGCCACGAAGTTATACTACTGTGGCGCCTTGGGCCGTGTGCGCCACGGATGTGTCGATTTTTTAGGACAGCACTTTATGTGCACATGTGTGACCACATCCACCACCCCACACTTCACTTTCCCTTCTTCTTCCTACTTAGATCTAGTCGGGATCTTCTCCTTCCCACCTCAATTTCTCCACACATTCACCATTTTTAGCATGTAAAACTTGCTTTGGATGTTACATAAGTAATAGGAGGTCTCCGGTCTCTCATCTATCCGTCCCCGGTCGTGTGCACCTCTCCTTTCCATCTTTCTCGCGATCGGTCTCTCATCTCGTAAGTTGTCCATGTAAGGATGTGTTCATGTGTATATGGATGATGCATGTGCTCATACGTATGTAGATGATCGATGCTCATGATGTGTGTATGTGGAGAGGATCGATGGTCATATGTGTGTGTATATGGAGAGTATCGATGATGCTCATGCATGTGTGTATGGAGAGGATAATGATATGTTCATGTGTGTATGGATCGGTCTCTCTCTCTTGTGTTTGTATGTGAACAAGTTGCCATTTGTTTTGCCAAAATGTTGATTCATTTCCATTTTGGCAAGACTTTAACATTCATAAAGGTCTAATTTTAGGATAGGTCATCGAAATTTTCTATCGACCATTGCATGCATGCATTCATTATGTGGTTCTAATAGACTTCAAAATTGTACCGTGTACATCGTGCGAGCAAAAATGGTCCGCATAATGAGAGAAGGCATTGTGGCTAGATTTTTGAAATGTCGACGGCCGACATGATCTGAAATAACAAAACGATATAAGATGTCCGTGCGAAGATGCAAACTCAAGCGGGTGATCGACCAGTTAAGAATCTGCGGCGCCTTTGCTCGCCATGGTTTCATGGATGGATACACTCGTTGGATAAGCGATGGCGTAGATGATGGAGGCGGTGATCATCATCACGGCGAGCAGGCGAGATGATGAAGAGGCTCTGGAGATGGTGAAGATGCGAGCGACGGGATGATGATGATCTAGATGGGGAGGAAGCGACGACGATGGAACAACGTCGGTGGGTGCGGGACCCTTATGTGCAAGAGCTGCTTCTCAAGCGGGCGAAATGCTTGTTTGCCGCTAGAGAAAGCCAAGCTGCGCAACTTGAGAAAAGCGGTTACTCCATTGTATGAAGGATGCAGGCCCGATGATACCGGTTGAATGTAACGCTCAAGGCTATGGAGATGAAGGCAAAGCACAAATTGAGCGGCGCAAGCTTGACGATATGATGGCATTACAGCACGATCGTCTCCGGAGAGAACACATGTCAACTAGTATCGAGGATGCCAAGAAAATAAATCATCCTCTCGATCTACGCCGTTAGATATCACGTATGCATCAGCGATTGCATCATTTATCGGGCGAGGGGCGGAGAAAACCACATGTCCGGTGTGCGGCGTGAGTCGATACAAGAAAGGGAAGAAAGCACCTCGAAAAGTGGTATGGTACTTTCTTATCACCCCTCGTCTGCGGCGCTATTTCGCGGACCCTAAGGAAGCGAAGCTCATGCGATGGCATGCGGAAAGGAAGAAGCCAGGAGATGATGATGACCCCGAAAAGGATGAGCTGGCGCACCCTTGATGCTAGCGGTGGAAAGCATTGGACCTCGAATTCGAGTCGGTGGAATTCGAGGAACATCGGGCTTAGTGCGAGCACGATGGACTCAATCCGTTCGGTAGCGAGCAACGCACATACGGCCTAACTGTGTTTGTATGGATGTACAACCTCCCTCCATGGTTGTGCATGAAGAAGAATACATACAAATGAGTATGCTAATTCAAGGGCGAAACAACTGGTACCGACATCAATCGTATGTCGGGCTGTTGAAGAGGAGCTAGCCACGTTATGGTAATCTGGAGCCAATACTTACGGCCGTCGCACAAGATTATTTCACTATGAGAGCGCGTTGGTCACTACGGTGCAAGACTATCCAGGTTGCGGGTATATCTCGGGGCAGGTTATCCAAGGATTCCGCATGCGTTAGGTGCATGGATAACACAAGCTATCTCCAACTAGAGAAAGATCCGAGGTCATCGAAAACCGTGTTCATGTCGCGCGCCGGTGCTTCGGCAGAATGATCCATGGAGAAAGCGTGGAGACCTGTTCGATGGCAAATCGAGACCGAGGAATCCCGGGCGTGGGAGCAGCGAAGAAGTGGAAGGATTCTTTGAAAAGCGGAAAGATTGTCCTAAGCACGGAAAGAAGCGAAAGAGGCAACAAGACAAGCGGTGATGAAGGTATGGAAAACAAGGTCATTTTACGGGAGTTGCCATCTTGGAAGTTTCTCATACGCCTCATAGCCTCGACATCATGCATATCACGTGTGCGAAATGCAGTCGCCACCATAATCAACATGCGGATAGGGCGAAAGATGGTCAAAGCAAGGCCGCGACTGATATGCTTGGGTATCCGGAAGGAGCTTCACGGAGGGCCTTTTCTCGATGATCGGGAAGATGGCGATGATCATGAGTCGGAGGCGACACAAGGTCGTCGGAAGGGTAAAAGTTCAAGAAGAGCGAATATTACGCCCTCCTTCTTGCTTCACTCTAAGCCAAGATGAGATCAAACAGTTTTCAAGTGCCTTCTAGGAGTCAAATTTCCTTACGGCTACCGGGCAAGATAAGCGAGATACCTAGGCGAGTGACAGAGGTTCGATGGCATGAAGTCTCATGCGTGTCGTGCTAATGGCAGTACTTCGGTCGCACTAAGAGGGATAATGGGCGAACACGTCCGTGAAGCGTTATTTGGCTTATGCAAGTTTTTCGCGTCATCTCTAGGAAGTCGATTGGCTTGAATCAGCTCGGAAGGCTACGAGGAGGAGATCGTGGTGATACTATGTGAGCTTGAGGTCTACTTCCCACCCGCATTCTTCGACATTATGGTGCATCTGCTGGTCCATGTCGTGGAGGACATCGTACAACTTCGGGCGATGTTTCTCCATGACATGATGGCATTCGAAAGGATGAGCGGACACATCAAAGGATACGTTATAGCAGGTCCGTCTAGATGGAAGCATAGCCAAGGGCTTTACGGCGAAGAGTGCATCTCTTTACGCACGAATTATCTGAACATCGAGAACCTGTCGGTCTTCCGTCAACAGACACCTTGGCAAGATCGACGGATCTGGTCACCGAGAGGGTCGTCGCATCTTGCATCGGACTTCGATTTTCGGCGAGACTTTGATCGAGCAAACCTCGTCGCTTCTGACATTTAGAAGCTGAGTCGATCCTTGAGTGCGAAGCACAAAGGTTAATCGAGAAGAAATGCGGTGGCGGGGCATCTGAGAGGGCGAGGAGAAATAATCAAAGAGCACAACTCAGATTTCCGCGTTGGTTTTGGCGGACGCTCCTTGATAATCCCGCTCGCATTCTTGACACGGAAAGATCATATTCACCTTGTCGCGAGGACCGATGCAAAACCTGGTGACCTATCGGTGATGATATCAGCGGCTACACATTCTACGGAGGAAAAGGACAACAAGTGTGATTATCGAACTCGAGCGTAGCGTCGAATTCTACACGATGACAGCGTGAAGGAAAGATTCTCTGGAAGAATCGAGGAGATGGGAGCTCGACTACTGTGGAGAAAAGGTGCGATGTTCCGTGTCGGATGGGCAAAGCGTCGAAAGAGAAGACCGGTATTTCACAACCATGGTTATACAAAGCAGCCAAATCCAAGGCCGCGGTGCAAGCGTGGCGCGAAAAATGAACGTGGAGTCTGGCTACCAAAGTGGACCAATGTTTTTCATTACCGACCCGACAAAGCCTGGCCGTGTTGTCGTGAGGAGAGGAAAAAGAACATCATCGGAATGGATGGAGTCGCCAATGAGCAAGACTTGACCGATGCGGCGATCAAAAGATTGAAGATGGCGGCGACTACGATGCGACAACATACATCACAAGAAGAAAAGGACAACCCTACCCAAAAAAGGTAGCAGATTCGAAAGAAGAAACATTAAAGTCGGGGCTAAATTATTCAACGCGACAAAGAAGGAAAAAAGATTGTAAAACGCTAGCTCAAAAAATATTGTAAAGCATTGGTCGAAAAAAGATTGTAATATTCATGGACAAATTATTATGAAATTTAGTTATACTTTGAATCATATTTTAACACTTTTATGACATATATCACTACTTTTTGGCATTTTGGAATATTTAAAAGTATTTTAAAAACAAAACAAAACTTGTATGGCATAAATCACCACTTTTGGACATTTTTGGAACATTTAAAAGTATTTTAAAATAAAAATAAAAAGTGGAGCACCGATTCGAACACAGGTGCTCATAGTTTAGAATAGAGCTAATAAGGCGAGAACCGTGGGCTATGGCAGTACTAGTGCTACGAGAAGGATGGCCGCCCTCTTATGGTAGTCCAGCCCACACCTGCCGTGGCCTCACAGCCAAGTGCGCTACGGTTATCCGTCGCGCCTTGGCAGTGCGCTACAGCGTGTGGGTTGGACTAATCAATCAGCCCGCTCGATGCATCTCACAGACACCACCTGGCTGCATCTCCACAGACACCACGCATCAATACGCCACCGCCGCCACCGCCTTGGCCGTGGAGGAGCAGCCGTGCCAGAGGAGGTCGCGATCCGGGAGGAGGAGGTCGCTCGCCACGCCAAGAGGAGGGTCGCTCGTTTCGTGGAGGAGGAGGTCGCGCCATGTGGCTGCCGTGGAGAGCGAGCCGTGCCGGAGGAGGTCGTGATCCGGAGGAGGAGGTCGCGCCACGCCAAGAGGAGAATTCGCTCGTTCGTGGAGGAGGAGGTCGCAGTCGCCGTGCAGTCCGTGAAGGAGAAGGCCCTCATCGTCCGCGTGCTCGCCGTCGTCCTTGTCTCGGAGGTGAGAATCACCCTCTCTCCCCTCTCGTTGCATCCATTCACTTAGGGGATTCAGAGTAGGATTCAGAGTAAGGGTTCAAAGTTAGGGTTCTTAGGATTCAGAGTAGGAAATGTTCAGATTTTCTGAAATTTTTTTACAAGGAAACGTAGTACTAGTAATCCGTATCACATTTGTACTGCGATGGCTCTCGGTGTTGCGATAGCGATAGTAATTGAGTTGAGCTGCGAATCTTCATTTCTATGTGCGTCTGCGTTGGAGCACTTGATGATCAAATGAAATGAAATGAAAACAAACTATGCAATCCATTGTTTCTTATACCTTTGTAGCCTTGATTGGGTACCGTAAATGCGGCGAGGAGTTCTCTTGCTCATGCAAGGCAACCACGAGCAATTGACTTGCATGTTGTTTTATCCAAGCATTCTTTCTTTGTTGTGTGGGCAAGATCATAGATGTGTTTTGGTGTATATGCAATAGTCCATGATTAAGCGAGAACCAAAAATTTAAGTCTCTTGATTGACTAGCTCTTCTAAATCCCCTGCCTTTTTCACTCTTTGTTAATTAATTAATTGAATGACCCCTAGCTTGGATGGATGGCAATATCTTGTCTTCTTGGTATTGTGAGCTAGATGATGATGGTTATTAGCATTTTTACTGCTGCCCTTTGGTATCTTTGTCTTTTTGTAGTGTCGACATGTGGCTATTGTAGTAGGCATTAATGAGAGTCTACTCTTCTAAACAAACCTTGGTTATGAGCATATCTGAATCTGGTGTAGGTGGAAATCGAGTTATGAATACAACTTGGTACTGTTTTATATGCGGAGAGGATAGGTAAAATCACACTTCTTTGAGAGGAGGGTTTTATATCACGGGAGAGATTGTGAGAATGATGTGTTCTGTCTAGTTCTTGCCTTTGACCAGTTCTCTGTCATTTTCAAGGGAAAAACCTCTTGTGTTCAAATTCATTCATTTCGGGAAAAGGTGACCTCTTTTTTTTCCCTAAGACAAATGGCTGGCCATTGTATCTATTTATGCGTATTGAGGCCTTGAGGTAGACAATGTGTCTGTATATCTTGAAGCTTGATGTACATCGATCTGCTATCTTTGCTTGCCAATGTATACTAGAGTGTGGTGTGGAATGTATTTTGAGTAGGATTGAGTAAGGGTTCAAAGTTAGGGTTCTTAGGATTGAGTAGGAAATGTTCAGATTTTCTTAGGATTGAATAGGGTTGGTTAGGAAATGCTCGAGTAGGAAATGTTCTTAGGAAATTCGGTTAGGAAATGTTTAGATTAGGAAATTCAGTTAGGAAATTCAGTTAGCAAGATTCAAGTTGTAAAAATCTGAGTACTAAACTCTTGTGAAAATCTTGCCTTAATTACTAGCTTATTTGGTTTACGTATGTATTCATAGCAAAAGTTCAAGAAAGAGTTTGTCTTGGTGTTTTGTAAAAAATGCATATTGGGAAGTTAGTACTTCTAAACGACTTCGAAAAAAAAAAGCATATTAGGCGATCATTACTTAAGATATGATTGATGTACACATTCGGTTGCTCTACAATTTCTTTCTTCGAGAAAACATAAGTTTGGTATATAATGTTTTGAGATTCTTGAGCTATCTTGATAGAAATATGATCTTTGCATATTTCATCCAAATAATAACCAGTGAATCCTTTATTTTCTCCAAGCTGAAATAGTACAAATAATGACAATATGCTTGTTGTGTTGTGCTTTCGCTTCTTGTTGTCATTGTTGTGCTTTGTGTTGTGCTTCTTTGTTCTATGCTACTTGTTGCTACTACTTCTATTATCTTTGCTACTACTATACATTCATATATCCATCCTAGTGTTGCTCGCTACTACTATACGTGGTGCTACTCATGTGCTTCTACTACTATCTGTCTTTGGGACAACACCTTGAAATGCTTGTGCTTGTATATGAAGCACTTTATTATGTGTGTCACAGGTTCTTGTATGAAATGAGTCCCGATTTTTGCAGGAATGTTGATTAACTTCCGTTTTGGCGTAAATCGGGCACTCTAGTTTAAGAAAATTAGCAAAGGTCATCTTAGGATTTTTAGTGCATTTAACCAATTATTTGTTTTTATTAGTGCAAAGATGTGTGACAACGGCAGGCTGGATGTTCTAAGCGCATCAGTTGAAGAACTTCAGACCTCCGAATAAACAATTGACATTACGGGAGGCGGCCCGGTGGCTAAGCGATGAAGAATACCATCCTTGGAGGCGAGGATGATGAGATGGAAGGCGGAGGAAGAAGCCGAAGAGCGGCGACGATGAAACCGCGATGGCGGCGAGGGCACGAGTGGTAGCAACCCTCCTAAGAAGAAGAAGGCGCCCGAACACGGTCGGCGCAGTCGGGAGGAAATTGCAAGTGAGCCCAGAGGGGTTCCTTTGGAGCCCGCCCTTGTCGTCAAAAGTGCGGTGGGCAAGTGGCGGCGATCACCGGACAACCATCTCGATCAACACCGAGAATCTCCGGCATAAAGATAATGGCCACTTGCGCACACTCCTCTTGAGAAAGCTGCCGCCAGATACAAGTTCCCGCTAAGTATCGAACACAAATTATCATGGGAGCAAGTAAACAAATCCGCCCTCAAAGATGAGCACCTCCACAGCGGTGGAGAACCGGATAAAGAAGAAGATCTATAAAGAAGGCAAAAGTCTCGAGGAGATCCAAGATTGACCCGAGATCACGAAGATCGATTCAGGAGTTCAAGGAGAGGTGTGAATCGAAAGAGCCACAGCCAATAGTAATCGGGAAAAGCGCTGCGAGCGATGAATATAGGTCATCACCATCTGGATCTGGTGGATCTGAGAACCGGAGGCCAAATGGAATAAGGAGGGCGAAGAGTATAGATCAGGGATAGAAAACCCTTTGCTAAATTGAACCGCAGGTTCGAAACTTCATCGAGGCCCGTTACCATGTGGACCCAAAACCAAACAACTCACGCGGATCCTGCGGTGAAGGAATTCGAGGAAATTGTGGTAAGTATAATCTAATTACCGGTGATCAACACGATTGCAATCTAATCGATGATCTAAATGATTCACTGTTACTTCTTCTGCAGGAGGAGGAAATTGTTGCTAGTCATGGTGTTGGAGATATGCCCAAGAGGCAATAATAAAGTGGTTATTATCATATCTTCACACTTATGATAAATGTTTACATACCATGCTAAAATTGTATTAACCGGAAACATTAATACTTGTGTGATTTGTAAACTAAAATAAGAGTCCCTAGTAAAGCCTCTTGTTAAACTAGCTTGTTGGTTAATATATGATCATGGTTTCCTGATCATGAACATAGAGATGTTATTAACAACAGGATCATATCATCAGGAGAATGATGTGATGGACATACTCCTATAGATAAGCGTAGCATAAAGATCAAGTCATTTCAATAGTTCAATTGCTATATGCTTTATGATACATAGTTACCTAATTCCCGACCATGAGATCATGCATATCACCTTTCTGGGATGGATGCTTTGATGACATCAAACACCACACCGTGGCGGGTGGCTATAAAGGTGGCATTGAGTGTTGAGAAAGTATTGGTTGAAACACATGGATCAAGTGGGATTTTCCATCCATATCGGATAGATATACTCTGGGCCCTCTCGGTGGAATGTCATCCAATTAGCTTGCAAGCATGTGACTTGGTCACAAGGGATCACATATCAGGAGCGAGAAAGAGTACTTATCGATGCGAGGTTGAACTAGGTATGCGAGAATCTGGCGATCATAACCTCGGATAAGTAACATATCGTGAGACAAAGGAAATTGGTATCGTATGTAAGTGGTTCATTCGATCGCAAAGTAATAAATGAAATATGTAGCCATATGAATTTCAGATTCCTCTATTGGTTATTGTTAGAAGTGTCTCGATCATGTCGCATAATTCACGAACCGTAGGGAGACACATAAGGATTGACGTTGTTTGAGTAGTTATGGTATTATGAAAAGAGAATGTTGTTGAGTCTTGGATGGGATCCGGGATATCACGAGGTGATCCGAATGGTCAGGAGAATAAGATTCATATAAGGAAAGTCCTGTTTGAGTTGGGAATGATTAGGTGTTTTCATCGGGAATGTTCTAGAAGGTTCGGATTGTCAAGCACTCGAGGGAGGGTACATGAATGTGTCATTACATATTGAAATGATTGCATCATGTACTAAGTGTTCTTGCTGTCCCAAATAAAGGATTAAATTGAATCCCAAAGCAGAAAAGTCAAATGTCCGGTTTGAAAGTCAAGCGGCTAAAACAAGAAGCTGTGGAAACAAGCAAGAGGAGTTGGAACCGACTTGGAGGAGGTTTCTCTCCTCCAAGCGGCTGACCCTAGGCCGAGTTGGGAGGGACTCCTCCCTCCCTGGCCAGCCCTCCCATCTATATAAGGAGGCGGGCTCCTCCTAGAACACACAAGTTCCTATCTTCTACCTCCGGTTTAGAGCCGTCTTGGTTTAGATCTTCTAATTGCTTTAGCCTGCGGTTTAGAGCCTTCTAATTGGTTTAGAGCCTTCTAATTGGTGTGTCTAATTACTAGACCACTAATAGCCTCTCTCATAAGCTCCACCATACTACTTGCAAGGCGAAGCCTGCGGGATTCCCCTCTACTTAGGTACCCGCCCGTTGTCTTCTTAGGAATCGCGAGAGTGCTACAACCTCCTGCCTGCTGGAACAAGGAGAGGAAGGTCTTCGTCGAAATCGAGGCGATGTGACCACGGCTGGAGCTGCCGGAGCGATGGCGTGGGAAGGATCGTCTCACGATCTTGAGATCGGAAGTGTCGACTACATCACCCACGAGAATCTGCTCTCGTTAACCGCTTTGGAATCTTGAGGGTAAGTTATTCCAAGCGACTCATTGCTACAATCTAGTAGATAGATCTTGGCTTGTTTGTTTGTATGCGATAGAAAATTTTTGTTTTCCATACTCGAACCCCTACAGTGTATCGAGCCGTGTCTATATGTAGATCTGTTGCCTGAGTAGAACACAATGGTCATTGTGGGCGTTGATGCTTTTATTGTCGATTGCTTCTTGTGTACTTTGCATCTTGCGGTATGTTGGGATGAAGCGGCCGGGCTAACCTTACATGACATCGTTCATGAGACTTGCTCCACGCTTGACATGCAACTTGTATTGCATAAGTGGCTTTGGTGCTGTTTCTCCTAGCATAGTTAAGATCCAATTTACAACGGGTAATCAACAATGCTAGTATCAATGTTGTGGTTCATGTTCGTAAGTTAGAACGACACTTATTGAAAGCCCCAAACCACGTAAAACATGCAAAGAAAGTAGAGGCGTCTAACTTTGTTTTGCAGGGGTGTGCAGTGATGTGATATGGCCATGATTGTGATTATATTTGATGTATGCAATGTTCCTTATTGTAAGTTGGCAACCGGCAGGTGCGCCACGGATGGGCCTTTCAGGTGCGCCACAGACGACCATTTTCCTAGTAGTGCATGCGCCAGTCAAGCTTCTTTCATGTTTTTAGCGATTTCATCGTAATACAGGGGCACGAAAATGGAAAATAATTATCATCCATAGTCGAGCGAAGAAAATCGTCGTGAAAGAGACGCCTTCTATGACACTCAACTGGCCAGACCGTTGTGGATGGAGATATTTCTTGTAGTGCTTCTTAAGTTTTCACAATGTATGTATTTTTGTTGATTTGAACATTGCACTCAATATATGATAAAAATCATTTTAAAATCCTAACTTTTAAAATTACAAGTTCACTTTGAAATTTTAATTCAAATCCTAGTGTTGACCTAAGTCAATCTTTGACACTAGAGTTCAATCTCAATTACTTGTAACCCTTTAAAACAAAGCTTTAAAATTTTCACACTTTTGCAAAATGCAGGCTATGCAAAAACACTCATCACAAATCAGTCCTCTAAACGCTCCTATTCTTTGGGTCATCACAAGCACTGCGTACCATCGTAGACCGTCGACCAAACCGAGCGGCTGGAAACTTATTTACATTGTTTTGCTCATGGTTGCCTTAAGAAGTGGAGCCTATGGATACAATTGGCTAATTTTTGGTATAGCAATGCTTTCCATTCTTCTCTGGGAAATTCTCCATTCGTTTTCATGTATGGTCATGAACCTCGACAATGGGGGATTGATAATCTGGACCTGAAAATTGGTGTTGATATGAAAAGATGGCTACAAGAAAGGTCTTTGATGAATGAGTTGTTGCAGCAACACCATCATCGGACTGCTGAATGCATGAAAAGGAATTCTGACAAGAAGAGATATGAGCGCTCGTTCGCTGTTGCGGAGAAGGTGTTTCTGGAACTCTAGCCCTATGTTCAGAGTTCAGTGGCTAAATCGAACTAATGATAAGCTGTTATTCAAGTTTTATGGACCTTATTTAGTCAACAAGAAAGTGTGAGGGGTTGCTTACAAGCTCGGAGTACCTAAAGATCCAGCAATCCACTTAGTTTTCCACGTGTCCCAACTCAAAAAGGCGCTTGGCAACAATGTAAAGGTAACTAACAAAATTCCATCCAAGCTTGCTAACTTTGTTGTTCTCGTCAAAGTACTACAAAGGTGTTGGGTTCAAAAAGTCCAGAAACAAATGTAATAAGTGATGTTGCAATGGCCCGATCCAACGATGGGGGAACACCAATGGAAGGACTATGCAAATATGCGTACTTGTTTCCCCATGCCATGACTTGGGGACAAGCCATTTCTCGAGGAGGGTGGAATGTCCGCAACCCAATCGTACTACCTTATAGCTGACGACAAGGGAAAAGCAATGGTTGAAGATCTGGGCCGAAAGCTAGAGGAGATGGCCCAAACAAGGCCCAGGCATGAACCAAAACCTAGCTCTCGCTATGCTAGAGACAGGTGGACCAATCCGGTGGATCCAGGGGCGGAGTTAGCATATTAGCATTGGGGTCAGCTGACCCCAACGAAAATCAGCAAATCCTTCACTAAATTAAAGTTAAACACTATTTATTTGTAAAGAATGATCCCATTGCTCTTGAGGTGACCCCATTGGAATTTTTTCCTGGCTTCGCCCCTGCCCCAACAAGGCCAAGAAAGATGAAGATTATCCGGTAGACCACGGCTTCGGCATGGCGATTTCTCTCCTACGTGGCTCTAGAATCCTTCCACCTTCTCGTTGTTTTCTTCTTTTTGCACACTGGTCATGATATCGAACCTTAGAATCCATGTGTGAATGAAGTAATCGACATCTAGAACCTATCATTGTCTCATCGATTCTTGTATATTTGTGTGCTTATTTCACCAAGTTTTGCTAGTTTTCGGCAGCAGGATTCACAATGCAACACGGTTCAATCTGCAAGCTGGGCCCAAATAGACAAAGTAGTTTCTACGGACTTTCCGGTGAAAAAAGTGTATTTGTTTATTCGTGAAATAGTTCAGTTTCCTGTTTGTGCACGAGTTGGCAAATTTTTACCCACAAATGCAGCGGGTGTACCTTAATATGAAGTATTATAGTATATATTTTTTATACTCGGGAGAATCTATTTCGGAGCAACAATATGAAGTATCTAGGCGGCTATGCACGTTAATTAACCAGATCGTGATTGGGTTACCCATACCCTAAAACCACCCGCCGCGATTGAGCACGATTCGTGGCAATCAACAAGGAAAATGATACTGTTCCCCCGGGGGATCGCGTCGTCGCGTCCCCCGGCTCCTCGCGCTGACGCGTGTCCCGGCTCACGCGCGCGTAGGGCTGTCCTTATCTTTTCCTCTTCTCCCGTGGTGGTAGCATACGAATCTCACACGTCTCATTTTATCTTGTCTATAGTCCTCTCCACGGTCCTACTCCACGGATGCTCCCAAGCATTAGCTACACATGGTAGGAGGTTACGCTACCCATGGTACACGATCTTTGCTACACATGGCGGGAGGTTACGCTACTGCCAGGCGTTACTCTGGCGGCGACTGTCTTGCTATCCATGGCGCGAGTCGGAGATAAAGCGATTGTCTTCTGCTCTGAGGTCTCGGCGAGGTCGCCGCGAGTCTCCGGCGAACCCTCGAGCTCCTCTCACGTCTCCGTGCGCCACCCCATGGCGCCGCCTCCTCCGCCCGCTCGCGCCGCCTCTTCCCCTCCTCTCGGCCCCCGCCCGTCGCCGTGAGCCCTCCAGGCCTGCCTCACGCCGCCACCGCCTCTCCTCGCCACGTGGCAGCCCCGCCCGCCCGACCTGTGCCGCCGTGGCCTCTCACCGCGCCTCCCGGCGACCCTCCTGCGGCCGCCGCCTACTGCTCCACCGCCGCGCCCGGCTCACTCGCCGCCCGCTCGCCAGATTCCCTCCTCTCCTCGGCCTTGATTTTCCCGCCGCCACCTCCTCTGGCCGTGGCTGAGCACAGCTCCTCACGCGCCTCGGCCGTCGCGAAACGATGGTGCTTTGCCATATCCGCATGTGCTCGCCATGGCAGTTACAGTCGATGCAGGCATGTCACGTAAGTCGCTACAAGTAGCGGTGAAGCTTGCTACCACTATGGCGGCGCTTTGCTACAAGCTGGTAGGGCTTGCTACCACGGCTGGCGGCGATGCTTGCTACCGCGGCGGCGGCGGGCTTGCTACCCAACGATGGTGCTTTACTACAGCGCCGCTTGCTACCGATGGCGGTGCTTTGCTACCAGCGATGGCGGCTGCTACCATGTGTTAATGTCTCGATGATGAAGTCTCTTTTTGCTACATGTGTTAATTTTTTGCTAAATCTGTTTAATGGTTTTGCTACAATATAGTAAATTTTTTGCTACAAGTTCTCCGTGAGATATTCGTGAAAGTCTCGTGAGTCTCGCGCCATCGATTTTGCTACATTAGAGCGAAACTTCTGCTACAAAGTCCTGGCGAGGTCTCGGCGATTCTCGGCGAGCGGTCTTTTTGTTTATTTTACGGGTGAACCGTTTTACGCTACGGTGTATGGCAGAAGCGTATGTAACAAATGTTGGTGCAGTGTATGAGGATTTAAAGTGAATGGCGTCGTGAGGGCCGGGGATCGAAATTTTATCGCAGGGGCGTATCTGCCCAATCAACAATCGAGTAGAACTCGTACGTGTTTCTTTGTGGTGGTTGGTCCTAACCCGATCGGCGTGCCCCAATATTCTACTAGCGCGAGCCAGTTTCTAAATTAGTAGTGTACGTTCAAAAATGAAATCTTTGCACTGCCCGATTGTCTCTGGTGTATACGCTGTACATGTACCGATCCATTTTATTTAATTTCGCCAAGACAAAATCAATGATGACCGGACCAACTCATTGGCAGCTAGCCAGCCAGCCAGCAGTACAAACTTTGGCAGCGAATTATCACGACAACGTGTACACATTCCAGCGGTTGTTTACAGCTAATTCCAAGAAAGCGGCGGCCGCACAGCGCCTAAAATAGACGCACAAACATCGATCTACAGTACTAGTATAAAGAGATTAGCTTAATTTCTTTTTTTTTTCTAAAATTATTATACATACTCTTAAACAAATTGAGAGAGAAAAAATTGTTGGTAGAGCCAGGTGGCCTGGTTGCTGACTGGCCACCGTGCTCTAATGATTGGCGGAGCTGCCTGAATTAGCTCCCTGAATATCGAAAGGCTCCGGCTGGCAGGCTAGCCGGAAGGAAACAGGCCGATTTCACCGCCCGGATTCAGCCCGGCCGTTTCTACCAAAGTCAACGCCGCCGCAAACGGCCACCAAGATTCCGTGAACGCGGTGAGATTTTGTGTTCTTAACCGCAGCAGAGCGTGGCTACGGGTACACACGCAAAGAGACCCACCCGCATTCCACATTTTTTGTATTCAGTACAAACCACCTCTTTGGTGGTGTGTGGCACCGAAAAATTCTGAATTTGTATCATGTTACCGCAGCATCCTAACAAAATCTGCAAAATCTTATTTAATTTGTGTGGGGACAAAGCCAATTAGTAGGTTTAATTTCTCGGCACATTCAGTGAGACGGTGACACACACACACACAATGATCATGCTCGGGGTGTAATTATGATCCCTCACACAATATATATTCGATTTACTTGCTGATTTAGCTAAGCGAAAGGGCAACAACAATTAATCGAGTAGGTTTAAGTTCTCCGTACCACGAGTAATGAGACGGTAACATGAACAAAATGATCATGCTCGGTGCAATTTTGGTATCGAGTGTCCATATATATTTAGATGTGTAATTATGATACCTCGCGCATATCGGACATAATGATGTATCGTCGAATGCATTGATCATAAATATTGTTATTGGATTCGAATCAAAGGCCACAAACAAATGAACTTAAGTTGGATTTTTTTGCAAATTTGATTTACCCGTTGCTGATTTATCCCAGCGAACAAACAAAGATAGTTAATTCAGTAGGTTTAATCCCTCCGTACCACGATCAATGACAGGGTGACGCGTGCACAATGATCACGCTGGGTGTACTTATGATACCCCGCAAATGTAAATTTTTCATAATAAAACGATGTAAGGCCTAATACATTGATTACAAATAATATAAGCATATCCGTGAGTGTATATATTTTAACGGCCATGATGTTTATTTTTTCGTTAAGGTCACGGCATATTCAAAACGGCTTGAGTACATTATAGTACTAGGTGAATCTATATTTTACATAATTTATGGACTTTTTATTTCATTGGCTTTTTTTTTAAAAAAAAGTAGTTCTAATGGGTGTACACCTAGCAGGACAATAAAACTCTCTCCAAGTATAAAAAATACAAATAAGTAAAGAAACCCAATACCGGAAGACAAGAAAATTACAGGGGTGGAAACTCCAGAAGACCTCGATCAATCATCTGTGATTTCGGCGACAAATACTGCAGGGAGAGAGAATCCAAAGCCCTCCTTTGGGTTTGTCTCTTCCCCTCTCCTCCCCCTTCTCCCACCCACCCCTGCTCCCCTCCTCCTCTGCGGGTGTGTTGTGGAGGGGAGGAAGAGCAAGAACCAAGCGCTGCTGCCAACGCTGCACAGCCTGGGCTCTCCGATCATTGATTGCCCATCTATTACCTTCCTCTTCTGTGATATACTACAATCCCATCTATCCCTTACATATATCTCCTCCCGGTTCTTCGCAATCTCCCCTCTCTTCTAGATTTCGGGGCTTCAGGATAGCCCCTTCCTACCGTAGCTTTGCTAAGTAGTTTCTGTTCTTGGGTTTTCTTGGTTGCTTAGGGTCTCCGATTTTGTGGGTTCCCTGTTTCTTGGTCCTTCCCCGCCTATCTTGCAATCTTGTTGAGTTATTCTCTTCGTTTGCCCTCATGGACGATAGGATTCCGCCGCCCTCTCACTTGCAGTATTCGCCCTCTCCTGTCCATCATTCTTCGCCTCATCACCACCTCAATTCCATGAGGTACTCTGCCTCTGAAAGAGAAAGGTGAGGTTCCTGCTTCGCTATTTCCTCGCTCGAGTTTTAGTTTTGTTTTTGATCCAGCCTTTTGGGAATCTTCCGCGAAGTACGAGATTTGGTGCCCGTGGTGGAGATTTCTGCCTAATTACTCCGGCCTTCTTCAAGTCCTGATATTGCGATGGAGGAGTGATCTGTGGCGATAGGGATTTCGATGATTGCTCCCTCCCGATAGATTTAAGTTCGGCTTGTTCATGTAAATTTTGTCTGTAATAAGTTAGTCATTACTTTGATAAAGTCATGTATAAATATTTATATCTTGCTGGATCTTGTTGTATAAATCTAATCGAAGTTCTAGTTTTTACCGGGTCCTGGTTGGCTTCTAGTTATTCTAGATGCGTCAGATTATGTTTCTACTTTCTGTAATACCGTACTAACCTATCATGTGCTCGTTAGGGTTAGAGTGACCTGTCTTGCACTAATAGGCTTATTTCTTTGGCAGATATCTGGCTGAGCTGCTTGCTGAGAGGCAGAAATTAGCCCCATTTGTTCAAGTTCTTCCCTTCTGTACCAGGCTCTTGAACCAAGGTTCAATTTTATTTCAGGCATTACTGTAATTTTACCTGTTTATATGCTGTTTAACAATGTAGCTATTATGTGTCGTTAATAATGCAGTAGATTCAGTCATTCACTTGCTATCGCTGATTGCTAAATTTTATTTTACCCCAAGTCTGTTAGGTTATCGGCTGTTGGTATTAGTTATAAGTTCCTATGCCAATTGGCTGACCTGCTATATCTTTGTGGATATATGGTACTCTCTCTGTCAGAAAATATTGGTATCATTATCATTTATTCCTATTAGCCGCTCAGTGGAGTTAAACCAGATCTTCTGTTAATGCATTTCTCTACTGGTAAGATTAACGGCATGGTAGTCAGTCAGTGGAGTTAAACCTGATTTTCTATTATTACATTTCTCATATGCCCTATCATCTAATATACTGGTAAGATTAACGGCAGGGTAGTAGCTTTGTCCGGCTCTATTAATAACTTTTCCCTCGTAACTCTGTCTCCTAACTGACTTCACACTTTGGAATTGATGCTTTTTTTATAAAGGGAATTGATGCTTTTTTATATATCCACAAAATATATCTATTTTTAGAATGGTCACCATGCAGCTTATTCCTATTCTTTAATTGAGTGATGTGACAAATTGCTACCTCGTTGCTGCCATAATTCAAGGCATTTGACACATTTGTAGAAAAAAACGCCTACTTCCCTTTTCCCAATTTACCGCAGCACAAATAGTATTACTGTTATTGCTATGCTATAGCATATTAAATATCATATCTGCTACTGCCTCATCATCACCATGTTTGTTTAATGCAGAGATTTTGCGGGCATCTTCTATGCCACCTAACCATAATTTTGTTGATGCTGAGAGAATCGAGCATGGTAGCCCATTAAGGTTACCTGGCCACCCAGTGAATGGTCAGCCAATGGATCTGGAGGGATGGTCAGGAATGCAAACAGAGGTAATGTGGATTTAGGCAACCCCTGGTTATCTTGACATTTAATTGCTACGTTGTAATTGCATTTGAATAGAATGTGTAGCCTGGTAAAAAAGGAATGTGTACGAATTGTGGATCTATGCAAACCATGTAGTCAATTTTGTGCATAACCTTGCACTTGCTTTTGTAATTTAATGTACCAGTGTAGTATCAAACCTGACTTGTATGTTAATGACAAAGCTGAATATTATGTCTCCATTTTGACTTTTCATCTGTTCTTCATGCCACAAAAAACCACAACTTATTTATATGTTGCCACGTGTTACTTAATTCAGATTAGCCCTTGCAACTGTTTTTGTCAAGGACTGTCATCTCGCTATGTTGGCAAGTATTCTAAATCTTATTTGTAGGGAAAATATAATATCTTTTTTTCTTCAGCATATGGGGGTTCTGCAAGCATCACCAATGAGCTGGAATGGTGCCCCAGCACTTGCTGGCACCCCTGTTGTCAAGAAACTTGTGAGGCTAGATGTTCCTGTGGACAAGTATCCTAATGTACGCTTGGATTTCTTTAGTGCTTCTGTAACTTGTTTAGTGTGCTATGTCATGTCATGAATGATTTACACTCTTTTGCTTGTTACTAGTTCAACTTTGTCGGCCGTTTACTGGGGCCACGAGGAAACTCCCTGAAAAGAGTTGAAGCTACGACTCAGTGCAGAGTTTATATTCGTGGACGCGGTTCAGTTAAAGATTCTGTGAAGGTAACTAAGCACACTATCATGTATTGTTCTCCAGTTCCATATTTTAGTAACTTTGTTTGGTTAATGCTGTTGGACGCTTCTTGGATTTACCCCATGTACCATGTGTTACTATTATAATTACCACACAGGACTAAAATTAAGATATATGCTCCCTCGTGGTTAAATTGGCTAATATATAGTACTAATATATCACTAATAATACCATAAACAACCGAATCTTAGGATGGCCTGATTCATATGCACAGTTGCCAAGAATTCAGATAACTGCACTGTCCGAAGCTCATATAATGGTCACCAGACCTTAACTCCTAATGCTGTTAAAGTGGAATATTCTGTTCTTGAAATTCATTATCAGTTACTTTGAGTATTCTAGTATCATAGGGTGCAATGTTGGTTCACTAAAGGGTGCAATATCTATCGCGGCATCCACATCCACGGATATTTCATCATACAAACTCTACTACTGCATGTATATTTACTGGTACATGTTCATTCCAGTTGTTAGTTTAGGACCTGTAGTTAGTGGCTTTGTGGGATGGCATGGGCTACCTCTTAAACATAGTTTAACTTCATTGAGATACTGACTATTGGATAGGGTGGATGAGATTATTCTTCTGTCTGTGGCTATGTGAGTAGCACTCTGGCTTACTGTTGCCGTGTAGCCTTTATTATCTGGATCTTGTTTTTCACTGGATACTGGTGACATCTATGTTCTATCTATCAATAGTATGATTCAAAGAACTGTCCCTGTAACTTGAGCCTTTTGAGGTTGTGAGCTGTAAGAGGATCTGCAATATCCTTGCATCTTTTTAGTCTCTACCTCACAAAGTCATAGCTTCTAGCATAGCATATTAATCTGATGTTAGCCTGCTGAATATAAGTTTTTTCAGATGCAAATATCTGGCATCGTATTGCTCCAAACATAAGCTTTTGAAAATCGTGTCAGTTCTACGGTGTTGCCCTTGAACACAAAAATATCAGCCTTGCTCTTTAGTTATAGAACTTTGACAGTGGACTTAAATCTTTTTGAATAATAATACATTGTATTCTTGATGCATATAATCTGCAGCTTCATTTCTGTTTTTTCGCACCCCCTAGCATGACGAATGGCCTAATGAATATATTATTATTTTAATACAGGAAGAGAAGCTGAGAGATAAGCCTGGGTATGAGCACCTCAATGAGGCACTGCACGTGCTTGTGGAAGCAGAGTTTCCAGCAGATATAATTGATGCGCGTCTAAACCAGGCTGTGACCATCCTAGAAGATCTTCTCAAACCAATTGTAAGCGCATCTATTTCCTCCTGTTGCTTCCATTGACTTTACAGTTTCAATATGCATGCTCTTGCTAACTAGCGTGCTATCATCAGGATGAGTCCATGGACTACTACAAGAAGCAGCAGCTGAGAGAGCTGGCCATTCTGAACGGCACCCTGAGAGAGGAAAGCCCGAGCCCCCACCTGAGCCCCAGCGTGTCCCCCTTCAACTCCACCGGGATGAAGCGTGCGAAAACGGGTCGGTGAAACCGGCCGCGGTTTGTGACGACAAGCTTGCTGCTGTACTGCTGGAGATGATTGGTGTCGCATATGCTAGGAGGATCATCAGTGCTGGCCTATGCCTGTCATGATCTGCGCGCTTTACCAACCGTATGAGAGAACGGTCCGTGGTTGGGTGAACGATGATGATGGTCTCGTGGGGTTGATGTTTGACGCTGTTCCTATTATTTATTCTTTGTGCAATTCTGACCTTTGAGAGAAAAAAACATTAACATTAATTATTGGTTTGGGCGAAAAAGTTTAACAAGGCCAGTTGGCCAGAGCTGGGATTCGTCCAAGTGTCGGACAATAATCGGTCGGTCGGTCCTCCAGGTATTTGTTTGTGCCTGGAAGAAATAGCTGCAATATCATATTACTGTGTCAAGCGCTGATGGTTTTCTGTGTGTGTGTGTGTGTGTGCGTGTGTGGGCCAGTAGTAGTACGAGACAACCGGACAAAGCATTGCTGGGAGACAGGCAGGCTCCGCTAATGATGATGATTTGCATTCATAAACATTTTTCTTTCCTTGTCTCTTTGTCCAGCACTCTTGCGCTGCAAAGTGCTACTCCACCTCTGTCCTGGAAAATATGTGGGCAAATTTCTCCCAACCTGAGATTGTTCCAGTGAAATGGTCTCTGTATTAGTGCTAGATTAGCATTGGTAAATTTGATAGATTAGCATTGGTAAAACCACAGTATCTTTATAATTTGTCACTAGCATATTTTATAGTACTATCAAAGTGGCACATTTGGGGACAGTTCCTGAAATCAAGCAACTCTTCGTTGACAAACTGAGCCAGTCACCGTCTATAGTTGGGGCAAGCTTTGCATGTTACCATGTGCTCCCATGGTTTTCGCCGTGGCAGGTAAGGTCGCGGCCGGAGACATCACTCGCTCGTGTCATGTGCACGGTGGCAGCCTAGGTTTCGGCCAATAAAGTGCCGGCAAGGGCCACTCACGGTCACGGAGAGAAAAAGGCTCTCAATCATTCCTGCACAGCCTTTTCCTGGCACCTTTGCCAGAGCAGCGGCTTCGTTTCGTTCGCATGAGACGTCAGGGAGCTAGATTTACCTGCCCCGGATCTTACCTTTCCTTCCCTCCCTGTGGTGTGGACGTGTGGTGTGGTCCTCCCATGGAGAAAGTTCAGATCAAGGAGAAGAATAGTACTGTAACTGTCCAGGTCTCGTCAGTGGTCACTCGGTCTATTTTACTCCACCGTCTGGCCGGCACAAATCGAGATGAGTATCTGGTGATTTTGATCGCTCTGGTATCTGGACTAATAAGAAAATCAGATGCGACCGCGGATGGAAGCCTGGAAGGCCGGCCAGATTGATCAATCGGCGTTGAATAGCCAAAGCCTGTTCAAAACTTTGAATTTGTGTAGTATAGTATCCTGCAGGATCTTCCTTTTCTTAATCTTCCCATGGTATTGGAGAGATTTGACAGGAATATATACTGATAAAAGGATATTAGTATAGCAGCATCTCATTTTCATGTGACGTAGGGCGGAAAAATATTAGTACTACTACTGTGGAGGAATAGAACAATGTACTAGAACAATGATGTCCAAGAAAAGAAAAACAGGAACGGCTTTGTAGACTAATAATGAATTAACAATAATGTCATGCCTAAGACGAGATTACGAAAGGTTTGAGGCGACGCTGTGTGCAAGACCGAGTATTTCAATGCCAAACAGCGTTTTACAGATGAACATTATGCTATCAGACAGCGACCCTCCGGAGGATACTCCAACGCCGCATGACATCGCAATCACATGATGGCTTGCATCCTCGCACATGCTTCACGAACTGACCCCTTGATTCCAGGCTCCACGAGGGTAGTTTTCTTTTAGATTGAATGTCACGCGGAGTAAAATACTGACCACTTTGAAAGCACACATATCTCGTTGAATCCCTGGAAATGTTGGCTGGACCATCAGACAAGCAAGGGGATCATTTCAACAGGTTCCACATAGGCATGTAAACACGGTGCCTTAAGCTTCTGCATATACGATAGATCAAACCTGTTCGTTCCTTGCGCTGCTTAGTCTACATCCTCCTCCACTTGTCGAGCTCCTTGGTTGTCGCTTTGATCAGCTTCCTCGTGCTCTCCATCACCTCATCAAACAGGATATCAAACTCTTGACTGCACAGTTTTTTTTACACGATTGTGTTAGAAGGATGAGATAACACGTGACAGTAAATTATCATGTAGGAAGAATACACTACAAGCAGCTTAATGCTTTAACCATAGATAGCCTTTAACAAAATTTACCAACCATTCCCAAAAAGTGCAGAACCACCTTTCGACATTCAAGGTCAAACAGACCCCTTCTATGGACGTAAGCTTGTCCAACAAAATAGGAAATGGCCAAATGGAGCCATCTTGCATTTTTGCATTAACATAAATTAGAGTTGCTGCTTACTCGTATAAGCAGATTCAAGGTCAAACACGGCTCGTCTATGGACGTAAGCATGTTGAGAAATAGGAGTACAAAGCATAGAGTAACTGCTTACTCGTAAGGAAGACTCCTGGAGTTCTGAAATGATCTCCTGATGTTTGAATATTTCCCGTTCTCGTCATATGCCATTCCCTTCCCAAACCCATAACCAAAACCTATTCCTATTCCACATCCAGCACCAGCTCCAAATCCCAGCTGTAAACCAGGGAATCCAGATCCAATTCCTGCACCTGTTTAGCGACATAAGACATTAGAAAAGAACAGACAAGATAACCTGCTGTGAAATAATGTCCATAGTCAGCACATGCGGAATCATGTGTTTTATCATGTTCACCGCCACCGGCTTAAATAATTTGTTCTTCTCGATTGTATTCTATCTCTTTGAAGTATTTAGGAAGCCAACTCCAACATGTGATCTTATATATTTTGTTAGTATAACTTGCAACTAACACAAGTGATTACAGTGAGAGGAACAACAAAGGGCACATGAACAAGATCTGTATCCATGTGAATATCTGATGACTTTATTCTTCAATTAACAAAAATAACCGACAAGATAACTTGATGTTAAATAATGTCCACACCAGTATATGCGGATCCAGATGTGTTATCATGTTCAGCATCAACCGGCTTAAAAAATTTGTTCTTCCGATTGTACTCTTATCTCTTTCAATTCTGAAAGTACTTAGGAAGCCAACGCCAACATGTCATCTTCTGTATTTTGTTAGTACAACTTTTTTGACTGTAAGTTTGTTAGCACAACTTACAACTAGCACAAGTGATTATAGTGGGAGGAACAACTCAGATCAGGCTGCATGGAACACGATTTGTAGAGTTGCAGATTTTGTCAAGGTGGAACAAATGTGCAGGACGAAAAGAAAGAATACAATCCAATGTTGCGCAGATGACCTCAAGCATCCATGTGAATATCTAACGACCTTGACCTTGAATTAGCAAAAACAGGTTCGTTTGCTACCATGTCACTAGAGCAATCTGGATTAGTTACACTTGTTTTAGTTTTAACAGGTCCGTTTGCTATCAGATGGATACTCTACACTCGAACAAACTGTCACCAGATACACTATAGCAGCGATATTATCATAATAATACTATGATTCTTGAGTCTTGACCGCAACTTCCACTTCAGGTATGCATCAGAATGACAGACACTTTTTCATTCATGAACCTCTCTTTCAGAATTGACCATATTATTTAGTCATTCCAAATACAGATATTGTGTGCTTGTAAAAAATGAAGACACATATATTGTGTATGACAGTCATCCACATAATCCCAAACAAAAAACTAGTCATCACTCCAACATTTCCACCATATGAATCATCTTGACGTGAACCGAATCAAACCTACTCCCTCCGTTTCAAAATATAAGATGTTTTAGGTTTGTGAAGAAAATGAATCTAGACTTGTTTTAGTATGTAGGTTCACTCAACTTTGGGATGAATCTACATACTAAAAGAAGTCTAGATTCATTTTCTTTACAAACCTAAAACATCTTATATTTTGAAACGGAGGGAGTACATGAAAACGTTGGAATACATATTTTCACAGGAATCCCACAGCAAGGAAAATCATCCAGAGTCCAATGTTTTTGCTACACGATTGCACCTGAACCCTACGGTCTTACTACTACAACACTTGCTGATAACATGCAACTGATTGGAAGTGCAGGATATGTTTATACGCCTCAAACAAGTAAAGAGTCTCGAATCTAATTACTCGGAGTGCCTAGTCTGATCCTGGCGGTGACGGGTGCCGACTCCCGAATCCCCGCACACCATCCACCGCTGATGGCACCAAATATCCAGATTATAAACATCGGCCAGCAGCCTACGCACAAACTGAACCTAATTGGTGGCAAACATGTACCATGACCACCGCGGATTCAGTCCAAGATGCAGAGAGGAGGCGGGAGAAGGATAGGACTGTCAACTATGCTAGATTGGTAAGGGCACATACCGCCGAGGAGGCCGAACCCGACGCCGACGCCGCAGCCGGCGCCGATGCCGAAGGAGGGGCCGAGCTTGCCGAGCGCGTCCGACCTCACCAACGGAAGGCCCCACCTCGAGGACCCCCTCCTCCTACCGCCGAACGACATCTCTCTCGCTCGCCCTCCGAAGGTTCAACAGAGTTCGAGATTCTCTCTCGGAGTGACTCGTGGGTGGGTGAGGACTGAGGAAGGAGCGGACGGAGACGAGAGTGACGGGTCCGTTTGGCCGCGCCTCGCCACCGGATCAGCCTCGTGATCCGTGCACGCCCCCAGTTTACGCAACCGTACCAACGTTTGCGCTTCGCACTGGGACTCTGGGAGGCCGCTCCATTTCAAGATCCTCCTGCGTTTCCTGGCATTTTGAACTGCCAGTTCAGACTTCAGAGTTTAGACATATTTGTGTCATTGTGTGTCTGCACATTCCATGTTAGCCATCTTGATCTGAAGATTCAGAACAATCCACCTAAAACTCATGATTCCGTAAACATTCATGTGTTGGTAACCTTGAAAACTGTATATGCACTTATGCAGTCAGTGTCTAGATACCATGTAGCCTGTAGGCACAGCGTCGCTATCTGAGAAAAATTGCCGCGTCCCAGAACTACAGAATTCAGCCATAGAAATGCACAAAGATCTACAGATAATGCTTGAAACTTGTACACGTGTCACTGGAAAATTCCTCCTGCTTATTAGTATGGTAGTGGTGTTTACACCTTTGCCGACAACAACTATACGCCGCCCTGTCGGGGGCATCAGAAAGAATGGGAAACATGTTGCTTATAGCAGGATGGTTGCTCAATCAAAAGGCAACCAGCTCCTGTTTACATCAATTACAACAATATGGCGCGCTAGATCTCTGCTCCTCAGTCAGGCCTCAGCAGAATCTTTAATATACCACAGGAAAATTGGTTAACATAACTGGGTGTGAGTAGAATGACATTTTACATGATATACGGTGTTGGTAAAGGTTAATTACAAGCTAACAATCCTTGACAGCATGTACGCATCTTCGACCTCCGCCTCGTTAGTTTCCTGTACGTCAAAGCAGATATTACAAGAAGCAGTGCAACTAAGACCTCTTTTTTCAGTTTACCAAAAAAAATCTGGAAATGAAGCCACTGTAACAATTAGTTGAGTTGTGTGTGCTTTTCTTTCAGAAATCAAGAACCATACCGGTGAATTTGGCATGTTAGTACTGGTTATGTACCGCCCCAATGCACCGTCACCCCGAAGAATTTTAGCCCCGCACCCAGGCTTATCAACAGAACCAATTGCCTCCTCATCCACCACAACAGCATCTATTCGCTCATCTCCAGGTTTCTCATCTGGGATCTGTTTATGAAGAATGTCAGAATGTATGCCTCAATCTTACATTGCTATTACAGAAAATGCGAGCAGCTACCTCATACATGGCCTCCAGTAAAAAGTTCTCCAAAATAGCTCTCAGACCACGTGCGCCAGTATTTCTGGCTATGGCCTTCTTTGCTATTATTCTCAGAGCAGCATCAGTAAAGTGCAGCTTAACCTGAAGAACCGAAAACCTAGAAGGTTATAAATTACTGCAAACAAGAAAATCTAATACCAGGATTAGTTTTTGTGGGCTCACATTGTTCAGGCCAAACATTTTCCTGTATTGCTTCGAAAGTGAATTCTTTGGTTCTGTAAGAACCTGAATGCAGATCAAATTACTTCAGTTAGCTTCAGCGGGCTAGCAATACAAAAATCGTTCACAAACTTATACAGATGTTGGATCATTTGGTTTATGTAAGAGAGAAGAACAGAACATGATTCTGAATGAACGAGGACATCAAAGGCTTAAACCAGCAACATTATGCAGATACACAAGTCAGAATGAATTACACTTTATTTTCAAACTACCTGAACAAGTTGATCTTCGTCGAGAGCTGCCAAACTAACTAGAATGGGCAAGCGTCCAATGAACTCTGGTATTAGGCCATATTTCGCAAGATCTCCACTCTCGACCTGCCAATGGGCATGGAATTTCATGTTCATAACTATGTGAAGAATATATTTTTGTAAGATAATAAAGAAGCTCCATTTACTGATGGAAACAAACAGAACATCAGAAGGGGTTTCTGTTATTCTGTCACTAGATATCGAAATTGCTTACGGATTCTAACAAAGATGAAGTGATCGTTGGATTGGTCACTCCAGAACTTCTCATGTTTGTACGGATGGGTGCCCCAAATCCTATAGAGGAATCTTGTCGTCTGCTTAATGTAAGAAGTCACAGTTAAATTCCACATCCACGTGAAAATGACACCAGATATCAATTCAAAACAGAATGAGCAATTTCTATAATCATAAAATATGCAGTACCTTTCAGAAATAGTCTTTTCCAAATCTACAAAAGCACCTCCACATATGAAAAGAATGTCTTTTGTGTCTATCTGCATTAGTATAAGTTCTGTTACATGCATGTCATGCTACAAACAATGAAAAATGAAGATGTGTTTACAGTGCTTGTAATCCATTCTCTTGGACATTTCCACCACAGCCCTGTGGATCACTGCTATTACTATCAAATGGCACCCTGTATGAGAAAGCCAATAATTCTAGCCAGTTCTACTCTAACCAAGAGCATATTGGCCTTTTAGTTGTCACGCCTTGCTTTCCATTCCAAGTTCAGCATGTACTGGAGTAGAAAATCCTTTCCAAACACAAAAGGATATCCATTTGATGATTTGAAGGGATTTTTATCGAATGCAATCAATTTTGAATTCGTATGATACTGAATGCATATTACTAAGGACCTTGCAGGGATCTAACCTGTATACTATCATTGCGAGAATTTTTGCGAGATCCCTTCTCTGGAATGGTGACAACCTGTGTACAAAGCATAACCAAGTTAAAATAATACCCAGCATACAACATTATAATACAAGAGCTGAGAATGCAAGAAGGTCAACAGCATCAGGATTAATTTGGATAGTAAGATGGGCAACAGCTGTTATTTCTATATACAATATAATGTTGCATAGTTTTGTATACGATATGCCATTTTTACATGACTGGTCATCCAAGCATAGATGTAATACATTTCAATGTTGTATAGACTACGGTATCTTGATGAGATGTCCAAATCTTTCAAGGACCTCGTGTGAGATCCAAGTAATTACTCCAGCTGTCAACATAAAATGAACAAATCAATTAATAAGAGAGATACTTACAGTTCCTTCTAGAATTTTTAACAGAGCCTGTTGAACACCTTCACCAGATACATCTCTACTAACATTTGCACTCTCAGCCTGCAACGTGATTGCTATTTAAAAGCCTCCTTATTAGAAAGCTACTCAGCAAAAAGGAAAAACAAAATCTGCACCTTCTTTGTTATCTTATCTACTTCGTCTATGTACACTATCCCTTGCTGGGCAGCTTGAACGTTATATTCGGCTTCCTGAACATAAACTCAGAATGTCACGAGAGTCGAAATCTGAAATTTCTTTCTGGAAATCAACATGAACACATGCAAACGAAAGGCATTAAATAGCCAGCCACACATACCACTAGTAACTTCTGCAGTATCGACTCTACATCTTCACCTACATATCCAGCCTGCAAAACGCTGTCAAGTTTAGTTCTCTTTGTTTTCCCCTTTATGACTACCACTTTATAGCATTAACTAAATATATCCAGTTTCACCATACAAAGGTCGCTTTCTATCACTGCAACAATTATACTTCCACAATAAATGAATACTATTGATGTCCAAATAGTAACGAAAGGCCAGTTCACCATATAGAAATCTAATGCAATAGAAATTCTTGACAAAATTACTTAGCAGAGAAACTCAAAACTCAAAAGTTAGGCGCATTATGTAAGATAGGGAAGTATTAGTTAAGCTGTAAATTCTAGAATAGTGAACTCACAAAATTAAATTCTAAGAGCAACAATGCTAATCATTGAGCATACATAGACCGATTGCATGCATTTAAGTGGGATTCTTTTCCGACAGTTTCCTAAACAACTTGATCGTAAATTGTGATGGACTTGCCTGTGTTAATGACGTCGCATCAGCTATAATGAATGGTACATTTACAATGCGTGCTAATGTTTTTGCAAGCAATGTTTTTCCTGTCAGCAGATAGCATGAAGAAATATATCATTATCAGTACCAACTTATAATGAATCTCATTATACATATATCTCGTATCCTGTGAAACTCTAGTTAGAAACGTGTGGAGGGTAAAAAAACACTGACCTGAGCCAGTTGGACCCATCAGAAGTACATTGCTTTTATCTATCTCTACATTATTTTGTTCATCATCTACAACGTCTGGACACCCAGAATTGGCCACAGATCTGGATACAAGACCATCACAAACATGTCATTAAAAAGCCAGAACATAGCGATCAACAATTAAATATGAAACTCGACCCTTTGAATCGGCACATTACAAATAATACTTCAGCATTTTTCTTTCACGTCTTGGTTCTGTGGAGATGTGATAAGGGTAGACTGAGGCAGCTAGTTACAGGACAGAGACTAACCCTTTCTGTACAGTTGCGTTATATATTCTCTTATAGTGGTTGTATACGGCTACTGATAGAACCTGCAATGAAGTAAGAGTTTGAATAAGTAAGTTGGAAATATGGCATGTCGTTTTCTGAAAATAGAAATGTATACCAGAAAAGAACGCAAGGTAATACTTATTGCATTTTACTCCTTCTGATTAGTGAAAAAATAACAGACATCCAGTAAATCTGTGACAAGATGCATCACAACTTCTTCCAAGTCCTAGCCCAGAAAAGCCATATCAAATGTGTACAAATTTTGTAAGTAGCACGAGGAACTTTTACCTAATTTAGTTCACGGTTTATCCCACCGATGAGTTGTATAATATGGTAAGCCATACAAGCAATTATTCTGTAATCAAAGGCACTGATGACCATTTACCAAGCAATTGCTTCATTTACCCAGCCATGATTTCGCTATCTTGAATCAGCACATTCCATTTCTACATTTCTACTAGAAACAATTCTATCCTTACTACTGCAGATATTGAGAAACTGTAGTGAGTGGCACAGTGATACCTTTCGGCTTTCGCTGCTGAATCATCAAAAGAACTCTCACAAACCAAACACAAGGCAAATCCTATGTGTTCTCTGTTCTAGGCTTCTAGCTAGCTGAATGGCAGAATAGTTCTCTTGATTTGAAGCCACTGCCCACTGGAACAGGGAATGCCAAGGCTATGCGTCCAATGATGCGCATTTCCATAATGAAATTACCAAAATTCTGTATCATCTAACTATATTTCAAACATACAAAAAATTCAGAATCGTAATTGAAGTTCAGACACAGTGAATTTGAAGTTCAGACACGGTCAGCCAGTAACTAAAATCAAGTGATTTTCTTCGTTTCCCAGTACCCAATCGTACACGACTTTACTCATTTATTATGCGAGCCACCTGGGCAGATTCATTCACTCTGAAAACCCAAAATTCACGAACGGATGCCAAGCTAGCACTGAACTGTGCAAGTACAACATACTACATTGCATCACGTACGGCAGGACTAGCATCAGATCGCACCGATCGCACCCATTGGGACGGAATTGGGACCAGACGGGAGTACCTTTTTAGCCTTGCCCTGGCCGATGACGAACTCGTCGAGCCTCCGGGACATCTCCCGCGGCGTGGGTAGCTCCTCCCCCAGGCTGGCGCCTCCCCACCACTCCCTCTTGGGCGCGGCGCTGGTGCCCTCTCCGCCCGATGATTCCCCGCCGTTATTTCCGCCACCGCCGCCGCCCCCGCCCCCGCCTCCTTCCTCCCTCCCTCGCCTCCTCCCCTGTTTCCGTCGCGAGGGGACCTGCGGCATCTGCATCGGGGGCGGCTGCGGCATCGGCGGCCACTCGTCGGGCGGTCGCTCCGTGATCATCCGCTTGATCCGCAGGAGGCCCTCCCTGTGCGCGTCCTCGTCGCCTCCGGCCCCGACGCCGCCGGGGATCTCGAGGAAGGCGCCGCGCAGTGGCTCGATCCGGTGGGCGCGGAAGAGGAAGGCCGCGCGGCAGGTGGGGCACTCGCCGGCGCCGTCGTGGTGGTGCTTGTGCTGCGGGTCGGCGCCGGGCGGGATGTGCTGGATGGAGAGCTGGACGGACATCTGCCCCGTGCAGCGCGGGCAATTGACGTCGGCGTGGATCCGGGGCCCGCCGGAGCATCGCCGGACGGCGGCGGAGGTGAGCGGCGCCGCCGCCTCCCGGAGCCTGGAGAAGGTCCGGAGCATGGCGATCCGTTTGCAGGCCGACGAGGTGGTGGAGATGGTGGTGACGGTGGATGAAAGGAGATAGATAGGGGGGAGGGAGGGAGGAAAGAAGTGGGTGAAGAAGTTTTCCGTTTCTTATACGGGCGGGGGCCACTGTGGGGAAGTGAGATTTGATTGCGTGAATCTGGGCCGTCGATTCCGGCGCAGCCTCGTGAGCGAATGCGTCTTGCGGCCCGGAGTGGTTAGCGGGTGGGTGGATAGGGAGGCCGACGTGTGGGCCACCGGTTGCCCCTGCCATGTGGGGCACGTGGGGCCGGCTGCCTTCAGCTGCATGCACCACTGGGAATCCTTATCTGCTGGATGACCTACAACACGCCTTTTTTGGGATGGTTGCGTGTTATCGGAGCCTCGGGATCATCTTTGGGAGAATAATAGCTGGCCCATGTCATGCTCTTTACGTTTTCTGTATATGAGCTTCATCGCCGGAAGAAATGGCGGCAAGCGATAGTAGTCCGGGTGGTTTTACCACGCGCGCTACGCGTGTGTGCTATGGTCGCCTCGGCCGGCGTCTACGGTGATCAGACAGAGCGATGGGATGGAAGTTCAGAAGCGGCTCCTCCTCCTTCCGACCCCTCCTTCTCCCGCACCCGCGGGGCGGCGCCGGCCGCGCCACGCCAGGTGGTCTCCCCTTCCCGTCGAGCCCTTTCTTTCATGGTCTCTTCTCTTTCCGGATCGTCGTCAGACAAAGACACGGGCGTGGCGGCGTCCCCGATCGATCCGGTATACGGCGGTGGCGGTGATCCTCGGTCGGATGATGGCGGCGGCGGATGTCCCATCGTTGGCCTCGGCGCGCCCAGCGACCGAGCCTTGTCTATGACACTAGGCGCTTGGGGCATCGCCCCGGCATGGTGGTGGTGGCCTCCTTCTCCGTCGGAATGGTCGGCCGGGTGGTCTTGCCGTCTTGCCACGGATCCTGCTAGTTTCCGGCGGGTGGCGTGGGGGCTGCTGGCTCTGTTTCAATAAAGGAGGTGGTCCTGAATCCCTCTCAAGCCAAGACGATGATCTGCCGGATGTTGGTATCCATTAATCTGATTTCTGTGTCGTGTTCCGAAAGGCTCCGCCGGCGAACTTCATAAGTGCTATCATGCCGTGAGTTTGCTGGAAGGATTGAATTCGGTCGTACGCACCCATGTTTTATCCTGACCGTTTGATGTCAGAGGGTGTGCTTCGAAGCTTTGTTGGTTGTTATTATCATGGGGTATGTTCTCGTTCCATGATGCTGACGGAGAAAGTCATGAAGACCGAGATCTGATGACAGACAATGGTGGTTTGAGTCTGGATGGTGATGAGAAATTGGCTAGGGGACTTGTAAATTGGAGCAGTGGCATGCAAGTGGGAGCGACTGTACAGGAGAGGTTCATGGTCCTACCTCTCAGGGTGAAAACCCAGGGTCTGGTCTTAATTGGTTGTGCCTGACAACGGCCTTGTTGAAGTTATTGTTTTGAGAGCGCAGACTTTCTTCAGGGTGAAAACCTAGACTTTGATCGGGCGATGACGGTGTTTGTGTACTGTTCTCTTCTTGGACCCTTCTTGGAGTCGTCGTTTTTTAAGAAGCTGGACTTTTGGTGTTGTCTTGATGGTGGTAATACCGTTGTTTCAATAAATAAGTCATTGTAGCAAGACTTTTCTTTTTTGTAATTCTTTTTTTTACTGTATGCATTCGTGTGGCCGCTAGGTCAATGCGTTATTGCAGAAGTTATTTGTAATTGGTATCATCTGATATCTGATATTAGTACATGCTCCTTTGAAAAAAATCGAGCATGGAGCATCTTGGACTGAGAGTAACTACCGCGGCTGGCGGGAAGTAAATTACTGGCGCCAAACGCCGAGCCGTTAACTCTGAACTCTATCATATTCTATCCAAACGGGAAGAGGTAAACCGAAGTTTGCATTTTTTTTTCCCCAAGGCGTAGGAGCCAAGAAGCATAATCCCTGCCACAATCATCGGAGGATGCAGATCTGACCAGTATATTCGTCTGATTCTATTTTACTCTCGGTTTTTATTTTTTATTTTAGTCTCGCGCTCTTATCTGTCACATGCGTGCACGTGGTTCCAGAAAGGGATCGATCCAAACCTCCAAATCTCACTGCGAATATTTGCGTAGGCGTAGAGGTTACCCGTAAAAAAGGAAGATCTGCATAGAGGCCCCGCTACCCGGTCGAGGTTCGTCTGGGCTGCGGAAGTACAGCCAGGTCCAACTGCAACCAAGGTTAGCCCAAGTAAAATTGGAAGACATTTTCGCCTATTTGTCTGTCATCCATGAAGCTTGATGGGCCGGCTATTACCCAACAATAATATCATTCGAACGATTTCTACCCCACTAAAAAGAGGTTGTTTGACCTACGTATAAAAGAACATTTTTAATGGAGGAGCACTACGCGTGCTCCGGGGATAACTCCCCCGATCTCTCGGGTCCTCTGCGTGACACGTTTTTTTTTTTTTTTAGATTTCTGCTTTTGCAACAAATTAGCCCCTTTTACTATAAAATGTCCCGTTTTTGCTACATGTAGCAGAAAACGGTTCGATCCAGAAAATAAAAAAACAGACTGGACCTCACTGGAGACCTTGCTGGCGACCGTGTAGCAAAAAAGTTGTTCTAATGTAGCAAATCCGATCTCACTGGAGACTCGCCGAAGACTTTCATCAGAGACCTCGCCGGAGACCGTGTAGCAAAAACTTTGCGCTAGTGTAGCAAAAACTTTGTGCTAGTGTAGCAAAATATTTTTTCTAATGTAGCAAAAGGGGACATTGCCGGAGACTCCAACCGAAGACCTCGTAGCAAAACGTAGAGATTGGTTGTAGCAAAAAAATCATACGAAGTAGCAAAAATATATATGAATATATAGCAAAACTAATTTGCTAAGGTAGCAAAATGCCAGTAGCAATGACGAACACAGAAATAGCAACACCGGGCAACTAAAGTAGCAAACTCTCTAAAGTGTGGTAGCAACGCCGGACACAATATGTAGCATTGCCTCGTCGGGACCATGGTTGTGTGTTACCACATCGTGGTTGCGGACGCCGTCCTCCTAGCTGAGCGACTCCGAGACGAGGCAGGCGGTGCAGCGAAGATGGAGACCACCGCGCGGAGGCGGCAGACCACGCGGAAGCTCTCATCCATGACACGCGTGCGAGATGGAGACCGGCACGACGCAGCGGCACGCAGGAAGCTCTCATCCATGGCGCATGCGGAGATAGGCGCAACAAAGGCGCAACCTCGACGACGCACGCGTGGGCACAGAACTCCGGCAACGGCAGCGCGCGTGTAGTCGAACATGCGGCGGCGGCGGCGCGCGCAGCCTCTGGCGACAGGCGCGCGTGCAGAAACTGGCATGGGCGCGTGGGAACGAACCTCCGGTGGCAGCGCTTGAGTCTCTGGACGCGGCGGCGCGACGCGTGTGAACAGCAGCGGCGGCGGCTGTATCAGTTCGTGTGGGGAAAAAAGAAGGACACATACTCGGGAGGGATAAAGGCAAGGGAGAGAAGATAAGGCGTAGTGGGCCTCACGTACGTACGGAAGAGGTTGCGACGAGCCGGGGGATCGAATCCCCCGGAGGACGTATATCATTTTTCTTTTTAATGTGCTGATCACGTCGCGGCGAGTATTTTTATTCCAAATCTGAACTTTTTTTTTGAAATTTTAACCGTCGATCCTTTTGAAACTAATTGAATCGACCCTTTGGGATCGACGTCATTTTAAACGGAGCCGAAGTTATACAGGTCGGCGCCAACACGTGCAACAGAGGGACAACCTAGGGAGGTCGACACCGTTTTAAACGGAGCCAACCTCCTTCAGTTCGGTTTTCTGATGTATACGTGCCGACTTGTGCAACTTCCGCTCCATTTAAAATGGCGCCGACCCCAGGGGTCAGATTTCAAATTAGTTTTGAGGAGGGATCAAATTCAGTTAAAGTTTTTAGATTTGGACAGATTTAGCAAAAAATACTCGCTGCGAGTTTCTGAAAGCTTCCACGCAGGAGAGAGAACCGGCGACAACAAACAGGAGCGGTACATGCGACTCTTCCCACTCAGCTGAACTGAACAACTCGAGTCTCGTCTAGGTCTCTCGCACTTCTTTCGGTCGAAGAAAAGGAAAGAGATGACTCCTGTAAGGACGAAGTCTCCTCTTTTTTTGCACCCCCTGTTCAGTCGCCTTTTGACACTTGGTGCGTGTTTAATAGCCTGTATGAAGTCTAGATATATCTGGTGAAACATAAAATGGGTCGTTTGGTTTCCTGCTGAGCTGGTTGGGTTGCACTGGCGCGAACCTTAAAGTAGTCTGCAGCTAGGTCCACTGACTATGGTTGTGAGCCACCCTTGTCGTGCGCCCTGTAGATGCAAAATGCTCCTCCCCGCACGAGCGCGGCCAAGGACGGCGATGACGCGAGCTTTTTGGTTGCATCGAAAAGCTAACGCAGGAGGTGAGCTCATCTCTCCCGCTGAAACCCCCTATTTCTACCGCCCCCGCCCAACTAGGGAAAAACCACCCGCCATTTCCCCTACCCCCCAGATCGAGCTACGTTTCCCGCTCCATCCGCACCAGATAAGCAACATCTTCTTCTCCGGTGAGCGACGACGACCATGACAGATTGAATTTGGCACCTCCTCCTCCTCTACGGCTGAGCTACGTCGGCCACCTCTTACGATGACAGTAAGCATCTCCACTTCCAACTAGGGTAAGCTTAGATCTGCAGAGCTGCTAGGGTTAGGAGGTGTAGTTCGTAGCTTCATTCAAGTACATGGTAGATTATTGTGCAAATAACAGGTGTAGGTTTTAGCCAGATTTATAAGATTTTCTCAGTAGGATATGATAGTTCGGCTGTGTTCGGCTCAATCTTGTGGATGAACTATTACTGTTGATAGGTTGATATGAATTTGATGTGTATGATAGTTTCCTATGTACACCTTCTTTTTGTTCGCGTAATTATTGCGTCCTTGTTGTAGGACTCGTTTTGCGACCAGTTTAGCCATGCTTTGATCCCTATTGGGAACTCCTAGATCCCATGTTCTTATGTGTATGAAAGCCAGCCTCACACATAGAACCAGGTAGTGTCGTAGATGTCACCCACTCCAGAGGGTGGCATCATCTCTGCTCCCACTTCTGTCCAGAACTATGTCGCCTCCATCGAGGCTAAGGTTGCGGCTAAGCTCAAGAAGGCGCAGATGAAGGGGACCATGAAATGGCTCCCTTACATGTCCACCTCCATGCTTAATAAGATGTGCGAGATAGTGAAGAGCGGCGTCTGAACTGAGAAGGGGTTCAAGGAGATCCATCTCAATGTGTGCGCCAAAGCTTTGTTTGAGCATTGTGGTGCTGAGGTCTCAGGCACTTGATGACTGCAAGTGCACAGATCGTTTGTAACTAGTTTCGAAATAAAGATATTGATCCCACAGGAAGTAGTAGGCGAAAGACTAAAATGTTTTTAATTAAAAGTAAATGAAGTACTTAAGGAATAATTCTAAGATGCAAGAAAAGTAGAATTGTTTTTGGGTTTTTGGTTGAGTGAAACAGTAAAGTAAAGTAAAACTTAATGCAGAAAGTAGTAATCGCGTGTGTAAGAAAGATTAAAACCGCAATACAGAAAAAAGGCGTTCTCAGAAAGTGGTGGATACACCGCTAGCAATTTAGACTAAGCGATCAAGATTATTATAACGAATATTCTTATGATATGCATGTATGTGAGAGGAGTTCCATATATGGACGATTAGGCAGCAACCACTGCTCACACCATCCTTCATAACCACAGCTGACAGATAAACGACACATTAATTGTATTATTCCGCTATTAAGGGATTTCTCCCGCGACATGGACATGGCTTAATGAGTTGTGCTTGCTTTCCCAAGTTAGTACGTAAAGTATGACAACGAATTTATAGTCACAGTAAGTGCTACCATCCCTCCGTCTACTAACAGGTAATCCCTTTCATCCAGTCCCCGTAAGGCAAATATTAAGGAGGTGGACAACTCTCAACATCAAGATGAAGACAATTAACACATACATATAATGATGTATAACATAATAATCCCTATCTCATCTCAATCATATACTAGGGTTTCTCCATCTCCCCAAGAACTAATGATCTACTCATACATGGAGGCAAACATCATTATGACAATGGTAATGGAAATGATTATCGATGAATAGTACTTATATAAATCCACAACCAGTGAAAGAATTACAACAAGATCTAGATGGGATGGATGGATATGATAGTGGTGATGAATATGCAGCAGTTGATGAAGATGGAGATCGATGCCTTGGCCTCCCAGATATGCTTAGGGCGAAGATAGATCCCTAGGGCAAGTTCCCCCTCTAGATCCCTTATAGAGGTGAGTTTTTTGGCGATTTCTGGGTGTTCTATATGTCGTCTCTATGATCCAGTTGCACGGGGTGAAACTATTTGAGGAGGCGATGTCGACACCAACTATACGACCGAAAAAAATTTCTCGCCGTATAGTTGGTGAAAGAGCATTTTCCTATCCCTCTGATTTTGATGTTTGATAACAACACACTTATCGGTTTAACTGTGTGCTAAGTTTATCACAGGATTGATAAGAGGTGACACAAATAATGGCATATCAATTCCCCTTGCAAAAACCTCTGTGTCAACCGGTAGTACCGGAACTACGACCGGTACTACCGCTTGACAACGGTACTACCGGTTCCAGTACCGGTTGGCACTGACCAAAGCTGAGAAAGGTGTGTGATAGTCAGTACCACCCGGTACCACAGAGCGGCACTACCGGTCCAACCGGTAGTACCGCTTGAGACGGTCGTACCGCTCGGCAGTACCGGGGCATACTGACTAGCACTCACCCCTCTCTGTTTTGGTCAGTACCAAGCGGTACTTGGGACCGGTACTACCGCCCAAACCGGTAGTACCGCTTCCTGACAGTACTACGCTTGGGGGTAGTACCGCAAGGAGATACCAAAACGAAGAATCTGAAGAACTGAGCACCTCGGTGCACTGCAGTACTTGACCGGTAGTACCGCTTGCAAGCGGTACTATCGCTTGAGTACCGGTACTACCGGTACATTAAATGCTCCAACGTCCATATTTTGTGGAGGGGTATAAATACCCCTCCACCTACCTTGGGACAAACTGCTCAGCTCATTAAAGTCAAAGACCACCATTGGAGTCAATTGGAGCCACTCAAATCTTCAAGATCTCCTCATCCCACCACCCAAAGTCCTTGATCTTTGGGGAATCGAAGGAGGAGGCCCCGATCTACTACTTCACCAAAAGAGATCTTCATTTCCCCCTCATTTCATTGAGGGCCCCTTTTGCTCTAGTGTTTTCTTCGAAACCCCAGTTCTTGTTTTGGTTCTTACAAGCTTGTCTTTGATTGCTTTGACAGCTTGCTTGTATTTGGGAGCCTCTGATTAAGTTATGGATGTGTGCCCCAAACTTGTAACGGTGCCGGCTTCCACCTTGAAGGTTGCCGATATAGTGGAAGGTGAATCGATCCCATTGGGGTGAGATTCATCGGAGAACAAGGGAGTCCTCTCGTGGCGCTGGTGGTTTGAAACCACCCCCTCTCCAAACGTAGACGTACTTCCCCTCAAAAGGAAGGAACTACGGGAAACAAATCCTTGTGTCTCCGCGCCCACTTTTCGGTTACTTCTATCCTTTACCGCACCTTACTTACTTGTTAGTACTTTGGGTTGTGGTAGCCCTTGCATTATTGTCATATAGGTAAATTCACCGTAGTTGCATTATCTAGAGAATTTACCTTATTGTCAAACCTTAATTTGAAAAAGAAAAAAATTTGAAGTAGCACCTATTCACCCCCCCCTCTAGGTGCCCATACGATCCTTTCAATTGGTATCAGAGCCTCGACTCTTTATTTGGGCTTTACCGCCTAAGAGAATATGGGTAGCCGCGAAGGGGATGGTGATGGTGAGCCGACCACGGTGACCATAGAAGATCTCAAAAACTTGGAAATAAGATTGAGCTCTTCCTTGGTCAACGAAGTCAAGAAGATGCTAGAGCAACTTCTTAAAGACAAAGAAGGCTCATCAACCCCATCTCCTCAAGAGGATCAACCATCCATTTTACCTAAGGGGAATACGTCAGTATCCCCCGAGGATATGGTGGTGGGGAGTAAAATTGACAACGTTAATTCCTCCACGCACAATAATGGTGGGAATGGTGAGCACCGTGAATCATGGTACTCTCCCGACCCTCCGATCCCTCACCCTCATGTATACAATAGAGGTGACCCACCTAAGCTTGAAGAATCTGCTACTTTTGCTCAATGGCAATCACTAATGATAACTCATATGCGCAGCTCTTGCATTGAACTATGGAACATCATTGAGCATGGACTCTTTATTGGGGATCCAAACAACTTGACAAGAAGAGATATTGTTAATAGTCAACTCAATGCCACTGCTCTGCATATGATTCAACAAGGTTTGGGAACAAAGGATTATCCACACATTGAGCACTTTAGCATTGCCAAGGAAGCTTGGGGTGCTCTCACTGTGTTGTTTATTGGAAATGAGTATGAGGAGGAACCAATATGATGCTCTAAGCAATGAAGCCGAAGGCTTCTACATGAAAGAAGGTGAAGATCACGAAGACATGTACCGAAGGCTCAAGACCACCGCCACTGCTTTTAGGAATGTGGGTGCCTCACATGTGGATGATGCATGGATAAAAAGGAAATATGTGAGTGCACTCATGCCTTTTGAGCCTACCGACTTGAAGAGCCTACAAGGAAGACACAACTACCATCTCATGACCTCAAATGAAGTTATGCAAGAGATGGATGCTTTCAAGGTTGCCGCCAAGAATGCCAAAGATGCCCGTGCTCGTGCCCTTGGTATGAGCAATGTTGTCAATGTTGCTTTGAAGGCCAAAGTGGTGGACCATGGGGATGAAGATGATCGTGATGAAGGGCTTTCCATGGACCATCCCGATGAAGTCAAGATTGCTCATGGTCAATATATGGCTTTCTATGCAAAGAACTTTTGGAAGAACCCCGCCAAGGCCAAGATGGAAATGGAACGGAGAAGCAATCCAAATGGGAAAAGAGAGAATACCACAAGGTTGAGAACTTGCTTCAATTGTGGTGTCCGCTACCACTTTGTGGCTAGTTGACCCTATGAGAAGAGAGAAGATCATGGTGGTAAGCTTGTGTTGAAGAAGACTCTCAAGGGACCATACAAGAAACCTTTCATCAAAAAGAACCCCATCAACAAGAAGCCGGGAGAAATTGTCTTGATCACTCATGAAGAGTACTCCTCCGACAATGAAGATGATGAAGATGACGAAGAGGAAACTTCTCATGGTGTGGCTGCTCTTGCCACCACCTCTACTCCGACATTCTCACACTTCGATTCTCCAAATGAGAACTCTTCCACCAAGAACGCCACTTGCCTTATGGCAAGAGGAACAGAGGTATCTTCATCATACCGCTCTACTCACTTAGATAATGATGAAATTGATGATGAGATGTCTCTTGATATTAAAAAGGAATTAATTGCCTTTGATGAGTTTATGACTAACCTAGAAGGTGATGCTAAGCTACATTTTGGAAACATCTTAGATCAACTATCACATACTCAAGAGCTTCTAGATGTAAGATGTAAACTTGGGCATGAACATATGATTGAGCTAGAGACCCTAAACAATGCTCTAGAAGAAGAACAAGAAACTAGGTTGTCACTTGAATTAAAACTTGAAGGGCTTGATGAGGCCAATGACATTATTGTTAACAAACTCATCAAAGAGCGTGATCATGTTATTGCTAAATATAAAATAGCTAAAAAGGACAAGATTGAGTTTGGTGTGGTTCATGAAAAACTTGCCGAGGACTTTAGCTTGCTTAACAAGGCCCACAAGGCCTTGGAGAGTGAACTCTTGTCACTCACAAAGTCCCATGAAATGCTTCAAACTCAATTGGCCAATATTCCTTCACCTAGTAACTTCATTCCATCTAGTAGCACAACTATTCTTGAAGAGAATGCTAGGTTGAAGGGGGAGCTTGCTAAGGCCACATTTCCACAAGGCAACAAGTCTATTGATGATCTTTTGAGCAAGCAAAGGCGTAGTGGTGATAAAGGGGGCATTGGTTTTGTCTCCAAAACAAATAAGAAGAACAATAAGAAGAAGAAGAAGGACAAGCCCGCACAAGAGACCAACAAGACCATTGTGGAGAGTAAGACCACAAATGGTAAAACTATGTCTCATGATGATTTTGCGGGAAGTGCTAACCCTCACTATGTTCTAATGCGTGATTATTATGGTGATGTGTATGCACAATATGTTGGCCCTTATGATGGTTATATTGCTTGGTCTATTTGGGTTCCCAAGACCCTTGTTGCTAACAAAAGAGGACCCATTGAAAAATGGGTACCTAAAAACTAGCTTGATCTTTTGTAGACTTATGCTTCCGGAGGGTCAAAATGGGTGATCGATAGTAGTTGCACAAGTCATATGACCGGAAGCTCGTCTATTGTCAAGGACTTGGTGCCAAATGAAGATCAAATCACCGTCACATATGCCGACAAGTCAAAGTCTAAGGTAATGGGTTTCGGCAAGGTAGTGGTGGCTTACGACATTACACTCGTGAACGTCATGCTTGTTGAAACCCTTGGATACAATTTACTTTCAGTCCGTGCTGTAGGGTTCGCAACATAGAAAACAAAAAATTTCCTACGATGTGAACTATGTACCAAGATCTATCTATTAGATACAAACAACGGGCGGATGTATATCCGTAGAGAACATACCCTTGAAGACCGACAAAGCTTAACGAGTTCAACTCGTGGTTGATGTAAACGATCTCTTGCCGATCTCAAGATCGAGAGGAAGTCCTAGCCGCAAATCGGTAGCATCCGGTGCTCGCACACGTTCGAGGCACCGAGCAACCTCCGCCTCCTCGCTCCAGCGATGCAGCGGAAGCACAACTCTTTCTTGCCGAATAGCCACCGGGAACATGTATCTCGCTAGTCCGAGACCATGGGGGATAAATTCTAGAGGGGGAGAGAGATCCTTCACGAGGAGGTGTGAGTGAGAAGTGAGAAGAGGGGCTCCTTTTATAGGAGGAGGGGGGGCACCCAAGGGGGTGTCCGCCGGCCATGGGGGCTGCCCCCTCCCCTCCTTCATTCATGTGGGTGTACACTCCACTCACAAAAATCCTTTCATATGCCTCCACTCAAAATCCCACTCAAACTTGCCATTAAATTTCCACCAAATTTAATGCAAACTCTCATTAGATAAAACTCTTTTATTTTATTCAGAATTTTTTCAATTACTTTAATGACAAACATTCACAAATAACCCCTTGCTAGAATTCTATTTCACATGCATAACCACTTTATGCAATTTCACCCGAAAACCTGTTTCGGTATCTAGTGAAATAAATTCCTGCGCTTGTTCATTCTTTCGGCATGAAACTTTTGCTCCAATTGGATGTCGGTGTCTCTTAAGTGTGTCACCCTACGGTTCGTGAATAATGTGGACATGATCGAGACCCCTCGGATCAATAATCGAGCGGGATCCGAGACCCATACTGACTCCCACACATTCAACGATGACTTTCTTGTGATCGTCGGAACCTTTACGCTAGTATCTTAATCCATTTTTTCACGATATATTACATGTCCGAGATTCGATCATCGGTATCTCCATACCTAGTTTGATCTCGGCATCGACATGCACTCTTTTCTCGTTCCGTGATATAACATTCTAGTGATCAAATCACTTGCTTGCAAGCTAATCAATGTGATATCACCGAGAGGCCTGAGTATATCTATCCGTCATCGGGATGAACAAATTCCACTCTCGATCCATGAGCCTCAACATAACACTTTATTAGTTCGAATCCATCTTTATAATCACCTTATTACGGTGACGCTTTGATGTTATCAAGAAACTCTTCCGGTGTTAGTGATTGACATGATATCATGGTCTAAGGATTAGGATCACTTCGTAAGTTGTTATAGCAATATAAACTCAATGACTTTGATCGTAATGCTATACTTCGGATGAATGTTCATCACACCATTACACTAATGTTGTGATCCCGTTATTAACAACATCCAATGTCCATGATCAGGAAACCTTGATCATCTTGTTAATCAACGAGCTAGTTTATGAGAGAGGCATAACTAGGAACTTTCTGTTTGTTTATTAACACACATGTATTAATGTTTCCATATTAATACAATTATAGCATGCAAAATAAACATCTATCATATACTTGGAATACACATAATAAACACTTTATTATTGCCTCTCAGGGCATATTCCCTTCACGTGCTCTTGGAAAGATGGGCTTTGCCGTCTTTATTGATGATGATATTGTGGTCCTCATGCAGAGCAAGTCTCTCAAGGTCGCTTTCGTTGGGTACGTCGAAAATGACTTGTATGTGGTGGACTATTCGGGGCAAGCCACTGCAGGTCCGATATGCTTATACGGAGAGGCCGATGTGGGTTGGCTGTGGCACTGCCGACTAGCCCATGTCAATATGAGAACTTTGCAAAGTCTCCATAAAGAGGGCCATATTGTTGGACTAAAAGAAAATGTTTCCTTTGCCAAAGATCATGTTTGTAGGGCATGTGTTCTAGGGAAGATGCATGACACTCCTCACAAGCCCACGAACCAAATCAAGTCTAACAAGATCTTGGAACTCCTCCATGTGGACCTATTTGGTCCTCCATCTCATGCAAGTCTTGGAGGGAAGAATTATTGTTTGGTGATTGTTGACGACTTTTCAAGATACTCTTGGGTTTATTTCTTAAAATTGAAGAGTGAAACTCAAAGGACTTTTATCGACTTCATCAACTTGGTTCAACGGCAACACAATGTTCCCGTGTTGATTATAAGAAGTTACAACGGCACTGAGTTCAAGAACTACACCTTGAATGATTTCCTTAGTGATGAGGGGATTAAACATCAATATTCCGCTGCATACACCCCTCAACAAAATGGTGTGGCCGAAAGGAAGAACCATACTCTTATTGAGATGGCTAGGACCATGTTGGCTGAGTTTAAATCTCCATTCAACTTCTGGGCCGAAGCCGTCTCCACCGCTTGCCATGCTTCAAACCGACTCTACCTCCGCAAGAAAATCAACAAGACTTCATATGAGATACTTATCGGTAACAAGCCCAACATATCTTATTTCCGGGTGTTCGGTTGTAAGTGTTTCTATCTCATCAAAGGTGTTCGTTTGTCTAAATTCGAGTCTAAAGCATTAGAGGGTATTTTTGTTGGCTATGGTCTCGAGTATCACACTTATAGAATCTATGACAAGCTCTCCGGAGCCGTCATAGAATCTTGTAGTGTGACCTTCGAAGAATATGATGGTCCCCAAGGGGGGCGTGTTGATGCTTGTGATGCAGATGATGAAATGCCTTAGGAAGAATGGGTGTGGGTTATATCCGCCCCGTTGAGGAACCCCTTATGGCGGATCGAGAATAACTATGCTCCACTCGAGTGGAGCCCTCATCTTCACAACCTCAACATGCTCCATCTACCGAAGAGGACATTGACTCAAGCCAAAGACAAGATGTGGACCCTCAACATAGTGATCAATGTGTGAACTCTAATCAAAGGGAGCTTGGTCCATTCGATGGGTTGTCAAGTGGTGCCAAGTCAATTTGTCAAGGAAGATCCATCCAAACTGTTTTGAGACAAGCTCAAATTGATGCTAGAAGAGCACTTGATCAAGACTAAGGTCAATCCTTGCCTCCCAATGTAGAGGATGACTCCAATGATGATCAAGGTCAAGTTGATGGTCAAGACGAGGATCAAAATGATGAAGAGGGTCCTCCAAGAAACAATGAGGAGATCCACGCTCGTCGCGAAGCTAGAAAGGAAAGAATGTTGGAAATAAGAGACCACACCCTCCAAAATGTTGTTGGAGATCTAAGGAAAGGAATTTCCACAAGAGCACAATTGAAGAGGTTCAGTGAACATCAAGCACACATCTCCATGATTGAACCAAAGAAAGTGTGGTAAGCTCTTGAAGATTCGGATTGGTTAGAAGCTATGCACAAAGAGCTCAACAACTTTGAGAGAAACGAAGTGTGGAAGTTAGTTGAGAAGCCAAAATATTGCCGCAATGTTATTGGAACAAAGTGGATATTCAAGAACAAGCAAGATGAGCATGGAATTATTGTAAGGAACAAGGCTAGATTGGTTGCACAAGGGTATTCTCAAATTGAAGGCATTGATTATGGAGAGACTTATGCACCCGTGGCTCGCCTTGAGTCCATTCGTATCCTTCTTGCTTATGTGGCACATCATAACTTTAAGTTGCAACAAATGGATGTAGAAAGTGCATTCCTTTATGGTCCTTTAAATGAATTGGTATATGTTAAGCAACCCCCGGGATTTGAGGACCCCAACTTCCCAAACCATGTATACAAACTTGATAAGGCGCTCTATGGGCTCAAGCAAGCCCCACACACGTGGTATGAGCACCTTAGAGAGTTATTGTTTGACCGTGGCTTTGAGGTTGGGAAAATCGATCCCACTCTTTTTACTAAGAGGGTCAATGGGGAGCTTTTTGTATGCCAAATATATGTTGATGATATTATCTTTGGCTCATCTAAAAAAGCTTTTAATGATGAATTCTCAAAGCTTATGACTAGTAGGTTCCGGATGTCTTTGATGGGGGAGTTGAAAGTATTTCTTGGCTTTGAGATCAAGCAAGTTAGAGGAGGAATATTATTCAATCAAGCCAAGTATACTAAAGATATGCTCAAGAGATTCAAAATGCAAGATTTGAATGGAGTTCCAACTCCCATGGCTACAAAGACTCATCTATAACAAAATCCAAATGGTAAAGATGTGGATCAAAAGGTATACCGGTCTATGATTGGTTGGTTGCTTTACCTTTGTGCATCTAGACCCGATATTTTGTTGAGTGTAGGTGTGTGTGCAAGATATCAAGCGGCTCCTAAGGAAAGCCATTTAATGGTGGTTAAGAGAATCTTTCGATATTTAGTTCATACCCCATTTTATGGTCTTTGGTACCCTCAAGGCTCAACATTCGCTCTTTGTGGATACACGGATTCGGATTGGGCGGGAGACAAGGATGATAGAAAATCAACATCCGGGGCTTGCCAATTCCTTGGTAGGTCCTTGGTATGTTGGTCTTCTAAGAAGCAAAATTGTATATCTCTCTCCACCAAGCCAGTTTAGTATGTTCTTCGCTAGTGCTTGCACCCAATTGCTATGGATGAGGCAAACTTTAAAGGAATACGGTGTCCATTGTGACAAAGTGCCTCTTCTATGTGACAATGAAAGTGCCATCAAGATTGCATACAACCCGGTGGATCACACAAGGACAAAGCATATTGAGATTCAACATCAGTTCATTAGAGATCATGTTGCTAGAGGTGATATTGATCTATCCTATGTATCAACCAAAGATCAACTCGCCGATATCTTCACGAAGCCACTTGATGAAGCAAGGTTTTGCTACTTGAGAAATGAACTAAATATCGTAGATTCAAGGAGTTTGACTTGATTACCTTGCACTCTCACCTAATACTCGACCCATGTTTGGTTTAGGTGTAGGCATGGACATAGGGGGAGTGCGGTCCTAATTGATTGGACTATCCCTCCCCCATTATGCGCAAAGTAAACAAAATCATTCCTCTTAATATCATTTTGTGATATGTGAGCTCAATGATGAGTTTCGGTAATGGACCCAAGATATATCTTCGTGGTGCCAAGCCTAGTATACTCAAATATGGTGGCCTAGGCCACCGCCCCCTCTCAATCGAGAGGTTGATGTGCTTACTCGTGTTTGTCACCTAGTTGAATTAGTTTTCGCTCATGATTGTCATCTATTTGAATTGTCTTCATCGTTCTTAGTCTCATGCACTCTAGTTTGGTATTTATTTGTTTCTTCAATTTTTTTAGTGCATGTGCTTCTCAGCTCACTTGTCTTAACCCAAGCCTCCTTACTCCCTCACGAAAACCTTCTCTCTATCCGCACAAGAATCATCCTTGATCCCGGGCTTTGGCATCAGATGGGACCGGTACTACCGGCTGTGCGAGCGGTACTACCGGACCTGGTAAGTTCCCATGTCGTCTCCTGGAAGAACTGCTCCAGGAACGGTACTACCGCCCACATGTCCGGTCCTACCGGTCACCGGTACTACCGGTTGTGGGCAGGTACTACCGCCTGGCGGTAGTACCACTCCAACAACCGGTACTACCGGTTGACGGTTTCCAGGTATATATTGGATGCGTGGGGAGAGGCACCCCTCAGTGCCTCATTATTCCACACACCCTACACTCAAACCTGCGCCGCCACCGGAGATCTTGAAGCCACCGGAGCCCTGCCGCGCCCTCCTCTCTCCGGATTCTCCTTGGATTCGCCTCTTGTGAGCTCCACTCCTTTCCACCGCCATGGATCCCGCCCTTTCTCTCCCGTTTGATTTCCCATTAGATCTAGGTTTTGGCTTAGATTTGTGGAGAAATTGACTATTTGCAAGGTTGTACTGCCATATGATTCCTTGTTACCGAGTAGAATCTTCTATTTTGCAGTTTTATGCCGTCAATTTGGGCCGTTTCCATTAGATCGGCGCTTGTGTTGCTCAACCGTAGTAATCGGAACTTTTTCGGTACTACAAGCTGTAGATTACTACGGTCGTCAGTCGGTAATCCCGGTCCTCTCTGACCACATTTTTCTGCCTAAATTGTAGATTCTCTCGTTTGCTCCTTTTTCTGATTCTTGTGCCCTTACCCCCTTGCTATCCTCCTCGTGCTTTCACGGTCAGGTGGTTCTTGGGGTGCAAGCGCTCAAGTCTAGCCGTGAGATTGTTGAGGAAGAGGGGAGTCTGAGGAAGAGGTTATGCCACAGCCAAGACACCGTTCCAAGTTGCGTGCCACTCGAGGTGGTCGTGGGGGTCGTGAAGGGGTTACCAAGCGCCTTGGGCATGGCGCCCCCTCTCGCCCTTCCTTCGGGCGTACCAAAAGTCTCAGCTCTGGGCCATCTGGGCTAAAGAAACCGTCAGACATCTCTGAGTCGGAGTTTAGGGCTCTCCGGATTGAAAATGCATACTCCCGCAACCAAAGCGAGGCAATTGAAGACAGTCTCTTCTATGATGATTTCCAAGAGCGTGTTTATCATGAGGTTCTTTTGACCAACATCCATATGGTGGTGCCTCAACAGTGGATTGACATGGGACACATTGACAAGAACCTTGACTACTTTGCTGAAGCTAAGGAAATCTGCTCTCACCTTGGCTTGTTCCCCATTATGGAGTTTCAGTATGACTATGATCCCATCCTTATCTGTCAGTTTTATGCCACTGCACATTTCCACAATGGTCGCACTCGAAAGATTACCTGGATGACTCAAGGTGCTGTCAAGGAAGCTACACTTGCGGAGTTTGCTGCAATCTTAGGGTATGAAGATCGCGGCCGGGACGTTCCTTGTGGTGTTCGCTGTCACATGCGGGAGCATCCCTCCAAAAAGGATGTTCTTACACCTTTGTATATTCGAGGCCGTGGGGTTCCTGGCAAGATCAAGGATCTACTCCCCACATATGACATTCTCCATCGCATTTTTTGTGAGACTGTTGCTCCTCAACCGAGATACATGGGTTCTCTGTTGACTTGATGTTCAACACCTTCCTCAACCGAGAATCAGGCAATCCTCTTGATGTGACAGACTTCATATGGAATGAAATGGTTGATGCTGCACACACTCGGAGGGTTCCACCATTTGCTCCTTATATTATGGCCCTCATTGTGTCAAAGTGCCCCGTCATTGCTAGGACTCTCTCCACTCGCTCTCTCATTGTGCACAGGCCAAATGCACTCAAGATCAAGACACATGCTAAACCTCGCGTTGCGGTGGGTGAGGAGGATGAGGATGACTCTGAGGATGCTGATAGTGGTCATGACACTGATTATGTTGTCTCTCGTCGCAAGAATTCTAAGCCCTCTTAGGCCAAAAGGATGGAGGTCAAGCTCAAGAAGATCTTCTGCTTCCAGGTTGACAACCAGAAGCGCATGTATGAGGCGCATGTGTATGCCAAGAAAGCCAGTGCTCGGCAGAAGGAAATGATGTCTGCTCAAGGTTTGACCATCTCCGAGGGGTCCGAGAACAACATCACTCCAAAAGATCAGTGGATCTCTCAGCACAGCCGTTGGGGCGATGATGTCTCTTCCTCGCACCGCGCCCCACCCACTTACGAGGATGAGGAGGACCTTGAGGATGAGGAGGAGGAGGAGGAGGATGATTGACCGTTGGGACGGTAGTTTTGCACTTGTACCTTTTTGGCGTCTTGATGCCAAAGGGGGAGAAGTTGCACTTTAGGCACGGGTGTTGCATGGGAAGTCACAAGCTCGTTCTTCTCTTTGATCCTTTTATTGCTTGTGAACTTCGATTTCCCTCTATTTATGTGTGAGACTATGTGTTTATGTCGTGTGAGACTATGTGGTTGGATCCATCTTATGAGACTATGTTGTTTATTTCATTGGATCCATCTTGTGATGTTATGTGGTATCTATTGTCTATATATTCCTCATCACATGTTTTGTGCAAAGGTATGTTTTCAAATGCTAGTATCCATATTTGTGCACCCATGTTGGGTTTGTAAAATAGAGGGGGGAGGTTTGTTTCTACACATCTAGGGGGAGTCCCGTCTCTATTTTACAAATATCATATGCTTACTATTAAAATCATCTTGCAGAAGTGTATTGTCATCAAACACCAAAAAGGGGGAGATTGAAAGAGCATTTTCCTATCCCTCTGATTTTGATGTTTGATAACAACACACTTATCGGTTTAACTGTGTGCTAAGTTTATCACAGGATTGATAAGAGGTGGCACAAATAATGGCATATCAATTCCCCTTGCAAAAACCTCTGTGTCAACCGGTAGTACCGGAACTACGACCGGTACTACCGCTTGACACCAGTACTACCGGTTCTAGTACCGGTTGGCACTGACCAAAGCTGAGAAAGGTGTGTGATAGTCAGTACCACTCGGTACCACGGAGCGGCACTACCGGTCCAAACGGTAGTACCGCTTGGTACAAGCGGTACTACCGCTTGAGACGGTCGCATCAGCGATCGGGAGCATCTTGACTAGCACTCACCCTCTCTATTTTGGTCGATGCAAGGTGCTTGGGACCGGGTACTACCAAACCGGTAGTACCGCTTCTCGACGGTACTACCGCTTGGGAGTACCGCAAGGGAGATACCAAAGCTGAAGAATGTCAAGAACTGGAGCACCTCCCACTGACTGCAGTACTTGACGGTAGTACCTGCAAGCTTGCGGTACTATCGCTTGAGTACCGGTACTACCGGTACATTAAATGCTCCAACGTCCATATTTTGTGGAGGGGTATAAATACCCCTCCACCTACCTTGGGACAAACTGCTCAGCTCATTAAAGTCAAAGACCACCATTGGAGTCCATTGGAGCCACTCAAATCTTCAAGATCTCCTCATCCCACCACCCAAAGTCCTTGTTCTTTGGGGAATCGAAGGAGGAGGCCCCGATCTACTACTTCACCAAAAGAGATCTTCATTTCCCCCTCATTTCATTGAGGGCCCCTTTTGCTCTAGTGTTTTCTTGGAAACCCTAGTTCTTGTTTTGGTTCTTACAAGCTTGTCTTTGATTGCTTTGACAGCTTGCTTGTATTTGGGAGCCTCCGATTAAGTTGTGGATGTGTGCCCCAAACTTGTAACGGTGCCGGCTTCCACCTTGAAGGTTGCCGATATAGTGGAAGGTGAATCGATCGCGTTGGGGTGAGATTCATCGGAGAACAAGGAAGGCCTCTCGTGGCGTTGGTGGTTTGAAACCACCCCCTCTCCAAACGTAGACGTACCTCCCCTCAAAAGGAAGGAACTACGGGAAACAAATCCTTGTGTCTCCGCGTCCACTTTTCGGTTACTTCTATCCTTTACCGCACCTTACTTACTTGTTACTATTTTGTGTTGTGGTAGCCCTTGCATAATTGTCATATAGGTAAATTCACCGTAGTTGCATTATCTAGAGAATTTACCTTATTGTCAAACCTTAATTTGAAATAGAAGAAAATTTGAAGTAGCACCTATTCACCCTCCCCTCTAGGTGCCCATACGATCCTTTCAGTTGGTCGTCAACTTTTCTGTATCCTCTAATCACTTCTGGTTTTCTTATGGTATTATTGATATTTCCTAAATAAGCAATTTATGTTGTTTTTGGCTCCTTCTCACTCCAATATAACTGGTCCAAGAATTGTGTCCACCAGATCCATCATATGTCCTGATCCTGGTGAAAATAGACATAAAAGATGCGTGTGAACGCCGTAAAATACCAAGATCCTACGACTACAATGCAAAATAATAATCTAAAATCTGATGGAAATATGCACTCATCAATTTCCCCAAGCTCTCTTGCTCATCCTGAGCAAGTTTAGCTTAATGGATGTGATCCTCATATTCATGAAATTGAGTCGATAAAATAAAATGAGGCAGTTGCAACATGTGTTTACCATAAGGGATACATATAAATAAGTTCATGAATAATACCTCAGGTCTGAGACTAGTGATGGCAGGATGTGTCTTTCTCGGCGATGAGAACCTTGCTTGGTGGTTCTTGACTTGTAGCAGTGACAATGGAAAGCGGGAGCAACGGTACATGAGGAGTACATGGTATTATCTTTCAACGTGAAAATAAAATGTTTGGTCTTAATTGGTTGTGCCTAGAAACGACCTTATTTTAAGGCATTGTTTTCAAAGGGCGGACTTGCTTCGAGATAAAAATCCAAGGTCTGATCTTAATTGGTTGTACCTGACAATAACCTTGTAGAAGACATTGTTTTGTGAGCGCGGACTCTACGTGCCCTTTTGGCGGTGTTTTATGTTGCAACTACAATGTCTTGATCACCGCATCGGGATCTTTTGTTTTTCTTTTCTTCTAGTTATTTTGTAATAGGGTTGTGTTTATATGTAATGTCTTTAAAATATTTTGTTGTTGCAGAGGCTTAATATAATTGATATCTATGTGATATTAATATATCCCTTTATCGAAAATTTACATTTGTTTCGCTTTCAGCATCACCAGCTCAACAACAAAACTACAATATTAAACTCGACCAACATGTCGAGAGAACTTGGTAGCCTGGAAAACCAGCCCCATGGATAATGGGGTTGTTTCAATTCAATGAGCCATTCCACTTAATTTTATCCTTTATTAATTAATATGGACATATATTGTAATAATATTACTAAGTTGTGCTATGTATGAATGTCTATTACATAGGACAAAACCGTTAGTGGAGAGATGGGGGTGTGAGATCTTAGGGGGGGGGGGTTATGTGAATGTATTTGAGAGATAATGTTTGTCTTTTTTGTAGCGGGTGTTCTAACTAAAATTTCTGCAAGATTTGGAGGAGTTTAACAATAATGGAGTTTTTTTACTCGTGCCATGGCTACTGGGTTCGATAATATTTTAACCATTGAGTTCTAGTGGTACTAATGGTGCAAGTTTTGATTTTGGTTGTGAGATAAATTAGTTTTACCTTAAACTTTAAATTAGGTTCTCTATTTTTTAAAATAAATTATTGTAAACTCTCGAGCCACTAGAATAGTGACATCATAGCCAACACGGTTGTGCTCGTTGCTCAACATATTAAATCCCAAGATCAGTCGGATCTATTCTCTATCCGTCATTGTCCCAATGTTCGCCTTATATATGTAGATGTTGTAATTGATTTATGCATGTCCTCTTCTATCGACGTTGATGCCTTTTTGTCGGTGATGTTAATGAGGCATCTGTTGGCAAATCCATTTTTGGGGATTGAACGATGTTGATGAGCCTAAGGTGGAAGTCACCAAATCAGGACAATTGGATGGAGCCACATAAATATGGCATGGTGGATCCAAACATGAGTTGAGCTTCTTAAAATTACAATAAAAATAAGAAACATGCATGTTAAGTGAGGTGTTGTACTGTATTTAGGATTCTACGACACACACAATAACACTAGCATGGACCAATTCTATTTCAGTTTTAAAAACTTTACCGGGTGAGTATGTAGAAGGGCGATCACATGGAAAAAGAATAAAAGAAGCTTTCAAGGTAGAGGATGAGATATCCTGTATTTTACTCATCATATTCAGATTAGGAACAAGCATGACCATGTAAGTAAACCATTCTTCAGCCTAAAAATTAAAATGAAACTCACAAGAAAATAGGCAAAGGTGTCTAGCAGGAGCAACACAACACATCAGACTTATTTTTCTGCTCATGCCAAGCTTTCCTTTCTCGACGTCTCCTATTTCAAACTAGCTTTAATTGTCTTTATCTTATCTTACATTGTATTTCTAGCGGTTAGTACATAAATATAAGTGGCAAGACTCTTGAAACACGGGAAAACATGATATGTTGGTGGTCACATATAAAAAACACACCGAGGGTTGGTGGGTACATTTTTTGCAGAGCAATTTTCATTAAGATTACGTGGAAGGACTTTGTAGATAACAGGTGCATCTACCAGCGCTTATAACATGGGTATTTTTATGTTGTTTATGTTATCCTACTATCAACTTGTCACGATCTTTCAAATTTGATGAGCCGATCAACTTAATTCCATTCTTACTTAATTTTTACATATATTTACAGTACTAAAGTATTATGCTTGAATATCTATTTCATGGAATAAATACCATGTAAAATGGGGTAACAGAGTGTGTCAAGTTTAGGGTTTAGTGAGTTGGTTTGGGAGTTGGAGGTTGTTTTAAAGAGGTGATTTGTAACCCAGTTTGAGGAGGTTAAAAAGAAGTAAAGGTTTTCCACTTTGAGTGCCCACAATGTTTTGATATACATGATCGTGTGACCAATGGTGGAACATAATTGAATTTAATTATGGGAGAAAACATGATTTTACTTAAGAACTCAAATTTTGTGATCAAGAAGAAAGATCTAAAAGAAAATAAGGTAATATAGTTCTCGATCCAATAGAGATTGGTGTTATTCCAACAAAAATTGGCTATTTGTGCCACTCATGTAGTGAAGTATTGATCTCAGAGGCGTCGAAACTCCAATCACCAAGCTCCGATCTTCTCCCTATACTAGCATATGTTTTTGATTTGTATGTCTGTTGTAACTGAAGTTGAGCCCTTCTTGGACAATAATCGATAGGTAGGCATCACTTTCAAAATTTGTGTAGAGTGTTGTATGATGTGGAGTAGCATGCACGAGGGAAATCTCCAAAATCAGACAGTTAGTTATAGTCAATGCCTATTTGGCATGGTGGATATAGGTGGAAGATGAACTTCTCAAAAACTAAGATAAAAATACAAACATGCATGAGGCAAGAGATATTAAGCTCATACCAACCTGGTCCTATTTCTTTATTTAGAACCGTTCAACCATTGTACAAGGGAAATCGATCACATGGACAAAAACAAAGCAAAGAACGGGTGAGATGTTGTATTGTACTCATAGTCAGATTCAAAGCAAGCGATGACCACATGAGTACACATTACTTGGAATGGGCATGCAAGCCGGAGACAGATTACAAGACTCTAGCTAGTGAAAGGTATCGAGTCAGAGAAAATCGTCACATTAGATTTACTTTTCACTTGATAATAAGCTTTTCTTTCCCAATGTATGCTACTCTCAAGCTAGATTTCATTGTTTATCTCTTCTCATGCATTGTACTCGTTAGCAGGTAGTACAGAAAAGAGAGGTGGTCAAACTCTTAAAGAACATAGAGAACACACTATGTTGGTGTCCACACATAAATTCTTAGATGTGGAGGGTGTTAAAAACTACACGGAGTGTAGTGGATATTTTATTATAAGACCATTTTATCCAGGTTGCATGGAAGGTCTAGGATATATTACATGTGCACTTTTGCTTTTTATGTTACATGCACCTACTATCAACTTGTCTTGGACGTTTCGATTTCAGGGAGAGAATCCCCTTAACTCCATCCTCACTTTGGTGGGAAATATTTCAATGCAAATAATGTTAAAGTCATATGTGTTAATGTTTATTACATTGAACAAAGCCGGTAAAAATGGGGTGATGGAGGGCATGTGATCTTGGGTTTTAGTGAGTGGTTTGATAGTTGGAGGATGTCTTTTCAATGTTCTTGAAATGCCTAATTTCAGCTCAAACTTTATCAAACTTGGAGGTGATTAACAAGAAGGATTCGCCACTAGTGTTTTGGCTATCTTCGGCTTTTGGCCCCTAGAATGATTTGTGCATCGAGTTTTAGTGCATTTTTTTGGTTTATTTTGTGAGAAAACACAATTTCTCTACAAAATTTAAATCAAGTCTTCTAAAATAAATTATGAAAATATAATAAGGTAATGTAAACTCTCATAGCCAACATAGTCGTGTGTGTTGCGTAGGTTGTGAACTCCTAAGCTCAAGGCATCGAAGCACTAGCCGAAACAGTTACGATCCAGTACATGTATAGTTGGATGTCACTTATTTATGCTCGTCCCCTCCGATTGAAGTCGAAGTGTTTTTGGCGGTGATGTGTCGAGACACACCAAGATGCCACCATAGATTCAAATGTAAGTTAAATTCTTGAAATTATTGTAAAATATATAAAACACGCATGTAGCGAGAGATAGTGTATTTTAGGAGACTACTACATACTTAAAGGAAACAGTTTGAACCCATTTTAATGTGAACACAGGTCAACAACTTTACACGGAGCTGATGAAAATGGGACATCGCATGACCAAAGAGAAAGAAAGGAAGCCATCGTGGTAAGAAGTGAGAGATGTTTTGTTGTTCTTAGATTTAAACATTGAGCGAGCTTGACTTTGTGAGTACACCATGGTTGAGTGGATCAAGTCAAAGGTTGTTTATAACATAGTAGGGGAAGGTGTCCAACGAGAGCAATAAATCACATCACACTATTTTCGCACTTCATAGCATGCATTTCTTTCTCGACGTCTCCTATTCTCAAGCTATCTTCCTTTGTCCTTCTATTCTCTTGCATTGTATTTGTTAGTGATTATTATAGAAAAGGTAGGTGGTAAAACTCTTGAAGCACATAGAGAACACATCAGGTAAATGGGTCATATATAAGTTGCTAGCATTGAAGGTGTGAAAAACTAAAGGGGGGTTTGTTGGACAAATTTATTTCATATAAATTTATTTCAGATTGCATAGAGGGTCCTTATAAATAATAGATGCCTGCATTGGGACATATAACATGCAATGTTATATGTTATACTCCGCTTACTCACAAAAAGCCATTTTGAATACTTTCACGATATTTAAGATTTACATTTGAAAACTAGTTTTGACTATAATATATTTATAAAACAACATATTATGAGACAAATCTAATTATATCATTTACAAGTTCTCCATAAAAATATCCTAAAGAATATATATAGGAAATGCTTTAAATGTTTGACTTAAAACATGTCTAAAGTTGTATCCTAGTTTTGAAATGAAGGGTGTGCCTACTCTCATGTCCCGATCGTTTCAAATTCAATGAGCAAAATCATTTAATTTGTATTTAATCTATTAATGCGCGCAATTATACCAAAGTATTATGGGATATGATTGTGACTCAAACTTCACCAAGATTTGAGAGGGTGAGGGTTATGGATTCCCATCTTCATCCTATCTTCGTGCGGCCTATTTCATATGCATACCATTGCGGTCCCAACCCATGTTTAAAAGTCCTCTGCGTGCCTAACTAGTTCATCACTTGCTAACCGGCATCTAACCCATTGTTTGTTACACAACATAATTCTATATATAATTATTTAGCTACACATTTGGAACAAGGATCTCTACAATAGTGTTGCTAAAGTGGCAATAAGAGGGGTGGATCTGATGAGGGAAAATGTGTCCACATGGTGCACAAAAAGGAGACTCGCGTGTATCTTGTGGTATATGTACGTGCTTTGTGAACACATCTATTGATCCACACATGTCCCTACAAAACAAAAGAATAGGATTTAGGGGTGGAAATTGATGGTGGATAATCCGAATTCCAATGATTTTATTAGAGAAAGTAAAAACGAATGTGAAATATATTCATCCAAACTCAAATCAAAATGGATGTGGAAATATCATGATTTATTTTAAAATACAAATATGGCATTGAATTTTGAAGCAAATCAACGTGGTTAAGAAAGTAAATATATCTGCATCCGTATAAAATTGCCGTAACGAATTTTCAACAATGCTAGTTATATATGCCGATCATCAAACCTAAGAACCTAATACATGGTCAAATGTATTTATGTGTGATCGACCCTACAAACTATTATGGATTTTAGAAGTATATTTATGTGTCTACCACCCTATGGTTGACTTATTTATGTCGTGTGTGTATATTTTGTACTTATGCAGTTAAACTTACTCTTTTATCTAACTTGTGGGCAATTTTGTAAGACATGTGTATCCATTCCGAATTGAGAAGCATGTGATATATCCATTTCGAGTATCAGCTCTACATTAGTATTTGACAACGTCCGTATTTATATCGCACCATTTTTAAAAATATGAAAATGGAAGTGAAAGGAAAATAGCAGGTCCACATCCAATCTGATTGCACCGCTAATAGCTTTCATGCGCGTGGGCATGTCTTGTGACCTACTGATGCAAACGTTTGCCAGATACATCTCATATTTTCAGCATGCAATGTGTGTCCACATGAGTTACACGTGATTTGGGGACTGGATCGATCAATTCTGCCAATCTAACTTGCCAACAATATTGTGATCAATTTGACATAGACCCGCTTGCCCAGTCATACTTCCTTCGTTCGAAAATAGATGTCTTAGATTTGTTAAAGTTTAGATAAATCTATATACTAAATAGTGTCTAGATTTACCTAACTTTTGACAAATCTGAGACATCTATTTTGGAACGGAGAAAGTACTTTTTAATTAAGCCCATCCCACAACTGGGTCATGTGAGGTTTGGAAGTACAGCAATGCCAAATTGCAAGCAAGGTGGAAATGGAACTGTCGAATCATGGATGAGGAGGACGCAAGTAGAATCAGAAGACTTTAAGATCTACTAGTACCTCTTATACTCTTAGACTTTAATTAAGCCCATCCCACAACTGGGTCATGTGAGCTTTGGAGTATTATGGAACGGAGGAAGTACTTGCCATCGACCAATCCTTGTGGCTAGCTATTATTCAGAAATGATGTCATTGGAGCGACATGCCGGGGGTGTACTTATTACTTCAACCCGGCATTTCCCACTTGGCTAGACAGATAGACATCTTTGAATTTCGTTTGGTTCTGGCAATCTGAGATAAGAAAAGAGACGAACCCTGCATGCACGAGTCTCCTCGCGAATTCCCGCGCGCTTCGTGGCTCTTTAACACTTGATGATGGCGCTTCGTGGCTCTTTAACACATCATGTTCTTTTTTCTTTATATTCGAATCCATATATCATTCACACTCACTCCATATTCAAATTTGGAAAAGCTATTGAGATCGCCGCATTTAGAGGTGAAGGACGCAACCTGTGATTTTGGCTGGAAGCAGCAGGGCGACGCTTTGTGGGTATGGAGTTCCAGATGAAGTAGGATGTCATCCATGGCTGCCGGATGCTTGCATGGTGCCACACCTAGTTTCTGGATGGAGCCATTATGTCGGTGTGCCGCCATCACTTTTTTTTCGAAATGGGGATCGAGCCCTAGCCTCTGCATCAATAGATGATTGCAAAGTATCATGTAGTATGTTTATTACATTCAAGGAACACAAAGTGTTGAACCATAAATCAACCATTTGAAATATAAAAGCAGAGGCAAGGGCGACAAATAGTGACTATTCATTCCGAAGTCTACTAAAACGCCGACAGCCAACCTGGGAATAAAAGTCCTTAGCGACCATCAGCAGCCATCTGCATCCAATAACCATGGACTCCCTCTGATTTGACGGGAGGAGGTAGGACCATAGTTGATTCCAGTGGGTGGCGAGTAGAATAACCTACAAAAAATTAGTACCCTTTTTTCTATTAAAACTAAAGTCATTTCGGCAATTCCAAATTGACCAACATAAAGCTGATACTCCAACCCATATTTGCGCCTTATCAATCTTATCTACCCCATTTAATCAATTCGCAAACATGTTTGTGATATTAGTTGGAAGTCAGAAGTTGTAAGCAAAATACACTATACGCCATATTATACAAGCAAAAGGACATATGAGAAATAGATGACCAATGGACTCCAACGAATCATAGAAACAACATTTAGTACATCCATTCCAATTTCTTTTATCCAGGTTATCATTTGTTAAAAGCATCTTTTTATTTAAAACCCACGTAAAGATTTTAATTTTCAAAGGCATTTTTAACTTCCATAGGTATTTATAGGGAAAAATAGTATGATCATTCATCTGATCCAAATACATGGATTTAACCGTAAACACACTAGAGTTGGTTAACTTCCAAACTAATTGATCGGAGACATATGAAAGTTGAACGTCCATTAGACGTTGACATAAATCTAACCGGTCTCTCCATTTGTTGCCAACAAGAGTTCTTCTAAAACCAACATTCAAGGGAGCTTGTTGTAATACTCTACTCACTAGGACATTTTTTCGATGAGCAATATTGTATAACAATGGATATTGTTGTGCTAAAGAAATATCACCTAGCCAAGTGTCCTTCCAAAATCATCGTTGTTACCATCTTCAATTTTTTTTTTTTGAAATGGAGAGCGAAGCCCCAGCCTCTGCATCAATTGATGCACACAACCATTTCTACTTTTAAAAGAATCTATAGAAGAAATCATTTTTAACCCCATAAGTCCTTTCCAAAACCAAGAATTGGTAGGTGCGCTATCACTAAATCCTAATAGTGGATAAGTTCCATAGTCTGGTTTGAGGCATTGAAGCAGGCAGGCCGGCAAGGGACCAACATGCTCGCCTCATTCTTTGCAAGGTCGCGCTTAGCTTCATGGATAGAGAAATCTCCATGACCATACCTTCCTATATTCTCCCTCGGATTCATACCCGACAGTGCATAGTTTTCCAATTCCTCTCTACCTGGCACTTCTAGTACTATAGAAAATCCATTTTGAATTCTCAAAAAAAAAATCCATTTTGAACTCTACGATGTTTCATGAGCGGCCATGCCTTCTTGATAAGATGATTAAAGATTATTTCCTGCACGAGGAGAAGAGAGAGGTGCCATACTTTCTTGGTGAGATTGCAAGGAAAACAAGTGTTTCTATTTGTGCAAAGTATGATGAGCTGTATACTTATCAATACAACTTAGTAAGTTATATGCATAATGTTTTCTGGATGTTGAACTTTTAATAAAAGGTTGTGTGTATCGACTAATATAGAGGCCAGACTCACTTTCCTTTTTGAAAAAAAATGCATAAAGTTTATTGCCATTCATTTCTGATGTGGCCGTGTGCATCCATATTGCACTTATTTTTCATTCATAACACCTTCTCCTTTCTCAATATCTTATTCCTAATCTAGCTTATGTTATCTTTACCTTCTCATACATTGTACACTTCAACACTTGTAGTTAGTGTTGAGAATCTAGGCAATATTTTAATTATATTAATCCAGAAATAAATCATGAGACAGACATGCACGTACTGATATTTGGTAATGAAACTGTGAAGTACTAGACTAATCGTAGAATCATCTAGGACATTACTAGTACTATCCACACAAATATAAGTAAGAGAGGGATTATCATATGGTACCCTCCAGTAGACCAATTGGCCATAGCAGCAACAGCGGCGGCAGCCTCGTCGGCCGCCCTCTTGGACGCAACGGCGGACTGTTCGGCTTCAATAGCCATGGTGATGAAGAAGGTGTGGAAGTAGTGGATCGAAGGGAAGCAGTAGCGTCGAAGACGCTCCCCAAAAATCTAATCGCCCCTCTCCCGTACAGGATCTGGAGAGGCGGGGTTTCAGAGGGGTGATTATAACTCAAACTTCACCAACATTTGGAATATTATAACAACTAAAAAAAGGTTTTCCACTAGTGCTTCGGCTGCTGGACCCCACAATGTTTTGCAAATCGAGTTGTAGTGCAGTTAATGGTACAGTTTAATTCGATTTTATTTCAGAAGAAACCATAATTTCACATAAAAACCAAATCAGGTGCTTCATCATATATTCCCAAAATAAACAAGGTTGTGGAAGCACTAATCTATCACAACCAACACGACCGCGTGTGTTGCTTAGTTTTAGAGGCTGTAGCACCACCAATCCGGTCTTCTAGTTGTACTATTGGATCTTCTATATCAAAAAGCCTCCTAGCATTGTTTCATTTTTTATGGACCAAGGCATAGCCCAGTGGTTGGGGTGGGTTGATGAACCCCCGCCCGCCCAGGTACAAGTCTTCGTACTTGCATCTAGGGTCGTACGTATATTTCTACTATATCAAAAACGCTTTGGGTTTCTCCCCTTAAAGCCATTCATCTTGTTGATTTATGCATGCCCTCCAGGACCAGGGTGGTGCCTTTTTGATAGTGGTTGGTCATAGACATACCAAGATGTTAGTGTAGATTCGAAAGGAAGCCGAGATTTTCAAAATTACATTAAAAAAAACATGCACGAAGAGAGAAATGACGTATTATTTTTTAGAAGACTACGATAAATGCCAATGAGCCGGCTAGAACTCATTTTCATTTCAAAGCAGGCAAGACCTTTACAAGGATCTATTGAATAAGCCATGCATGGCCATAAAGGAAGAAATCCATCAAGTAGGAGACGACAGATGGTGTATTCGTCCAAGATCCGGATTTGGAGCGTGCATGACCATGCGAGTACACCGTCTTGCACCCCAACAAGTTGGAGCTAGTACGTATTCAAGACTGTAGTAGGGAAGCATCGAGTAAGAGCAAGAAATCCACATTAGACTAATTTTTTCATAACGAGCTTTCCTTTCTGGATGACTCCTATTCTCAAGCTAGCTGCACCCATTGCCATTCTATTCTCTTGCATTGTATTGGTTATCGTTTGGCATAGAAAAAAGAGATGTGCTGAATGGAGAGAACATAGTGTCGGCAGTCATATATAAATTTTTGTCCATGCAAAGGTGTCAAAATCTCTACGGAAAGTTGTTGGATACATTTATTTCATCTGCAATCCATTACAGTCCCAACTCCATGCTTGCAAATCCTTCACATGCACGCCTTACTCGTCTCTTGCTAACAGTTGCAACTACACAAACACAATCATATGCTAGTACTAGACATTTCTCCGGCAAAAAAAGTACTCCGACGTGAAAGATTGGTATTTATGGTGGGATAGGAGACAAATAGTCCAAGACGATAAAATCGATCAACAGGAAGATTAGCTTCACAAACCTAAAACATCTTATATTTCTAGACGGAGGGAGTAGTTGCACATGAAGTAGCAAGATTAGCATGCAAAAGGACCAGATTTGTATGTACGGATGGATGATTCTCCTCCATCTATATTTTACATACATGGAATAAGAGGTCTTAAGTTGTGAAAAAATACATGAGACGATGGTTATTGTATTGTTTTAGGAGGCCGCAACGGACGTAAATTGTCAGCCTAATCCCATTTTTTTAGTTTAGATTGGTTCAAACCATTGTACAAGGGCCATCACATGTACAAAAAGAAACTACGGAAGCTTTCGAGGCAACATGCAAGAGATGTCACAGTGTAGTCATAGTCAGATTATTCAAGATTCAGAGCAAGCTTTGACAACGGTTGATTACTAGTTGATTCAGATCAAGGGTAAGAGGTAGATTTCAGGACAGTAGAGATCTGAGTCCAGTCGGAGAAACTCATCAAAATGTACTTCCTTTTCACTTGATAACAAGCTTCTGTTTCTCGATGTCTCCTACTCTCAATCTAGCTTCTGTTGTTCTTTTCTTCTCATGCATTGTATTCTTTACCAGCTAGTAGTATAGAAAAGAGAGGTAGTGAAACTCTTTAAGCATATGGGGAACACGCTTATGTGCATATCGCTGGCCATATATATATATGAGATTCTTAGATGTGGAGGGTGTTATAAGCTGCATGAGTGTTGTTGGGTACACTTATTAAAAAATATTTATATTTATATTTATGTTGCATGGAAGGTTTTTAATGAGCGCCTTAACTAGGACATATAAATGAACACATGATTTGTTTTCTTTACGTTACACCTAGTGTCAACATGTTGTGAACATTTCAATTTTAGTGAAACAAATCCACTTAACAATGTAAACAATACCAAAGTATTAAGCGTGAATGTTCACTACATGGAACAATTAAAGACATATGATCGGACAAGGGGAATCGAAGAGAGGTGGCGTTTCGATTTGAGGTGATCTAGTCCTGGTGTCGAGATCGATAGCTCGATCGGTGCGCGCCGCGATCGCACATGCGTACACGCGTGCCGTACGTCTCGGACGATCGAGCATGTAGTAGCAGTAGCAGTAGCAGTAGCAGTAGCAGTAGTAGACATGTACTACTACTGCAGCACGTACGGCTAGCCGGCAAAGACCCTGCAGGTGCTGTCTGCCCGTGCGTGCCTGCGCTGCGCTGCTGCGCCGCGGTGGAATGCTTCATCGTGAAGCTTCTATAGGTGCGGGCGCCTCCGCGCAGGCAGCTACGTCCAGCGGTCACGCCGGCAGCAGGCCGTGTCGCTGTCCGTCCCATTTGGGCAGAAAAAATTCTAGCAGTTCGCAGGGTTAAATTGGCCGGCTCGTATTTCAGCGTTGCTGTTTCCGTAGACCTGAATTTGAGACTACGCAAGTAGTAGGAAAATCAGTGGGGACAGGTCATCTGTTTAGGCTATTTTAGTACTCCGTACAAATTTCTTCTAATCGACGGGTCATAACAAGTCATCAGTATAGAAATGAGTCCAGTCGATGAAACGCATCACATCTACTTCCCTTTCGCTTCATACCAAGATTCTATTCCTCGATGTCTCCTACTCCCATTCTGGCTTCTGGTGTTCTTTTCTTCTTCTCATGCATTGTATTATTTACCAGCTACTAGTATATAAACGAGAGGTACTGAAACTCTTTAAGAACATGGGAAACACACTATCTGCATGTCGCTGGCCATATATATATTCTTAGATGTGGAGGGTGTTATAAACTATATATACGAAGTGTTGTTGGGTATATTTATTAAAAAAGAAATTTATGTGGCATGGAAGGTCTAGGTGGATAATGAGCGCCTCAACTAGGGCATATAATGATCACATGATTTTTTGTATGTTGCACCTACTATCAACATGTCGTGAATGTTTCAATCTTAGCGAAGCAGTCCACTTAATTACATCATAAGTTGTTTGATTAATGATTACTATTGTAATACATTAGGACTGTAAACAATACGAAAGTATTAAGACTGAATGTGTATTACATGGAACAAAACAGGTAAAAAGGGTGATGGAGGGTGTGGGGTCCTGGGGTTTAGTGTGTGTGTGTCCCAGAGTTGGTGGCCAACTTTCAAATATTTCTCGCAACAGGTGAATTCAACTCAAACTTCGCAAATAAAAAGGAAGAGCATTCATTTTGCGGGTCAAGGGTAGATGATGCGATGACAAGGAAATTCGGTTGGAGTCGGTAATCTTTGGAGGTGAACATGGCATTGACATTCAATTTAGGATAGACTCTTATGTCATAATTGTAATGTTGATTGTGAATGTCTTAGAACTGGACTCGCTGTTTGCAGCGAGTTGTTATCATCTTGTACTTAAAACTATGCTTCTATCAGTACGTCTTGGCCTACTCTAAAAAAAACTTAACACACCTCGTGATGATAAAATGATGTGCACGTGTGCGACAGTCATTCGAGTGAGGTGTAGTAGTTAAATCAGTTGTTCTAGATGTTTTTATAGGCTATTTTAGCAAAATATTTTATATTTAATAACGAAGGCAATACCTTTTACCTACTCCCTCCGATCCATATTAATTAACTTGAGTTTGTCTAAATTTGGATGAATCTAGACACTATTTAGTATATAGGTTCATCCAAATTTTACCAAATCCAAGTCAATTAATATGGGTCGCAGGGAGTAGTAATTTTATCTGCTATTTTTTCTGACCCAGTTCTAGTTCGTCCGTTCTGTAAAAAGTAGCATATAAATTAAGTTGAATGCAGCAGGATATTTTCAGTTGTCTCTTTGCATCGCTTGTATCGCTCAAATCAACGAGGGCTTGGACAATGCACGACGGCACGCGGTGGACAAACAATGCTAGACGGTTTTTCATGGAGGGTCCAATGAGGCTGGCTAGCGAAATGTGTGGTGTAACCTATGTTAAGCAATGAGGCAACACTTTCCTTGACCCCTATGAGTTGTGACCCCAAAGGAAGAAAACGAAATCCAGCCTTTGCTTCGATTAATTTTATTCATACTGCATGAAAGATGGTCTTCGTAGGTAATAAGCACCTCAAATTTTGCGAGCGCAGAACATAGAACTATAGTTTGGCTCGGCTCTGGCCCTGATGTTGTTCTTCAGGTGTTATTAGAGCAGGAGCTGCTTGTAGCCCCGTCTTCTTAATAAAGGTCTGTTTTACCCGCAAAAAAAATGAGCACCTCAACCGGGACATATAACACGGGCACGTGATGCTTTTTATGTTACACCTACTACCAGCTTGTCCATATTGTTTCATTTTCACTTGATTTTGTTCTCAATTTTTTAACATGGAAAAATATTACTACCATATAAATTGTAACAAAGTATTATGCATTGTATAAAATTGGTTAAATATTGGGTGATTGAGGGTGTGGGATCTTGGGGTTTTAGTTGAAGTTGTCTTTTAAATTCCTTGCAAGGGGTGATGGTAACTCAAACTTTGTCAATATTTGGAGTAGTTTATAACAACAATGAAAGGTTTAAGTATTATGTATGAATGTCTATTGCATTATATAAAACATGTTAAATATGGGGTGATTGAGGGTGTCCGGTCTTCGGGTTTAGAGTTGAAGTTTTCTTTTAAATTTCTTACAAGGGGAGATTGTAACTCAAACTTTGTAAATATTTGGAGTAGTTTAACAACCATGAATAGTTATTGACTAGTGCCACATCTAGCTTTGGCTACTAGTACTAGGCTCCACAACGTTTTCCATATCAAGTTGCAGTGCAATTAATGGTGTAATATGTTTGATTTGATTTTGCGAGAAAACATATTTTCACTTCAGAAATCAAAATCATGTGCTCCAAAAGATATTCTGAGAAGAAAATAGGTAATGTTAGCTCTAAAGGCCATCATATTAGTGACATCATGACTATGGATGTAGCTTAAGTTGTGGACTCCCGAGCCCACGGGCATTGAAGCTGTAGGGCCACCACTGAGATTTTCTATAGGATATTGTCGTTGATTTATGCATGCCTTTACAGATCGAAGGCGGTGCCTTTTGCCGGTGGTAGATTATAGGCACATCAACTTGCCATGGCCGATTTGAATGCATGTTGAACTTCTCGTGAGAGATTATGTATTGTTTTTTAGAAGCTTGTAGTGCAAAAGAGTCGGTCAGAACCTCATTTAATTTGAAACATGCCAACAACATAATAATGATCTACTGAAAAGGACCATCACACGGACAAATAGAAAGTAATGAATTCTTCAGAAGTAGGAAGCGATTGATATTGTATTGTTCGAAGATTCAGAATAGGAGTGAGCATGACAGTGTGAGTACTTCTTCTTTCAGCTCCTGAAGCCAAAAGTAATTTACAAGATAGGATAGAAAAGTTTCCATCCAGAAGAACAAATCACACTGTCCTCCCTTTTAACTTCATAAAAAGCTTTCCTTTCAGGATGCCTCCTATTCTCAAGCTATCTTCCCTTGTCTCTCTCTTCTCTTGCATTGTATTGTTAGCATCTAGCATAGAAAAATAAGGTGGTGAAACTTTTGAAGAACGGAGAGAACACATTGTGGCCATATATTAATTCTTAACCCCGCAAAGCATAAAAAATTACAGGAGGAGTTGTTGGGTACTTTTATTTCGAAATAGTTTCCTTAAGATTGCATTGATGGTCTTCATAAATAATGGATTTTTCCATTTGGACATACAACATGGGCACTTGATGTGTTTATGCTATATTAAAACAAACCGTATCTTGGGTCACTTGAGATGACTCCGGAGGTGCCACCACCGCCACCACAGAGAACCTCCTAGTGTCACTCTAGTCTGCTCGTAGCCATCCGAGGAGGCTAACTCTCGGTGGACAGCTGCGACGATGAATACTCAGCATCATTTTTTAGCCCTTGATTCATCTTCCTCCACCATGTACGACCTCAGATCTGTGCGGATGCTGCCGTTTCCATCGGGAGACCAGGTTCCCATCATAGTCCGTGGGAAACCTCCCGCCAGCTACAATTTGTGTGACCCTATGCAAATCTCGCCGTCGTCCGCTCGCTTTGCGATCTGGCCTCCGCCGACCACCCAAAGTGGCAGACACCGACCCGCGTGAATTTTGATTGAATTTCTAAATACTGAGTTCATTCATGAACCGAGGGAGATAAATTGCACACGAACTAGCAAGATTAGCAAAAGGATCAGATCAATATGTATGGATGGATGATTGTCCTCCCTCTATAATACCTCTTTTGGTCTCTTATGTAACTATATTGGATATGAAATAAAGAGGTTTTAAGTTGTGAAAAATGCATGAGGAAATAGATATTTGAGTTATTTTAGGAGGCCTCAAGGGACGTAAAAGCGTCGTCCTGGGCCCATTTTTTAGATTTTCTATAACCGATGATTCGACTGTAAGTACCACCTCTATTCTATAAAAAGCGACATATAAATTAAGTTGAATGCAGCAACATATTTTCATCGGTCTCTTTGCATCGCTCAAATCAACAGGGCTTGAACAATGCACGACGCGCACGGTGGACAAACAATGACTAGACGGACGATTTGTCGTGGAGGGTCCAATGAGGCTGGCTAGCGAAAGGTGTGGCGTAACTTGTGTGTAAGCAATGAGGCAACACTTTACTTGTGAGTTGTGACCCCAGAGGGAGAAAACGAAATCGAGCATTTGCCCCTATTAATTTCTTGTTTTGTTTACGCAAATGCTTTTGTCCTACTACGATTTGAAAAATTTATGCATTTTGTCTTGATGACTCATTGAGACCTCCATATGAAAGAAGGACTTCGTGACCAGTGTCATAAACTGCATGGGTTGTTGTTGGGTACACTTATTATAGTACCACAATTTTATTCACACTGCATGGAAGGTGGTCTTTGTAGGTAACTAGTGCCTCAACTGGGACATATAATATGGGCACGTGATGCTTTTTATGTTACACCTACTACGAGCTTGTCCTGATCGTTTCAATTCCAATGATTTAATGGCACTTGATTTTGTTCGTAGTTGATTGAGATGAGGAAATATAACCATGTGAGTAATACTAAAGTATTACGCATGAATGTCTATTGCATTGAATAAAACATGTAAAATATGGGGTGATTGAGGGGAGTAATTTCTTGCAAGGGCGATTGTAACTCAAACTTCATCGATATTTGGAAGAGTTTAAAATAAAGAAAGGTTTCCACTACTTCTTTGGCTAGCTTCGGCTACTAAGCCCCAGAACGTTTTGCATATTGATTCGTAGTGCAATTAAAGGTGCAATATAATTTGATATGATTTTGAGAGAAAACAAATCTTCTCTTAAAAAATCTGAATCAGGTGCTCCAAGATTCCGAAAATAAACCAAGGTCTAAAGCCACTAAATTGGTGACATCATGACTAATATGGCTATGCATGTTACTTAGGTCGTCAGCTGCCGAGTGCAGGGGCATCGAAGCTCTTCGACCACCACTCTAATTTTTTACCTTTAGTGTAGGATGGTGTCGTTGGTACATGCATGTCGACTTGGATTGAAGGATATGACTTTTGCCGTTGGTAGGTTGTAGACACAAAACATGCCATGTAGGATTAAAATGCATGCTGAACTACTCAGAATTACTATGAAAATAAATACATGCACGATGTGAGATATTATGTATTTCTTCTTAGAAGACTGTGGTATACACAAAAGAGGTGGCATGAACCTCATTTCATTAGAAAACATGTGAGCAACTTTACAGTTGTCTACTAAACAAGGACCATCACATGGAAACATACAAATGAATTAATCTTTTGAGGTAGGAGGCGATATATATTTTATTTCTCCAAGATCCAAATTCGGAGCGAGTGTAACCATTTGAGTACAGGCTGTTCTAGCTCAAGACGTCAGAAGTAGTTTAAAAGACACTAGGGAAAGGTTCCTAGCCAGAGCAACAAATCACATTATCCTCTCTTGTCATTTCATAACAAGCTTTCATTTCTCGATGCATCCTATTTATCAAGCTAGCTTCCCTTGTTTCTCTCTTCTCTTGCATTGTATTGTTAGCCTTTACCAAAGAAAAGGAAAGTGGCGAAACTCTTGAAGAATGGAGAGAACACATTGTGTCTATGGTCATATATACATTCTCCTAGCCCTGCAAGTCGTCAAAATATACACGAGTTCACGGACACATTTATTGAAGAATAGTTTCCTTTGGATTGCATAGAAGGTATTTATAAATAATGAGTGTCTCCATTGGGAAGTAAAACATGGGCATTCAACGTGTTTATGCTATATTCGGTCCATATCATAAAAAATGTTGTTTTGTACACTTTGACAAAAAAATGGTATATGTACAAAAGATGTAATATTTCGAGACAATCTAACCATATGATTTAAAATTCTTAATGTAAATGAATGAAAGATCATATATACATATATAATAAATTTTCACATGTCCAAACGACATCTATTTGTAATAGTATGGAGATAGTAGTTAGTCTCATGTCCTAATCGTTTCAAATTTAATGAGCCGGCTAGTCATTTAATGAGCCGACTAGTCTCATGTCCTAATCGATTCGGATCGGACCGGATAATAGCCGGATGCGGATTTGAATACGGATTATATTGGATCGGGGATATGGAATGGATTCGGAGCGGACTCGGATCGATAGAGGATAATCGAACAAATACACACTAAATAGGGTAATTCGTGTCAAAAATATCAAACTAGAGGGTACAAATTGGAATTTACTCCCAAAGATATGCAGTAGGGGCAACTAGTCTTAATTATCCGGACATTAGTGAAAGGCCTAATTATTAATTCCAAGTCTTGTTCAACGTGTAGTCTTGAATTGAATGGTACAAGTCCAAATCAATTAGGCAAGGACCGGGGGCAAAGCCCAAATGCCACATATCGTATGTACTTCCTCACTTTTAAAATATAAGATGTTTTAGGTTTGTGAAAAAGATGAATCTAGACTTCTTTTAATATGTAGATTCGTCCTAAAATTGAGTGAACCTACATACTAAAACAAGTCTAAATTTATTTTCTTTACAAATCTAAAACATCTTATATTTTGAAACAGAGGGAGTACAAGGCAAGACAGACTCGATCATTTTTTGCACCTATTCATGTTCAACTCGGTTTCCCTGCACTACACGAATCACATGAGATCTTATCTGATCCTGCCGCACACGGCACACGGGTTCGTGATTGAGCATCGCCGCCGCCGCCAGGAAACCGCCACCGTCCCACGCACCTTGCCGCCATGCCCAATTTCTCGACAGATCACCTTGTTCTTCTGATCATTTCAAGGTATTGTTGCTACATGCTAATATAGTGTTGACAGATTCAATGGTTGATCACTCCAAGGTACTATTGCCACGCCGAAATCCTCGACTAGTAAAGTTTCTATGTATTTAATGGTTGATAGATTGTTGTGCCTGGTCCGTGGCGAAGCTTGAAAATCCCATCATTGGGTTCACCTACTGTATAGAACTAAAGATGTGTTCAATTTGCAGCAATTTAATAGCAGTCATAGAGGGATCAACATAAGTTCATTGGGTTCATATGTGCTGGCTCCACCACGTCACTCTCTCGGTGTCAACTGCACCCACAGAGCGAGCGAGCTTTTTCAACAATTAAACTTATTAAGACAATGTCTTTGAAATAAAATGGATGACAACTTTCTTTGGCATTACATGGTTGCATACATTGGGAACAAAATAGCTGCAAAAATCAATGTTGAAGAGGTTATTGACTTATTTGATAGCCATGGACGGTAGATCTGAATTCAAACTAGTGGAAATGTAGCACGACTAGCCGGCAAAGACCAGGTGCTGTCTGCTGTGCGTGCCTGCGCTACGCTGCGCCGCGGTGGAATGTTTCATCGTGAAGATTCTATAGGTGCAGCCGCCTCCGTGCAGGCAGCTACGTCCAGCGGTCACGCTGGCAGGCCGTGTCGCTGTCCGTCCCATTTGTGCAGAAAATTTTCTAGCAGTTCGCAGGGTTAAATTGGCCGGCTTGTATTTTCGTCGTTGCTGTTTCCACAGACCTGAATTTGAGACTACGCAAGTAGTAGTAGGAAAATCAGTGGCGACAGGTCGTTGTTACTTGTGTTTAGGCTATTTTAGTACTCCCTCTGTCATAAAATAGATATCTCAAGTTTGTTAAAATTTGGATAAATCTAGACACTGTTTAGTATATAGATTCATTCAAAATTTAAAAAACCTAAGACATCTATTCTCGGACGGAGGGAGTACAAATTTCTTTGAATCGATGGGTAAGTGGTACTCCAGATTACAAGTCATCAGTAGAGAAATGAGTCCATCCAGTCGACGAAACGCATCACACCCTACTTCCTTTTCACTTCATAGCAAGATTCTATTCCTCGATGACTCCTACTCCCAATCTGGCTTCTGGTGTTCTTTTCTTCTCATGCATTGTATTCTTTACCAGCTAGTAGAGAAACGAGAGGTGGTGAAACTCTTCAAGCACATGGGGAACACACACGCTGTGCATCTCGCTGGCCATATATATATTCTTAGATGTATAGGGTGATATAAAGTACACGGAGTGTTGTTGGGTACATTTATTAAAAAAAATTATGTTGCATGGAAGATCTTGGTGGATAATGAGCGCCTCAACTAGGGCATATAATGAGCACATGATTTTTGTGTTATACTTACTATCAACATGTCGTGAATGTTTCAATCTTAGCGAAACAATCAACTCAATTCCATCATAAGTTGTTTGAAAAAATGATTACTATTGTAATACATTAGGAATGTAAAGAATACCAAAAGTATTGAGTGTGAATGTTTATTACATGGAACAAAACATGTAAAAAGGGTGATGGAGGGTGTGGGGTCCTGAGGTTTAGTGTGTGTGTGTCCCAGAGTTGGTGGCCAACTTTCAAATATTTCTCGCAACAGGTGAGGCGCTCATAAATTAAACTCTGTTATTAGCTGGTGACTTTAACATTAATTGGTTCGTTTTTGTGAAGCGGAGCCAACTTCCTTTGTTATTAGCTGGTAACTTTAACATTCTTCGCAACCAATATGAGAAGAACAATACAAATTATAATCCAAGATGGCCGTTTGTTTTTAATGCCATCATTGAAAGTCTTGACTTAAGAGAAATTGTACTCTCGGGTAGACAATTTACATGGGCCAATAGACGGGATACACGTACATTTGAAAAGTTAGACCGGGTCCTTGCTAGTGTGGAGTGGGAGCAAAAGTTCCCACCGGTCTCGGTAAGAGCACTAACAAGATCAGGGTCTGACCATACGCCTTTATTGATTGATATAGGCAATCAAGCTCATATTGGTAATAAAGCAAGATTCTCATTTGAATTGTCTTGGTTGCGTCAGGATGGTTTTTATGAAATAATTGTGGTTGAATGGAACAATGTGTCGGTGGGGGACACACCCGTACAGATTTGGCAAAATAAGATTAGACACTTGTGTCGTTTCTTAAAAGGGTGGGCGAAGAACCTAAGTGGAAAGTACAAGATAGAAAAGGAGAGGCTATTATCGACCATTGATGATTTAGATATTAAAGCCGAAACTACTCCTTTGTCTACAATAGAAAAAGAAACTTCGAGAGATGCTAATGAACATATTAATTCTCTTAGGAGGGATGAAGAGACCAAATGGGCTCAAAGATCCAAGGTCAAACATGTGCAAGAAGGAGGAAATAATACTAAATATTTTCACTTAATCGCTAATGGCAAACACAGAAAGAAGAAAATTTTCCAATTGGAACAAGAGGAAGGAACCATAGTGGGAGAAAACAATCTAAAGGTCTATATTTCTGAGTATTATAAAAAACTTTTTGGTAATCCTGATCTAAATGGTTTCTCATTGATGGAGGACCGGATTGAGGATATACCGCAGTTGTCTTCAGAGGAGAACGTTATTCTAACGAAAGATTTTACTGAGAAGGAAGTTTTTGAGGCTATCTCTCAAATGGAACATAATAAAGCTCTGGGCGGATGGTTTTCCATGAGTTTTATCAGAAATTTTGGGAAGTGATAAAAATAGATTTGATGGCTATGTTTAGTCAGTTACATAAAGGAGAGTTACCGCTGTTCAAATTAAACTTTGGTGTGATCACACTCCTCCCTAAAAAGGAAAATGCGGTGCAAATACAACAATATAGACCTATATGTCTTCTAAATGTAAGCTTCAAAATATTTACCAAAGTGGCTACTAATCGCGTTACAGATTTGGATAATAAGGTGATTAGACCCACTCAAACAACTTTTATGCCTGGGCTTCACACCTTGAGGGAGTGGTCGTATTACATGAAACAATTCATGAGTTGCATAGAAATAAACTTAATGGTGTGCTCTTTAAAATTGATTTTGAAAAAGAATACGATAAAGTTAAATGGCCTTTTCTGCAACAAGTTCTTCGTATGAAAGGTTTTGATCCTGCTTTTTGTGGATGGATTCAAAATTTTGTGCAAGGTGGCAGTGTAGGAATAAGGGTCAATGATGACATTGGTAATTTTTTTCAGACACGAAAAGGTTTGAGACAAGGTGATCCGTTGTCTCCGATTATTTTTAATATAGTTGCTGATATGTTAGCCATCCTAATTGCACGGGCTAGAGAGGACGACCTTGTTGGGGTCTCAACCCTCATTTGGTGGAGGGAGGGGTTTCCATACTTCAGTATGCAGATGATACTATATTGTTTATGGAGCATGATTTGGAGAAGGCCCTGAACATGAGGTTAATTTTAAGCACATTTGAACAACTATCCGGTTTAAAGATAAATATTTATAAGAGTGAAATTTTCTGTTTCGGAGAAGAAAAGGACATGGAACATCAGTACAAGCAGATTTTTGGCTGTGAAACTGGTTCCTTACCTTTCCGGTACTTGGGTATACCTATCCATTATAGAAAATTGCATAATGCGGAATGGAATCCCGTTGAGCGTCGTTTTGTTTCCAAACTTGGGTGTTGGCGAAGTAGTATGCTCTCATATGAAGATAGACTGGTTCTTATAAATTCTATTATCACTATCCTACCTATGTTTATGCTTTCTTTTCTTGAAATACCCAAAGGGGTAAGAAAGTGTTTGTACTTCTTCAGGTAACGATTTTTTTGGCAAAGTCATGACACTAAGAAGAAATATAGACTAACAAAGTGGAACATTTTATGTCGTCCAAAGGATCAAGGAGGATTAGGTATCGAGGTACTTGAACTTAAAAATAGATATTTGCTTAGCAAATGGCTATTCAAACTACTAATGGAGGATGGAATGTGGCAACAATTGCTTCAGAACAAGTACTTACACAATAAAACTTTGTCGCAAGTGGATGCAAAACCAACAGATTCACCCTTTTGGAAAGGTCTCATGAAAGTTAAATCTGATTTCTTTCATAGAGGTGTTTTTAGAGTTGGGGATGGCCTGTTGGGCCATGCAGAGATAAAACAAAAAAATTTCCTCTAACGTGGTGATCCCAAGATCTAGCTGAGGTAGAAGGCCACGAGGTTTACCACTAGACGCGCAGTTGCGGATTATTGATGTAGCGCGTCAGTTGATGCAGTGCAACCCTTATGATCCAGTCGTCCTGGTTCTGATCGTACAACACCTCTGCTGGTATCCACACGTACAATGAGGAGCACCGGCGGCGAACTGCGAGGTTCGTTACGACGGCAGGACTGTTGTGGAGCTTGGGTTTCCAACACATGGAATGACCTAACCGATCAACGATTTTTCTTTCTGGGTTACGGTGCTCCACTATATATAGGGAGTGAACGTGGGCTCTGCTCGCGCGGCCCATTCACTAAAGCCCATATAATATTAGTCCCTATGAATCTGACTCACTGACTCGGTCCAAATCAGGCTCGGGTCCAACCCAACCATATTTCCAGTTCAGATCCAATCCGAACTTGCTCCCGCTCTTAAGTGTGTGACCCCGCAGGCTCTTGGCAACTTGGACACGATTAGAGTCCAACTCTCAATCGATCAGTCGGTAGTGGCTCCTAGCAGAACGTGCCGACTCCCAAGTACCAAAGAGTCATGACGACTTGCCTTTCCAATGTGACTTACGTCCGAGTCCCTTTTGCCTCACGATATACCTTGTCAGACTATAGGCAAATATTTGTCATCCCTTAAATAGTCCGAATCTATTCTCGATCCGAGATAAGTGATTCACCCGACTAACTCTTAGTCGATCGTCTCGGTTAACACTTAACCGAGTCGTGCATGGCCATGCTTTCCGAATCATATCATCCGAGAGGGCCCAGAGAATATCTCTCCAAGTGGAGGGGCAAAATCCCATCTTGGTTATTCACATCACCCAGCTTAATTCTCAGTCGACCCGAACTCTGCCTTTATAACTGTCCAGTTACGGATCAGCATTTGACAAAACCTAAGTCGGTGATCCTCAACTCGGATTATGCAATAACCTCAGGTCTAAGGATTACATTGATTGAGATATACAAATGACAACTTGTTCGTTGTACCTCAATATGGGTCAATCCGACTCGCTAAACTCTTTAGCCGAATCTGGGTAAGTCGGAATAACATCTCCATGCCCATGACAAGTGGAACCGAGTCATCAAGACGACTTTCACATTGGTCTAAGTTGTGTGTCCAGCACAACCTCGACGACCAAGGATATTTAGTTCAAACAACATGAATGTATAGTTCCACAACCGAATCACATATTCAATGATACACATCAGATGTTTATACAAGGACAACTTTATATCTTTATGAAAACAATGGGAAATCTCATCATACATGATTGCATCTAGGGCATATTCCAACAGTCTCCCACTTGCATTAGAGTCAATCTTCCGACATCACATGTCTAAGCATATAATGCCCATGGCTCTCAGGTGCGCCTCATGCTTCGGCTGTGGTAATGGCTTTGTCAACGGATCCGCAATATTTGCATCCGTGTGTACCTTGCATAACTTGATATCACCGATCCTGGCGAATCAGGTGGTACCGCATGAGTATGTGCTTGTTCTTCTGGTGTTTTCTAGGTTCCTTGGCTTGTGCAATAGCACCATTATTGTCACAATACACGTCTAACGGATTGGACGAGCCCTAAACCACACCAAGATCCATGAGGAAATTCCTCATCCAAACAGCTTCCTTTGTTGCCTCTGAGGCGGCAATATACTCAGCCTCGGTTGTAGATGCAGACACAGTCTCTTGCTTGGGACTCTTCCATCTCACAGCACCTCCGTTTATAATAAACACGTATCCGGATTGCGAACGAGAATCATCAGAGTCGGTAAGATAACTCGCATCCGTGTAACCCTTTACACTGAGTTCATCTTCACCACCATAAACCAAGAACATATCTTTAGTCCTTCTCAAGTAATTTAGGATATTTTTAGCCGTCGTCCAGTGGATTTCTCTAGGATCAGCCTGGTATCTACTCACAACACTTAGAGCATACGAAACATCCGGCCTAGTACAAATCATGGCATACATGATGGATCCGACTACAGAAGCATACGAAATCGCACTCATCCGACTTCGCTCATCAGTTGTCAAAGGACACTGAGTCTTGCTAAGTTTTACACCATGGGACATCGGTAAGAACCCCTTCTTAGACGATTCCATGTTGAAATTCTTCAACACTTTGTCCAAATAAGTACTCTGACTCAATCCAATGAGCCATCTTGATCTATCTCTATAGATCCGGATTTCAAGAATATATGTTGCCTCACCCAAGTCTTTCATTGAGAAACTCCTTTCCAATGATTCCTTGGTTTCTTGCAACATCTGGACATCATTTCCAATCAATAATATGTCATCCACATATAAGATTTACTTTGTTCCCACTAAACTTCTTGTACAAACAAGAATCATGATCACTCTTGATAAAGCCAAACGATTTGACTACCTCATCAAAGCGAATATTCCAACTTCGAGATGCTTGCTTCAACCCATAAATGGATTTCTGAAGTTTGCACACCTTTTCAGCATTATCCGGATCGACAAAACCCTCGGGATGTATCATATACACGTCCTCGGTTAAATTTCCGTTAAGGAAAGCCGTTTTGACATCCATCTGCCATATCTCATAGTCGAAATAGGCTGATATCGCTAACATGATCCGAACTGATTTAAGCATCGCTACGGGTGAGAAAGTCTCTTCGTAATCAACTCCTTGAACTTGTCAGAACCCCTTCGTGACAAGACGTGCTTTATAGACGGAAACATTTCCATCCATATCAGTTTTCTTCTTAAAGACCCATTTGCACTCGACGGGTCTTGCACCGTCTGGCAGATCAACCAAGTTCCAAACTTGATTTTCATCCATGGACTTTAACTCAGATCTCATGGCTCCAAGCCATGACTAGGAATCAGATCCCACCATCGCTTTCGAATAATTGGCCGGCTCGTCACTGTCTAACAGTAATACATCACGAACACTTCGTAATCTCGCCGATCTTCGTAGTACAGTTGCTACTGCCGGCTCAGTCACCACGACCGGCTCAACCTCCAAGGTTTTTGACGACTCGCTACTAGCCGGTTGCTCTCGAATTTCTTCAAGCTGCACCATGCTCCCACTGACTCCCCGACTGAGAAACTCTTTCTCGAGGAAGACACCGTTCCGAGCGACAAACACTTTGCCCTCTTCTCGGTTGTAGAAGTAGTAACCCAAGGTTTCCCTCGGATACCCTATTAAAATACACTTATCCGGCTTGGCCGTAAGCTTGTCCGACTGAAGTCGCTTGACAAATGCTTCACAGCCCCAAATCTTAAGAAAAGACAAACTCGGCTTTTTGCCTGTCCACATCTCATGCGGTGTCTTCTCTACCGACTTTCATGGTACTCTGTTTAGTGTGAATGCCTATATTTCTAGACAATAACCCCAAAATGATAAAGGTAGATCTGTACGACTCATAATTGATCGTACCATGTCCAACAAGTTCCGATTCCGCCTTTCCAAAACATCGTTCCTTTGCGGCGTTCCTGGCGGAGTAAGTTGAGGAACTATTCCACAAATTTTCAGATGGTCATCAAACTCATGGCTCATGTACTCGCCTCCTCGGTCCGACTAAAGAAACTTTATTTTCTTGCTGAGTTGATTCTGTGCTTCGTTTTGAATTTTTTTAAAATTTTCAAAGGCTTCCGACTTATATTTCATCAAGTAGATATATCCATACCTAGTCAAATCATCAGTGAAGGTAATGAAGTACTCATAACCACCTCTGGCTGTCGTGCTCATTGGTCCACATACATCACTATGTACTAGCCCCAACAAGTCGGATACCCTTTTGCAACTCTTTACAAAAGGTGTCTTGGTCATTTTGCCGAGTAGGCAAGATTCGCATGTCTCGAACGACTCCAAGTCGAACGAAGTTAGGAGTCCATCATCATGGAGCTTCTTCATGCGTTTCCAACTTATATGACCAAGCCGACAATGCCAAAATTAAGTCATATTCAGATCATTTGGTTTCAACCTTTTAACATTTATGTTATAAACCGACTCACCATCAAGATTCAAAACAAATAACCCGTCCTGGACGGGTGCAAAGCCGTGAAACGTATCATTCAAATACAAAGAACAACCATTATTCTTGATATTCGACTCATAGCCTTGCCTCATCAAACATGAAGCAGAAATAATGTTTATTTGAGCCTTTGGAACATAATATGATTATTTAGTTCCATAATGAATCCGGAAGGTAAATGAAGTTGCATCGTGCCGACTTCCAACACAGCAACTCTTGCTTTGTTGTCGACTCGAATATCAACCTCGCCTCTTGCTACGCTCCTAGTTCTTACCAGTCTCTGCAACGAGTTGTAGATGTGAATAACTGATCCGGTATCATATACCCAAGAACTATTAGGTGCATCAGCAAGATATATGTATATAACATTGCAAACAAGTGTACCTGAGTCGGAAGTCATACCTCCACTATTGGATTTATCAGCCAAATAATTGCTGCAGTTCCTCTTCCAATGGCCATCTGCCTTGCAGTAGAAGCAAGTGGATCCGGCTGAAGGAGATGGCTTAGTCCCTGAGAAAGCGCTTGGGACCGAGTCCTGAGCCTGCTTTCCTCCCGACTTAGCCTTCTTCTTAGTCCAAGAACTCTTCTTAAACTTAGCCTTATTCTGCACCATCAACACTTGACTGGCGCCCTTCTTGAGATCCGCCTCTGCCTGCTTGAGCATCCCATGCAATTCAGTGAGCTTCTTATCCATACCATACATGTGGTAGTTCGAAATGAACTGCCCATATGCACTAGGAAGAGAGTTCAGAATTATATCCGTAGCGAACTCTTCGCTAATGGGGTAGCCAAGCCTCTCCTGAGACTGCACATAACCAACCATTTTGATCACATGCGGACTCAGTGGATCACCATCCTTAAGCTTGAAACTCAGCAAAGCCTGAGAGACTTGATACCTCTCAGTCTTCGCCTGAGCCTGGAACATAATTTCGAGGCTTTCGATCATATCGTAGGCCTCAACATGATCGAACTGTTTTTGCAAGTCCGGTTCCATGTGAGAAAGCATAATACAACTAATATACGTGGACTCATCCTTAGCCCGACGGTAGGCATTGGTGGCAGCGAAAGTCGCATTCTCATTCGACTCATCTAGAAGTGGGTTGTCTAGGACATGGTCCTTCTTTTCTTGTTTGAGAACAATTCTCAGATTTTGATACCAGTTGGTAAAATTAGTGTCGTTTAGTTTATCTTTCTCAAGGATAGTTCTCAACACAAAACCGGATATCTGAGAGTGACTGCTACTAGGTGTCATGATCTACAACAGAAAATATGCAAAACACTTAAGACATGTATTCATAGAAGAGCAAGCATATTAAACATTTTAATACTTTATGCTCCCACTAGAATCAACACCCCTCCGATGGTTGCATAGTGATTCAGGATCCTAAATAAGAAAGTCGGCTAGTGAGCTTTACCATCACCTCTAGCCGCCAAGTGATCTAGGTAGACAACTCCTTGTCAGTCGCATCTCATACGACTCCTGTTGGACGGGTGGAATCACATGCCCCGGCTCCCATACGACCTTTCCCCGAGCCCCACAACCTTTGTGATAGACCCGTCCGGCTTACCGAGTATTTCCACAGTAAGAGTCCAACTCGAACCCACCTAGTCGGAAAGAATTGGCAGCACCTCAATTTTATGAGCCCGCTACCAAAAATGTCCGACTTGTGATGGTGCAAACACTGGCGGGAAAACCAACTAGACCTTAGAGGGATTAAATTTTACCGACTATCTAATAGAGGTAAAATAGAGACATAACAACAACACAAAATAAAGCAATTATAATGTGAGATGGTATGGCCCTCTTCATGGTGATCTCCATCTCCACAAAGCCTGTAATCCGACTCGTCCCAACTCTTGTCACTTGCCGTCTTACTCCATGTCGCCGATATGTACAATGCCTTGCAAGCTATCCGGGTTCTCCATACAGCTACACTAGCTTAGTAAAGTAAATTACATGGAGAATCCGACATGCATGTCATTATACAATAAAATGACAGCACCTAGGCTCTAGCCGGCTGACAAAAACCGTGATATGCAGATCACGTATGGATTGCACACATACATCACATGCACATGAACCATACCATTCACAACTTCCTACAAAAACAAGTTATGCATAGTTACGATATATACCGGCGTTGTGAAACTCGCAACGACGTCTAACGCGCTACGACAGGGAGAAGCCGGCGATCCCGCTATCCTCGCGGGTGCGGGCAGCGCCCGACGATTTTTTCGAAAACGTAGATCTCATCTACGATCCTGGACATGGATTTCGACCATTATTCCGATTCGACCAAACTCTTTGATCTTCGATCACTGCTTCTGGATTTACGTGTCATAGTCTACCCCGATGGCGGAAGCCGACTGGTAGGGGTATGTCGTTCCACGACCTCAGCAATATGATCACGGAAATCAGATCTACCATTTCCCGAGTACAGTTGATCCAATCAACATCGTATAAAACCGATCTATCTCATAGATCGACCACATATCACATATGCGAGATCTCGAGCCTAAAACCAGAAGCTATTGCTCTGATACCACTGTTGGGTCACGCAGAGATAAAACAAAACTTTTTCCCTCTAACGTGCTGATCCCAAAATCTAGCTGAGGTAGAAGGCCACGAGGTTTACCACTAGACTAGCGCGATTGCATTACCGATGTAGCGCCGCGGTTGATGCGATCAGATCCTTACGATCCGATCGTCCTGGTGCTGATCGTACAACACCTCTGCTGGTATCCACACGTACAAGGAGGAGCACCGGCGGCGAACTGCTAGGTTCGTTACGATGGCAGGACTGTTGTGGATCTTGGGTTTCCAACACATGGAATGACCTAATCGATCAACGATTTTTTTCTAGGTTATGGTTCTTCTGTAGGGGTTCGTAGCATGGAAAACAAAAAATTTCTACCGCATGAACACACAATCAAGATCTAATCTATGATCAAGCCAAGATCTATCTACTAGATTGTAGCAACGAGTCGATAGAATACTAACCCTCAAAGATCCAAAGCGGTTAACGAGAGCAGATTCTCGTGGGTGATGTAGTCGTACACTTCCGATCTCAAGATCGCGTAGACGATCCTTCCGGCGCTGCGTTCCGGCAGCGCTTACGCAGTCGGTCACACATTTGGTACTCGATGAAGACCTTCCTCTCCCTTGTTCTAGCAGGCATCGGAGGTTGTAGCACTCTCCTCGTGATTCCGGCAGCACGACGGCGTGGTACCGGAAGTAGAGGGGAGATCTCGCAGGGCTTCGCCTTAAGCCGGAGCGAGTATGATGGAGTATGAGAGAGGCCTTGGTGATCTAGGGTTTAGAGGGCACCAAGGGGAGAGGTGTAGCCGGCGGCTAAGGTTTTTGGGAAACCCTAACTCGGCGACTTAGAGGATGCCCTAGGCGGCGGCTGCACTGGAGGTGGCCGGCGACTTGGGGCTAGGGTTTGGGGTGTGTGAGGTGTAGTCTAGAGGGGCACCCCTGCCCCTCCTTATATATGTGGGAGGGCGCCGGTTGGTAGGAGGGAGTACTCCCCCAACTTGGCCTCCTTGGCCGGCGGTGGAGGGAGGAGGACTTCCTCTCCAAGTAGGTTTCCTACTCTCCCTCCACCAAGCAAACTTGTCGTTTGACTTTTCAAATTGGCATTTGAATTTTCAAACTAGGATTTGATTTATCCCTTTATTTTGCTCAGCGATGACACCTAGTACATGATGCAACCATTCCAACTTGTTATGACACATACATGTACCCTTCCCCTCCGGAGTGCCGGACCTTCCGGACCCTTCTAGAACATTCCCGATGAAAACACCGGAATTATTCCCCAACTCCGAAACAGGACTTTCCTTATATGAATCTTATTCTCCGGACCATTCTGGATATCCTCGTGATATACCGGATCCCATCCGAGACTCCGAACAACATTCGGTCTCTTTCTCATCATTCCATAACTACTCAACAACATCGAATCCTTAAGTGTGTCTCCCTACGGTTCGTGAATTATGTGGACATGACCGAGTCACTTCTCCGATCAATAACCAATAGAGGAATCTGGAAATTCATATGGCTCCCACATATTTATACTATTACTTTGCGATCGAATGGACCACTTACATACGATACCAATTTCCCTTTGTCTCACGATAGTTTACTTATCCGAGGTTTTGATCGTCGGTATCTCTGCATACCTAGTTCAACCTCGTTACCGATAAGTACTTTTTTCTCGTTCCCGTGGTATGTGATCCCTTGTGAACCAGTCATATGCTTGCAAGCTAATTGGATGACATTCCACCGAGAGGGCCCAGAGTATATCTATCTGTCATATGGATGGACAAATCCCACTCTTGATCCATGAGCCTCAACCCATACTTTCCGAACACTCAATGCCACCTTTATAGCCACCCAGTTACGGTGTGGTGTTTGATGTCATCAAAGCATCCTTCCGGTGATGGTGATTAACATGATCTCATGGTCGAAGGAATTAGGTTACTATGTATCGGAAAGCTTATAGCAAATGAATTATATTAAATGACTTGATCTTTATGCTACGCTTAACTATAGGAGTATGTCCATCACATCATTCTCCTAATGATATGACCCTGTTGTTAATAACATTTCTATGTTCATGATCAGGAAACCATGATCATATATTAACCAACAAGATAGTTTAACAAGAGGCTTTACTAGGGACTCTTTTATGTTTACAAATCACACAAGTATTAATGTTTCCGGTTAATACAATTATAGCATGGTATGTAAACATTTATCATAAGTATGAAGATATGATAATAAACACTTTATTATTGCCTCTTGGGCATATCTCCAACAGCTTCACTATATATAGGGAGTGAACGTGGGCTCTGCTCGCGTGGCCCATTCACTAAAGCCCATATAATATTAGTATCTGTGAGTCCGACTCACTGACTCAGTCTAAATCAGGCTTGGGTCCAACCCAACGAGATTTCCAGTTCAGATCCAATCCGAACTTGCTCCCGCTCTTAAGTGTGTGACCCCGCGGGCTCTTGGCAACTTGGACACGATTAGAGTCCAACTCTCAATCGACCAGTCGGTAGCGGCTCCTAGCAGAACGTGCCGACTCCCAAGTACCAAAGAGTCATGACGACTTGCCTTTCCAATGTGACTTACGTCCGAGTCCCTTTTGCCTCACGATATACCTTGTCAGACTATAGGCGAATATTTGTCATCCCTTAAATAGTCGGACTCTCTTTTCGATCCGAGATAAGTGATTCACCTGACTAACTCTTAGTCGATCGCCTCGGTTAACACTTAACCGAGTCGTGCATGTCCATGCTTTCCAAATTATATCATCCGAGAGGTCCCAGCGAACATCTCTCTAAGTGGAGGGGCAAAATCCCATCTTGGTTATTCACATCACGCAGCTTGATTCTCAGTCGAACCGAACTCTGCCTTTATAACTGCCCAGTTATAGATCAGCGTTTGACAGAACCTAAGTCGGTGATCCTCAACACGAATTATGCAATAACTCGAGGTCTAAGGATTACATTGATTGAGATATACAAATGACAACTTGTTCGTTGTACCTCAATATGGGTCAATTCTACTCGCTAAACTCTTTAGTTGAATCTGTGTAAGTCGGAATAGCATCTCCATGCCCATGACAAGTGGAACCGAGTCATCAAGCCGACTTTCACATTGGTCTAAGTTGTGTGTCCAGCACAACCTCGATGACCAAGGATATTTAGTACAAACAACATGAATGTATAGTTCTACAACCGAATCACATATTCAATGATACACATCAGATGTTTATATAAGGACAACTTTATATCTTTATGAATACAATGGGAAATCTCATCATACATGATTGCCTCTAGGGAATATTCCCAACATGGCCCGACTGTGCGTTTTTGGGAGGATATATGGTTAGGCGACACACCCCTCGTTCAGCAGTACCCATCATTATATAACATTGCATGTATGAAAAATGCCCTAGTTGCTGATGTATTACACCAAGTTCCGCTTAATATGGATTTTCGGAGAGCTTTGGTCGGCAATAAATGGAATGAATGGTTACATTTATGCCAATGTTTAATGGGAGTATAACTTAATGCTGAACCAGATAAATTTATGTGGAAATTATCATCCACGGGGATATTCATGGTGAAATCTATGTATTTAGACTTAATTAATGGCCATACTAGATTTTTGCGTAAATACTTGTGGAAATTAAAAATCCCACTAAAGATTAAAATTTTCATGTGGTTCCTCAGTAATAAAGTATTGTTGACAAAGGATCATTTAGCAAAAAGAAATTGGAATGGATGCCAAAAATGTTGCTTTTGTGATTCTGCAGAGACCGTTGAACATCTGTTCCTCCATTGTCCGTTTTCTAGGATAATTTGGCGCATGGTATTCTTTACTTACAATATAACGCCTCCAACTAACATTACTAATATGTTTGGTAAATGGCTAGATGGAATTGATAAGGCGAATAAAGCTAGAATACGTATTGGAGTTTCAGCTTTATGTTGGGTAATTTGGAGATGCCGTAATAATATAATTTTTAAGAAACAATTGGGTACTAATTTTTTGCAGGTTATTCGTATGGCGACGCATTGGATAGAGCTATGGGCATATCTTCTCCTAGCAGATCAGCGGGAACCCATGACCTCTCGATGTATCCGATTGCTAATGGTTGCTCAGGACTTCTATTTTCCAGGCGTCTGGCTGGCGGCACACTAGTAGATTGCAAAATGAATAGTCATTTGCTGCCTTTTGTTTTTCGATGGTTGATTCTTTCGCTGATTCATGATTATAATAAATTGAATATTTTGAACGTTGCAATAAAATGGCTGTGTGCATCTATTGATGCAGAGGCCCTCCTCACTTGAGGAGAGTGAAGGTCATGACTTATTGAAGCAGAACGTCAATTGGCCAAGGTTGTTCCCCATTTCGAAAAAAATATAAATTAAACTAAAGTATTATGCATTGTATAAAACAGGTTTAATATTGGGTGATTGAGGGTGTGGGATCTTGGGGTTTTAGTTGAAGTTGTCTTTTAAATTCCTTGCAAGGGGCGATGGTAAATAAAACTTTGTCAATATTTGGAGTAATTTAACAACAATGAAAGGTTTAAGTATTATGTATGCATGTCTATTTCATTATATAAAACATGTTAAATATGGGGTGATTGAGGGTGTCCGGTCTTCGGGTTTAGAGTTGAAGTTGTCTTTTAAATTTCTTGCAAGGGGCGATTGTAACTCAAACTTTGTCAATATTTGGAGTAGTTTAACAACCATGAAAGGTTATTCACTAGTGCCTCATCTAGCTTTGGCTACTAGGCTCCACAATGTTTTCCATATCAAGTTGCGCTGCAATTAATGGTGTAATATATTTGATTTGATTTTTCGAGAAACATATTTTCACTTCTCAAATCTAAATCATGTGCTCCAAAAGATATTCTGAGAAGAAAATAAGGTAATGTTAGCTCTAAAGGCCACCCGATTAGTGACATCACGACTATGGATTTAGCTTAGGTTGTGGACTCCCAAGCCCACGGACATTGAAGCTATAGGGCCACCACTGAGATTTTCTGTAGGATATTGCCGTTGATTTATGCATGCCTTTATAGATCGAAGGCGGTGCCTTGTCAGTGGTAGATTTTAGGCACATCAACTTGTCATGGCGGATATAAATGCATGTTGAAGTTCTCGAAATTACTATAAAGATAAAACATGCACAAAGTGAGAGATTGTGTATTGTTTTTTAGAAGCTTGTGGCGCAAAAGAGCAGGTCAGAACATCATTTCATTTGAAACATGCCAACAACATAATAATGATCTACCAAAAAGGACCATCACATGGCCAAATAGAAAGGAATGAGTCCTTTAGAAGTACGAAGAGATTGATATTGCATTCCTTGAAGATTTACAATCGGAGTGAGCATGACCGTGTGAGTACTTATTTTTTCAGCTCTTGAAGCAAAAAGTAATTTACATGATAGGAGAAAAAAGCTTCTAGCCAGAACAACAAATCACACTATCCTCCCTTTTAACTTCATAACAAGCTTTCCTTTCGCGATGCCTCCTATTCTCAAACTAGCTTCCCTTCTCTCTCTCTCTCTCTCTCTCTCTCTCTCTCTCTCTCTCTCTCTCTCTCTCTCTTCCCTTGCATTGTATTGTTAGCATCTAGCATAGAAAAACAAGGTGGTGAAACTCTTGAAGAACGGAGAGAACACATTTTGGTTATATATAAATTCTTAACCCCGCAAAGCATCAAAAACTACACTAGGAGTAGTTGGGTACTTTTATTTCGAAATAGTTTCCTTCAGATTGCATTGATGGTCTTCATAAATAATGGATTTTTCCATTTGTACATACAAAATGGGCACTTGATGTGTTTATGTATATTAAAACAAACCGTATCTTGGGTCACTCGAGGCGACTTCGGAGGTGCCACCACAGAGAACCTCCTCGCGTCACTCTAGTCTGCTCGTAGCCACCCGAGGAGGCTATCTGTCGGTGGACAGCGGCGACGAGGAATACACCGCATCATTTTTTTAGCCCTCGATTCATCTTCCTCAACCATGTATGACCTCAGATATGTGCGGATGCTGCAGTTTCCATCGAGAGACCAGGTTCACGTCATAGTCCATGGGAAACCTCCCGCCAGCTACAAATTGTGTGATCCTGTGCAGATCTCGCTGTCGTCTGCTCGCTTCGTGATCTGGCCACCGCCGGCCACCCAAAGTGGCAGATCACCGACCCGCATGAATTTTGACTGAATTTCTAAATACTGAGTTCATTCATGAACCGAGGGAGATAAATGTAATTGCACACGAACTAGCAAGATTAGCAAAAGGATCATGTCAATATGTATGGATGGATGATTCTCCTCCCTCTATAATACCTCTTTGCTCTCTTATGTAACTATATTGGCTATGAAATAAAGAGGTTTTAAGTTGTGAAAAATGCATGAGGCAATAGATATTTGAGTTATTTTAGGAGGCCACAAGGAACATAAAAGCGTTTGTCCTGAGCCCATTTTTTAGTTTTTCTATAACCGACGATTCGACTGTAAGTACCACCTTTGTTCTATAAAAGCGACATATAAATTAAGCTGAATGCAGCAACATATTTTCATTGATCTCTTTTCATCGCTCAAATCAACAGGCTTGGACAATGCATGACGCGCGCGGTGGACAAACAATGTTTAGACGATTTGTCATGGAGGGTCCAATGAGGCTGGCTAGCGAAAGGTATGGCGTAACCTATGTGTAAGCAATGATGCAACACTTTACTTGTGAGTTGTGACCCCAAAGGGAGAAAACGAAATCGAGCATTTGCTCCTATTAATTTCTTGTTTTGTTTATGCAAATGCTTTTGTCCTACGCTGTGAAAAAATTATGCATTTTGTCTTGATGACTCGGTGAGACCTCCATATGAAAAAGGGGACTTGTTGACCAGTGTCATAAACTACATGGATTGTTGTTGGGTACACCTATTATAGAAGAACAATTTTATTCACACTGCATGGAAGGTGGTTTTGTAGGTAACTAGTGCCTCAACCGGGACATATAATATGGACACGTGATGCTTTTTTATGTTACACCTACTACGAGCTTATCCTGATCGTTTCAATTCCAATGATTTAATTTCACTTGATTTTGTTCGCACTTGATTGATATGGGGAAATATAACCATGTTGAATAATACTAAAGTATTACGTGTGAATGTCTATTGCATTGAATAAAACATATAAAATATGGGGTGATTGAGGGGAGTAATTTCTTGCAAGGGCGATTATAACTTAAACTTCATCGATATTTGGAAGAGTTTAAAACAAAGAAATGTTTCCACTATATAAAAACATTTATGCCGTAACTCATAAATGATATGTCTAAATCGATCAGTGCGACGAGACCTCTCCAACCATGATATCCATGTTATCATTTGCATCATGCATTAAGAGCAGTTTTATAATCAGTATTGTTTATGCAAGGAAAACATGATAAATAAAATCGGGAACTAATTGTTTTTTATTAATAATGCCTCATGAATGCTATATCATCAATGTGCTATGCCTCTAAGACCTTTTCGACATAGTTTGCATCATTAACTTGCCATGTCATGCATCATATCATGATCATGCCGATTCTTCCGCATTAGTTGTAATTGTTGCATCGCTTGTTCCTTTTTAGTGTTTGCTTCCTCCTGGATAGGACGATGAGATGTTGTGAGGTTCGACAAGTTCTTAGGTTATGAAACTTCGGCAATGTTTTCAGGCGAGCATTCTCTCCCATTCTACTTATCTTATTTTTATAGTCTTTATTTCCTTCTGTTGATCTATTGCTATCTGTGTTGCAATGCTCTAGTTTTTCGTACCCGTGATATCCCTTGCAGCCAATATATTGCTTTGGACACCTCCTATTACCTGTTGTTTGGTAGATAGTCGGCCTTGCAAGTCGTAGTTGCTTGCTCAAGTGTTGTTTCGATGTCGTCGAGTACCACCGTTGTTGGAGAAATGCCTCATGCTTTATGTTGGAGATGATCATGGCTTCAATTGCAGTTTAACAACTAATATTGAAAGTAGGTAAATAATGCAGAGGCATAGGTGGGCAATAGATGTTATTTGGTTTTTAACCGTCCACTTGTGGCCCGTAGGACCCCAAGTACTTGATACATGTTCCTTGAATATTCGCACTATCCGCATGTGGGACCATGAATCCCCTTAGCGAGAGCTTGAGTCATATCTTATTTCTTGGGGATACAAAGTACTCCCTCTGTTCGGGATTATAGGTCCTACGCGCATACCTAGGTTGTTAATTTGACTAACAAAACATAACTTATATATTACAAAAATTATACCATTAGAAAATATAAGCTCTAAAGTTTCTAATGGTATACTTTTTGTACTATACTATTTATATTTTGTTGTTCAAATTGGCAACCTAGTTATCCGCGCGGGACTTATAATCCCAAACGGAGGGAGTAGTTTGGGGCTTTATTACTATTATGTACTTATGCCATGCTTTACTGCTTTATTTACTATTGCGCGTGGAGCGTCTGTACTGTTTTGGAACAAATGCGGAATGTTTACGCGGTATCAACAAGCCTAGTCACACTTTAGGGTTCCCAGTCGTTTACACCACTGTCGCAAACCCCTCGGTTCGTCGCGAAGCCGGTCAACTTCGTCGCGGGTAGCTTAATGGGGTGGCCCCCTGAAATATTATATGAATCTTACGTTTTCTTTTTCGTGAAGCCTCGTTGGGGTTTCATTTGGTTTTTCCGAGGTTGATCGTGTGTGTGTTGCTATTTGTGCCCCTGCAGGGTAAAACTTTCTGAAAGTCATGTCCAAGGTTATGGACGACTTGGAGCACAGTATCTCAATCATAGACAACTAGTATAACTAAAGTTTACTGTTATAAAATAACTTGTATCCGATGTGACTAGTAAGTTAGATAACCACCATGGAATGAATGGATAAAATTACCAACCGTGTGAGTTTCCTCAGCATGACTTTCTCGTTTGGTCTCGAGGGGGAAATACCAGGATGGGTATGTTTGGTGGTAGTATCAGGTTGGATTCGAACTAGGCTGCAGAATGTTTTGCATATCGAGTTGTAGTGCAATTAAAGGTGCAATATAATTTGATTTGATTTTGAGAGAAAGCAAATTTTCACTTCAAAAATCTGAATCAGGCGCTCCAAGATTCCGAAAATAAACTAAGGTCTAAAGCCACTAAATTGGTGACATCACGACTAACATGACTATGCATGTTACTTAGGTTGTCGACTCCCGAGTGCAAGGGCATCGAAGCTCTATGGCCACCACTCTGATTTTTTTACCTTTAGTGTAGGATGGTGTCTTTGATACATGCATGTTGCCTTGGATTTGACCTTTGCTGGTGGCAGGGTGTAGACACATCAACATGCCATGGAGGATTAAAATGCATGCTGAACTACTCAAAATTACTATGAAAATAAATACATGCACGATGTGAGATATTATGTATTTCTTCTTAGAAGACCGCGGTATACACAAAAGAGGTGGAATGAACCTCATTTCATTAGAAAACATGTGAGCAACTTTACAGTGGTCTAGTGAACAAGGACCAGCACATGGAAACATAAAAATGAATTGATCTTTTGAGGTAGGAGGTGATATTACTTAATTACTTAAGCCTGAGCTGCAGGAAGCTCTCTCAGCCATCCTGCGTTGCATCTTATCGTTTTATTAGCGCGCGCACTGAGGGCACTTGCCGCACCGCTTTCGGTTCTTGTGGGCCCAAAGTTAAGCAATGCGCTGCAACTGTACCAGACAGGTGGCTAGCGGGCGTGCTACGTCATTGTCGAGAAGATTTTGCCTCGCCCGCATCGCCCTATTCCCCTCCCTCCACCCCCTCTCGCTTCCCCTCCCTCCGCCCGGCGCTGGCTATCGGCGGCCAACCGTGCTACATCTGGTCGAGCGGACAGTGCCCTCTCAGAGCTGCCTCTCTCCCATGCTCCCATGCTCCTAGGGGCCGAACGCACGCACCTCCCTATCCTTTCCGTCACTTGGGGACGAGAGCGGCGACAACCCACCATGAAGAGGAGATGGCGCCCTTCCAGTACTCCGGCGATCGACGGCCCTCCCCGCCCCCGCAGCATCAGGCGGCCCTCTCCTACCTCTCGCCTCCGCCACACCCTTCACCGCCAGCCGTCCCCGTGATGCCACCCCTAACCCGATCCCCAACGCCCCTGCTAACCCTAGACCTTACCCCGAACTCCCCACAGCACCATCGCTGTACGACACCTAGGTCGAGCCTCCCGCGAGCTACATGGATCTGGAGGCCAGAGCGGCTTCGGAGTTCAAAGGTGAGCTAACGTCTTCTCCCGTGACCGGGGTCGTTGAATTATGCTTCTTGATTTTGTTCATTTTGATTATGTCTTCATGGTGGCGATAGTTTGCTAGGATGCATCTTGAGTTATACCGGATATTTGATTCAGCTGAGATATGAACAGGGGGCCGATGGTTACCTGTGGGCATAGTACCTAGGATTATGTGATGCGATCATGAGTACCAATGGGAGTAATTATGCGATCATAGATCAGAAAATGTATTAGGATTGACATGCTTGCCGGCGTTCCTGCCTCAGCCGGACCTTGCTGCACTGTTGTGGTGTTACTGGAAAGGAATGACGACAGAGGTATCATGGACAAATCATCGGCACCGTAGTGTATTGCTTGTATTCTGCATGTGCTCACAGCATGAGATCTCCAAGCGGACTATTGCGGGCTGAAGCGGGCACCGCAGTGTATTGCGCTAATCCTAGCGGTTTATGCCACACAAGCCACGAGTGTCCGGAATGTTGAAGCTTTCCTCTTAGGTCCATAGCGGCCAGCCGCAACCTGCCCTTCCTGCAACCTGAATTTTTGTCTTCACCAAGGGCTCTTTCAGGACAGGGTTGACTCACACCTTCAACGTTGAGGGCTTCTCGGCCAGATCTAGGTAAAGAGGCCCTTGTATATTGTTTAGTTTCATAAGAGGGTGCTGCCACATGCTCGCATACTGTTCTGGTTGGATCTTCATGGATGTTGACTCGCAAGAGAAAGTCTCGACAGAATTTCGTTGACAGCATAATTTTAGCTGAGTTTCGAAAGTACCTGCTAATCCTTTTTCTTATGATTTTGTTAGTGAATTCATGATGCATGGTCTGAGCTGAAGGAGAGTGCTTGATTTGTAGGGCTGAATAATACTTTATTTTTCCATTGATCTTTGATATTTTCGATTAAGATATGTGCAATTTAAGATATATGTAGGCTAGAAATCTCAATTTGTAGTTGCACCATTGTTCAGTAATATCTTACCCTTTTCTGATTGTATTTGATTGTCAGGTGTACAAGCATATCTTGCTAGACTTAAATTTGCATTAGAAGCATCGCCTTGCAGTACACCTTCTAGGATATGTCGCCACTTCAAGAGTATGCATAAAGGGATACATAAGTTACCTCAATAGTTTATCATGTAGCTCAAAGCTCAAAATACGAGAACTGTTTTAGATTTCCAAGATAGACTTTAATTAGTAACATTAGTGACTTACCTGATTTTCAGTTCTTTTAAACTCTTCTATTTCAAACATGTTTGGTTAAACTGTCCACATAGTAGTCTGACATGAAGTATTAGCTTGGTCACCTTTGTTCCTGAAGTAATGATGAAATTATGTCACTACAACATCAATGTTTTCCTGCCAGGATCCAATTGTTGGAGGAAGTTTGTTGTTGACATATACTACTGGGTATGTTGCACCTTCTCATCGCAGCTTCTTTTGTTGGAGCGTTGCAGGTACACCCGTAGAAATTGTTAACTTCATATAGGATATTACCAGCAAATTTTAATTTTGAATTGCTCTTTACACTACATGAGCAACACCAATCCAATCGATCAACCACACTTGGTTAATTCACTTTTAATGTCTGATTACTTAATTGCTTGTGAGAGTTTATTGTCATTCAGAAGATATTCCACATGGATAAACCCTATTAGGTATCTACTTAGTTTCTATTTTTTGGTAAAGATTTAAAATCAGTTCTCTATCCTTTCTGTTGAGGAAAAAATAGACTCTCACATCAGTGAACTTTTGCTAGCTTATATAGTTCTAATTTGCATCAAACTGTCAAGTTTAAATATTTGTGTCTAATTCCTTTTATAAATATTGAGAATCAACTTTATAACACCTAATTACTAACTAAAGTCATTATCAGATTACCTGTCCATCTAGCTATCTGTATACACCGTATATTCATCGCCAATGGCCAGTACATTATGATTGACGTATCACATATGAAAGAAATAACAAAATACCTTTTTGGAGGCTGGCAGTTAACAATAACCTTATTTATGGATAACCATACTCTTAGTTTGTACACTTTCACAGTCTCGATTCAAAGGGCTCACAATTATATTTCTTTGGCATGTTTTTTAGGAAATGATAACATATCACACTTACGCTTTTATTCTTCTTAGTATATTGCTTTATATAGTACTGCTCATGCGCAAAATTGTTTTTCAGATATTGTGACACTTCTATTCCTTGGAGCTTTAACCAAGATCCTTTCCTGAACGAAAAATCCATAGAAAAATTATCAAACATTCGTTTTAAGAAGTGTATGTTATTATTTAGAGAATTTCCTTTCACCAACACATGATTAACAGTGGTGCGTTTCTATTGGGTGGAGGTGTCTATACCCTACTGGACATCAATGGTGATGTAGACTATAGAGTCTTAGGCCAGTGTTAAAACAAGAGTTACAAGACAAGGTTCACCACTGTTGCACATGCCGATATATGTCAGACTTGTTGTTTATAGTTCTTATAGAACGTATGTAAATCTTTTCAGAATGCCTCTAAACATCTTGATCTCAGAAGTCCATGGATAACTATATAGCTCTTCCCACCAACCCCAGAACAGCAACATGATAAAGAAGTATATCTGCACCTCCTACCTATTATTTGTGTAATTGTCTCCCCAACATCTTTTTTGTAGGTACATGAGTAGTTCAGTACATTATCATTCATGTTATTTATAACCAGGTAGTAAATGAATCATACACTAACATAATAATGAACTTGAATGGGCTTCAACTTCCAGAATCCTGATCCAAACATCTCAGTAGTTGCTTTCTTGTGTACACCACCATAATTCATGCACGACACCAAATTTAATTGAAACATATGCATAAACCGAGTAGGATTTCAATAACCTGAGTTGACTACTTTTCCCCTATCAAACATATATATATGTATAAACCATTTTTGCGGCATGGACGACTGAGCCCGCCTCTCCACCTGCCACGGCGACCGGCGCCGACGACCGAGCCCTCCTCTCCACCCGCAGCGGCGACCAACGCCGACCTCTCAAGTTGGATATAATCCTCACCTTGCCGGCGATTCGGCGGCACGTGCGATTTACCAAACCGCTGATCTTTTTCCAATTGATTTGTACCATTGTGCACTCCCACCAAGCAGGGCCATGCTCCTCGGCAGTAACAACGGCAAGAGTTTTAGTGCTTCCCAACATATGTCATCATTCTGTATGCCGCTAGGAGTGGTATCATCGGTCATAGGTAAGCAATCAACTTCATCTTCCAAATTAGATTTGTGAGATGCTCTGCCATAATTAATTGATGGATAACGGACTGTCGGGCTACTCTGCCCAAGGTGTATTCTGGGACAATTAATTTGCTGAAAGGTGGGACTGTTTTTACAGGTGTTGCACGATCCAATTTGTGGCGACTGATTTGCCTTTCTACACCAGCACACACATATGTTATTTTTTCATTATAGTTGAAAAGAGGCTACACTCATCAGTTTGTTATGGTAGACCTATTAGCTGGTGACCTCCATGATTTACAGTGGGTGTGATGCATGGCAAAACCAACTTTTACATAATTAACACCGAAGTACAAAAAATGCTCTACTACATACATTTTGATAGATGTGATTTATCTTAGTTTCAATCAAATAATTGTCCCAAGGACACCATATTTCAGGAGTGTTATGCTATTGAAAATACTAATTTTATTTATAAAATGATACTGGTATTTGTAGCACGATAAATAAATATCTGATTTCCACAATATTATATTGGGAGCACATATATAATAAAAAAAACATTTATCATGGTTTTGGTATTTGCAGCACTGATTTATTAAGGTTCTAACGGTTCCACACAAAAATGATGTATACTTGAGCTTATTTATATCCATAAGAATGTAGGTGGGAGTCATGCAAAAGCAAGAAGAGAAGAACTTAACTATCAGCAGCTCAAGCCTATATTTCATCTGTGAAGTTTAGGCATGCAACATTTATTTATAAGTTCATATCTGGAGTGTTAGTACTTTATTAGACTATATTCGTACTTTGAATGCTCATATAACCATTCACAATATCATTTAACGCTTTCACCCTGTGATTCGGTCGTACACTTATGATGCGCTCGACTTAATTGTTAATTTTTGTAGCAAAATAATGTTGTTAGTAAAATTATTCCCGTCCATCTATGATTACAAGGAATGGTTAATATCTAATAGCTTAATCCCGGTGACATGCAGATGCTTTGAGGCTATTCGTCGTTGTTCTTCCGCCGGCGTATGGGCCTTGCTGCACACGATATTAAGATTTTATTGTGCCATGCTTCCCTTCTCTGCCTGACTATGAGTCCCACCGATCCTGGGTCTGGCAGTCAGCCACATAGTTGAAATTCGTTGGAAAACATTACTTTATTTTTCCACCACACAGAAACCCTATTGTGTCCCCATAGCCTACAATCCCGATCCAGCGCCGCCCTATCCACCACGCTGCCTGGGGACGGCTGCTCTGGCAACTCTCCGCTGCCACCGTTCGGGCAGCCATTGCTCCAGCACCCTTCCTGCGCCGCCCGAACGATCCTGTCGACCAAGTGGAGCACCACACAGACCAGGCGCCGCGCCAGGATCCTCGCCAGACGGTGGCCATGCTCGCGGTCTTCCCTGTGGTAGCCTAGCCATGGCGTGAGAGCCGAGGTGAGGTGGCGAGTGAGCCAAGGTCTGGGAGGTGGTGGAGCTTCGCACGTGATCATAGGGCTGGCGGGGACGAAAGAGGTCGGGCCGGTGCCACGAGCGGCAGAGGGTTCGCGGCCAAGAGAAGCTCATTGCGCCATAGGATGCGGCATGGAAGGGGTGTAGAGGCACGGAGGAAGAACTGTTGGTCGCTTTCCCGAGGTGTTTCTGCTGGCGGCTTCCCTGACCATCTCACCTTGCATCTCCTGACCTGCTAATGGAGGAATGGTTCTAAGTTTTTAATAAGGAAACTTACTATGTTTGAGTACTTCTAAGTTACTAATTTATAGTTTGTACATCACATAGTTTTCTGAAGAATAATGCAACAATTCAAAACCGATTCATAGTTCATAGTTGTGTACTTCAAAATTACTGTGCTGGATAAGATGTTTAGTACGACATGTTTTGGGGGCCAATTTGTGTCTTCAGTTCTTGAACAACAAAAATATTGAGAAATCTGGTTGTGTCCTAATTACATGAAGCATGCAGTTTTTTAGTCATCGACATTTAGTTTTACCTTTCACCGTGGAAGAACTGATTAGGTTGTATCTAAAGTTATCTAAATATGGTCATAGTTTGCTGAATGCCACTTTTCTTTACACATAAACATATGTATACGGAAGATGTGATGACAAAGTTAAGTGGTTTTGTTTACTTGAATAAATTTCCCATTCAGCATCGTGTACTCTTTGTAGCAATATGATACATCTCCTTTTGCAGTTATTTGATATCATCACTGCGCCTAATATTTTGTCGGCATCCTATGCACGTGTTGGTTAAGTTATTACAGCAAGTTCAATAAGCTTAATATAAGCTGGAAAGGTAACAGTGATATGTATATTACAATTGATATTTGAATTCTTATGCCACCTTTAGTTTGTTTATGGACTTAGCACCATCCGAGATTTTATTTTCTTGAATTTAACTATCTCAAATCAAAACTCTAAATAACAACAAAACAATGGGAAGATGATCTGTCTTTTCTTAAGTATCATTTTATAGTCTAATGGGGTGTGTTCATGTTTGGAATTGTATTAAAGATCTATCACAAATGTCTTTGAAAAAGAAGTATGTCCTAAATTCGAACGATGGCATCTGCATGTATGAATTGGTGTTCAAATCTATCAAAAAACGATCTAGAAATTATTTTTGTACCGAAGGTGTTGTGCCATGTACATGTTCATGCATGATTAGATATATTCTAGAGGTATTCTATATGTGGTTTATTTTAGTGCTGCACTCAGTGTTATGTTGGTCAGTGTCCCTGATGATATATTTGGGTACTCTTGTGAGCGTCTTTGGTGACAGGGTCGAATTTTTCTTGGATGACATTGGTCTCTAGATAATTTCTTGGATCATCATTTGTCGTCGTTGTCATCGTAGGCGTGTGCGTAGATTTTGTTTTGTCGTCCATTCCTGGAGGCTTGGTGTTGGCTAGTGTTTGTACCAGCAACTATGCCATGGTCTGATGTGGTTTTGCTGCCCGCCCCGTTGATGATGACATCAGTTTGGAGGTTCTCGGAGGCCTGGGTGAGTGCCTTTTTCCCATCGGATGTTCTATCCTTCTTAGGTTTCCATCTTAGGTATTTTGTTCTGATCTTAGGGTTGTTGTGGCCTCGATTAGGTGTTTTTAGTCACCTAGCAAGAGGTCGTACAGAAGTGGCTACTGTCTATGCAGCCAGTGAGTGAAGGTCATGCACTCACCTCTTGATGTTTTTTTTGTTCGTGTCCCCGCTCTATGCATTATCTGAGATAATGGTATATATGAAAATTAGATCAGAACCAACATTTCGGTAGTGTCTTTGTTGGGACATTATTGGATTAATGTGAATTTATGTTCATGACGATGCTTGTGCTCTGGAAAAATGAACTTACTACCTCCGTTCCATAATATAAGCCTTTTTAGCAAACTAAAACACCTTGCTAAAAAGGCTTATATTGTGAAACGGAGGGAGTACTATGTTGTTTGTGCAAGCAATCAACTATGGTGCAGATCATACTTTCCTATCGTTGTTCTTCAATTGTAAATAACATCTGTTACTTTAGTGAGCCTGAAATGCTTAAAGATTTGCTGAGAAACAAACATATCAAGGTAAGCATGACCTGCAAAAGAAGGTAACATTCGATAGAGCATATTCACTTAAGTTGCGCTAATTTGCTGAATCTAAATGAACATGCTACTTTTGTGATTTTCATGTCAGCTTCTTTGCTGGTTTATTGGATGGATCATCATGTGATGGTCTCATCACCAAAGATTATCTGAGAGATTCACATGCAAAAGTTTATGGACGATTGCTTGAAATCCAGTCCTTCGTTCTCTGATGACAATGAACAATCAAAGAATCAACCCATTATAAGAAGTAAACCTACATGTTTCTTCTATGCATTTGATTCAGCGGACTATATATGTGCTGAAACAAGGACTTGTGGGACTGCTCATAGCAACCTTTTTAATTTTTCTAGGCATGTGAAGACAATTACTACAGCCGAAGCACAGTGAGTTCTGACATAGGTTTAAGACAGATTTTGCAGAAGGTCAAAACTTTCTTTGCAGTTCTAAATGACTGCAGATAAGTCATTAAACAAAGGCCCTCTTCGAAATGAAGAAAACATGTAATATTTTGAGTAAGGTGATGATTGAGCTTCGCGGAGGAGAAACGATGACGACCTTTGAATTTTTCAAGAGTGGACTGGTCAAATCTTTGTTAAATTAGCTGTCTACCAGCGTATACCTCCATGTTGATGAAAATCTTAAAAATTACAATGCTGATCATTTTTGTGCAATGATGAAAAGGTTTCTACTATGGTATTAGTTTTGTAACTAAGCTCTTTTTTTCCTTCGTATTTTTTCAATACTGTTTGCATGCACATCAAAGCTAAAATATGTTACCGCCAAAGCCAACAACGTATCACCACCAAATTCATCGTGCCAACCATGTTGTGTAACAAGAAGGTGTAGCTGGCGAGGCGAAGCTCGCGTGTATGTCTAGTATATTATATTCCTCCAAGATCCAAATTCGGAGAGAGTGTAACCATTTGAGTACAAACAGTTCTAGTTCCAGGCGTTAAAAGTAGTTTAAAAGACAGGAGGCAAAGGCTCCTAGCCAGAGCAACAAATTACATTATCCTCCCTTGTCACTTCATAACAAGATTTCGTTTCTCGATGCATCCTATTCTCAAGCTAGCTTCCCTTGTCGCTCTCTTCTCTTGCATTGTATTGTTAGCCTTTACCATAGAAAAGGAAGGTGGCGAAACTCTTGAAGAATGGAGAGAACACATTGTGTATGTGGTCATATATAAATTTTCTTAGGCCCGCAAGGCATCAAAAAATACACGAGTTGTTGATTGCATTAATTGAAAAATAGTTTCCTTCAGATTGCATAGAAGGTATTCATAAATAATGGGTGTCTCCATTGGAAAGTACAACATGGGCATTCAACGTAGTTATGCTATATTCGGTCCATATCATAAAAAAGGAAAAAGTCTATTCTAAACCCTAAACTCGTAGAGGTCTTCCGGTTTGAACCCTTAAGTCGAAATCCCTGTCGTTCATACCCTAAAGTATTCAGTCCCGGTCTAAATCAAACCTTTTGGTTGTTTGGTGCACCGGGAAAGCAAAAATCCGGGCCGAAAATATTAGCTACTCTCACTGACATGTGGATCCCACTTGTAAGAAGTTTCTTCCCCAATTTTCCTTCTCCTCTTTGTTCAAATCAATATACTCCTCGCATCTCGTGTGCATAACAACAGGCTGAGCACGACGGCACACCTCGCGGCTCGTGGCGAGGGAGCAGGCTCTGAAATGAGGCCCGCGTGCTTGATCCCCACGTCGTCGTTTTTCCTGTCAACTTCTTCCTCACAGTGGACAACATCTGCTGCCCGTGGAGCTGTTCGTCGGTGCGCCTTCGGATTCTCTGTTGCCGATGGTAGAATAGAGATGAACCGATGCGGCCATGGCACCCTGATACACACTAGCTAGCTAGCTCCCCTTCCTCAAATATGTTCAAAACCAAAGATCGAGGGTTGCATGCACATGAATATGCCATCCCTGTTCACTGATTTAATATCGACATCGTGGCATGAGCTTAGGCGTGCTCCTCTTATGGAAACATAGTAACCCCATAGGAACCATGTAGCTAGCCACATCCGTTTGAACGCGAGAGAGGCCGGGTCACGCGCACAGGTGAGGCAACGTGTGCGCCAGCGCGTCTCTGTTGGCAGCCGCCATCTCGCCTCGGCAGGACCGCGTCCTCGACGCTCCTTCTTCTTCATCCGCTTCGGCCAGCTGCCCCTCGTGAAGGCCGCGCCGCCACGGTGTTCATAGCTGATTCGCATCGAGGAGGGTGCACGGCATCACTGGTTCGCATCGACATGAAATTTCAGGGACCAAAATGGCAATAGATAATTTTTCTATGGTAATTTTGTAAAATTTTGCCTATGTGGCAGTTAGTCAACTTGGTCAAACAGATCCATGGTTCGATTTAGACCGGGATTAAATACTTCAGGGTATGAACGATTTTGACTTGAGGGTTCAAACCGGCAGACCTATACGAGTTTAGGGTTTAAAATAGACTTTTCCTCATAAAAAATGTTGTTTTGTACACTTACACGAATTCAAGATTTACCTTTGACAAAAATACTATGGTATATGTACAAAATATATAATATTTCTAGACAATCTAACCATATGATCCAAACGACATCTATTTGTAATATGGTGAGATAAATTAGTCCCATGCCCTAATCATTTCAAATTTAATGAGCCAACTAGTCATTTAATTTGGCCTTAGCTGATTAAATGTATAACTATAATAAAATATTACTATCTCTATTTCATAATATAAGCATTTTTAGCAAACTAAAACATCTTGCTAAAAAAACTTATATTGTGAAACAGAGGGAGTACATGATATGATTGTAACTCTGACTTCCTAGGCCTTGTTCGGTTACATCAGGTTTGGACTGGATTAGCATGGATTGGTAGGTATTAATTCCCATCTAAGTCAAAAATTCCTTAATTCCCCTCCAATCCACTTCAATCCACTTGGTGAGAGGATTAACCGAACAAGCCCTTAAAGGTATGTTCGTTTCTAAAAAAAGGGAATGGAACTTAATTGTTTCACACCTGGCACCCGTTCCTATGTTCAGTTGGTAGGAAGAATTAACCAAGTAGTTCTCATGAATAGAATATACCTCTCAGACGTGGAATACACTCGTTCGATTGGTGAAATATGGTGAAATGAGTCGTTAACTTTACCGCATCAAATGAAAAATAATAATTAAAAAGAAATATCCTCACCCGGGCGCCCACCCTATCTCTATTCTGACATATCCGCCCATCTCTCCCTGGCGCCACTCTCACTGTCGTGCGTCGCCACTCTTCCTCTTGTGCCCTGCCACTGACTGGTGGGTAGAGGGGCTCGAAGCCGGGGGAAGTGAGCAAACGGTAGTGAGGTGGCAACTCCTACGAGCGGCCGAGGCGGTGGTGGTTGCGGATGGGAATGGTCACGGTGGTTGCGGGCGAAACATGCGGCAGCGGCTGTAGGATGAGCGGGGACGGCGATGCAGGCGGGCTAGGGTCATGGATTCCCATATTGTTTCTGTCTTAGTTCGGCCTATTTCATGTACAAGCCGTTACGGTCCCAAGTCAACGTTTGCAAGTCCTTCACATGCATGGCTGACTCCTCGCTTGCTACTCATTGCTCTTACACAAGCACAATAATATATAATCCCTCTGTTTATTAAATAAGTAATTTAATTGTCTAAATTTATATGTACCTATGCACTAAAGTACGTCCGGATACATGTGAATCTGGATAAATACAAATCACTTGTTTTCGAACAGAGGGAGTCCTAGACATTTGGATATATATTTGGAACAAGGGTATTTGAAGTTAGGTTGCTGAAGTGACAATGAGGAGGGCGGTCCGACGAGGAAATTGCGTCCATATAAGTGTACAAAAAGGAGAGTCATGTATACCTAGTAGCTCCCTCCGTTCCACAGAAGTTGTCAGCCAATTTGAACTATGTCTATAACTTTTGTGCAACGGATGGAGTAGAATATTGTTACCGTGAGCTCAGTGCATGATTCACATATATGTGTCTTTGCAAAAGAAAATAATAGCTTTGATGTGCAGAAAACGGCGGCTCGGCATCTGATATTTGTATTAAGAAACAAATGAATGTGAAAATATTAGCATCTAAACTAAAACGAAAATGGATGTGAAAAATATCCAAACTTACCGTTCAAATACAAATGCGGTATTCAAATTTAAGGCAAATGTGGATATGAAAGTGAACACATCTACACAAAATAAAATTACGGTACGGTTCACTAATTCTAGCCGTGACATATCCAATTGTATCAAACCTAAAAATCTAACATGTGATCAAATGTAACTATATCTTGGAAATTTTATTCACCATAGAAGTATATTTATTTTTCTAGCTGTCTATGTTTGACTTATTATATGGGTCGCTATTCCGTGTCACTTAGTCACCGACTTAGTTATTTGCCTAATTCGCCTCATGCCCCCTCTCGCTCCCCCGAGGGCGACAGGGCTCACCCACCTCCGGCCGCCTCCACCCGCCTCCCTTCGTCGTCGCCCCCGCCGGCAGGGGTCGCCGGGCGAAGCCCGGGCGACGCCAGCGGCGGCGGCCTGCCTCTCCCAGCGCCGTGGAGAGTGGGTCAGGGCCCTCACCCTCCTTGGCGACGGTGCACTTCGGGAGACCTCGGTCCGGCGCGTATGGGTGCTGCTGGCGGCGGCGTCAACTCGTGGCGGGGCGCCATGCCCGGTCTGGCTCTGGCCACCTTGACCCCCAGATGGGTTCAGGAGGGCCCTAGATGGGCTCGGGCGGGACGGGATGATATGTCGAAAACGTATCTATAATTTTTGATGTTCCATGCTTGTTAGTATCTACTTTGCTTTCCTTTGTCTACACTTTGAGGTGCTTTTTATATGTTTTCTGGTACTAACCTATTAACAAGTTGCCACAATGTCAGTTGTCTGTTTTCTGCTGTTTTTGGTTTTAGAAAAGCTAGTAAAGAAATATTCTCGGAATTGGACGGGACAAACGTCAAAGTCAATTACTTTCCGCGGGTGGGCCCTGCCCCGCGCCTGGGAGGGGTGTGAGGCCCCTAGCCGCCGCCTCGGCCTCCCCCTTCGCCTATAAGAAGCCCCGGATTGGGGGGATCTCCACGAAATCGTCTGTAGACGCCGCCACCATCGTCCCTACATTGGGGGGATCTGAAGTTCTTCCGGACACCCTGCCGGAGGGGAGATCATCCCGGAGGCCTTTTCTCCGGTATGATGCGTGAGTAGTTCCACCTTGGACTATGGGTCCAAGTAGTAGCTAGATGGTTGTATCTCCTCCTTTGTGCTTTCATGTATAGATCTTGTGAGCTCCATTCATGATCAAGATCTAATATATTTGTAATCATGCATGTTGTGTTTGCGGGGATCCGATGGATATTGAGATTATTATGTTGGTTTGATTAATGGTTTTGTCTTTATGATTCTACCATGTCTATGTTGTTTATGATCTTGCATGCTCTCCGTTGTTAGTAGCTATCTTGGCAAAGTAGTTGCTACTGACTCCAAGAGGGAGTATTTATGCTCGATAGTGGGTTCATGCCTCTAGTTTCCAAGGGAAGTGACAATAATCTCTTCGGTTGTAGATGTGTTGTTGCTACTAGGGAGAAAACAACGGTCTCTTGTTCATGGAACATGTGGACTGTTTATCTTACACACTTTGCTTATAGCAGTTGTCTGTTTCTTGCAACTTAATACTGGAGGGGGTTTGGATGATAACCTGAAGGTGGACTTCTAGTCATAGATGCAGTTGGATGGCGGTCTATGTATCTTGTTGTATTGCCCAATCGAATCTCATTGGATGGCGGTCTGACTAGTATTGCATTGTTATGCCTTGCTCAGTTCCTGTCAATTGCCCTGCTGTAATTTATTTACCCTTCATGACATGTTGTTTATCTAAGGAGAGCACCTCTAGTGAACTATGGACCTCGGTCCAATCTTTACCATTGATACATTTTCCACTGTTACTTGTTTACTTGCTGCAAACCATTACCTTCCATACCATACATTTAAACTTTTGTTACAGCAAACCGGTGAGCTTGACAACCTCACTGATTTGTTGGGGCAAAGTCTTGAGTTGTGTTGTGCAGGTCTCCGCGTTGCTAGCAACACCTGTGTGATGTTTCCTTATTCCTACTGGTTCGATAACCTCGGTTTCTTACTGAGGAAAACTTGCTGCTGTGCTGCTTCATACCTTGCTCTTGGGGTTTCCAACGAAGCGTCCCACGACAAGTGGTGGGCGCCATCAAGCTATTTTCTGGCGTCGTTGCCGGGGAGGCTAAGGACTTCTTCACTATGGGAGATTGCTGCAGCTTATTTAGTTCATATGTTGGAGGCTAGGTTTGTTAGCCTTAACCCCTTCATACAATTCTTGTTCCTAAAACTAAAAGAAGAAAAGAATGCTAAAAAGAAGGAATTCATCCTTGAAACTTTATCAAAAGAATTTCAAGATGTTGCTAGGGAAGCCAAAAAGGTCTTTGAGAGTTTCAGTATGCTAGGCTCAAGTGTAGATGTTGTGGGTATTTATGATAAAACTAAGCCTAGAGAAGAATTTAAGATACCCATACCCTTTAAGCTTATTGGAATGCATGAATCCTTTGAAAAGAATTTTGATTGGATTGCTCCTGAAAATCTTTTTGATAAAAATAGTAGACCAAAGAGAGATGAGAAGGGATCCTCCAAAACCCATTTGGATGAGATACCTTTCATAGTTTAAGATTTTGCAAATATGTATGTTAATGCTTCTTCATTTGAAAATACTTGATTCTTCTTTCTTCTTGTGCCTAACTTAAAGGCGTTAAAGAAAAGTACTTGTTGGGAGATAACCCAAGAGTTTCCTTGAGTCTTGGAAGTTATTACTTCAGTAATGACCTCTCCTTATCCTTTTTGTTTGTTTTTTGTGCCAAGAATGACCTCTAATGAGAGGGAAGTAAGATTTGGGTAGTTGCTGTCCCGAAACAGATTTCTGTCCTCCACAAAAAAATTCATGAGGAGGCTCTGTAACTCGGATTGAGCTCAAAAATTACGAATAAATCCCTCCGTATGTTAGCTAACTTTCGTTAGTTCAATACTATTTGATTTGAGCAACAGAAGATGTTCGAAGAAATCGGTTTCTACCTGCTGGTCTGTTTTGATAGATTTCTGCCATTATTTGCATTTGCTTCTTATTGATTCCTTTTTGAGTTCTCTTTAGATGAATTGAGATTTTTGAAGGAGTTACTACAGTAGCTTGTGTTTTTAGTGAAAATCCTTGTTGTTCCTAAGCTTTGCCAGGGGTCTAATATCTTTTGAATACACTAATGGTGTTAATGAAGATTGTGTGAAGTTTTGTATGAAAGAAAAATTTCAGGTGTAAAGAGAGAATGATGCAATGAGATGAAGAATGGACAAAAGCTCAAGCTTGGGGATGCCACCATGGTGTCACCCCAAGAAATATCCAAGAGGTACAAGCGTCAAAGCTTGGAGATGCCCAAGGCATCCCCTTCTTCATCAATAAAAAGCTCAGGTCTGTCTAGACACTTCGTTTTTATTGTTTCATGCACAATTGTGTTGTTCTTGGAGCGTCTTAGTTTTTGTTTGCTTTGATTGAATAAAGTAGTTTGGTCCCCCGTTATCGCTGTGTTGTTTTGCAAATAAGTTGCTTGGTGTTGGAAAGGAGTAGTAAGTTCTTGCTTGAAGTGCAAGAGGAGCTTGCATTGACTGTGACTTAGACTTTAGCATGACATGCTAGGTGTTGTTTTAGTATTATGATTAGTGATTATTGTTGTAGCATGTCTTGTTCCAAACAATTTGGATTGATTAGTGTGCCTTGAAGAAATTATACATTGTTTTAGCATGCAAAAGCATAGTATTGTGGTATTCTCGTTTGATGCTTTGCTTGGGTTGACTTGGCACATGCTCACACCATGTTATGACTATGACAGGTCACCATTAGCCTCCATGATCATTTAGTCCTTGGCTTGTAGTACCACTCGTTGCTTTGATTAGTAATGCTTTGTTGCACTGCATGATTATGGCCATTATGCTCTCTTAGTTGGTTGCTCCTAGTCTTTTGCTAGCCTTCACTTGTATGAGTAAGTTCTACTCATGCTTCCAACTCCCAAGAAACCAAGTTATTCCAAAGTGTCGACTATAAACTCCTATGCATGGTGTGTTACACCATTCCAAGTATATTATTGTTTTCACCTATCTTCCAATTAAAAACTTTTTTGTTATGTGAAAAACTTAGTGATTAAATCCCTCACGAACTTGATGGCACACTTTATATTCTTTGCCTCTAATAAACTTGAACCATTGTGACATATTTGTTGTATATGTTTGCACTTATACGTTGGAATTAACAGAACCGTGCTATCACGGGGAACGTTTTCAACATTGCACTTGTACTTTGTACTCAGTTGATATCATGCTCTTTTGCCTATGGATGTCACCGGTGTGAAATAAAGAGAGAACGTGTAAGTCCATGGAGTTTGTATCCTGTGTTAGAGACCATAATGACCATGGTGGAAACTTGCAGCATCACCATAATGACATCTATGAAGCATTCTTCTTATAAAAAAAGAGAAACATTGAGAAAAGAGGAAAGAGAGAAAAAGTGTTGGAGATATGCCCTAGGGGCAATAATAAATATAGTTATTATTATATCTTTGTGTTTATGATAAATGTTTACATTCATGCTATAATAGTATTAACAAGGAAACATTAGTAATTGTGTGATTTGTAAACTTAATTTGAAGTCCCTAGTATAGCCTCTATACTTCACTAGCTTGTTGGTTGATTAATGATTGTGGTTTCCCTATCATGAACATTGATATGTTATCGACAACAAGATCATATCGTTAGGAGAATGATATGGTGGACATACTCCTATAGATAAGCATAGCATAAAGATCAAGTCATTTCAATAGTTCAATTGCTATATGCTTTCTGATACATAGTAACCTAATTCCTTCGACCATGAGATCATGCATATCACCTTTACCGGATGGATGCTTTTATGACATCAAACACCACACCGTAACTGGGTGGCTATAAAGGTGGCATTGAGTGTTCGGAAAGTATTGGTTGAAACACATGGATCAAGAGTGGGATTTGTCCATCCATATGACGGATAGATATACTCTAGGCCCTCTGGGTGGAATGTCATCCAATTAGCTTGCAAGCATATGGTGGGTCACAACGGATCACATATCACGGAACGAAAAGAGTACTTATCGTAACGAGGTTGAACTAGGTATGCAGATACCGACGATCATAACCTCGGATAAGTAAACTATAGTGAGACAAAGGAAATTGGTATCGTATGTAAGTGGTTCATTCGATCGCAAAGTAATCGTAGAAATATGGGAGCCATATGAATTTCCAGATTCCTCTATTGGTTATTGTTCGAGAAGTGTCTCGATCATGTCCGCATAATTCACGAACCGTAGGGAGACACACTTAAGGATTCGACGTTGTTTTGAGTAGTTATGGTATTATGAGAAAGAGACCGAATGTTGTTCGGAGTCTCGGATGGGATCCGGGATATCACGAGGTGATCCGGAATGGTCCGAAGAATAAGATTCATATAAGGAAAGTCCCGTTTCGGAGTTCGGGAATGATTCCGGTGTTTTCATCGGGAATGTTCTAGAAGGTTCCAGATTGTCCGGCACTCCGGGGGGAGGGTGCATGAATGTGTCATTGAATGATTGCATCATGTACTAAGTTTTCTTGCTGTTCCAAAACTGAAAAGTCAAACTGCCAGTTTGAAAGTCAAACGGCTAAAACAGGAAACTGTGGGAAACAGGAAACTGTGGGAAACAAGCAAGAGGAGGTTGAAACCAACTTGGAGGAGGAGTCCCTCTCCTCCAAGCCGGCGGCCAGCCTAGGCCGAGTTCGGGAGGACTCCTCCCTCCTGGCGCGCCAGCCCTCCACCTATAAAAGGAGGGGGGGCCTCCTCTAGACACACAAGTTCCTATCCTCTAATCTCCGGTTTAGAGCCGTTTTGGTTTAGAGATTTTAATTGCTTTAGCTTGCGGTTTAGAGCCTTCTAATTGGTGTGTCTAATATCTAGACCACTAATATCCCTCTCTCATACTCCACCATACTCGCTCCGGCTTAGGCTAAGCCTGCGGGATTTCCCTCTACTTTGCATTCACGCCGTTTGCCGGAATCGCGAGGAGTGCTACAACCTCCTCACCGCCGGAACAAGGAGAGGAAGGTCTTCGTCAACCGAACGATGTGACCGATCAAAGCGCCGAACGCAGCCGGAAGGATCGCCTACACGATCTTGAGATCGGAAAGAGTACGACTACATCACCCACGAGAATCCGCTCGTTAAACACTTTGGAATCTTCGAGGTAAGTTATTCCATCGACTCGTTGCTACAATCTAGTAGATAGATCTTGGCTTGTTTGTTTGTATGTAACACCTCAGATCGACCCTATGCAAGTTTAGCAAAATTCGCCAAACCCGCATATAGAAACGATTCAAGGTGCCCACCAGCACTTTCGTGCGGGTGGAAAAACAAAGTAATAACATTACACAACAGTCCTCGATGGGACCCATGTAATGCAGATATATACAACATGACTCAGAGGGTCAAGAGTACAAATATACGTACAAAGATCCAAATCACCTTGAAAGCGATAGAGTCCGACTACGGACAAGATGCAAATGGGGCTAAGAGCTCAAGAATAACCAATGGCGCCCATAACCCCGCCTGCCAAGCCGGAAGGGTAACCACGCTAACGGCCGATCTCAAACCTGCTTAAACAAAAGGTGCCGACAAAGGGCAAAGGAAAAGAAGGAGCGTCGATCGAGGCCAAGACAGCGAGGCTAGACCGCGGTCCTCGCCACATAGGTATGGTGGATCGAGCGGCAAAGCATGCACTAAACAACCTATAGAGACTCGATAACCGGGCGGTCATCGAGGGGGGTGAGAATGACCTATCCGGATCCAACTCGAGCTATCACCAAACAAACCCATCTGGCGTTTCTCGAGACCAAACGAGGAAGTCAACCGAGGAACGCATACGCTGGCGCTTTACTTATTCATTATCTTTGCAGCAATTACTAGTCAGTTTAGATACTGCCGATAAAGTAAGCGATGGGCACTTTTAGTTAATCATTCCGTTATAGTGGCAACACTTACTAGTCGATACAATTATCGTGAGATAACCCCAAAACCTAGCATTGTTGATACTTTTACTTAGCCATTACTGTAGTGGAGCTGATTACTAATCATATCGGAAACAAGTCATTTTAAAACAAGAAACTTTAGTTATAGTTGTCTATGATCGACATCGTGCTCCAAGTCGTCCATAACCGCGACATGGCTTCAAAAGATTTAACCGCAGGGTGCACCAAAGTATCCACAGCACTTGACCCTTTTGCCGATCGCTAACATACACCCATCGGTATGTCGGCGGGGCCTAGTCACGACGCTCCTGCACTCCAAAGCAAGCACCGGGGGCCACCCCACAAGTACACCCGCAACGAAGTCGGCCGGTCTCGAGACGGACTCGTGGTTTGCTAATGGTCGTGGAACGACAAAGAGTCCCCAATCGGGATCGCCGACACCGCGAAAACATTCCGCCTAAAAAGCGATGCAAGACTCGCACAATCGTAAATAAAGCAAAGAAGCATGGCATAAGTACAGGATAGTAATAAAGCCCCAAACTACTTGTGGCCCCCAAGACAATACTTTGAAATCAGGTAATTATCAATGGGGCCCATATCTCCCACCGTGGTTAGCTACCGATCTCGAACAGTGTCAAGAACTCGGTCCCACGGACACAAGTGGGCGATCGAAACCAAATCTTACCTATCACCCACCGATGCCTCGCTTAATTCAATTTTAGTTGTTAAACAGAAAGTAAAGTGAACAATAAGTAAACCATGATCATCTCCAACGTCAACATGCGCAATTCTCCAATAAGGGTGGTACTAGCCGACAAGCAAAAACAGTTGAGCAAGCGATCATTACACGCTGGTCCAGCTATCTACCAAACAATGTGTATTAGGATGTGTCCAAGGCTGTATATGGCTGCAGGATAACACGGGAACGAAAACTAGAGCATCGCAACGTATAGCAAAGATCAACAGAGGGAAGTAAATACTATAAAAGTAAGATAGGTAGAAAGGGAAGATGCTCACCGAAAACATTGCCGAAAGGTTCATCCAAGATCGGGCTAAGCTCACATCAACTCAACGGCCTTATCCGCGAAGAAGCAAACCACTAGGAGAAACACCGGATGCAATATTTAATACACGCAGAAGATCGGCATGATGCATGCATGGATGGCATGGCAAAAGGTGCAATGCAATTAGGTCAAATTAAAGCGGAACCGGGTCCGGCAATATTAGATGGTTCAAGTTGTTTAAACCCCGCATATTAAATGTGGTTTAGCAAGTCAACAGATGGAGTGTTCGCTACACATGTTTAAATGAGGCCAATATAAGGTTGGATTTGCCCGCATATGGGCCCCATATTTAATTATTAGGTGAATCGGCATAAGGCCCCAAACCACGTGATATGCATGCGAGATGAATGATTTGATGTGCAACAATTATATTATGTTATGAAATTAGGGTTTCGGAAGAGGTTCACGCTGAGGGTCTCGACGATCTTGGGTTCCGGGGTTCGGTTCGGTTCACGAGCTGGGTACGGGTTCGCGGAAGCGTTCTCCACGGGCAGATCTTGTCGCATCGGGTCTCGATGTCCGGGCAGAACTTGTGTCCGCCGGGCGTCGTTCTTCTCGCCGGGCGTTTTGTCGCGCTCGGGTCTTCGTCATGCCGTGATCGTGGCATTCGGGATGAAGTACTCGCTGCTCGTCGATGTTCTTATCGTCCGGTTCGAAACGGTCTTGGTTCGCCATCAGGTCCGCGATCGGGTCTTGATTCCGTGAGGAAGAGCTTGTAGTTCAGGATCTTCGCCTCGATCATCTAATCCGTGAAGGAGGCCTTGGCGTCCGGTCCGAGAAGGCGATCTTGACGCGCACCGGGTTCGGGGTGTCGAGGCTGGGTCTCTGGTTTCGTGTCGGCGCACTCGGTGTTCCGGTTGGCGATCCCGGCTTCCGTGGTGTCAAGATCTTGTTCGCCTCTTATGCGTTGCGTGGTACTTGTTCGATCCATGGCAATCTTGTTTCTTCAGTTCGGGTCCGGCGTGGCCCTTGAATCACCGGATCGGGCCGGAGCTTGGTCACGACGGCAGGAGTTCTTGGGGTTCTCGACGACCGTTGTCGCTGCCGATCTCGAGTGGCACCAACGGGACGATCTTGGCGGTTCACGGCGAGGAAGTTTCAGGAGCGCGGTCGGGTCGGGCGGGCTCGCGGGCGAGACGGGCGAGGGCCGACGCGCGGACGGCGAGAGAGGCGGGTCGGGCCAACGGAGCTGGTGGAGGCCGGGCTCATGGGTCGGCGAGGCTACGGGTTGGAAGCTGGCGCTGCCTGAGGACGCCGAGGGACGGAGGTCGGGCGGGCCGCGGCGACGCCGGTGAGGCAGAACGGGGCGCCGAGGCGGTGGAGGGTGCGCAAAGGCAGCAAAGACCGAGGAAGGCGGCGGATGGCGGGGCTGAGGAGGGCCGCAGCGGGCGGCGGAGGCGCAGCCGGCCTCGGCCGCGATGGCGCGCCGGCCGGAGCGTGGGCGGCGCAGGAGGAGCGGCGGCGCTAGGGGAGGCTCTGGCGAGGCGGGAACAAGGCGGCGCACTGGGCTTGGGCGAGAGGCGACGGCGAGGGCGGCGGGCGGAGGAGGAGCTTGGCGAGGTTGGCGGGCGCGAGGCGGTTGAGGCCGCGGCAGCAGGGCCTGAGGCGGGGTGGCTGGGAGGCGCGATGGGGGCGTGGGGCAAGAGCGGCGGCGGGCGATAGGGAGCTAAGGAGATGGGAGCTGGAGGGGACGGAGGAGGACGATGGGGGCAGCAGGCGTGGTCGCGTGTGGGGCCAGGCGTGGGTCCGGTGAGTTGGTGGGGGGAAAGTGAACTGGGACCGTGGTGGGGCCTGTGGCAGGGGGTTGGGGCAAGGCATGTGGCCTGGGGGTGTAGTGTGTGCAGCGTGAGAGAGAGATATGAGTGGGAGGAGAGAGAAAGAGGGGTTGGGGTGATGTGTCATGTTAGGATTGAGGGAAGAGGGGAAGCGAGATGGCGTGGTGGGATTGGTGGGAGTGATGTGGCGGTAGGGTGGGTAGATTTTAGGTGGGTTTAGGATTAGATGGGGCTAGCAGGTTGGACCGATTTAAAACCTGGGGTGGTCGTGGGTCGCCCGCTCGACGCCTCACTAAAAACAACTAAACTTTTATTTGATTTAAACGGGCCGTAAAAACCGATAGCCAAACAAAATATTCGGGACCCGGTTTATAGTTGAATTAGGATGAGGCGTTTGAAAACAAATCGGCTATGAAAATAGTTTTGACAAACAATGCATGATGATGACGATGCAATCCACAAATTCAACGCGATTTTCTAGTAGTGGTTTTGCGGATGCCACACCGACACCACTAACAAGGGATCTCGCCGAGATCCGCCTCATGGTACCGAAGGAGGGTCGGTCGATCCTTCAAGGCTCGTAGATCCTCGCGACACCACTAACAAGAGGTCGTTGTTCCTGATCGTCGAGAGAGCACCGGATAAACAACGGACGGGTTAAAGGTAAGGCCACCTACTTCAGCGGAAGGAGTAAATTGCATCGATCCACCATTCAATGTACATAAGCGAATGATAAGAGTAGTGGTATGGTCGCGACTCCATCCCGCACTCAAAGCATTACCGCATACCTAATAGATGTACTATGCAACCAACTCGTGATTCGACTAAAGATCTCGCCAAACGAGGTTCGAAACAAGGAGTGATGCGACTGCATCGGATCCGGCGAGAGGATGTCGTCGCGAAAACACCTAAGGAACAAACAAGGAATACAGATGGTAACACGTGAGACGGATTCATCTGGCAGCTTGAACAGGATGGTAGAACACCGTTACTAAAGGAGGAAGCGAAACCCTAAAGGTACGGAAAACCCAACCACGAGAATTCTGGACTCAAGAAAGAGACGAGTGGATTCAAACACGAGGGGTAAGAGGAGAACAGCAGGGGGTAAGTAAAAATCACCTAACCGTAACTATCCAACCGGTTTTGCAAAGATAGTTTTTGACACTCTACTTGGCCGCCTAGGTTATCCTACAGTCGACTTGTGGGTATCGAATCGCTGAGCTCGATACACTCAGAACACCTCAGATCGACCCTATGCAAGTTTAGCAAAATTCGCCAAACCCGCATAGAAACGATTCAAGGTGCCCACCAGCACTTTCGCGGGTGGAAAAACAAAGTAATAACATTACACAACAGTCCTCGATGGAACCACAGAACAGATATATACAACAGCGACTCAGAGAGTTAAGAGTACAAATATACGGTACAAAGATCCAAATCACCTTGAAAACGATAGAGCGTCCGACTACGGACAAGATGCAAATGGGGCTAAGAGCCCTGAAGAATAACCAATGGCGCCCATAACCCTGCCAAGCCGAAGGGTAACCTCGCTAACGCGCCGATCTCAAACCTGCAAACAAAGGTGCCGACAAAGGGCAAAGGAAAAGAAGGAGCGCCAAGATCGAGGCCAAGACACGGCGAGGCTAGAATTCGGTCCTCGCCACATAGGTATGGTGGATCGCGCAAGGCAAGATGCACTAAACAACCTATAGAGACTCGATACAACCGGGCGGTCATCGAGGGGGTGAGAATGACCTATCCAGATCCAACCTGAAGCTATCACCAAACAAACCCATCTGGCTTTCTCGAGACCAAACGAGGAAGTCAACCGAGGAACGCATACGCTTGGCGCTTTTACTTATTCATTATCTTTGCAGAATTACTAGTCGTTTAGATACTCGCCCGATAAAGTAAGGTGGGCACTTTTAGTTAATCATTCCGTTATAGTGGCAACACTTACTAGTCGACAATTATCGTGGAGATAACCCCAAAACCCAGCAGCTTGTTGATACTTTTACTTAGCCATTCGTTGTAGTGGAGCTGATTACTAATCATATCGGAAACAAGTCATTTTAAAACAAGAACTTTAGTTATAGTTGTCTATGATCGACATCGTGCTCCAAGTCGCCCATAACCGCGACATGGCTTCTAAAAGATTTAACCGCAGGGTGCACCAAAGTATCCACAGCACTTCACCCTTTTGCCGATCGCTTAACATACACCCATCCAGATGTCGGCGGGCCTAGGTCACGACGCTCCCAGACTCCAAAGCACCGGGGGCCACCCCACTACACCCGCAACGAAGTCGGCCGGTTCTCGAGACGGACTCGGTTTATGCAATGGTGTGAACGACAGAAGTCCCCAATCGGGATCGCCGACACCGCAAAACATTCCGCTTCCAAAAGATAAAGCAGCAAGACTGCACAATCGTAAATAAAGCAAGAAGCATGGCATAAGTACAGATAGTAATAAAGCCCCAAACTACTTGTGGCCCCAAGACAATACTTTGAAATCAGGTAATTATCAATGGGGCCCATATCTCCCCACCGTGGTTAGCGCTTCGATCTCTAACAGTGTCAAGAACTCGGTCCTACGGGACACAAGTGGGCGGTCGGAAACCAAATCTTACCTATCACCCACCGATGCCTCTGCTTAATTCAATTTTAGTTGTTAAACAGAAAGTAAAGTGAACAATAAGTAAACCATGATCATCTCCAACGTCAACATGCGGCAATTCTCCAATAAGGGTGGTACTAGCCGACAAGCAAAACAGTTGAGCAAGCGACTACGACACGCGGGTCCAGCTATCTACCAAACAACAGGTATTAGGATGTGTCCAAGGCTGTATATGGCTGCGAGGGATAACACGGGAACGAAAACTAGAGCATCGCAACACAGATAGCAAAGATCAACAGGAGGGAAGTAAATACTATAAAAGTAAGATAGGTAGAAAGGGGAAGATGCTCGCCTGAAAACATTGCCGAAAGGTTCATCCGAAGATCGGGGCGAAGCTCACATCAACTCAACGGCCTTATCCGCGAAGAAGCAAACCACTAGGAGAAACACCGGATGCAATATTTAATACACGGCAGAAGATCGGCATGATGCATGCATGATGGATGGCATGGCAAAAGGTGCAATGCAATTAGGTCAAATTAAGCGGAACCGGGGTTCCGACAATATTAGATGGTTCAAGTTGTTTAAACCCCCGCATATTAAATGTGGTTTAGCAAGTCAACAGATGGAGCCGGTTCGCTACACATGTTTAAATGAGGCCAATATAAGGTTGGATTTGCCCGCATATGGGCCCCATATTTAATTATTAGGTGAATCGGCATAAGGCCCCCAAACCACGTGATATGCATGCGAGATGAATGATTTGATGTGCAACAATTATATTATGTTATGAAATTAGGGTTTCGGAAGAGGTTCACACGCTGAGGGGTCTCGACGATCTTGGGTTCCGGTTCGGGTTCGGTTCGACGGAGCTGGGTAATGGGGTTCGGCGAAGCGTTTCGATCACGGGCAGATCTTGTCGCATCGGGTCTCGGCGTCCGGGGCGAACTTGTCAGGCCGCTGGGCTGGTTCTTCCGCCGGGCGTTTTGTCGCGGTCTTCGGTCATGTCGGCGGTCGTGGCATTCGGATGAAGTACTGCTGCTCGCCGATGTTCTTATCGTCCGGTTCGAAACGTCTTCGTGGTTCGCCATCGTCCGCGGATCGTGGTCTTGATTCGTGAGGAAGAGCTTGTAGTTCGTGATCTTCGCCTCGATCATCGGAATCCGTGAAGGAGGCCTTGGCGTCCGGTCCGAGAAGGCGATCTTGACGCACCGGGTTCGGGGTGTCGAGGCTGGGTCTCGGGTTTCGTGGTTTGGCGCACTCGGTGTTCGGGTTGGCGATCGGCTTCCGTGTCGAAGATCTTGTTCGCCTCTTGTCGTTGGCGTTGTGGTACTTGTTCGATCCATGGCAATCTTGGGTTTCTTCAGTTCGGGTTCCGGCGTGGCCCTTGAATCACCGGATCGGGCGCCGGGAGCTTGGTCAATGATCGGTGCAGAGTTCTTGGGGTTCTCGACCGCTGTCGCCGATCTCTCGAGTGGCACCAACGGGACGATCTTGGCGGTTCACGGCGAGGAAGTTTCAGGACGGCGCTGCTGGTCGGGCGGCTCGGGCGGGCGAAAGACGGGCGAGGCCGACGCGCGGACGGGCAGGCGGGTCGGGCCAACGGAGCTGGTGGAGGCCGCGGGCTCGTCGGCGGCGAGGTTACTGGCGAAGCCTAGGCCACGGAGGACGCCGACGGAGGTCGGGCGGGCCGCAGCGACGCCGGTGAGGCAACGGCGGGCGTGGCCGGAGGCGTGTGGACGTGGAGGCGGGAGGAGGGCGGCGCAGCAAAGACCGAGGAAGGCGGCGGATGGCGGGCCTGCCAGAGAGGCTGCAGGCGGCGAGGCAGCGGCCTCGGCTGGGCGGCGCCCGGGCCGGAGGCGCTGGGCGCAGGAGGGAGCGGCGCAGAGGAGGCTCGCTGAGGCGGGCCTGGGGCGCGGCGTCGGGCTGGGTAGAGAGGCGACGGCGAGGGAGGCCGGGCCGAGGAGGAGCTTGGGCGGTTGGTTGGCGGCGGCGAGGTTGGAGGCCATGGCAGGGGTCGGAGGTTGTGGGGTGGTCTGGGAGGCGCTGGGCGAGGCCTGATGGGGGCAAGAGGGGGAAGGCGGCGATAGGGAGCTTATGGAGATGGGAGCGGGAGGGGACGGAGAGGACGATGGGGTCGGGGCAAGGCGTGGTCGCAGGTGTGGGGGCTGTGGCGGGAGCGTTGGTGGGGGAAAGTGGAACTGGACTGGTGGTAGGGCCTCAAGGCCTGTGGCAGCTGGGCTGGGGCAAGCGCATGTGGCCTGTGGGGGTGTAGTGTGTGCAGCGTGGGTGAGAGAGAGATATGAGTGGGGGGAGGAGAGAGAGAAAAGAGGGGGGTTGGGGTGAGGTGTCATGTTAGGATTGAGGGAAGAGGGGAAGCCGAGATGGCGTGGTGGGATTGGTGAGTGATGTGGCCAGGTAGGGTGGGTAGATTTTTAGGTGGGTTTAGGATTAGATGGGGCTAGCAGGTTGGACCGATTTAAAAACCTGGGGGTGGTCGTTCGGGTCGATCTGGCCCGTTCGACTGCCCCCACTAAAACAACTAAACTTTTTATTTGATTTAAACGGTGTGCAAACCGACAGCGGCTAAACAAAAATATTCCGGGGACCCGGTTTTCATAGTTGAATTAGGATGAGGCGTTTGGAAAACAAATCGGGCGTTGCGAAAAATAGTTTTGACAAACAATGCATGATGATGACGATGCAATGCACAAATTCAACGCGATTTTCTAGTAGTGGTTTTGCGGGATGCCACAGTATGCGATAGAAAAATTTTGTTTTCCATGCTACGAACCCCTAAAGTGGTATCAGAGCCGTGTCTATATGTAGATCTGTTGCACGAGTAGAACACAATGGTCATTGTGGGCGTTGATGCTTTTATTGTCGATTGCTTTTTGTGTACTTTGCATCTTGCGGTATGTTGGGATGAAGCGGCCCGGGCTAACCTTACATGACATCGTTCATGAGACTTGCTCCACGCTTAACATGCAACTTGTATTGCATAAGTGGCTTTATGGTGCCTGCTTTCCTAGCATAGTTAAGATCCAATTTACAACGGGTAATAATCAACAATGCTAGTATCAATGTTGTGGTTCTTGTTCGTAAGTTAGAACGACACTTATTGAAAGCCCCAAACCACGTAAAATATGCAAAGAAAGTAGAGGCGCTAACTTTGTTTTGTGGTGTAAAGTGATGTGATATGGCCATGATTGTGATTATATTTGATGTATGCAATGTTCCTTATTGTAAGTTGGCAACCGCGGAGCCATATGGTTGTCTTTAATTTATGTTAAGACCCGCGTCTATTCAAAGTAGTTGTAATAGTTGAAGCCGTGGACTACAACCATGGTGAAGCCATTGACCTTGATGCAATGCCGGTGATGATGGAGATCATGTTCGTGCTTGAAGATGGAGATCGAAGCACAAAGAAGAAAGGCCATATCATATCACATATTATGAATTGCATGTGATGTTAATCCTTTATGCATCTTGTATTGCTTAGTAGACTACGGTAGCATTATAAGATGATCCTCATGCACATGAATTTCAAATCATAAAGTGTTCACCCTTAGTTAGCATCGCTAAAGCTTGTTGTTTCAAGAACCACGTGATGATCAAATGTGTTAGATTCTCGCAAGTGTATACAACGTGAGCAAGCTAGATTTGCTCATGCGTAAACTAAGGTTTGATCTTGACGAGCCTAGCATGTATGACATGGTCTCAAACACGGATCACCGAAAGGTAAAGCATGAATCGATAGTAGATATGATGAACATGACGATTGTTCGCCATTGAAACTATATCAACTCGTGATGATCGGTGTTGATGTAGTGGATTTGGTCCGTGATCACTAAAACAATGTGAGGGATGTTGTTTTGAGTGGGAGTTCACCAAGTTTAATTTCATTAATTAATTTGAACTCAATTTGTCATAAACTTAGTCTAAACTATTGCAAATATGTTGTAGATCAATGGCAGCCCCTACCATCAATTTTAATGCGTTCCTAGAGAAAGAAAAGTTTAAAAACAATGGAAGCAACTTCGCGGATTGGTTCCGCAATTTGAGGCTTGTCCTCACATGGTAATTTGACCTATGTCTGGATGCAATCATTGGTGACCCACCGCACTGATGCTGGCGAAGTAAAGAATGTTTACCTCGCCTAAGAATCAAGATCCATAGTTCAAGTGCTATCTTGTATGGTTTAGAATCGAGCTCGGAAAAGGTTTGAAGAGTCGGACCCATATGATATTGTCGAGGATCTCAAATTGATTTTTGAGACTCATGCGACAATTGAAAGCTATGAGGCTTCGAAAAGTTCTTTAACTACAAGATGGAAGAGGGCAGTCTGGCACAAGGAGCATGTGCTTAAGATGTCTAGGCACGTAAACAAACTTCAAAGCTTGGGTATAGTGATTCCTAATGCTTTGGGGATTTATGTCCTCCAAATACTACCACCAAGTTACAGGAACTTTGTGAAGAACTACAAATGCAACATGAACAAAGAGTTGCTGTAACTGCTTGCTATGTTAAAGTCTGCAGTAAGTGGAGATCAAGAAAGAGCACCAAGTGTTGATGGTCAATAAGACCACCAAATTCAAGAAAGGCAAGTCTAAGCAAAGGGACACTTCAAGAAGGGTGGTAAGAAAGTTACCACGCCGGGCGAAGAAAACCAAGGCTGGACCCAAACCTAAAATCGAGTGCTTTTACCGCAAGGAGAAGGTCACCGAAGCGAATTGCCCAAAGTACTTGGCGGATCCAAGAACGGCAACATCAAGAAGAAAGGTATATCCGATATACATGTTATTGATGTGTATCTCACTTGTACTCGTAATTGTGCTCGGTATTTGATCGGTTCTTGCTCATATTTGTAACTCAAATGTGCCGCAGAATAAACGGAAGCTAGCGAAGAACGAGGTGACGGCGCGCTGGGGAAACGGATCAAAGGTTGATGTGATCGCGGTGACGCTACCCCTTTATCTTCCATCGGATTAGTTTTATACTTAAATAATTTTATTTAGTGCCGTTGAGCATGAACATTATATGGATCTTGTTTATTGTAGACTACTTGTTTAAATCAGAATAATGGTTGTTCGATTTATATGAGTAATATGTTTTATGCACATGCACCTTTGATAGATGGTCTATTCTTATTGAATCTCGATAGTGGAAATACACATATCAACAACATTGAGGCTAAACGCTTGAAATCAAGCGATAATTCGACCTATATGTGGCAATCGCTGCCTTGGTCACATTGAGTGAAGCGATGAAGAAACTCCATTCCGATGGACTTATTGAATCACTTGATTTTGAATCACTTGAAAGATGCGAAGCATGTCTGATGGGAAAAATGACTAAGACTCCATTTTCTGGTATGATGGAGCGAGCTACGGACTTATTGGAAATCATACATGCCGATGTGTGTGGACCAATGAGTGTAGCATCGCGCGGTGGTTATCGTTATGTTCTTACCTTCACGGATGACTTGAGTAGATATGGGTATATCTATTTCATGAAACATAAGTCCGAAACTTTCGAGAAGTTTAAGGAGTTTCAAAGTGAGGTAGAGAATCAACGTAACAAGAAGATTAAATTTCGCGTCGATCGTGGAGGTGAATATCTAAGTTACGAGTTTGGAGCATTTGAAGAAATGCGGAATACTTTCGCGATTGACACCGCCGAACACCACAACGTAATGGTGTGTCCGAACGTCAGAATCGAACTCTTTAGATATGGTTCGTTCTATGATGTCACTTATGATTTACCGCTATCATTTTGGGGTTATGCATTAGAAACAGCATTCACTTTAAATAGGGCACCGCCTAAATCCGTTGAAACGACACGTATGAATTATGGTTTGGGAAGAAACCTAAATTGTCGCTCCTTAAAGTTTGGGGATGCTTCATGTAAAGAAGTTACAATGACAAGCTTGAACCCAAAGCGAAAATGCGCCTTCATAGGATACAAGGAAACAATTGGGTATACCTTCTATCATAGATCCGAAGGCAAAATCTTCGCTGTTAAGAATGGATCCTTTCTAGAGAAGGAATTTCTCAAAGAAGTGACCGAAGGAAAGTAGAACTCGACGAGGTTGTCGAACCTTCTCTCAAATGAGTAGCGCAAAGACCGAAGAAGTTCTGTGGTGCCTACACCAATTAGAGAGGAAGCTAATGATGATGATCATGAAACTTCGTTGGTTGAAGTTGCTAAGAGCTCCTGGAGGTCAATGAGAACTCGTACCACTCCATTGGTATGATCCCGCTATGAGTGTCATGTTGGTGGACAACACGATGACCCCGAGACATATGAGGAAGCGATGATGAGCCCAGATTCCAATAAATGGCAAGAAGCCATGAAATCCGAGATTGGATCCATGTACGAAAACCAAGTATGGACTTTGGTGGACTTACCGGATGGTAAGGTCTGTCGAGAACAAATGGATTTTCAAGAAGAAAACAGATGTCGATGGTAATGTTATCATCTATAAAGCTCGACTTGTCGCAAAAGGGTTTCGACAAATTCAAGGAGTTGACTACGATGAGACTTTCTCACCAAAGATGGAAGCTAAAGTCCGTGGAGGATTATGTTAGCAATCACGCATATTATGATTATGAGATATGGCGATGGATGTCAAAACAGATTCCTCAATGGAGATATTGATGAAGAGTTATATATGATGCAACCCAAAGGTTTTGTCGATCCTAAATATGCTAACAAGGTATGCAAACTTCAACGGTCCATCTATGGATTGAAGCAAGCATCCAGTTGGAATCAACGCTTGATAAGGTGATCAAAAGTTTTGGTTTTATACAAACTTATGGAGAAGCTTGTATTTACAAGAAAGTGAGGAGCTCTGTAGCATTCTTAATACTATATGTGGATGACATATTGTTGATTGGGAATGATGTAGACCTTCTTAATAGTGTCAAGGAATATTTGAATAATAGTTTTCAATGAAGGATCTTGGCTAAGTACACATATTAGGCATAAAGATTTATAGAGATAGATCAAACGCCAAATATCATTGTCACAGAGTACATATTTGGACAAAGTTCTAAAGAGATTTGGAATGGAAGAAAGCAAGAAAGGGTTCTTGCCCATGTTGCCCAATCGACCTTGAGTAAAACTCAAAGTCCGACATCGGCAGTAATATAGAGAAAGGATGAGTAAGACTCCTATGCCTCACCCATAGGATCTCTAATGTATGCCATGCTATGTACTAGACCCGACATTGCATATGCTTAGTTTAACTAGCAGATATCAAAGTGATCCAGAGTGGATCATTGACAATGATCAAAAACATCCTTAAGTACTTGAGAAGAACTAAGGATATGGTTCTCGTTTTATGGAGGTGATGAACTCGTTGTTAATGGTTACACCGATGCTAGTTGGAACACCGATCCGGATGATTCTAAATCACAACTGGATAATGATTTATTTTTAATGGTGCAGCAGTTAGCTGGAGGAGTGCAAAGCAAAGCGTTGTGGCGAGATCTTCAACTGAATCGGAATACATGGCTGCTTCGGAGGCTTCACAAGAAGCGATATGGATGAAAGAGTTCATTACAGTCATCAGGACAAGTACGGGCGGCGTAATCGGCAGGCGAAGGGATCAACTACATACATAAATGAGTATGTATGCAAGCCACCATACAAAAGTACATCAGAGCCATTCCATCTAAAAAGAAAGGAAATATAGCAACGCCATACGGCAAGATTCAAATGACCTAGATAGATATAATATTTTAGGATATTTCCTCATACATCACACATCAGAGTATTAAGCGGAAGCGGCAAAACAAGGTCGGAGTACGGATAAGAAGCAAATCGGCATAAGATGCCACAGAAATAAGCACATCCCGCCCACAGATCTCACGGATCCCCGCTCTCGAATCTCTACACCGAACGATCGCCACATCATCGCCTCTTCCACCCAAAGATCCGTCTCCGAGTGTACTGCTCATCCGAACTAATAATTTATCGTGAGACCCTAAGGGTACTCAAAGAAGTCTTAATGCCTCTAAAGGGGACACAACTGGGTGACGAATTGCAAAGAAAAGATAAACCCTAGTTCTATAGATACTCTCTAACCATCCGCCTAACCAAAGATAGACGGATGTCCGTGAATTAAAGACAACAGCTTATAACATTAATATCCACGATCCATCCTCCTCCTCGCTACCAACGAGGAAGCGATTTAACAACCCTCCGCTGGCAATTTTATTAACCATTCCATGAGTGTTGCACTATTTACTAGTCAATTACTTAGTCGATTAAAGCGTACTTTAGTTATGCTTGCCTATGATCGAGAAACTGCTCCAAGTCGTCCATAACCATGACACGGCTTTGAAAGTTTTAATCATAGGGGGTGCACAAATAGCAACACACACTCGATCAACCCTAAAACCAAATCAAAACCCAACGAGGCCTTCACGACAAAGCAATCACAGATTCAGAATTATTTCAGGGGCCACCCTTAAAGTAGACCAAGAACAAAGCCTACCGGCTCGAGACGGACTCAAGGTTGTAGGACGGTCAGAACGATCGGGAACCCAAAACTGGGCTTGTCGATACCGGAATCGTGCTACGATCCTAAACAATACGGTGTGCTCCTAACAATCATAATAAAGCGGTAAAGCAGGCATAAGTACAGGATAGTAAATAAAACCTCAAACTAGTTTGTGGCCCCAAGAAATAAGATCAATCAAGCTCGCTCGTGGGGTCCCATAAGCTTCCGGATGTGGATAGCGAATATTCTTGGAACAGAATCAAGTACTGGGTCTTACGGACACAAGTGAGCAGAAAACCAAATAGTGGATATTGCCCACCGTGCCACTTTCATTAGTTATCCCATTACTACTCGTATTAAGTTTTTAGGTACCGTTATCCATCGACTCACATACCCTACACATGTCGTTTCACGACTGCATGGCTCAAACAACTCCGTAGTAATGGCTCATGGGATGGAGGAACAAGCTTAGGGTGGGGTGAAAAGTAAAGGCTATGCAATACTTGGGATTCAGTTTAATGCAATCGCGACTCAATGATGCAAGAATAAGATAGAGGCAATAGGTACATGCAAGCATGTGGTAGTGCTTGCCTAGCAACTCAGTTGAAGCGAGAGACGGATCGGTCAGAGTGCTCAAGTTCTCTTGATATATCCCCGCCTGTCTATTCAAGAAGAACCAAACAAACAAGGGCCAACATAAATAAAGTGCACAAGCATAGGAATAAAATGCTAAGCAAACAATCATGCCATGATGAATGATGCACAAGTTGCATGGCAATAATGTAGCATGGCATGGGTGAGGTGTAGAATACAAGAAATAACATTTTATGGGGTTTTGGTCCCATTTTATTGTCATATTAGTTGCTGTATATTATATATTTGTATGATGCATGCTGCAATTTAAGTCATGGATAGCATAAACAGAAAGGTCTCACGAGTGATCATTTTAGACATATCATTTGTCAAATTCGGAGTTATAAAACAAAAGTTATTAATTTATTAAGGTCCAGGGGCATTTTGTTGTAATTTAATTCAACTTGAAATTTAAAGTGTCCAAATAATATTTTGAATGGCATATTTGAATTCCTCATATTTTTCTGATTCAAAAACATATATTATTTGTATTATTTGGAATTATGAATTTAAATTTATTTTATAGCAAAAATTAATAAATAGGGTCAAAGTCAAAGGTTGACTAATTAAATTAATTCTGAAAATATTTGATTAAAGATTTGAATTAACATTCAAAAACTAAACATTTTTCATATTAAGTTTGAATTCAAATTCTAAACCATTTGAAAGTTATGATTTAATTCACATTTAAACAGATTTAAAAACATTTGAATTTGAAAGTTTTGAATTTGGAAACAGACAAGCTACTGGGTTTTTGGTACACTGCAGAATCTACCCACAGCCACTGACCAGGTGGGGCCAGGTGCTGACTGGGCTGCGGTGTGAGGAGGACACGTGGGTTGGCTTGGGGGACCGCGGGTTGAGGGCCTGGAAAACCCAGGGGTTCTTCTGCAAGATGGATCGGTGGCTGACATGTGGGCCGAGGAGGTGGACGCCGGGTTTAATTTGGAAACACCAGGGACCTAAGCGTAAAACAGCCGCGGCGTTCTCTGAATCTGACGGCGTCCGGAGGGAATCGGCTGACGGTAACAAGGCTAAACTTCGGGAGACGATGGCGAGCAACATACTACGAATCTCGCTTAGGTGCAAAACGGAAGTTGCAGGCGAAGATAGGCTACGACTTTCATCAAGGGTCATCACGGATCTTGGCTGCGCCGGGCGGGCACGGCGACGAACAGAGGCGAAATCGCAGCCGCTGCGGCTGTCAGCTTCTAGCTGCAGACGGTGAGCTGGCGTGGCGCGACGTCAGAGGCGCGGCATGGAGCGCAAGGCTGCCGGCGACACAGCGAGGGGAACGGGAGGGGTAGGCAAAAAGGTGTTCACTCGACCGATTCCAAGAGGAATCGAGGAGGAAATGGTTTGAGGTGATGTCAAGAACAAGCGGCGATGTCTGCTGGCCCAGAAGGAGGGAATGGCGCCACGCCCGCCTCCTCGCCGAAGTCAAGAGGTGGTCGGAGGCTGCATGCACGCCTCCGGCCCAAAGAGGGGATCAAGGCACCGGGCGTCGCCTCTCGCCAAGCTCTCGGTGGTGATCATAGCGGGCGCAGAGGTAGGGGATGGCGAGAGGAGGAGAAGGAAGACTAGGGTTCGAGGGAGGCCTCGGGCTTGGGGATAAGAATAGGAGGGTGACGCGATTGATCGAGGACGGACGCCACCGCCAAGGCTGCTTCCGCTTGCTTGTCTTCGAGAGGAGGCGAGAGGAAGAAGTAGTGGGCGTCGGGGTTATCTCCACCAAGAGTCGTACGGCCAGTGGATGGAACTCGGGTAACAAGAGGAAGGAAGACAGAAAGAAGGTCATGGAATCGGGTCATTGCCATGTGTATAGCTCTCTCCCTTTTATTTCTTTTTGTTTATTAGTTATTTGTTCTTTTATTCTATTACAATTTTCAAACCAGCTTATAAATTCAAATTCTTTTGAACTTTTTCCGAAGTTTTGGAATAGGGAGCTTGACTAAGAGGGGAGGCAAGGGGCAAAAGAGATGGAGGATAAGGAGGTGCCCACATGCATGGTTTATGAAAGAGCCAAGTGGGGCATTTTACAAGATTAAGAAGATATGGGGTTTTTGCAATTTATATGAAAACATTTGTAAGATTAAGGAATCTTCACATGGAACCAAGGCTTGTAAAACAAAACAGGGAGAGAGATGAGGTGGTGCTTGATGGCCCATGCAAATGCATTAATTGCTAGGTCTTATCCTCGTGAAAACAAAACAATATCTCATGGCATTTATTTATTTGCATCCTCCAAAGTTGGAGTAAGGGCCAAGCAAAGGATTGGTAGCATTGGACCCACCCTATCTCTCATGAGCTAGACCAAACACCAAAAGAAAGAATAATTGCAAGCTCATGGTTAATGGGGTGGTGGAATTGTCAGGTGGTGAAAGAGAGGTGATGGAGTTGATTGAAAAGATATGCCCCCAACTCAACTTGGGCATTTAACAATATATCAAGAACCAGATACAATAACAAGAGGCAAATACAATTAATGATGCATATGAGATAAGAACCAAACTCAAGGGTTATTGTATGATGCTCAAATGCAAGGTGGCATGATGACATGAACATGATATGATGATGATGCAATAATTATATGAGGGAAGTGGCCATATATTACTAGATCAAGTAGCATTACAGATGTTAGACAACTGGGATGCTACAACTCTCCCCCACTAAACAGGAATCTCGCCCCGAGATTCTAGGAAGAAGAAGAAGACACAAAGAGGGTAGGATAGTTGGAACGGAGTTCATCTTCACGCTCCCAAGTGGCTTCATTAACGAATGGTGTGACCACTGCACCTTGCAGAACTTGATGGACTTGTTGCGAGTCCTTCTTTCTGCGGTCTCAAGGATTTTTGTGGGGTGTTCTTGATAAGACAGGTCTTCTTGGAGTTCGATTAGCTCATGATCCACGGTCCTGCCGGGATCTTTGAAGCACTTCTTGAGTTGAGAGATGTGGAAAACATCATGGAATTTGAGTTTTTCCGGGAGCTCAAGGGCGTAAGCAACTTCTCCTCTTCTACCACGAATCTTGAAAGGACCGATGTATCTAGGAGCCAGCTTTCCTTTGATACCGAAGCGGTGTGTGCCTCTCATGGGAGTGACACGAAGGTACCACACGATCACCAGGGCATACACTATGTCCGTAAAGCTTCCTGTCATAATTGCTCTTTTCCGACGACTTTGAGCAATCTTCGTGTTCTCAAGAAAAATATGACCTTCTCCTCCGCTTGAGTTACAAATGTCGTGGCCAAACCAAATTCTTTTCTCCCGACATGACCAACCAATCGGAGTTCTCGCGACTGCGCCATAGAGAGCCTCAAATGGTGCCATCTTCGCACTCTTCCGAAAGTTGTTGTATGAGAATTCAAAGATAAGGAAGACATTCCTCCCACTTCATGCCAAAGAGATGACGCAAGCACGAAGCATATACTCCGTAATCCGATTGATCCTTTCAACTTGTCCTGCGATCGAGGGTGGTAAGCGGTGTCAAGTTCAACTTTGTTCCCAAAGCGCTTTGGAAACTCTCCCGTAACTTGAAGTGAAGATGCTTCCACTGGCCCGAATCGATCTCTGCCGGAACCCCATACAGAGAGACAATTATGTTGATGTAGAGCTCGCCAACTCAATTCCGTAGATTGTTTGACGGGAAGAAATGAGCCACTTTTAGATAGCTCACAATGACAACAAAGATTGCATTGTTTCTCGACCTTGAAAACCAGTGATGAAGTCCATCTCTACTTTCTCCCATTTCCATTCCGGGTTTCAATGGCTGTAGAAGACCGAAAGGTTTCGATGGACAGCTTTTCACTCATGCGCACATCACACTCCGAGACATACTTGGCACAATATCGCTTCAAACCGTGCCACCAATATTGTGTTTTTAAGTCCATGTACATCTTTGTGCTGCCAGGATGGATAGAAAGAATAATCGCGCCTCCTTGAGAACTTGTTTCTTAAACCCGTAGTTTGGAACAAACATCCCAGTGTTCAAAGAAAAGCGTGCCTTGATCATCAACGGAAGGACTCATACTGAAGCTCAAGTTTAGAGATGATCTTTTTGGTGTGCGGATCACCCACCGACGAGAGCGAATCTTTCTTCCAAGAGAGGAGTAGCCAAGGTTCAGAGATGCCCTTGTTCCACAATTTCTGTGTTGAGTCGACGGAATTTCGCACAAGAGAGGTCATGTTCTTCCATCATGAGGTTGTTGACATAAGCTTGGCCGAGAGCATCGCCATGACATTAGCTTTGCCCGAGTGTAGTTGATGGTCAAATCAAAATCATTGATTTCTTCAATCCATCTCTCCGTCGGAGGTTGAGATCAGCCGAGTGAAGATATACTTCAAACTCTTGTGGTCGAAAAGATCTCACAACTGGGCTGTTGCCAAGTAGTGCCTCCATAGCTTCAAAGCAAAGACAATCGCCATGAGCTCGAGGTCATGTGGATAGTTGATCTCATGCGCCTTCAATCGACGAGAGGCATAAGCAACCACTGTTTCTCTTGCATAAGGACCGCACCCAATCCTTGCAAAGAGGCGCCATGTAATATCCGAAAGGCTTAGATGTATCCGGAGGAACCAAGACTGTGTGGAGGTGAGCTTCTCTTTGAGTGTCTCAAAGCTTGCTTGACATGCAGAGTCCAAAGGTATTTCTTGCCTTTCTTGAGGAGATCGTAAGAGGCTTCGCTATCTTCGAAGTTCGAACGAAGCGACGGCAATAACTAGCCAAACCAAGGAAACTCCGCACTTCTTTGACATTAACAGGAGGAAGCCATTCAACAATTGTCTTCACAGCTTCCGGTCGACTGCAATGCCCTTGGCGTAGATGACATGACCAAGATAGGTTACTTCAGCAAACAAAACTCACACTTTGAGAACTTTGCATACAAGCTGTTCTCACGAAGCTTGTTTAGGACAATCAAGGTGTTCTTCATGCTCTTCCTTGGACTTAGAATAGACCAGATGTCATCCAGACAGACCACAACTTAACTTATCAAGGTACTCCATGAAAACCTAGTTCATCACCGAGAAGGTAGCAGGGCGTAAGGAGGCCGAAAGACATGACCGTACTCATACAAAGCTATAGCGGGTGGTGAAAGCTGTTTTAGGCACATCTTCCTTGCGAATCTTGATTTGGTGATAACCACTTCTCAAGTCCAGCTTAGAGAATACCACAGCTCGAGCTAGCTGATCGAAGAGATCATTAATCCACGGGAGGGGATATTTGTTATTGATGGTTTTAGCATTGAGAGCCCGATAGTCAACACAAAGTCTATCGGGCCTTGTCACGCTTCTTCACAAAGATTGTTGGGCTACCCCAAGAAGAAGTGTGTTGAATGAAACCCAACTTCTCTTGTTCGTCAAGTTGACGCTGAGTTCACCAACTCGGGACCCATTTTATAAGGCCGCTTGGAGATAGGAGCCGCTCCGTTCAAGCTCAATAAACTCAACCTCACGATCCGGAGGCATACCCGCAACTCTTCAGAAAGACATCCGGGAACTCACAGATTATCACGTACACTCAATAGCTTCCATAGCATCATCATTGAGCCGCCAAAGAGAAAAGTCGGAAAGGTGGAGTCAAACTTGGAGAAAAGACTATATGGCCTTCGTGAATATTCAGAAACCGATGCTCAAAGACAATCAATCACAGCTGCATTTGCTGTCAACCAATCCATGCCCAAGATGACATCAATGTCAATTTCCTGTAAGAATTAAGACGCCGTGAACTAAGAGCCACCAATCTCAATTTGATTGCCATGGTCGATATAAGCAGCCCTCGTGTTTGAACCAGGAGATAGGACCATTAACTTTAAGGAGAGGATCCAAAGCTAACACATTCTTATTTGCAAACTTCAGAGAACAAAAGAATGCGATGCACCGTAATCAAACAAAACTGCAAGGACTGAGTTAACGGAAGCATACCCATCACAACCTGTGTGCATGCTCAGCTTGAGCGGCGTTGACACAGCTTGGCACGGCATGAGACCCGGCTTAGTGTTGATGTTGAGAGCCCGAGGTGGTGGTGCACGAACCAAAGGAGAGCTTTGCAGATCTTGGGGGTGGAGGAAGAGCTTTGTTTTCAACGACAGCCCAGCTTCAGATGCCTGTGTCTCCGCATGTGAAACAAGCACTGTGGACGTGGAGCAACGAGCTGGGGACTCCGCCAGCGCCCAGTAGTGGTGGTTGTAGCCCCGGGAGCAAAGGTGAAGTTTGGTGGCCTTGACGTAGCTTGCGTGTCTTGGTGGAGCCGGAGCGACGGTGGGGTGTTAGAACCTGCATATCGCCGCTTAGAAGGAGCCGACATAGTCAAGAGCTTGGTGCATCACGGTTGTGTTTCTTGACCTCAAACACTTGCCTACTTGCTTCCTCTTGCAGAGCCAGTCAAGTTCCGTGAAAGATGCCGCCTTGCATGTGTGATTGCATTTGATCGATGCATCGAGCCCTTGCTCGAACTCTTTTGCTTCTTCTTGTCATCGACATCTCATCGCCACCATAACGAGAAATATTCATGAAGTTCCCGATGTAGGTGTTGACATTATCGCTTCGCTTGAGGTTGAGAAAAGCTTCCTTCATCCTCTCCATGACAATTTCTCGACAGATATCGCTTCTTGAACGCCTCCCGTGAACTGCTCCCAAGTAGGTCAAAACCAAAGGCAGCTTGCCTTCGTGTAATTCTCCCACCGTAGAGAGCATCTCCTTCGAAGGTGAGTAGCACACTTTACCCACTCTTGCTCGTGAACATCAGCCTCGAGTAGCCTTGACATCTCACGCAACCAATCATCTCGCATCCAAAGGGTCGATCGTAAACATCAAATTGGCGAGGGTTGAATTTCGTGAAGCTTTTGATGTCTCCTCGCTTGGGAGGTGGAGGCGCGGAGCAAACTCATTCCTCCTAACACTTTCCTCAAAGCGCCGGTTCTACTACATTGTCTAAGGCATTGGCATGTTTGACAACGCGAACCCGCCTCAGTGGTATGTCCTCATCGTAACGGGCGTGGTGGAGCCATCCCGCGATTGATATAAAACAAGTCAAGACTATAATGGAGAATAATAATAATCCAAAATAGTACCAAGATGGAATTAACCAAGATTAAAGGATACACTTACTAAGATGATATTAAATATCAACAAAGTTCAAAGCACCTAGAGGATATTAAGCATATCGCATTACGATTGAAAAGGAGTGTGGTACACAAATATATCAAAGAAAAATTTCCACAAATTTCGCATTAAAATACCAATAGATGCAAAAATACTTAACGAATCAAGATTAGTGACTCTACCAATTCAATATACAAAAGCTTAATGATAAGAGTAGTGGTATGGTCGCGACTCCATCCCGCACTCAAATCATTACAAGACATGAATAAGTGGAACACATATCCTAACCCCTTCTTCTCACTGAACCTAAAGATTAGTAACTACGAAACGAACACCCCAAACAAGATAACGCCGGATAACAAAGAGTAAGATGATCGTTGGCTATGCAAAAGTTCGTTTCAGTATGGAATGTACCAACAGCTTGATAACCAAAGGCTGATTAGATAACAACTTGGATGCAACAGATAGACAAGGATTACACACACACATAAACACACAACCTATGGTACTACGGAAACCCAACACGTGAATCCTAGTTTGAACTTTTAAGAAGAGGATTGAAAACGCATAACTTCCTTACCGTAAAAAGGGTGGGCGGTGGGTAAGAAGAAAAGTGGAAGCACTCCTACTCTCGCTTTTGTTTTTCCCTTAGTATACATAACTACCAAAATATTTGCTAGACCGACAAAGACCATTTTCGAGACCTCAAGGCTGGATGGCTCGATACCAATTGTAACTACTCGTGAATTACGCCCTAGATACGAGCCCGGATGAGCCAAGTGGTTAAAATAGTATAAGGGGGCCCCGTAAAAAGCCACTCACGGGTAGATTTTTCGTCATTCCAACCACTTCACCATCGACAAGTATCGGCGGCGAATCGGCAAAGTAAGGGATCAACTACATACACAAATGAGTATGTATGCAAGCCACCATACAAAAGTACATCGAGCCATTCCATCTAAAAAGAAAGGAAATATAGCAACGCCATACGGCAAGATTCAAATGACCTAGATAGATATAATATTTTAGGATATTTCTCATACATCACACATCGTAGTATCAAGCGAAGCGGCAAAACAAGGTCCGAGTACGGATAAGAAGCAAATCGCATAAGATGCCACAAAAATAAGCACATCCCGCCATTGCATCTCACGGATCCTCGCTCCCTAATCTCTACACGAACGATCGCTGCCCACATCATCGCCTCTTCCAACCAAGATCCGCATGAGTGTAAAATTCGCTCATCCGAACCAACAATTTATCGTGGTGAGACCCTAAGGGTACTCAAAGAAGTCTTAATGCCTCTAAAGGACACAACCCGGGTGACGAATTGCAAAGAAAAGATAAACCCTAACAGTTCTATAGATTTCTAACCATCCGCCTAACCAAAGATAGACGGATGTCCGTGGAATTAAAGACAACAGCTATAACAAGAATATCCACATATCCATCCTTCCTCCTCGCTACCAACGAGGAAGCGGATTAACAACCCCTCCGTTGGCAATTTTATTAACCATTCCATGAGTGTTGCACTATTTACTAGTCAATTACTTAGTCGATTAAAGCGGTACTTTAGTTATGCTTGTCATGATCGAGAAACTGTGCTCTAAGTCGCCCATAACCGCGACACGGCCAGAAAGTTTTAATGCAGGGTGCACAAATAGCAACACACACCGATCAACCTGAAAAACCAAATCAAAACCCAACGAGGCCTTTCACGACAAAGCAATCACAGGATTCAGATTATTTCGTGGGGCCACCCCAGTAGACTCAAGAACGGCCGGCTCGAGACCCGACTTCAAGGTTGTGGGGACTCCGAACGACCGGGAACCCAAACTGGCTTGTCGACATCATGAATCGCGCTACACGATCCTAAACAAGACAGGTGCTCCTAACAATCATAATAAAGCGTAAAGGCATAAGTAAGCAGATAGTAAATAAAACCTCAAACTAGTTTGTGGCCCCAAGAAATAAGATCGAATCAAGCTCAAGCTTGGGGTCCCATAAGCCTCCTGATGTGGATAGCGTGAATATTCTTGGAACAGGAATCAAGTACTGGGTCTTACGGACACAAGTGAGCAGGAAAAACCAAATAGTAGATATTGCCCACCGGTGCCACTTTCATTAGTTATCCCATTACTACTCAGATTAAGTTGTTTAGGTACCTCGTTATCCATCAGACTCTCACATACCCTACACATGCTGTTCTACGACTCGCATGGCTCAAACAACTCCTGTAGTAATGGCTCATGGGATGGAGGAACAAGCTTCGGTGGGGTTGAAAAGTAAAGGCTATGCAATACTTGGGACTCAGTTTAATGCAATCGCGACTCAATGATGCAAGAATAAGATAGATAATAGGCAATCAGATGTATGAAAGCATGTGGTAGTGATTCCCTGGCAAGAACTCCTTGAAGCGAGAGACGGATCCGGTAGGTGCTCCCGTTCTCTTGATATATCCTCGCCGTCTATTCAAGAAGAACCAAAACAAACAAGGGCCAATATAAATAAAGTGCACAAGCATAGGAATAAAATGCACAAACAATCATGCCATGATGAATGATGCATGTTGCATGGCAATAATGTAGCATGGCATGGGTGAGGTGTAGAATACAAGAAATAACATTTTTATGGGGTTTTCGTCCCATTTTATTGTCATATTAGTTGCTGTATATTATATTTGTATGATGCATGCTGCAATTTAATTCATTGATAGCATAAACAGAAAGGTCTCTGCCTGATCTATTTTATTTTAGACATATCATTTGTCAAATCGGAGTTATAAAACAAAAGTTATTAATTTATTAAGGTCCAGGGGCATTTTGTTGTAATTTAATTCAACTTGAAATTTAAAGTGTTCAAATAATATTTTGAATGGCATATTTGAATTTCATATTTTCTGATTCAAAACATATATTATTTGTATTATTTGGAATTATGAATTTAAATTTATTTTATACCAAAAATTAATAAATAGGGTCAAAGTCAAAGGTCAATTAATTAAATTAATTCTGAAAATATTTGATTAAAGATTTGAATTAATATTCAAAAATAAACATTTTCATATTAAGTTTGAATTCAAATTCTAAACCATTTGAAAGTTATGATTTAATTCACATTTAAATGATTTAAAACATTTGAATTTGAAAGTTTTAAATTTGGAAATGCATAAGCCATCGGGTTTTTGGTACATCGCAGATCTACCCACACCATCGACTGTGGGGCCAAAATATCACCGCGTCAAGAGGAGGAGGACATGGGTCGCTTTGGGGGAAAAGGGTCGAGGGCCCGAAAACCTGTGGGTTCTTCTCGCAAGATGGATCTATATCACATGTGGGCCGAGGAGGACGCCGGTTTAATTTGGAACACCAGGACCTAAGCGAAAAACAGCCGCGGTTCTTCCTATCAATGAAGTGTCCAGGAACTGAAACTCGACGGCGTACAAATACGCCTAAACTTCGGGAGACGATGGCGAGCAACATATCTACGAATCTCTCCTAGGTAAAAACGGAAGGCAGAAATAAGAGGGGCTACGATTTTCATCAAGGGGTCATCGCCGATCTTGGCTGCAACAAGGGCACTTTTCATGGCGATTTAACAGAGGCGGAAAACCGCACTGGCCGCTGCACAAGCAGACGGTGAGCTGCACGTGGCGCGACAAGGCGGCAGAAGCGCGACAGGCGCGAAGGCTGACGGGCAACAGCGACGGAACGGTGCAGGAGGGGGTAGCGGAAAGGGGTGTTTACTGACCGATTCTAAGAGGAATCGAGGAGGGAAATGGTCGGAGGTGATGTCGGCTACGGCGATGTTCTGCGGCTCGCCCAGAAGCAGAGGGAATAGCGGGCGCCACGCCCAGCCTCCGCCGAGCTCATGAGGTGGTCGACTGAGGCCGCCTGCACGCCTCCGCCCAGAGATCAAGGCGACGGCTCAAGGCCGCCTCGGCCGGGTTTCTGGGCAGGTGAGCATAGGCGGGCGCAGAGGTGGGATGGCGCGAGAGAGGAGAAGGAAGACTAGGTTCGAGGAGGCTCATGTTTGGGATAAGAAGAGGAGGGAGACGTTGGGACGTGAGACGGCCATGAAAGAAGGTTACAATTCCAAGTCATTGGCCACTCAGGTATAGCCTTCCTTTATTATTTTTTATTTATTAGTTATTTATTTGTTCTTTTATTCTATTACAATTTTCAAACTAGCTTATAAATTCAAATTTTTTGAACTTTTCCAGTTTTGGAATAGGA